>OZ017740.1:178254443-178436943 GCA_963969285.1 Odontomyia ornata
ATTCACTCTGATATTAAATTGTCTTCATCAATAAGGCTAACCTGACCCGATGATTGATCCAATGATCGTACTGACAACGAAAGATGATCCAAAATTTCAATATTTGAATCCGAGTCCCATTCATCTATGTCGATATTGTCCTGACCTTGACCGTAAGCTTCTATATATGTGGAAAAACCTTTTGGCAGCAACACTTTTGCCTTTTCGATTCCTTTCCTTTGTGCATTCCCTTTTGTCCAGTTCAAGCAATAAACTCATTCGTTTTACACCTCCAAATCATCATGAATCTCAAATTGGTCATTGAATTTGAAGAAATACTCTAATTTATCGGTCGATACCTGCAATTGACTTTTGTCATTTTGTGCGTATTTAACATGATAAATGGCAATTGTATAGACGAATTCGGTGTCGGGACGATTCCTTACCTTTAAGCCGGTTATTCCTTTCCACCGGGGATTGAAATGAAATCCGTCGTAAGATTACTTCTTTCAGTTCTTGCTTCTTCTTGGGTGGCGGCCACTACGTGCACACTTCGCTGCCATGTGGCTGTCAATTCCAATTGACATTCCACGACAAAATTGCCGTGGGCTGTGCGCCCATCGCAACCAACGTGAAATGACAAGCCACCTAGCAGCAAGCTGTATTAGTAGTGGTCGCCAGCGGCGTCGCATGATTCATTACAGTACATATATATATATATATATATATATATATATATATATATATATATATATATATATATATATATATATATATATATATATATACAGTTAGACAAAAAAGTCTCCGTACGACGCTACTTTTTTTTGATTTTTATGAACATCTCTCATGTAATTCAATATTTTTTTTCTTTAATGATTGCAATGTTTCCTCCAGCTCTTTTGTAACAAAGTTCAGGGATAAATGCAGGAATTTATCCATTTCTTAATTTATAGTAATCCAATTTAGAGAATTTTACAAAATTTTATATCAAAAAAGTCTCCGTACGAAATTTTTTAAACAATGCTTTGCACAAACAAGAGTTCACAATTTTTTCTGGAGTACAGCTAGTATAGTTTCAGCCGCGTGCAGATTTGTGTCAACTTCAGAAAATCCAATATTCCGCCATGAGTAAAGAAATTTGTGTAGATACGAAGAAAATGATCATAAAGCTTTATTGCGAAGGCAAGTCGATGCGTAAAATTTTGAAAGTAATTGGTAGACCTAAGTCAAGTGTCCAATATGTTATTAAGCAATATGGAGAAATCGGTTCGTTCAAAAGTAAGCCCCCTTCGGGACGGCCAAAAAGTTTATGCGATATAGCCCGGCGGTCAATAGTAAGAAAAAAAAAAGGTAATCCTAGAACCAGCGCATGTAAAATAGCAGACGAGGTCAGAAAAGACTTTAATTTAACGGTAAGTGATGAAACCGTTAGAAATGTTCTACGGGAAAGTATTTTCCATGGTTGAAAGCCAAGGTGAAAGCCATTGGTTTCAAAACTTAATCGCAAGAAGAGATTAGACTTTGCGAAAATGCACCAAAATAAGGACGCTAACTTTTGGAATCGAGTTGTATTTTCCGACGAGGGTAAATTCAACATATTTGGATTAGATGGCAAGGGGAAAATTTGGCGCAAAGCAAATGAGGAATTCGATTGCAAAAATCTAATTCCAACAGTCAAGCAAGGCGGTGGTAATGTAATGGTTTGGGGGTGTGTGGCAGCTTTCAGAGTTGGATAATTGCACTTTATTGAGAACACAATTGACCGGTAGGATTTCCTAAACATACTAAGAATGAGTTTGTGCGAAAGCATATCAGCTTTAGGCATGGAAAGTGATTTCATTTTCCAACAAGACAACGATCTTAAACGATCTTAAGCATACATCAATGATTGTTAAGGAATGGCTACTATATAATGTACCCAAGCAACTACACAGTCCACCACAATCACCCGACCTAAACCCAAAAGAACATTTATGGGATGAATTGGAGCGTAGAGTACGCAAACATGCAATAAAAAACAGCCAACAGCTTAAAGCTAAACTCCAGGAAGAATGGAACTCCATAGGATCCGAAATAACATCCAAACTAGTCGCTTCGATACCCAGACGATTGACAGCAGTCATCAAAGCTAAGGGGAATTCTACTAAGTACTAAAAATTTTTTTACAAAATTCCTTTTTCTTATAATTTTATTAAGATGTAATATTGTACGGAGACGTTTTTGATGTCAAATGTTGATAAATTTACCAGTTTGAACTACTTTATCGAAACGAATAGATAGGTTTTTATATTTTTTTTGTATCTTGCAATTACAAGTTTATAGAAAACATATTAATTATTAAAATAAAAAAAATATTGATATATCTGAACGGTATTCTTACTTATACAGAAAAATAAGCACCGTACGGAAACTTTTTTATCTAACGTATATATATATATATATATATATATATATATATATATATATATATATATATATATATATATATATATATATATATATATATCTATATATATAAGTATATATTTATATGTATTTATACACTTGCCAGAGAAAGTATCCATACATGCAAGATAACAAAGTTATCATTGTAATAAAAAGGATATTTCCACTTAATTTGAATGCTTTCTTTTGTGATATAAAATCTACACTTTTGCATGATTCCCATTATGTTTCACCATACTCACTATTTGAAAAAACTAGAAACTCAAACAAAATCTATTTATAGCAACACAATAAACCAGAAAACGTATCCATACAGAACAAACCGGGGGATTCCCCTCTTTACGGGATGACATATGCAGGTGCATATTAACGTTTTTAGGTCCGATAATAGTTCTATTTTAAGTTGTGATAAGTTTAACAGTGTGTGCTGGTTTTTTTTATTTTTTGTGCACTAGAATACATGACGACGCCCAAAATTAGCGAAATCAGTGCTGAGGAGAGGAAAATTATGCTGAAACTTAGGAGTGAAGGGAAAACACCGCGGAATTGGTCAAATAGTAGGCAGAAATCACTCCTCTCTCTCTCCAGTATGTGGTGAAAACATTTAATACAACTGGTTCGATTATGTCAAAGCCTCGTTGTTGTCAACCATCCATACCGACTGAACGCGAAAAAAACATTTTGCAGGCAGTTAAAAAGAATTCTCGAGTAACTGCTTCCCAAATTGTTACAAATATAAAAGACCCTTTTGGCAAGGTTCTCCACGAAGATACCATAAGAAAAATACTAAAGAAAGGTGTATATCGCTCACGCATAGCATGAAAGAAGTAATACATTTTATAAGTGAACAGGAAGAAACGTGTGGATCTCACAAAAATATATGTAAACAAGCCAACAGAGTTTTGGGAACAGGTCTTATTCTCTAAAGGAAGCAAACTTTGCATATTTGGCATTAAAGGAAGAAAGTTATAATAGTGTGGCGGAAGAGCAGTACTGCCCTCAAAAAAGAAAATCTCGTAACAACTGTGAAACATGGTGGAGGTGGTGTGATGGCCTGCGGGTGTATGGTGACAGAAGGAGTTGACCAACTTATATTTATAGAATCAACTATGGATTAATATGGTTACCTTAATATTTCAAAGGCGAATTTGAAGCAAAGCGTTCAGCAGTTGAGGCTTGGTGACGATTTCTGGTTCCAGCAAGATAATGATCCCCAGCGCACAGCACACAATGTGAAGCTTTGGTTGCTCTACAACACAAAACATCAACTGTCTATGCCGCCCTAATCCCCAGACCTTAATCCCATTGAGCATTTGTGGAACTTGTTGGAGCGCAGAATCCGTCAGCACAGCATAACCTCGAAGGAAATGCTGAAAACGTCATCGTCGATGAATGGGGCAAAATTACCAGGCAGGACACAGCCAAATTGGTTCACCGCATGCCAAATTGGCTTAAGGGGGTCCTTAAAGGCTGAGCTACAATGAACATAAGCAGACATAAAGTAAATGTCAAAAAAGTTGAACCCGAATATTTTATAACGCATTGAGTACATTTGACATAAGGATGACATACGCAACATGAAAAGTTGAAATCGAACCTACTTTTTATGTCAGTATATCAAATACATTATTTACTTTAAGTGACAATGATACGCTGTTGTTTGCTTTTTGAAAGGGTGAGTAAAATTTTATCCAGCTGTGAGGAATTATGCAGAAAATAGGTGTTCTCATCTGTTGAGCACAATTTAACTCTGGTATTGAAATATTTAATTTCATATTTCTTCTACGCCGTTGAAGACTTTCATCAACAAAATGATAACACATTATCAAGAACATAACCATCAAAATCAATTCAAAATCATCCATTTTTGCAATAACTTTTGCCACAATGACACTTTTTCGTATCTGTCAACATCACATAAGCGCAAATCGTATGTAGGCGAACAATGTGCGCGCTAAGTAACCTGATATTCCTTATTTTGTCTTATGTTGATGGTAGCACAGCGGTAAGAGAAAAGGTTATCCGACAAGTTATTAAGCCTTGATCCGTAGAAAAATATTTAAATTTTCAAATTAATATTGTCATGCAGCGATACTTTTTCTGGTCCGTTTAAGTGAGGATTTTTTGTGTTTATTTTGTAAAATCTAGTTATTAAGGGAATACCACAGGAAAACTTTATAGAATAGGTAGTTTCATCAATGAATAAATTTTGTTGCTCAAATATATATATAAATTTAGCAGCTTTCTCAGAATGAATTTTCTAATTTCTTGCTTTCTTTTGATGTTATACGGATACTTCTTCTCGCAAGTGTACATATATATACATATATATATATATATATATATGTACATATATATATATATATATATATATATATATATATATATATATATATATATATATATATATATATATATATATATATATATATATATATATATGTATACACATATCTGCGATGCGGTTTAAATTCAAATGTCACCTTTTTTTTGGTTACAGTAGTATATACTATATATAGCTATATATATATATATATATATGTATATATATACATATATATATATATATATATATATATATATATATATATATATATATATATATATAGTATATACTACTGTGACCAAAATATAAGGTGACATTTGAATTTAAACTGCATCTTATATATGTGTATACATATCTACATTATATAAATATAAGATCAATGTGCGTGCATATATGTATATATATATATATATATATATATATATATATATACATATATATATATATATATATATATATATATATATATATATATATGTATATATATATATATATATATATATATATATATATATGTATATATATATATATATATATATATATATATATATATATATACATATGTGTATATATATACACATATATATATATATATATATATATATATATATATATATATATATATATTTATATATATTTATATGTATATATATATATATATATATATATATGTGTATGTGTATATATAGTTAATATATATATACAAATTTATAGAAATAAATATTTATATATATATGCATATATATATATATATATATATATATATATATATATATATATATAAATATATATATTTATATATATATATATATATATATATATATATATATATATATATATATATATATATATATATACTACTGTGACCAAAAAGTAAGGTGACATTTGAATTTAAACTGCGCGTGTCGAAGGATTTGGAGAATTATTTTTTTTTAGGTTGGTAGTACTGTCAGTGACAACTATGTCAAATTTACATGTCAAAATATTCATTAGTGTTTGAGGTACGCGTCTTTCCCGGGATTGCCTTCAGCTCCGTCTTCGCTGCGGCTTGAATCTCCTCTACCGTATCAAAACGGTGTCCTCGGAGCGATATTTTTAGCTTGCTGAACAGCCAGAAGTCGCACGGCGCCAGATCAGGTAATTAAGGTGGTTGTGGAACGATACGGGTTGAGTTTTTGGTGAAATGATCACGAATTACGAGTGCAGTATGGGATGGTGCATTATCGTGATGTAAAAACCGAGAATGGTCTTTCCACAATTCCGGCCTTTTTAGGCGGATAGCGTTACGCAAACGACGCATAACGTTCAAATAATATTCCTTGTTTGGCCCAGCGGAAGGAATTCATAATGCACAACACTACGATAATCGAAGAAGAGAAGAGATTCATGGTCGCCCAGAACGCTCTTCGACACGTTCACGGCCGACTTGGAACTCACTATACCACTTGTAAACATTTTTTTAGACATAACCTCATCACCAAGGGCTTTTTGCACCATCCTCAACGTATCCGCAGCAGAAAATAGATTCCGCAAACAAATTTAAGGCAAGTTCAACAAATTTCGCCATCGCAAAAAAGGAAAAACTCACTTTTAGAAGCTCACAAAACGTCGCGTATCTCAAACACTAATAAATATTTTGACATGTAAATATGACAGAGTACCAACCTAAAAAAATAATTCTCCAAAGCCTTCGACGCGCGCAGATTAATATATATATATATATATATATATATATATATATATATATATATATATATATATATATATATATATATATATATATACTCGTACATATATATATATATATATATATATATATATATATATATATATATGTATATATATATGCATATACATATATATAGATATATATATATATATATATATATATATATATATATATATATATATATATATATATATATATATATATATATATATATATATACATATATATATCTACATATATATATATATATATATATATATATATATATATATATATATATATAATTCTGCGAGCTACTGTCGAATGAATTTACTCGAAACCACGAGAACCCACCAAGCATCAACATCTGAAAGTGACGTCACCCCATTAATGAATCTTTAAGCTGCTCGAATATACCAGGTATCTCTCGGCAGAACATTCGCCAATGTACGAGAAATGGGTTGAATAGGTAGAGACCCTATATAAAGGCGAGCAGAATGAATGGGGGGATCATTCATTGGAACCGCGAAAGTAAAAAAAACTGCGATAGTGTGTGGAAAGCGAATTGAAAAGCGATCAAGTAATAGTGAAGTGATTTTAGAAGACAATTGCGATAGAAATTTATGGACAAGTGGAAGGTATGATTTTAATAGTGAAAATGAAAATTGTGAAATAGGTAAACAAGTGATGTGCATTTTTAAGTAATCGTATAAACTCTTTTAATTTAATTTAAAAGACATTGCGTTCTCACTTTCCCGGAACATTACAATTATTGGCGCGAACCATGGCACGCGACAGTGGTCTCAAGAAGTGAGAAAGAAAATTTTGGAACTGAAAACGTTTAAACACAAAACAAAGAAAAATGCACAATAGTGAAATGTAACATGAAAACTGGTGGAAAAATAAATAAAAGCCTAAATAATAAAAATAACCACGAAGCTAACATTTGAAAATACATGAATTTCCCATGGCGGAGCTTAAGGGAGACGCAGAAACGCCAAAATCAAAGGAGCCAGAAAATGCGCAAATGCAAATGTTAATGCTGATGCAGCAAGAGCAGCGACAACAGTCATCCAATTTAACTGCGAAGCTCAATGAACAGTCGTCCAATTTAACTGCGAAGCTAGACCAGAAGCTAGACAACAAGCGTTCTAAATCAAGGCAGACATCACACAGAAGCTGGAGATTTGGTAAAACAGTCTACCCAAATAAAAGCGGAGCTTAGTAGTCTCAACAACCAAATTAAATGCGACAAGGAAAAGGTATACCAGGTCGAGGAGAGAATGAACCATGAGATGGAAAAAGTGAAAAAAGAATTGGAAGCCGTAAAGGCAGTAGTAACCACCTCACCAGCCCCGCTTACAACCGCAGCGCAAAGCACATCCAGAAATGTGCAAACACCAATATTCGATGGGCAAACGGTCTGGAGTATTTACGAAACCCATCTTGAAGCTGCCGCACGGGCAAATCACTGGAATGAGCAACTGCACTAATTCTTGCTCTAAGAGGCCCAGCTGCCGAGCTTTTGCAGACGATCCCCGTTGAGTTGCACTCAAACCCGCCTGCTATAATGAATGCGCTCGACAAGCAACACTGGTGCAGCCCAATCAACTATGCGACCAGACCTAGTGAGGCTCCAACTACTTCATAAGGGCGGAATTCATGGAAATGCTGACGCCCTTTCTCGTCATCTATGTCCACCTAATTGCAAGCATTGCCGGCGGATTGAGGAAAAGGAACCAACCGCTGATCTGCGATTGATAACGGCCGAATTCGATGAAGGTTGGTCATCGGAGGAGATTCAAAATGCCTAGCTAGCCGATGAAGACATCGAGCCATTGCTCGTATGGA
Source organism: Odontomyia ornata (assembly GCA_963969285.1). Lineage (NCBI taxonomy): Eukaryota > Metazoa > Arthropoda > Insecta > Diptera > Stratiomyidae > Odontomyia > Odontomyia ornata. The sequence goes on from OZ017740.1 coordinate 178,262,756, forward strand.
AGGAGACGACTGGGCGACCGGAGTGGAAAGACGTTTCAATGCATGGCGCAACCCTGAAAAGCTATTGGGCACAATAGAACTCCCTTCAGGTGGAGGGTGGCGTACTCAAGCGGCAATGGGAAACGGCGGATGGCAGCTCCTATAGGATGCAAACTATACTTGCCAAAAGCCGAATCCACGATATGGTTAAGGAAATGCATGAAGGATCCTCGGGAGGCCACCTTGGTGTTAACAAGACCTTAGCGAAATTGCGGGAAAGGTTCTACTGGCTCCTCGTTCGAGAAGACGTAGAGGACTGGTGTCGCAGATTCGCAATTTGCGCTTCCATCAAAGGCCCAAAGTGACGACTGAGAGGACAAATGCAAACCTTTAACGTGGGGGTACCATTTGAAAGGATTGCTGTCGACACCGCGGGACCCTTTCTTGAATCCGAATGAGGAAATCGACACACGCTGGTTGTGGCCGATTTGTTCAGCAAGTGGCCCGAGGTCTACCCCATTCCCAACCGGGGGGCAACTACTGTAGCTGAACAGCTAGTGTTGAATTGGTTCAGTAGGTACGACGTACCTTGTGAACAACATTTGGATCAAGGTCGAAACTTCGAATCACTAGTTTTTGGCGAAATGTGCGTGCTGCTGGGAATACGAAAAACGAGGACAACACCGCTGCATCCCTAATCCGATGGAATGGTCGAACGTTTCAACGGCACTCTCAATAAACACCTGGCCAAGATGGTTGACGAGGACCAAAGGGACTGGGACCGACACATCCCACTATTTTTGATGGCGTACAGAGCTGCTGAACATGCACCGATGGGCCAAGCCCCACCCAAAGTCATTTTTGGAAAGACTATTCGTCTGCCAGCTGATATAAGGTCCGGAACACATCCCAAGAAACCCCAAACAATCTCGGAGTACGCAAGTGAGCTAAGACAACGGTTGAACCAGATACATCGGACAGTGCGAAAATACCTCGAATCGGCTACTGACCGCATGAAACCAGGTACGATCTAAAGGCAAATTCTACTGACTTCCAGCAAGATGACTTGGTGTGGCTATATAACCCACAACGGCGAAAGGGTAGGTCTTCAAAGTTGCAACACAATTGGGAGGGACCATACCGAGTTACAAAGTGAATCAATGACGTCGTATACCGAATACAGGAACATCGTAAGCCAAGAGCCAAAATGAAAACCGTGCACCTGTACCGTCTTGCCCCATATTACATTCAGGAAAATTGACTACAACTGGCGACACATCTTTTCGGGGCGAAAAGAACTGAGGTGGGGGCAGTGTTACATGACAAATAATACTGTCGCAATTGTTTTCACAACCATTAAGAACATCAACAAAAAGAATTTACTCGAAACCACGAGAACCCACCAAGCATCAACATCTGAAAGTGACGTCACCCCATCAATGAATCACTAAGCTGCTCGAATATACCAGGTATCTCTCGGCAGAACATTCGCAAATGTACGAGAAATGGGTTGAATAGGTAGAGACCCTATATAAAGGTGGGCTGAATGAATGGGGGGATCATTCATTGGAACCGCGAAATAAAAAAAACTGCGATAGTGTGTGGAAAGCGAATTGAAAAGCGATCAAGTAATAGTTAAGTGATTTTAGAAGACAATTGCGATAGAAATTTATGGACAAGTGGAAGGTAGAATTTTAATAGTGAAAATGAAAATTGTGAAATAGGTAAACAAGTGATGTGCATTTTGAAGTAATCGTATAAGCTCTTTTAATTTAATTTAAAAGACATTGCGTTTTCACTTTCCCGCGAACCATAATACGCGACAATATATATGTATATTTATTTATATATATATATATATACATATATATATATATATATATATATATATATATATATATATATATATATATATATATATATATATATATACATATATATATATATATATATATATATATATATATATATATATATATATCAAGTACTCTATGCAATAAGTACATTTCTCTTGAGAAATTTGCCTAAAATTAAAGAAAAACCGAATCTAAAGTTCTTTAAAAAGGATGAATTAAATTTTATGAAAGCGGTACTATAAGTAATGTTACCTAGTGCTTCGTTTTTTTTTGTGGTGGGGAGTTAAAGTCCATTTACGCAGAGAGTGTGGGACTCCCATGTTCGCAAGAAGGCGACTGAACTACCCACTAAACACCTCCCCTGTCAACCTGAGAACCTAGTCTGAAACCCTTTGACACATTACTTCGGGCCAGGTCTCGTTTTGTTACACCGTGAGGCACCTTCAAGCTGAGGGACTCCTCTTCTAGCGGAAGGGGAGAGGGATATTCTGAAATGGAAAGCGATAACCTCTCCCAAGGATGGCCGCCCAGTGACACCTAGTAATATAGTATTACTTTTACAAAATTCATTTCACCCTGTATAGGGCACTTTGAAGTCGGTTTTCTTAGTTTTCCGTTTAATAAACGAGATTTTCAAATTAAACCGTCATTTTTTCGAAAATAAGATTTTGAGGTCCCCAGATCACGTTGCACTGTGATGAGATAAAAGCACTTCAGAGTGCAGTATTTTTAAATTTTCTAAATGAAATTTTATCGCGTCACCTTATCTGATTCTTTCCCCGACTTCAAACAACCTGATATTCAATATTCATGAACGTTATTTAAAGCTTTCGTTGGACACGACCCGTAATATTCAAAAATTCCCGCGATGGCTCTCGCTGCAAACGCTTCAAATCAAAATGTTTATATAAATAAATGCACAAGACACAAGAACGAAATCATAAAACGAATTGACTCATTTGATTGAAACACCCACGGATTAAGCTCTTAATCGAAACGTCACCTCAGTTCTTTTTTCTTGCAATCAATGAAGAACTACACACTTCATTCGCGCTCACTTTCGTATAATAAGTTTTTCATTTAAAATTTTTCAATTTTTCAATGCGAAATTCGTATTTTACGAAGCCTATGGCAATTGACAGCTCCACGCCAGCCAATAATTCCGCTTCGAAAACAGCAGTGTCCATGCAATTTTTATGAATCAAACATTTTTGAAATTATGGCGCAAAACATGATGACAACGAAATCCACCTGGAGACAAAAAAGGCTTAATATCTTCTAGACTCCCCAATATTTATATTGTTGCACTTGATCAGTGTCTGTAAGGGTCTATCTTATATAATTTCTTCGTGCTTGAATGTATTATCAACGCAAAATATAAATACGAGTACATGCTTGGCTTCGAAATCAAAGTCAAATCAATAAGCTCATCATTTCAATAGTCAATGCCGGGAAAACATTATTGGAATCAGGAGTGCATGTGCATATATGATTTTCAAATTCCAAATAAGTGCACATCATATCTAGCAAGCGAACAATTTTTCTGTATGCCGCAAAATATAGAATAAGGTAAAAGAAAACAAATATTTGAGAGAAACTTGACAAATTGATGAAAAAACAAAACAAAATGACCACACCAGCAAACAGAGCTTTCTATCCACCGACTGTAAATCTATCAGATACGCCTTTTAAGACACAAGAAATGGAGCTGTTAGGTAAGGGACTGAAACACAACTTATATAACACAAACCGCAACAAAGACCTAGAACAACTAGCAATCGACACTGAACTAGCCATGTGCAAACTGCCGCAGGAACAACAGACACATGCAAGACATACTGCAGTAGACATACTTCAAAAAATACGCACTAGCATAAACAAAACGAATTTCCACGAAGACCCTAAGATATTAAGACACATTCAGAAAAAGCTTACTAACAGTGACAAAGGCTGACAAAGGACATACAACGGTGATCTTAAAACAAACGGACTACGTACAAAAAACAATGTACTTCATTAATGCCAACGGATACAAACTGGTAAACAAAGACCCCACCAATAAGTTCCAAACAGACTTACGCACTGCCATTATGCAATCCCCACTAATTACTCCTCCTTATACCAAGCACCGCTACAGAAACCCAAATTCATGCACACCACCCCTTAAAGTACAACCTAAGCTCCACAAGTCCAATATTCCTATCCGTCCTGTCGTCAACTACCGCCCAGCTCCTGCATACCAATTAGCACGGTATTTGGCAACGCTAATGGCAGATGTCATGCACTTTGACGACAAATACGCATTGAAGAAAAGCCATGAGCTAGCAAACTCTACCACTTCTTTAAAATTGACTGAAACTTTTCAACTTTTATCACTAGACATCACCAATCTCTGTACATCTATACCCGTCGATGAAACACTGGCCATACTTAAAGAAAAACTTTCATTCAACAACAGCCGACGATTCACAGATCAACTGTTCAATCTCATAAAGACCACAATCAAGCAGAACTAGTTTAAGTTCAATAGCAACACATACATTACCAAGGACGGTCGGGGTATGGGACATCCAATGTCCTCAATAATGTCAGAAATATTCTTACAATCTTTGGAAGAAATCTTTATACCCAAAGTTGCCTAACGATTCAATGTAATATTTTACAGACGATGTGTGGATGACTGTTTCATCGTTATTGACTCACAAAAAAATAAACAAGACGAACTACTTACCTACATTAATGAAATTGACCCGAATTAAATTTCACTATGGAAAAAGAAACAAACGGACAACTCAACTATATGGACCTAACTGTGACACGTGAATAAACAAGATTGGGCTACAAAATATACAGAAAACCAACCACAACTGATCATACCATACATGAAACATCTAACCACTCCGCACAACATAAGCTAGCGGGGTACAGAACAATGGTGCAGAGGCTTCACTCTATCTCAACAACATTTACAGAATCCGTTACACAAACAATGCGGCATTGACAAACTTGTCACACAGTACAAATAAAAACCGGAACGCTAACCGACTGAAACTCATGAGAACGACCAACAGTGGATTTTGTTAACATACGTAGGCAAAGAGACATACAAGCTATCAAACTTCCTTAGGAAATACAATCAACAAATTGCATTCAAAACGAACAACAACATTGGAAACAAACTGAAACCAAAACTGGATGACACATCAATATACGAAAACAGCGGCATATACAAACTGACATGCAAGGACTGCGACATGGTATGTATAGGAAGGACAACACAAAAACTAACGACAAGTACAAAGAACACTTACGAATTTTCTTACATAACAAGGCAGACTCCAATTATGCGACGAACCTACAAAACCACGCACATGAGCCTGACGCTATGACAAACTCTATGAAATTGCTACACAAACAAAGCAAAGGACCGAGACTTGACATCCTAGAAAGGCTTGAAATTTATAAACATAGAAAGACAAATGGTAACATTATCAACGAACAACTTGTTACCGATTCCGACGCAATTTTTACAGTACTAGACTACACTCTTAGACGAAAACGGGAACGAGACGAAACAGCACAAACGAACATCTAACAAGCAAAAAAACAAAAACTTAATATCCCTCTACCTGGCATAATTTAGTACTTTACTTTAGTACAGGAGACAAGCTATAGAGTCTGACACTGAACAAGAAGTTTCACGACCCCCAAAATGCAGTATGCGACATGCTGGGGGAAGTTGGAGTGACAGACAAAACACTGCTGATGAACAAGATGAAGATGAGAACCCAAGAGGAAAAAAGGTGTGTAATCGCGACATTGAAATGATTTGGCTTAGTTTTTAAGTTTCCAATCAATTTTTTTTCCATAATAATGCAGTTCCAAGTCCAAGGAGCACTCGGCCAGGAACATCTCGACCTAATAGTCAAGAGGAACCAAGCAGCGAAACGACCAGTCCTTTCTTGCCAGTCTAGGCAAGCCCAATTTTTGAATAGTTCTTGGGGATGAAAAAAAATTGAATTACGTCTAAATGCCCTAAGATACTGCATCGCCAATTCACAGGAGTGATCATTACTTTGAATTTCTTAGATGTTCCTTAAATTAATTGTATGAACGAGGGAAGATGTTTTTGAAAGATGTTAGGATTATTCTCTAAATGTACTTTATTAGTTAGATAACTGGAGAAGAGGCTGGATAAGCCGCAAAACGGCTGCTTGATTTAGGGAAAATTAAATTCAACTCGAGAATCGGACCAATTATTTTTCACTTATTTTTGAAACACTGCAAACATCCGAAAAATGAAATTAACAATTATATGGTATGTTTAAAAATGAATAATGTGCCGAAATTTCAATTACATTTATTATGTTACGAGGCATATGACAAACGAATTATGACAACTTAAAGTAGGGAATTTGATTCATGGGTACAGTAGTCTTGGCACTCTTATGCCATGTCGCATTGTTGAGATCGTAATTTACTCAAATCACAAATCTGATGCTAGCTATCTGAAATGGAAAAATCAATAAAATTCATTCGTTCTAAAGCAGACGAAGAACATATCTCGACAGTTATTATTCAGCCGTGATATGTTGCCTTGCAACAAAGGCATACCATCAATATAAATTGATTGTTTTAATACTCTTCATTGGAAATAAAGAAGTCTCCATTACTACGCAGCTTAATAGTTCCCTCCTTCCTCGATACTTTATAGGTGGGTCCTTCCAACGACAAATCCACATCCACTGTGGATTTTTTAGCGTTCGGTCCAGGGAAACAATCCTTGAAATGCATTAAGCATCGAACTAAATGCCCTCGCAGAACCGCTAACGTTTGATTATCAAACTCTGGAGTGAATCCGATTCCCGTCCACATGGACAATCCAGCGGCTTAATTCGTTCTCAATATGACGAATTTAATTGTTGTTTTTCCGATTAGCAAGCGCGATTTCAATTTTCAATGCTTCATCATTGTGATCGAGCTTTTCCTCTGTATCGAAAAAGCTGATTGTTTGATATTCAATAGGAATTGATTTGACTGTCTGATCAGGCAGCAACGAGTATCGTTGTGGTTTAGGAGCACCTTAGTTGTACGAGCTGGATGAAACACGGCCGGATTCTTATCGAGAAGTTCTTGGAATGCTTCGACAGAAGGATTCTCGGACTGCAAATAATTAAATTAGCAATTAATTAACCAATTAAACATATATGTAAGGTACAATATTAAGCAACTCTTCTTCCTGTGTTGTATATAGTGCACGACTTTGAATGTTTTTCGCCTTATGGGTGCAAATTTCAAGTCAGTTTGCAAATTGGCTTTCTGTTTGTCAGGAATTCTAACGTCCAATTATTTGGAACTGCATTAACTGCCATGAGTTGTCAGTTTTACCACTACCTCCTTAAACCTGGCCGTCTTGCTCTGCAATTTCTGTGACATGACGTCATACAAAAGTAAAACTGACAACTCCTGACAGTTAATGCAGTTCCAAACAAATAGACGTCAAAATTCCTGTCAAACAGTAGGTCAATTTGCAAACTGAATCGAAATTTGCACGCAGAAATGGTGTAAAACATACGAAGTCGTGCACTACTATACGCAACACAGGAAGAGGGAGCTGGGAGCGTTAAGAGTGTGAGTATTGTACTTTGCGTATATGTTTAATTAGTTAATTAATTGCAAATTTAATTATTTGCAGTCCGAAACATTTCAAGTCGTAACATTTCAATAGCTCGATAAGAATCCGGCCGTGTTCTATCCAGCTCGTACATCTAAGGAGCACCTTAACCACAATAGTCTCGTTGCTGCCGGATCAGACAGTTAAATCAATTTCTATTGAATTGGTGCAGTAAATTTATGGGTTAGAGCACTCTTTTATAGAATGGTTACCGCTGCGCCGATTGCGTTCAAATTTTGTATTCCAGAGCACTTTTTAATTCTAAACCCGATAAGGTGAGGAAAAATCCGATCCAAGACCTTTTTCAATATAATTTTATTAATTTTAGCGTCGAACTGAACGATGAGAAGCTCTACATTTATTCGTCAATTGACAACCTACACATTTATTCAATTGTGGTCAGATGTTGTCATATAACACAACTGAAGAAAATAACTTCTAAAAACTAGAGAGGTGCCCTTGTCAAGAATAGAAGGGTGCCCTTTCAAAGAATAGAAGGTTGCCTTTCCAAAGAATAGAAGGGTAAACTTCTAAAGAATAGAGGGGCACCCTTCTATTCTCAAGAGGAGCGCCTTTCTATTCTATAGAAGAGTACTCTTCAAATGAATAGAAAGGTATCAGAAAGGATAGAAGGGTACCCTACTATAGAGTCGAAGGAAGAATACAAGAATGCTTCCCTAGAGAATAGAAGGATACCCTTCTATAGTATACAGAATAGAAGGGTGCCCTTTTAGAGAATAGAAGGCTGCTCTTCTAGAACCCGTCCTTGCACAATATATTACAGCAGCATCGGGGATCTGTCATTTCAAATATTATAATTTAATGCCTTAAATTCCACCAAAATGTTGTTGAAATACATATCTCATCCAGTTATTTACTTCAATTGTGTTATATGACAATATCTGATCACAATTGAATAAATGTGTGGGTTGTCAATTGACGAATAAATGTAGTGCTTCTCATCGGTCAGTTCCATACAAAAATTAATTAAATTATATTGGAAAAGGTTTTGAATCGGATTTTTCCTCGCCTTATCGGTTTAAGAATTAAAAAGTGCTCCGGAATACAAAATTTGAACGCAATCGGTGCAGCGGCAACCATTCGACAAAAGAGTGCTCCAACCAGTTTATGTTCGTTAAAAAAAATTAGCGTTAAAACCTATTAAATTTTATAGAAGGCAGTGTTTTGAGAAGCAGGTATCACCCTCAAGCGAAAATGCGCGTCCATAAAGCCGGGCAAAGGTAAATCAATTTACATTATGTAATTCGTATGTGAACAACAGATGTTCTTCTGATTTAGGAAAAACAGGAAAACCAAAAGTGGAGTTCGATAGATGGAGGACACCTAAAAAAATTTTGCAAGCTGACGTGAAAGGTAATTGTTTTACATTTTTTGCTAAAAATTGTATATCAAGTGTAAGGTGAAGTTCCTTAATTTGATCCAACAAGTGTAAATCAAGCACCCAGAATTTAAAGTTACGCGGATTGTTTAAATTTGAAACTTGAGTAGTTCCTAAGTCAATCAGCGCCGTTTCCCAAGTTGCGCGTATTGATTATTGACGCGGCTTTCAGTGAGGTGTGTTTTCGGTTTCGTACGGCTTTAAGTTCCCTGGTTCTATTAGAGTTTGATACCATTCGACGGGATTTGGTGTATATAAAACTTGTTCATTATAAGTGCTAACTGAAAGAGTCTTTAGCTTTTGATATAATTAAGCATACATCACTTACCGCATTCACATTGAACTTCTAAAGTGTAAAAACCACAATATTTGAAATTTTCCTAACATAAGCGCTATATAAAAAGTGATATGATTTTGATTTTTTATAAGCACCTGATAAACGTTTAAGGTGGTGATCGATTGGTTGAGCAATTTAAAGATAAGTAGAACATTTACCACATTAATTTATAACTTTCCTGCTTTTTTGTTAATTTTGTAGGAATGATGAAGTTTTGCTCTGTAGAGAGCTGCCGAAGATCAGCAAATGGAGTGCCATCAAAGCACTACTTTCTGCTGCCCCAAGAAGGTCAACTCCGGCAACAATGGCTGGCAGCGGCGGAACATGCCCAGGAGTATCTTCCGGACCACAGCGCTATTTGTGAGCGGCATTTCAACGAAGAAGACCTCATAATGTTCGACTTAACCAGCTCAAACAATCGTAAGTTATTTATAAATTAGATCATATTCTTTATCGGTATTTTTCGTAGTTTGTAAACTAAATTTAAAAAATCGAAATCGGTTCAGTCTTCTTAAGTGATTCGCGGTCGAAAATCAATATCGAAAAATTAAACTAGTGGGTAAAAAAATGTTACAAAAAAATTAAAAACCAACATCGAAATGTTCTTAAAAGGGAGAAATAAATTTTATGGAATCGGTGCCAAGTCAGTTTTTCCCCGTGTATTCATTTCATTAAACATATTACAAATAAGTATGTCCAAACGAGGAAATTGATTTGGCACTGATTCTATGAAATTTATTTCACCCTCCTGAGGGCATTTCGAAGTCGAGTTTTAATTTATTTTTTTCACGCTTTTAGAGAGGAATTTACTACTATAAGAAAGTTTTCTAACCCAAGTCATCATTGCTTATCTGCTAAAGATTATTCATCCATATTAGGTGTGAAAATTATGAACCTTCCGAAAAAACTGATAATAGTAATCTAAATCTGAATCTATATACGTCCATTACTGCCATTTCTGAAGAAAAAGTTTTATAAAAATACGTTCAGGCTCATTTTTTCGACTGAAGTATCTTCTCTCATGGTATCGCTGCATTACTTTTCCGTTATTACTCATATCTGTCCCATATGGTAGTTCTCATAAGTAACTTCAATAATTGAAACCCAAACCTATATCGTTGTTATGTAATGACATCGCGAAGTAACAAAAAGATCCTTTTTAACCATAACATTCATTTACGTTTATTCGATATTCGTTGCTGTCGTGGAAGCTTTCATGAAAATTATGTGCCATAATTTAATGAAAACGCAACTATGTACTAAACTTTTTTTATTGATTGCTCGACCCTTTTTTTATATCAATTTAATCTATATGTATACGTTTATATGCTCTTCCTGAGACATAATTGTAACTCACCGGAACGGATCATGTTTCGTATAGCTCTGATGGCGCAAATATTTTTTATCCATGACTATTTTTTTGATTGAGTTGCATAAATATTTATAACTTGAAAAATTGTTAACGCAGAAAAATTGTTAGTACATGTTGAAACCACCTACAAATAACATTTTTCTTCTTTAATAATTTTTCAAATAAAAAAATATTAGTCCAACTCAATTAAAAAATATCTATGGACAAAAAATGTTTTCGCTATCGGAGCTACCAGAAATCTGATGCGTACCCGTGCGTTACAATTAAAGCACAGTGTAGAGGAAATAAACATAGATTAACATTAAGATGACGTAAAAAGTCTTGAGCGATCAATAAAAAAAGTTAGACAAATTGTAACTGAATATAATTCGTAGTTACAAAAACATAGAGTCTGCATAAGAAGAATAAATTGGAATGATTCTTTTACTTCTCAGCGTAGTGGTCGGCATCATCCGTGTGTGTCTATAGTCTGATGCCCTGAAGGGAATCGTAGGGAACACCTTCAACTAATTTTTTCTTCTTTAACTATTTTTCGAATAGAAAAATAATAATGCAACTCAATTAAAAATTAGCTACGGACAAAAAAAAATTCATAAAATCAACTATGTAGTTCACGGTTCCCGCCAGTCTTTAGTATAGGGATCACTAATTTTAACTTCCCGGGCAGATTATGTATAAAATTATATAGAAAGTAATGACTCAATTTTCAAATGGCGATTTACTTTATAATTCGCAGTCATTCAATCCTTATTATTGCCTTAGGGAAATTTCGCAAAACTTACGCTTAACATCTTCATCTAAGAATTTAAGCAGGAACTTATGTTTATTATCAGCCAGCCGGAGGACGAATGCTAAAGGGAAAAGTAATCATGAAACATATTATTTTTAATTTTTCGTTTCCGATGTTTGCAACGTTTTAAAATAGAAACAAGAAAAAAAGTTCCTTTCTCAGAGTAAATTAATTTTTTTCCTAAATCAGACAGCTGTTTCGTAAATGTCCCGAAACAGCTGTTCTCAGTAATCTATCTAATGAATCCATCGAATTACTGGGGAAGAGGCTAGACAGGCCCCAAAACAGCTATCTGATATAGGGGAGAAGATATGCTCACCCTGAGAAAGCAATAAGTTGATTTTTTATTTCTTATTCTATAGTATATAATTACTGTAAATCATCTTCACTTATAGCATTTAAGCTACTTTTAGAAATAATTTATAGGTTGTTTCCAATAGAAAGGATTGAGTCGGATAAAAATAAAAGCATATATTTTATATTTCGTCTGAAAGTATCCCAGCGTAAGATCAATTATCGCTCAAATTTTTTTAAACTGATAATTTTTTATGCGAAAATAAATATTACCAGCAATAAATTTGAACGACTTAGCTGTACTGTAGTATTAATTTTTTTTTTCGAACGAAACATTTGATCAGCAATTTTATGGCCATTCATATAAGAGAAGATAATTCCCAAGTAGAAGAACGATTATTTACGTCAGTAAAACAGTTGGCACTGTAATATAAAGATGATAGCAAACGGTTATTATTACTATAAATGGTAATTTGGGTGGAACGTGAAATTGTTCACTTTCTACAGAGCCCTAAATTGTTATTCCAATGAATTTATTGAACATTTGGATAGTTTATCTCGAACACTAGAAAATTTGGTAACTGTAGCTTATGAGATATACTAAATAAGAATACATTGAAGATGGCACGGGCAAAGCTTTGCAATAAAAAAATGTTTTCAGTATTCAATTTAATATAATAATGAGTGGCAGCAGTACCCTCCTGCAAATTCAACATGTATTTATATACATATATGTACATATATTTTTTTCTCGTATATAGAAATTGTTGTTTCACTAAAGAGCAGGTGGATACTGAAGGCAAACGCTGTGCCGACGAAGTTTCCAGGATCAAGCCCGGATGTATCAAAATGTATGGATATTGCCCTCAATCAATTTGGAACACCCCAACCACCGCTGGAGATTAGATTTTAGGAAATTCATGAGCTAGTTGAAAACAAAAATCACTTTTTACGCGAAGATTGGCAATTGAAGTGCGTAAATAATACATTGTTTTTATATAATATTAGAGTGAACCCAATTCCATTTGTATATTGCTCCATTAAAATTGAATGCAATTTCCAAACTAAGATTTATTTTGAAAAAACTAAAGTAAAATCTAGTTTCTTTCAAAGAATTCTCGGCCATCGAATGAAATGCGATAGTTTAAGTAAAATTACAAAATTAATAGAGTCGGTAGAAGCAAATAATTTCGATAATGTTCTAAAATCAAAAGAACAAATATTGTATTCAGCAATAGAACAGCTATCGCAACTTTCAGACCAAGAGCCAGATAATCGAATAAACTTCATAAAAAATCAACTTAGGCAAATTTCTTTAAAAAGTTCGCGATATGATTCAGATACATTAGTTTTTGCTGCAATGCTTTATTACACATATCCGGGTGCATACAAGTATTTGCGCGAATTAGATTTATTAACTTTGCCAAGTTGCCCATATTTACAAACTCTTTTGACTCTAAATTTGAACTCAGGTGTCTCATTAAATTATTTGACTAACAGATCGAAACAGTTAGAGGCAAAAGAGAAAAAAGTAGTTTTGCTATTAGATGAAATTTATGTAAATCCGAAATTAACGTATAAAGGAAATAAGTTACAGGGAATTGCAGTAAATACTACTAATAATTCTGACAAACCAGTACTTGCTAATTCAGTTCAAGTTTTCATGATTTCATCTTTACTTTCAAAAAACAAGGAGGTAATTAGAATATTTCCAGTTAAAAAAATGAGTGGTGGTGAATTATACAAAATGACGAAAGATATTTTGGATAATTTGCACAACGCTGATTTTGAAGTTGTTGCGATTATCTCCGATAATAATAGAGTTAACGTTAATATGTTTAAATCGTTCTCTCCCCATAATCAGCTACAACCGTACATCATTTCTCCTTATGATTCAACCAAAAAAATTCTTTTCTTATTTGACACAGTTCATTTGCTTAAAAATATTAGAAATAACTGGATTAACTCATTACCTAAAATGTTTTGTTTCCCTAGTTTTGATAATGCTGATTTACATTTAACTGCTAAATTTAGAGACTTAATTCAAATTTATGAAGAGGAGAAAGATTCAACAGTTAAGCTGGCTCCTTCATTGTCTTTGAAATGTTTGTATCCAAATACTTTTCAAAGACAATCAGTTTCATTAGCATTAAACATTTTTGATGAAAAAACAATAGAAGCAGTTAATATATTTAAAGATAAACTTGGACCCGAATCTGCAGGAACCTTTGAATTTATGTCAATCATTAGGAAATGGTGGATAGTTGTTAATGTAAAACATCCGGGAAAAGGATACCGTATTCGAGAGCCATTGTCATTGCCTATGACTTCGATCTATCAAGATGATGTTACATTTTTAAAAAAGTTTTTAGATTGGCTTAGTTCTTGGGATGCTTTTGATGGCATAGAAAGTGTTACTAAATTTACAGGTAAACTTTCAAGAGAAACCGAGACTGCTTTGAATTTAACTACCGCGTCATTAATTTTAATAGCTGAATATCTTTTAGTGGATTTGCAGATTCCCTTTGTTCTTTTAGGGAAACTACAAACTGATCCACTAGAGGCGCGATTTTCTCGATATAGGCGAATGAGCGGAACAAATTACAATGTGTCTGTTCAACAAATTTTAGAATCAGAACGGAAAATTAAAGTAACTTCACTTTTGAAATTTTACTCTAGTCATCAAGGTGCAATAAAAATTAGTCAATTAAAAGTAGATCTTACGGAATATGATGAGCTTTCAATAAATACTAATGATGTATATACTAGTCAGGAAATAATCCTAAAAAGCTGTGATGTAGAAATAAGCCCCGAATGTGAAAATAGTTTAATCTATGTAGCGGGATATGTTGGACGAAAGGTGTCGGAAAGAACAACTTGTCCAACATGCTCCGCATTCTTTTGTACAAATGTAAATTTAAATATTGAAGTGGACGAAAACTTTTTCTACCTTGATAATTTAAATCGCGGAGGTTTGAAATGGCCGTCAAATTTTTGTATAGATATATCATTTATGGCATATCAGATATTTCAAACTGTAATATCAGAAAATTTTGAAAATATGGTTTTAGCCCAAAAAGAGCAAAAAAAATTTTTGATGAACTTAATTTTAAGCAAATTAGATGCATACACAGAAGAAAACTGTGAACTTTGCGGAACACCAATCACTAGCAACTTGAAAACGTTTTCATCCACTTGGGCAAATATTTTTTTAAAAAATTATTCCAAAGAAAAAAGCGATTCCTTTAAAAAACTGTCCAGAAGAAAATTAGCTGTATTGAATTAGATTATTATTTATTTTTCATTTATTATACCAATTACTGATTTTATTTTTTTCAGTTCATAGCATTTTGAAAGCTATAATTAATTCATCCATCATTCATCATAAATTCATTTATAATTAATTTAAGATTCTATTTTTTAAATACACACAAAAAAAATGATTGCTTGAAAAGACCGTCCAAACCGAAGCTAGCAATATTGAATTAGTTGTTTTTTCATATGTTCATTTAATATGCAAAATATTGATTTTTTTGCATTTCACAGCATTTTAAAATATATAAATTATTTATTCATCATTGACTAACAATTAAATTAAGATCAGCAATATTTTAAAATATTATTCCAAAGGAAAAAAGACTGTCCAAACAAAATTAACAAGATTGAATTCGATTTTTGTTTGCATTTAAGTTTATGATACAAATTGTTGAGTGTTTTTTAATTCATAGCACTTGGAAGTATTGAATTTATTTAGTCATAACTAACTACAAATTTTTTTATAATTAATTTAATTAAGGCTTAAAGTAATACTTTTTATCCAAGAGAAATTGGCAATATTATAATAATTTATTCTTCATTAAATATTTATTTTTATAAGACATGATTTTCTTCGTTTTTGAGGTAAAAAATTTATTAGTCTACATAAATGTGAAGTTCACTTTTTTCAATTTCTTCGTTGCACTACAGCCCCGCGCCGGCCTTCGCTTCCTGCAATAGCGCCTCGGTCCATCAATCGCGCTGCGTCCGAGCAGCGATGAACTGCCTTCTTCGATCGAGTCAGACCGGCGTTTCCTCGATTTCCCCACTGGTCTCCGCTCTTCACTTTCCCAATGAATACGTTATTGGGTATCCGTTGTTCATCCATACGATTCATGTGCCCAGCCCATTACAGCTTCCGCAGTCTTACAATCGTTGAGACATCCTGCTCGTCAAACATTTCATACAGCTCATGGTTGTGTCGAATTCGCAATTGGTCTCCGTCTAGCTTCGCTCCAATCATCCTCCACAGGACCCGTCCCTCAAAGGCGTTGAATATGTTTGCGGATGCTTGAGTTAGGGTCCATGTTTTCCAAATCCATAGCATAGCACAGGTCTTATCACAGATTTGTATACTTGGAGCTTTGTTTTCCTGTGTATGCAGCTAGTTTTCAAGATCGTCAAAACTGAATACAATATTTTATTTGCGAACAGTATTCGTCCGCGTATTTCTTCTCTTTCATTAGCGTTCTCGTTATTTTGGTGCCTAGATACACAAGTTCACCCACATTTTCGGTAGTGTATTCGCCAAGTCCGATATTTTGCGTATTTGAGGTATTTTTCCTCGACTGCGTAATGAGCTTTGTTTTATTCGCATTGATTTGTAGCCCTACTAGTTTTGCTTCGCTGTCGAGTTTCAGGAAAAGTTCTTTGGCAGTTGTTAGCGACCATGACAAAATGTTGCTATCATCTGCATAGGCTACCACTTGGCTTAACTTGTATAATAGCGTACCTCTTGTATGGACAGGTAGGTTTCTTACCCAGACCCAAATTGAATAGCAATGGGGCCAGCCCATCTCTCTGCTTTAGCCGGCTTTTGGTGTCAAAGACGTCGGTGAGTTGGTTATTAATGCAGACTTGGGAGGTTGTCCACGCCATTTTTATAAGACGGACTAATTTGGCTAGGATGCCAAAGCAAAGCATTATTTGTCGTATGCTTGCTTTTCAATCTAGCTACATACAAAAAGAGAGCAAGTTTAATGGGAGTTTTTAACATGAAGTTAGCCAGAACAGAAATACACGCGATGACAGATTTAGCTTTTATAGATAAAGATAATTGCCGCAGACTGTTTATCCACCTAGAAACTCTTAAGTAACTTCAATAGTTAAATTAAGATAGAGTTTTCTGTTAACCTACCGAAAACTCAAAATCTAAATGACTTTCGATAAGATATTTCTTATCTGCTTCCCTCACTAGCTCAGATGTATATCCTTTTTCCTCTTAATCCACAGATATACTCAATCCCTTCTTAAATTAGTTTGAAATAATATTTAACAGTTCATAATACTTGCTATAACTATATAAATTTTTCAACGTCATTACAGCATCCGTGGTAAAAAAAACAGACGTTTTATAATCAGGATACAAGAATATTCAATGAGATTGATTCATTGTCACCAGTGCGACACACCAAATCGGGATTTAGCATCCACTAGCCATCTCGAATCATCACGGTTCTACGTCCATACTCATTGTTATTGCATTAAAATGTATAAAAAAATTTGTAATTTGATGTCATCAGCCTTCATAATTATAAAATATATTGAAATATATAGTTTAATGATTTTATTTAAAATTTATTTTATTTTCAATTAAGCTATAATGAAAAGCAAATCAAGTTACAAAGGTATTTTTAAAATAACGGCAAGGAAAACGTGCACAGACTGTTGAGCCACGATTGTATTCAATTTCGTTATCCTCATCCGTACTTGGCGTAGTTGAGGTGGATTTCGTCTTTTGTTATTTCAGGAGTTAACGTTTCCTCGGCAGTTTGTTCCCATTTTGACGACTTTTTTCACGGTATCAGCTTCCGGTTAGGTTTCTGAAAAAATTGATTGAAAACTTAGAAACTAAGGCAAACTATTTTAATGTCGCAAGTGTGGAACTACTAGACCTTGACGATTGTGCATTGGTTGTGTTGATCTATGAACCGCGCTAGCATTGCCATTGATTCTCGAGAATCGAATAACCAACTCTCGAGAATCGAAAAACCAATGGTAATGCTAGTGCGGTTTATAGATTAACACAACCAATGCGTAATCGTCAAACGCCTAGTAGTTCCACACTTTGTGGCTCAGTAACACGATAGCATGCAAATTCAACAACTAGTAAAAATGCTGTAGCATCATTCTCATCTTCAGCAGTTGAAAGTCAAATTGTATACAAATTAGAATTGAACGACGATAATGTCCCAGGTTCAAATCTCGTTGGGAGTAACGTGATTTAGTTCAGGGGATATTTCGGACAGACTACGAGTGTTCAGCCAGTAGTGGTATGTACTGATTTAATCAGATTATATCAAAGCTGAGCAAGCACACGGGAGCATGATACTGACCAAACCAACTTCCGAAAAAATCAATACGGTCATGAAAATGAGATACTCTATCTCTAAGCGAAGGCCCGAGAGGAGCTGTAGTGCTAAAAAGAAGAAGAATGGCGAAATGATCAAGTATTGATTTATGGAACGATATAGAACGAGAAACGTCACATTTCTAGATAACCAAACGAGGAATAACCTTGCCGTAGGAAACAAGCGCGCAGTTAATCTTTAAAAAATGTATTGTTGACAGAACGCAATCATTTTATCTGCCTCCTCTGCAGATATATGAAATGGAAAGACATTTTAATGCTCGCGTCAATCGGCTTGATTCCAACTTATGAAAACAAAATTATGAGCGATGGGTTACATGGTCCATTAAAACACCCGTGATTAAATGCTAGCATTTATGCCTTTTCCCTGCAAAGGTTCACAATATCTATTGATGTTTAGCATTGCATGTTACAAAAGAACGAGATTTGAATTAAAATTAATTAAATTGATTACAGATACAGCCAGTTCTATTGGAAATCAACTTTAAGAAGGAATAAGTAGAAAACAGACCAGCCTGAAATTGTAAATCAGCTTTTAGGATGAATTGAAGAAAATTGCTCGTATTAAACATACATCGATGTGGTAATTATCTACGCCCATAAGCATAACATTTGCTGTAAGATAGCTCTTTCCAAAAATTTTCTGTATAGGCTTAGCCGTTTAGGGATTTCCTGAAACGTTTTATTATAAGGAATGTATGACTAAAACCTTATTGTTGTCCGTTTCATAATTAGAATAAGCAAGGAGATAGGGATTAAGCGAAAATTGTGAAACCAGATCAAAATTAAAAATATCTTTGTGTATCCTTTGATAGGCTCAAAATCGATGACACGAAATTTTTAAGCTTATATTCAATAATTTGCCATTGAAAAGCAATCATAATTATCACAATGTGTAATTGAATTCGGGACTGTTTGAACATTGAGTTAATACCCATCATAGCTGAATTGAGAATTAGAAGAAACAAACACGATACTTGGCAGAAAAATATGCGTAAAGTATTTAATCCATTTTGGTAATTTATCTATATTTCATTCAATAATTCATAAAACAGGGTTGCATAAAATTTCCCCAGAAGAGCTGAAAAAGCTTCTCAAAACAGAGCATAACATTAATGCTATTGATATTAAACTATTCAATCCCAAATCAAGAGATCGCGAAACTACTTACTATCTCTTATATCTACAAAAGGGTACAAAAATGACGGAGTTAAATAAAATTAAAACGATCATGCACACTATTGTACGATGGAGCTTCTACACAAGCAGCCGAAAAGGCCCTACACAATGTAGGAATTGTATGCGCTTTGGGCATGGCACATCTTATTGCCATCTTCCCACAAGATGCGCTATATGTAGTGGTGAACACGATTTTAGCAAATGCACGCTAAAAGAAGAGCAACGTAATCAAATTCGTTGTAGTAATTGTAAAGAACCACACTTCGCTAATTTTCTTGAGTGCAAGGCAAGAAAAGAGTATATACAGCTGAAGCAAAAGCTGAATAATCGGGGAAAAAAATTCGAAAAGTTCCCCAATTCCTTCCCAGAGAACTACAAACAGCTTCGATATTACGAGCACCAATTTCCCTTTGCTAACAAAAGCTTCAGCACATACTCCAACCCTAAGCAGAGACAACAGCGATGCAACATTAATGGGAAAAAAGTCGGGAAATTCAGCTAAGTTGACAACCACTCCACCTATGTCGTACAGTATGGCGATAAAGCAAAACCAACAGTCTTCAAATAGTTTATGCGATAACCTCTTTTCGCCCGAATCTCTTCTGACCATTTCTCAGGAACTAATTTCGAATTTAAGCAAATGTAGAACAAAACAAGAACAATTTAATGTCATTGTAGAGCTATCTATAAAATTTCTTTATGGATAAACTATTAAATGTATTAGTTTGGAATGCACAAAGCATTAAAAACAAGCAGACTGAAGCGTTCAATTTCGCTGTTCAAAATAATGTAGATATATTTGTCATAACGGAGACTTGGTTAAGGCCAAATGATAGTTTGAAGCATCCCTATTTTCATATTTACAGAAATGATCGCGTAGAAAAAACTGGCGGTGGCGTAGCCATTGCTGTAAATAAAAAAATTAAACATTCGGTATTGCCGAAAAGTCCAACATCGTTAATAGAAAATATTGGCGTTATTATCGATGAACCAAATATAAAGTTTTATGGTGTCTACTTCCCTGGGACAAAACTAAGCAAGGAAAAAATCGAACTTTTCAGAAGAGATCTGAAATGGTTTAGCAAGGCCAACCAAAGGTTTCTACTTTGCGGGGACCTGAACGCTAGACATTGGCACTGGAATTGCACACGAAACAACAAAATGGGGCACATTTTATTTAATCTCGCCAGAGAGACAAATATCTACGTGCATTTCCCTAAAGAACCCACGTTCTACTCTCCTCGTGGAGTCGGTTCCACTCTGGATCTGGTTCTTAGTGACCAAAATATTACTACCTCTGAGCTGAGTGTCTTGCAAGCCCTCTCATCTCCACATCTACCCGTACTCTTTTCTTTAGAAACGACAAGAAGTAATCACAATGCACCAAATACATACTACTGCTTCAAAAAAGCAAAATGGTCTGGATTCCGGAGTTTTATTGATGAAAGAGTGACTTCAGCACCAAGAACGATAGAATCGCTCAATACTCCCTCAGTATGTAAGGAGCAAATTGTAGAATTCACAAACACTATCTGGCAAGCTATCGAGTCTAGCGTTCCAAAGCGATCAAAAGCTTCCTATAATTTAATAGAATTTGATGAAGAAACATACAAGCTAATAAGGAAGCGTAATTTTTTGCGGCGTAAATGGCAAAAAACCCGCATTAGGTCTCTCAAAATTGGAGCTAATATCCTCACTCTAGCAATTAAGAATAAAATTAAGGAGCTCCGGAATCTCCGATGGAACAACATGCTATCAAATCTAGGCTACAACTCGCGGAAAGTCTGGTATTTAAATAGAATTTTTAAGCGAAAGTATCATGCGTTACCGTATTCGATTACAAATAACAACGAAGAGCATATTTACTCTAATCAAGGAAAAGCAGATATACTTGCAGATAAGTTTAAGCAGTTCCATAATATCTCCAATAGGTTCTGCAACAACTTAGCAGAAATGATGGTGGCCAGAGCTTTAGAACATCAGCCTAAACAAACATCTTTACCTCCTGGTGCATTAATAAAAACCAGGGAGTTAATAAGTTTACTTAAAAAAGTTAAAAACGGTAAAGCACCTGGTATCGATGGCCTACCGAATATAGTACTTAAAAATTTACCCAAAAAAGGAATAGTATTCCTATGCCACCTATTCAACGCATGCCTTAGGCTTTCTCTCTTTCCATCCATCTGGAAACAAGCTCTAGTCATACCTATCCCGAAGCCTGGAAAAGATCCGCACTCTCCTGACAACTACAGGCCCATTAGCTTACTACCAGGATTAGGTAAGCTCTTTGAAAGAATAGTCCTGAAAAGATTAAATAATTTAATAGCTAACAATAATATCTTACCGGATTTCCAATTCGGCTTCAGAAACAGACATTCGACTGAGCATCAGCTCCTCCGTGTTACGAAGGACGTCAAAGCAGCGATGTACAATAAATTGTCTGTAGGTTTGCTGACACTGGACATAGAAAAAGCCTTTGATACTGTCTGGCATGATGCTCTGGTCTACAAACTTCAGAAATACAATACACCCCCATACCTGTTGAACCTTTTACAATCATTTTTAAAGTCGGGGAAAGCATTTCCTCACTAAAAAGTATATCTGCCGGTGTTCCGCAAGGCTCCTGCCTAAGCCCATCTCTATATAACATCTATACGTCTGACTTCCCTTCTTTACCAAACTGCCAAGTTGCAGCTTTCGCAGACGACATTTGCATATACAGCATTGGCGCAGATCCAACTTCCATTATTTCTAGCCTTGAAACGGCGTTAGAACTTACTTATCAATACTACCATAGATGGAAAATTAAAATAAATGTTGCAAAAACGAAGTCAATATACTTCACCAGGAAGCGTAAGCCTGCTCACTTACCCAAGCGACCAATAAATTTCTTAGGGCAAACTATTCCTTGGAGCGAGGATCTTAAATATCTTGGACTTATATTCGATACAAAACTAACTTTCAGAAAACATATTGAGCATATTAGCTCAAAAGCGGTTAAGGCCGTGCTTTCGCTTTATCCCCTTCTTAATCGTAATTCACGTCTCAACACCAGAAACAAAGTCCTCATCGCCAAAATGGCAATCCAACCGATCATCCTATACGGCTCGCCTACCTGGATCCAATGTGCTAAATATCTAGTAACAAAGCTTCAGATCACCCAAAATAGATACCTGAAAATGGTCCTTAACAAACCATTTTACTTCTCTTCTGAAAAGCTACACAGACTGGCTGGCGTTAGTCCAATTCGTAAGCTCGCTGCATTGCGCCGTGACAAATTAGTCGCGAAAGCAAAAGACTCGCCCAATCCGCTAATACATGCCCTGGTGAATTGAAAATCAGCAGTTGCTACCACCTATCTTTTGGCCGTAACCTAGCCTCATAGATTTTAGCTAGTTATAAGTAGAAAGTTAAGTTATGTTAAGCTAATATAAGTTCAGTAGAGGTTTTTGCCTAAATTTTCCTCTAGCTAATTGTAATAATCTCATAGAAATACGATAATATGCATAGTTTTAAGTAATGTTCAAACGATGGTGAGATGACTTTGTCAGAACACCTACTATATTATAAGGCCTCTGTACCGCATACATGCCAATAAAGAAAAAAAAAATTATATATACATTCAATAATTCATAAACAAGCAAATAACTCACCTGTTAAATAGCCTCTAACGTTTGCATCCGTTATGAATAAGTCATACTTCTGATCTTTAAACTCTGCCCACACTGGATGTTCCAATAAAATTTGCGATACACGATCACCATAATTTAAATTGTGTGTCATCGCCTTGAACGCAGCTACAACTTGTGCCTTCACCGCAGAAGGACTGTCTACATACTCCATACGACTTTCAAGCAAATTTAACAGGAATGGTATAAGATTACTTTCTAAAGAATGAATCCTACAATTAACGCAATAAAAGTTAGAGGTAAGCGTTTTTATCGAATCATTACACTCACATGTTGGTATTTAAACAAACGGCTTAACATTTCACACACTTTTTCTATCAGTGGCTTGTTATTTTCCATACACCGTTTTAAAGGCAAGATACATCCAGTTTGCGACACTGCTGTCACGCAGTACTAAAATAAAATACATGTTTATCTAAAATCAATTAAATTCTGGCAAATCGATCTTACCTCTGAAAGAGCTAATTGATCTAATACTGACAATGTATGTTTTGGTTGTACGTTAAGTAAATTGAAGAGTTTTGGTATGTGACCCCAAACTGGAATGTCATCTGCTAAATTAGGCAGCGCTCTTAATAATTCGACTAATGCAGTAGATGCTAATTCCAATGCATCTTTCTAAAAATATTGAAGAGTACGTTATAAGATTCCAGAAGACCATTTACCGGTGATTTAAAAAATTAATTAACTTACATCCAGCGAATTTTTGTTGACGTCTACAACGAAGTCCAGTAAACCCGATAACTTCGGCTTGCGCAGAGTCCAAGCTGGATTACTAACAAACAGCCGCAAATAAACGCCAGATACAATCACCTCATTGGGTATATCTTTAAAAATATCTAGGTCTGTCCACAAAATTTTTGGATTTTATTTGTGTTTTACAAAAACTGCATTTATACGTAAATATATATTATATTAGCTGTTTAAAAACTTTACGCAATCTCTGTTAACTTACCCATCGCACATATCAGCAACAACATCACATACTTTTGATCTTGTCTTAACATTCCAAATTAATTCTGTATGCTCGTGAATTGATTCGAATAATTGGACGGAAGTTGTCGGAGATTCGATCATTGCAAGGACGAATAACGGAGGTAGACATTTGCAAACTGTTATGCGAACCTTCAGAATTTTATGCAATATTAGCTTTCTATAATTTTGTATATGTTATAATTTTCCTACCTTAGGTCCGCTTAAACGGTCAGCGGTCATTTAAGCGAGAATTTAAGCACAAAGTTCTCGCATTTGAGGATTCCTTGAATTACAGAACATGTCCAGTAGATATATCACAGCACCTAAACAGGAAGTAAATATTTTATAATTGTTTGCCAAGAATTCACTTTACCTTTATTTTGAGCTTCTTTTATCATCTCTTGTGAACTCAGAAGCCCTGAAAGTGTTTTCAGTACTTTCATTTGTTGGTCTCTTAAATCAATCTTTTAGCGCAACAAAATAGCTTCTCTGTATTTCGCACGCTGCTATCTCGCTTACACATTCCTTATTGCGGGAAACCAATGCGACTACTTCTAGTGCAAGCACAAAGTTCTGGCATTTGAAGATTCCTTGAATTACAGAACATGTCCAGTAGATATATCACAGCACCTAAACAGGAAGTAAATATTTTATAATTGTTTGCCAAGAATTCACTTTACCTTTATTTTGAGCTTCTTTTATCATCTCTTGTGAATTCAGAAGCCCTGAAAGTATTTTCAGTACTTTCATTTTTTGGTCTCTTAAATCAATCTTTTAGCGCAACAAAATAGCTTCCCTGTATTTCGCACGCTGCTATCGCGCTTACACATTCCTTATTGCGGGAAACCAATGCGACTACTTCTAGTGCAAGCACAAAGTTCTGGCATTTGAAGATTCCTTGAATTACAGAACATGTCCAGTAGATATATCACAGCGCCTAAACAGGAAGTAAATATTTTATAATTGTTTGCCAAGAATTCACTTTACCTTTATTTTGAGCTTCTTTTATCATCTCTTGTGAATTCAGAAGCCCTGAAAGTATTTTCAGTACTTTCATTTTTTGGTCTCTTAAATCAATCTTTTAGCGCAACAAAATAGCTTCCCTGTATTTCGCACGCTGCTATCTCGCTTACACATTCCTTATTGCGGGAAACCAATGCGACTACTTCTAGTGCAAGCACAAAGTTCTGGCATTTGAAGATTCCTTGAATTACAGAACATGTCCAGTAGATATATCACAGCGCCTAAACAGGAAGTAAATATTTTATAATTGTTTGCCAAGAATTCACTTTACCTTTATTTTGAGCTTCTTTTATCATCTCTTGTGAATTCAGAAGCCCTGAAAGTGTTTTCAATACTTTCATTTGTTGGTCTCTTAAATCAATCTTTTAGCGCAACAAAATAGCTTCCCTGTACTTCGCACGCTGCTATCTCGCTTACACATTCCTTATTCCGGGAAACCAATGCGACTACTTCTAGTGCAAGCACAAAGTTCTGGCATTTGAAGATTCCTTGAATTACAGAACATGTCCAGTAGATATATCACTGCACCTAGACAGGAAGTAAATATTTTATAATTGTTTGCCAAGAATTCACTTTACCTTTATTTTGAGCTTCTTTTATCATCTCTTGTGAATTCAGAAGCCCTGAAAGTGTTTTCAGTACTTTCATTTATTGGTCTCTTAAATCAATCTTTTAGCGCAACAAAATAGCTTCCCTGTATTTCGCACGCTGCTATCTCGCTTACACATTCCTTATTGCGGGAAACCAATGCGACTACTTCTAGTGCAAGCGCAAAGTTCTGGCATTTGAAGATTCCTTGAATTACAGATCATGTCCAGTAGATATATCACAGCACCTAAACAGGAAGTAAATATTTTATAATTGTTTGCCAAGAATTCACTTTACCTTTATTTTGAGCTTCTTTTATCATCTCTTGTGAATTCAGAAGCCCTGAAAGTGTTTTCAGTACTTTTATTTGTTAGTCCCTTAAATCAATCTTTTAGCGCAACAAAATAGCTTCCCTGTATTTCGCACGCTGCTATCTCGCTTACACATTCCTTATTGTGGGAAACCAATGCGACTACTTCTAGTGCAAGCGATTTAACTGTAGCATTCTGTAATGTGCAAAGTCGATAATTTACTGAAAGGAATCAATACTAATATTACATGATATTAAATATTATAAAACGCTTTTAAGCCTACCACACTTGTCCCGGATTCTGTCTAGAATTCAGTCTAGGATGAAATATTAAAAATGGTCCTTAACGAGCACTGATAAAGGAGATATGACACAATAGTCATAAACGAAGTTTCATCGATCTGAAATTGAATGAAGATCAGGTTATGGTTGATCAAAATATGCATGAAATACTTAATTACCTGCTTTGCAACTTCCTACACGACTATACGACTCACAAAAATAATTCAGGCTATCCTGCTGAACTATTTCTCAGGCAACAAATTCCCGCGATAACTATTACTCCCCCAATTTGACAATAATCTGACACTTATTGGAGAAATGTCACGGGAGTTGATAAAAAAAGCAAAAAAGTAATGACGTCATTGATGAAACAGCTGATTGTCAGTTTACCTTTTCACTGCATTATCAAACCTAGCAAGATGGCCAGGTTTAAGGAGGCAGTGGTTTTACTTTTGTAAGACGTCATGTCACAAAAATTGCAGAGTAAGATAGCCAGGTTGAAGGAGGTTGTGCGTATACCCTCATTTTCGAAAGCTTTTTAAATTATCAGCTGATACTATTTTGAGCGATGCGAAAAAATTTTTAATTGTCGCAATCAATCAAGTCATTTATTGGCACGTTCAAATGTTATCGTGAGTTATTACTCCTTATTTGATACACAAGGTATCGTTATCCATCCGCAAGCCCCCACCCTTTTCAACAAATGTAAACAAAATCATGCTTCGCGCCATAGATCAAAAATATTTGATCCATAAAAATTGCGTGGACACCCCTGTTTCCGAGGTAGTAGTAGTAGTAGTAGAAGTATCGACTGACGTGGAGCTGTCAATTGCCATATCCTTCGTAAAATACGAATTTCGCATTGAAAAATTGAAAAATTTTAAATGAAAAACTAATTATAGGAAAGTGTAAAAGAAGTAGTGTCGCCGATAAATACGTTTCATGCCCGTTCCTCAAACATTGTCATATATGGAATAATTTGGTGAAAATATTTTGATTAAGAACTTAATTCGTTGGTGTTTCAGTCAAATTAACTTTGAATAGATTCGTTTTATGGTTTCGTGTTTGTGTTTTGTCCAGAGTGTATTTATTCTTGTAAACATTTTGATTTGCAGGGTTTGCAGTGAGAGCATCGCGGAAATTTTTGAATATTTTGGGTCGAGTCCAACAAAAGCTTTAAATAACGTTCATGAATATTAAATATCGCATTGTTTTGAAGTCGTGGAAAGAATTAAACGGAAAACCAAGAAAATCGACTTAAAAGAATGAAATGAATTTCACAGAAGTGGTACTAAATCACCATATGATATCACTAATATAGCACCGCTTTCATAAAATTTAATTCATCCTTTTTACTTTGGAGTCGATTTTTTTTAAATTTTAGGTGAATTTCTCAAGAAAAATGTACCTATTGCGTAGGGTACTTGATATAATAAATAACCGCACTGAGCCTGCTCCGCACCGTCAAAGCGTCTGCTAGCCGGTATCTGGTGCTGTAGTGGTGGTGGGGGTCTAGATTAAGGGAACCGAGCTGCAGCAGTTGCCTCCAAGCGCTTGGAGAGATAGCATCGAGCGAGAGTGGTGTGCGTGTTCAGTTACGTCGTCGGAGTGAAAATGGAGCGTACAATCGACCACCTGAACCAGAGATTCTTAACCACGTTATTACAGGAGACGAGACGTGGGTTTTCGAATACGATCTGTAATGAATCATGCGACGCCGCTGGCGACCACTACTAATACACCTTGCTGCTAGGTGGCTTGTCATTTCACGTTGGTTGTGGCGAGCGCACATCCCACGTCAATTTTGTCGTGGGATGTCAACGTAAAGTGACAGCCACATGGCAGTAGAGAGTGTCGGAGTAGCGGTCGTAGATGGCACGAACCGGAAAGGACCGGTCGTTGTAGCGTGAAGTTCCTTTCCCTTAAATCGTTCAGGATTATACGGCCGTGAATTCGGGTAGATTGTGGAAGACAATCCCAGAAATTGACTGTTGGTGCAGCAAAGCATCACGAGACGTCCAAGAGGTCAGCTGAATTGAAGCAACATCTAGAAGATCACATTTGTGTATCGAACACGAAATATCCAACGACGTGTATGCACTATGACTTCTCCGTCCCCGATGAGGGCATCCTTAAGAAGCATATCGCGTTGCATTCCCAATCTATTAGGAATAATGACGTCCCATTCCACACGTCCTACGAAAATTTGGAGCTGAAAGTGCTCGACAGTGGTGACGACAGCGAAGACAAGGATCAGAAGACAGCTGGTTCACCTAACATGCTGGCACAAAGGAACAAATTGTTTTCAAAGGCAGTGAGTATTTGACTTGACAATACTTGCTGTGCTAACTTCTTTACCAGTTTATGTATGTAACATTTTGCTTATACATCAACTTGCCTGCAATTGTTGAATTAAATCATTCACGCATTGAAGACTTGAGATTACATAACGTAGTAGTATGATAGCAGGTAAAAATCCAACTGTTCACATGATGATGAAGCTTTTTTTTCATTCATTACTTCCTACGGTACGTAAATTAGATGAGCAACAGAAGATACAATTTCGAATGGAAGTTTTAAATTCCTTGCGTAATATTCGAACTACTAGTAACGTTCCCCAACAACCTGCATTGAATATAGGAACATTACCGCATAGTGTATCAGATTATCCTCTAACGCAACATCAGTTACAAATTTATTCACTTCCATCAGCACAAACT
The DNA here is from genome assembly GCA_963969285.1 of Odontomyia ornata. Taxonomy (NCBI): domain Eukaryota; kingdom Metazoa; phylum Arthropoda; class Insecta; order Diptera; family Stratiomyidae; genus Odontomyia; species Odontomyia ornata. The sequence goes on from OZ017740.1 coordinate 178,291,629, forward strand.
TATATATCCCCAGCAAATAATAATGACCACTCTCAACAACATCCGAATGTTGTTAATGTGTCGAACTCTTCGCCAATGGACCACGTTTCAATTGACGAGGGACTGAATCCTACAAAGAATCAGGATGTACAAGTATTTTTTAATGTTTTATGAATAAAAATTAAAGATGAGCCATTATTTAGCTAGAAAATAATAGGTAATAATCAAAAAACTAGTATTTACATTTAAAATATTTTACAATGACGTTGTAAGTAAAATTTATACAAACCTGTGTTATGATGGTCGCATTGAGCATGCTGGTATAGTATAGCAAACAGTATAATTCTTTATAAATAATTTCGAAGATAACAATAATCATAAATCAGTGAATAAGTGAAATCGCTTGTGTTGAAAATGATTTGAAATGCACATCTAATACGTAATATATGTACCAAAAGTCACTACGTTATGAATAAGATTTAACAAATTGAAGAAGCATATTACATGTAACTGTGATACTACGTTATGAATAAGATTTAACAAATTGAAGAAGCATATTACATGTAACTGTGATCCGTTCAGAAATTTATATTGAAGCAGACTCGTCACGTCGTTCATATGAAATCTTCAACAATCTCAAAATTATCAAATGGTTTTGGTACTCTAAGTTTCTAGATCTTTGAAAATAATTCCAAGACTTATACTCTTACTAACGGTACATCGATCAAAGACCAATTGTAAAATAATAATTGATAAAGTATAGGAGAAGAGAAGAAAATTATAAAACATAAATCTTATAACTATTATATATTCCACAAAGTCATAAGCGGAAAGTAGTTGGAAACGAAGAGAATATACCGAAAGTCGCTCTTTAAGTTATATCATTATTTATTAATTAGAATTAATAGCACGATGCACTGCAACCTGAAAGGTCAATAACATCTGTTAAATTTACCTCTAATTCGACTTAGTTGAGTTAGTTAATCAAGAAACGGAAATCGGCATCAGATCTTTGTTTCGTTAAATGACACTTGCCGCTCAAGTAAATCTGCATCTTCACATTCTTACACTCTCTAAAGAACGTTGGAACACATGTTAAGAAAAAAAGAAACTCGAAACTAAATTTAAGCCAAGGAATATACTATCAAGGAAAACGGTAATGATATAAGATTTTAAAAATAACCATGCTAATAAATAACCCGTAATCCAACTAATAATATAAAATAATACAAATAGTAATATAAAATAATGCAAATAATAATATAAAATAATACAAATAATAATATAAAATAATGCAAATAATAATATAAAATAATACAAATAATAATGAGAAATAATTTCCTAAATCGAGTGTCCGGAATCAAAGCGATAAATGTAAACATTTTTCCACCTATTGTAGAACCGGTATATCAGAAAACCTTTTCACTTTGTGCTTTATCTATTGTTATTAGGGGGCTACATACTGTTATAAGTTTTAAATTGCATGCATGCATATACAGTATAAAAACCCCAACATCGGCTAGCGAGCGGATAATTCGTTTCTACCTACTTGCATAGGTACTCGGCTTTTATATGTGCCAAAATATACTATAAGCTTGGAATACAGAAATAGTCTATAGAATAATCTGTAATGTACTCGTTTATTTAAGAATATACTGACATATATGGAGTACGAGAAAATAAATTATTAGCTTTCTCGTAAAAGTGACGAGAACAAAAACTCGTTGATTGTTAATACACTCAAAGTTGGCCTTAATGCATTAAATGTTTAAATTACGATCAATTTCTGATGAACAAATTTGCATCTACTTTACCTTAACCTAAGCCAGCAAAAATATTGTTAAATCATTTAAATTAATTTGAGATACCTTTATACCGTCTTTACATATCTATTCATTTTAGAAGCCTGTATCGTAAAGTACATTTCTTGGAGTAAATAACATGAATTGCTAAACAGTACCAACGACTTTCCTTTCCAGTGGTTCCTCCCTTTTAGCGGGAAATAGAGTGCATGGTAAGTATGCCGTCGCGAGGGTAGGGTTTGAGAAAATTCGCTGTGGTCGGTTTCGCGTCGCGCGCGGTACGCGGTACCTTAGTTGATTTTGGTTTTTCTTTAGCGTAGTTGTTTTCGGATGTATGTTAACGTAGTATATTTTTCGGTACCGCGTCGGTAAAATTCGGGAACGCGAAGTAAAGATTAGATTTTTGTTCTTTGACTGGTTGAATGAAGAAATACGGAGTAACGTAAAGTAGGTTTCCTCTCCGTATGGTTTTGTTTTTTGACGCATTTGAAAACGGGCATGTATTGGTGGCTGAAGATTGTAGATGAGCGTAATCCATTTGGAGACCCGCGACCGAAATCCTCTCCGATCTGGCTGGCCGACAAGCAGCCACCGCGAAAATGCATTACGGTGCACGGATTGATTGACCGGTTAGTACCATCCGTTGGCACTACTCAGACTTAACGTCTAGAACCGATGAGAGGTCAGTTCATCGTTCGGACTTAGACATAAAACCCATTACAAATGGCGCCCAACGTGGGGCCCAAAACATCCTAAGGGGATAAAAGATAAGCGTCTTCTGACGAGTTGGTCCTTTACGGAGGATGTGAGGTACCTTGGTGCTCGAGCCTCACAAACAGCAGCAGTGGAGTTGTGTGATACACACTTGCAGTCGCTTCACGTGAGTTGTAGCTTCCGCTCTCCTTTGTTTGATTTTTTTTCGCGACAGAATCCTTCCGATGTGTTGTCCCAGGTAAACCCCTGTAAGGACCTTCTATTTTCTTGATGGAACTGTCAGCCAGATGGGGTTTCTCCTGTTGGCCTGGACTCTCAAGAAAATAGAAGGCTACCTTGCCTTTATGACGCGGAAGGATTCTACTTATTTTGTATGCGTGTTAGACGAGTGGTATCGGTTCAACGTTCGGTGGCGTATACTGGAGTTGCGGAGCCCGGAATGCTTCCACGCATCGGGAATTTTGACCACGTACTAAGCTGTTACGGTAAATCTGTCACTTGTCTCGTCGAGTCATTAATTTTTGTAAATCGGCCGAAAGCACCCTTTCTTCGGCAGACTACCACGCACTCTCATTTCCCTTTGGAGGAGTCGGCTCCGCTGGAAAGGAAAGTTTGTATCAAATAAATTTTTTTTTTTTGCTTATATCAAATAGCTCGCCACTATCGGCCACTCAGTTACATAAGCGTGTATATATATACTTATATATTAGAATAGGCTCAGTGATATTATTGTTTTTTCTGCTGCTCGTTTCTTTTTAGGCATACCTAGCCCAACGTATAGTAAAACAAACATGACAACGAAGCGAACCCCAGATAAGCATTGGATCAGATCCAAAACGGTCCAACCAGCTAACTGCGGGATCTGCTTTGAAGACGTAGTGGAGGGCGTACACAGCGTGCGATTGGAGTGCGGACACCTGTTCCATCGTGCCTGTGTCCAACAGCTCCTCCTAACGTCCGAGCTTTGCCCACTATGCCGGCGACCCATAGATCGGACCACCGTAGACGTCCCCCTCGGAACGCCCGTCCCCACGCGTGGAGCAGTGGTGAAAGGGGTCCCAGATGCCGAACCGCCCCAACCACTGATGGGCTTGCAAGGAGCCGTGGGCGGGGAAGTTCCTGCTGCAGTTGTCGTGGCCAAGGTTACACCCGCGCCTTCCACCCACTCCATTGACACCCTCGTGGCGTTAATGCGAGACATATCTGATAGGATTGGCAACTTGGAGGGAAGGCTCCAGAACCTCCCGATGAGCCAACCCCCCAGCCGCGTGAGAACTCCGCTTAGCTGGGAGCCGAATCCCAGTGTGGCTATGCCCCACTCTCGACCAGCTGATCAATGGACCCTACCTCCAAGGAACTCGGGAATGGACCCCAGAGCTCCCGAGTATCGACCACGACACAGCACCGCACCTCCGTTGGTACCCACAGTCCGCGAGGCAGTCCCTTACAGCAGGTCAATCGAAGATGCGATTCCCCCCGGGAACGCATTGACACCGAGACCCGACGCCGACGCCGATGATATCAGCGGACCGGTTCCTTTTCAGGATTCAGGCGTTAGTATCCAGCACCCTGGGAGGTAATTTCTCGGCCTTCCTCCGGCATGCACATCTTTTGTTCAGCGGAGATGCTGCCGACTGGTACTGGAGTTTTAAGGAGTCGACGCCACGTCCCACTTGGGATTCTTTCAGTGCAGCCTTCCGCAATCAATTTGATGATGGCTTCACTGAGAGAGAACTAAGGGAACAGATAAAGAAACGGAAACAAGGCGCTCACGAACCGTTCGACCAGTACTACACAAGTATAGTGAGATTGAGCACTCGCTTACGAACAACCATGCCCGAGGACGAACTGGTAGAATTATCAGAGAGAATATGCGTTGGGAGCTTCAGAACAGCCTCCTGCACTTTCTCATCAACACCATACAGGGATTACGCCTCCATGCCCGTAGGCAAGAGCAGCTGGATGAGCAGCGAGGTACCTTCCGTCCACAACCTCGCATAACGGGACCAAATCCATGAAATCATCACACCGCGGAGTTGATGGCAGCGGACCACCTACTTGCTGACCCAGTACCAGTACCGAGGAGCGGAGCACCACCAGGGCGTGAGGACCCAGCAATGATGGATCGACCCTTCCTTGAAGCAATTACAAGCCCGACAGTCTGTTGGAACTGCCGACAAACGGGGCATCGGTTCTATGCATGTCCAGCGGAACCGACGCTCTTCTGTTACCGATGCGGGAAGGCAGGCACTTACGCACCTGATTGCGCAAATTGCAAGTTGCAAAAAACTAGCCAGCGAGTGCCGCGACCACCCGTCGGCACTCCTAAGACCCGGACGAACCAAGGCTGACCCCATCACTAGCTATGACCAAGCCCCAGATATGACCCCAATTCTGCTGACTCGCACCGCCAAACACAGTTCTCCCGAAGTTCCACAACCGACGCCATCCTTTGTCGAGGCGGACGCGCAGGGAAATGATAGCGAGGTGGAGGTTCCTTGGCATGTCAAGCCCTTCCACGTCAGACTGCGGAATTATTTGGCTACTCGACAGCGCATCTTCCATGAGGAGTTGGCTACAACTGTCCCACCGCGAGGAAACGAGCCACGCGTCGGATGCGGAGCTTCTGGAGAAGGGTCAGGCAGTCGAGGAAGGTGCTGAGGGACATACACTTAGACGAATTGTTGAGGGATGACGTTCGACCATATGCGTCAGTACACCTCCTGCAAAAACGATTGTCAGGGTTAGTCGATACGGGAGCCAGTGTGAATTGCATATCTGCCGATTTTGCAGGGGAAGTGTTGGCAATGCACGCGGACCAAATCCACCATTTTACCACCTTGTTAAGCACGGCGGACGGAACTCGTCACTCTGTAGTGGGAAAAATTACGACGGATGTCACCTTTAAAGGAGTAACTAAACCTCTGGAATTTTACATCATACCTCCATTAGCCAAGAATCTTTATCTAGGCATGGATTTCGTTCGAAAATTTAACTTGGCCCCGGCACTGTTTTCCGGCACGAGTCTGGAGTCCGTCACCACTGTTCCTGACCAAACTCAAACCACTCACTTAATACGACATACACTGGATGCGAATCAACAACTGCAACTTGACTCGGCTATATCGGCTTTTCCATCGCATGAGAAGGAAGGTCTAGGGTGGACGGCGCTGGTGTTACACACAATAGATGTGGGGGATGCTAAACCCATAAAACAGAGACATTTTGCCATATCTCCGGCGAAGGAAAAGTTGATATATGCCGAAGTTGATCGAATGCTAGCATTAGGCGTGATCGAAGAATCGCAGAGCGCGTGGGCTTCCCCGGTCACCTTAGTTGTCAAGCCGAACAATGTCCAGCTATGCTTAGATGCCAGACGCTTGAACGCCGTCACTGTCAAGGACGCATACCCTCTACCGTTGATTGAAGGCATTTTGAGTCGGTTGCCTAAAGCCCACTTCATCACGAGCTTAGACCTCAAGGACGCCTTCTGGCAAATTCCTTTAGACCCTGGCTCAAAGGAGAAAACAGCCTTCACAGTCCCAGGTCGGCCCCTGGTTCGATTTGCGACCATGCCATTCGGATTGTGCAATGCCCCTCAAACAATGACACGCCTTATGAATAAGGTGATACCACCACATTTACGGCACCAAGTTTTCGTTTACTTGGACGATCTGCTGCTTATAACCGAGACCTTTAACGAACACATCGACCTGTTTCAGGAGGTGGCTCTGCACATTCAGAGGGCAGGGTTAACCATCAACATACAGAAGAGTCAGTTCGTGATGACGGAGGTGAAGTATTTGGGTCACATCATTGGGCATGGCAATATCAAGACCGACCCGGACAAGACTCAAGCGATTGACGTTTTCCCATTACCCAAGACTACCAAGCAGTTACGCCGATTCCTAGGCTTATGCGGATGGTACCAGCATTTCGTGCGTGACTATGCCACCATTACCACTCCTTTGACCGACATGCTGCGTAAGGGACGTAAGTTCGTCTAGGAAGGGCCCAGCTTGCGAGCCTTTGAAGAGCTAAAGAAGAGTCTGACAACAGCCCCCGTACTGCACAGCCCGGACTTTGACAAACCGTTCTCAATCCATTGTGACGCGAGTCAACATGGGGTGGGAGCAGTCTTAGTCCAGGTTGCACAAGACGACGAGGAGAGACCTATAGCCTTCATGTCCCACAAGCTGAACCAGGCTCAGCGGAACTACACGGTCTCGGAGCAGGAATACCTGGCGGCTGTGCTGGCAGTGAAACGTTTTCGAGCATATGTAGAGGGACATCCCTTTGAAATCGTCACTGATCACGCGTCACTGAAATGGCTGATGAGCCAAACTGATCTCCACGGCCGCTTGGCGTTTGACTTCCAGATAAGACACCGCAAGGGAAGTCAGCACGTGGTACCGGACACACTATCAAGGATGTTCGCCCCTGAAGGAGCCGAGTTGGCCCAGGAGGACGACAGCCCCTATGGATCGACTTGGACCATCCCGCCTTCAAGTCAGCATGTTATATCCAGCTGATGAATACGATTCAGGACAGCTGCCAGAACTCCGGGTGACGGAGGGATTTATATACAAGCGGACGGGACACGCCTCCGGAGACCCCATTCAAGAAGAGGAACAGTGGAAGTTATGGGTGCCCGAAGAACTGACCTTCGAATTGATTAAGCGGGCTCATGACCACCCATTGAGTGCACACGGCGGTTATGGTCGTACGCTTTGGTGACTGAAAACTTACTTCTTTTGGCCTAAGATGGTGTAGCAAGTTAAAAAGTACGTAGCCGCCTGTGAGCTGTGCAAATGCACTAAAGTGCCCAATTCTGTTCTTCGGCCCCCGATGGGAAAATTCGAACTACCGGAGCGGGTGTTCCAGCGCCTGCATATAGATCTCATCGGTCCGTACCCTCGATCGACTTCGGGATTCACGGGAGCTGTCGACCACTTGTCCAAATTTCCGATTGTAGAACCACTTCGAAACCTGCACACCGGCCCCGTAGTCAGTTTTCTGGAAAATCGTGTTTTCCATATATTTGGAGTACTGGAGAAGCTGGTCTCCGACAACGGAGTTCAGTTCACCTCGTCTAGATTTCGGGCATTAATGGAAAAGTATGGCATTACGCATCAGCGGGCTGCCGTTTATTCTCCGCAAGCCAATGCGTCCGTGCGGTTGAACCGCACCATCATAGCCGCCATTCGGGACTACGTCCAACCGGATCAGAAGGATTGGGACCGCTGGATTTCCGCCATCACCTGTGCCCTGCGTTCGTCTTATCACTCCACCACAGGCATCTCCCCATACTTTGCCGTGTTCGGCCAGCATATGGTTTGCCACGGAAACTCGTACCGGCTATTGCGGCGGTTGAAAGGTTTGGAAGACCCAATAGTGGTGCCGGAGCTGCATGAGAAACTCCAAATTCTACGAGAACAAATCCGGGAGAGGATTGAAGACAGTAGATGGGTGGAGGAGGAGCGGTACAATCTGCGATCCCATCCTTCTGGCTTCAAGGCAGGTGACGAAATCTACCGACGGAATTTTAGACAAAGTGAAGCAGGTCGGCACTACACTGCCAAGCTAGATAAGAAGTTCGTGAAGTGTCGAGTCTTACAAGTTTTAAGTCCCACGCGGCACCTCATTGCGGACATGTCCGGAAAGGAGCTGGGTGTCTACCATGCCAAGGACCTACAACGCTGAAAAAAAACATCATAGGGCCAAGCAGCGTTTCCTTCAGTCTCCCCATGCCTGGTAGGCATCGTGGACACAGCCCTGTAATGAATCATGTGACGCCGCTGGTGACCACTACTAACACACCTTGCTGCTAGGTGGCTTGTCATTTCACGTTGGTTGTGGCGAGCGCACATCCCACGTCAATTTTGTCGTGGGATGTCAACGTAAAGTGACAGCCACATGGCAGTAGAGAGTGTAGGAGTAGCGGTCATAGATGGCACGAACCGGAAAGGACCGGTCGTTGTAGCGTGAAGTTCCTTTCCCTTATATCGTTCAGGATTATACGGCCATGAATTAGGGTAGATTGTGGAAGACAATCCCAGAAATCGACTGTTGGTGCAGCAAAGCATCACGAGACGTCCAGGAGGTCAGCTGAATTGAAGCAACATCTAGAAGATCACATTTGTGTATCGAACACGAAATATCCAACGACGTGTATGCACTATGACTTCTCCGTCCCCGATGAGGGCATCCTTAAGGAGCATATCGCGTTGCATTCCCAATCTATTAGGAATAATGACGTCCCATTCCACACGTCCTACGAAAATTTGGAGCTGAAAGTGCTCGACAGTGGTGACGACAGCAAAGACAAGGATCAGAAGACAGCTGGTTCACCTAACATGCTGGCACAAAGGAACAAATCGTTTTCAAAGGCAGTGAGTATTTGACTTGACAATACTTGCTGTGCTAACTTCTTTACCAGTTTATGCATGTAACATTTTGCTTATACATCAACTTTCCTGCAATTGTTGAATTAAATCATTCACGCGTTGAAGACTTGAGATTACATAACGTAGTAGTATGATGGCAGGTAAAAATCCAACTGTTCACATGATGATGAAGCTTTTTTTTCTTTCATTACTTCCTACGGTACGTAAATTAGATGAGCAACAGAAGATACAATTTTGAATGGAAATTTTAAATTCCTTGCGTAATATTCAAACTACTAGTAACGTTCCCCAGCAACCTGCATTGAATATAGGAACATTACCGCATAGTGTATCAGATTATCCTCTAACGCAACATCAGTTACAAATTTATTCACTTCCATCAGCACAAACTTATATATCCCCAGCAAATAATAATGACCACTCTCAACAACATCCGAATGTTGTTAATGTGCCGAACTCTTCGCCAATGGACCACGTTTCAATTGACGAGGGACTGAATCTTACAAAGAATCAGGATGCACAAGTATTTTCCAATGTTTTATGAATAAAAATTAAGGATGAGCCATTATTTAACTAGAAAATAATAAGTAATAATCAAAAAACTAGTATTTAAATTTAAAATATTTTACAATGACGTTGTAAGTAAAATTTATACAAACCTGTGTTATGATGGTCGCATTGAGCATGCTGGTATAGTATAGCAAACAGTATAATTCTTTATAAATAATTTCGAAGTGAATAAGTGAAATCGCTTGTGTTGAAAATGATTTGAAATGCACATCTAATACGTAATATATGTACCAAAAGTCACTACGTTATGAATAAGATTTAACAAATTGAAGAAGCATATTACATGTAACTGTGATCCGTTCAGAAATTTATATTGAAGCAGACTCGTCACGTCGTTCATATGAAATCTTCAACAATCTCAAAATTATCAAATGGTTTTGGTACTCTAAGTTTCTAGATCTTTGAAAATAATTCCAAGACTTATACTCTTACTAACGGTACATCGATCAAAGACCAATTGTAAAATAATAATTGATAAAGTATAGGAGAAGAGAAGAAAATTATAAAACATAAATCTTATAACTATTATATATTCCACAAAGTCATAAGCGGAAAGTAGTTGGAAACGAAGAGAATATACCGAAAGTCGCTCTTTAAGTTATATCATTATTTATTAATTAGAATTAATAGCACGATGCACTGCAACCTGAAAGGTCAATAACATCTGTTAAATTTACCTCTAATTCGACTTAGTTGAGTTAGTTAATCAAGAAACGGAAATCGGCATCAGATCTTTGTTTCGTTAAATGACACTTGCCGCTCAAGTAAATCTGCATCTTCACATTCTTACACTCTTTAAAGAACGTTGGAACACATGTTAAGAAAAAAAGAAACTCGAAACTAAATTTAAGCCCGGGAATATACTATCAAGGAAAACGGTAATGATATAAGATTTTAAAAATAACCATGTTGATAAATAACCCGTAACGCAACTAATAATATAAAATAATACAAAAAGTAATATAAAATAATACAAATAATAATATAAAATAATACAAATAATAATATAAAATAATACAAATAATAATGAGAAATAATTTCCTAAATCGAGTGTCCGGAATCAAAGCGATAAATGTAAACATTTTTCCACCTATTGTAGAACCGGTATATCAGAAAACCTTTTCACTTTGTGCTTTATCTATTGTTATTAGGGGGCTACATAGTTATAAGTTTTAAATTGCATGCATGCATATACAGTATAAAAACCCCAACATCGGCTAGCGAGCGGATAATTCGTTTCTACCTACTTGCATAGGTACTCGGCTTTTATATATGCCAAAATATACTATAAGCTTGGAATACAGAAATAGTCTATAGAATAATCTGTAATGTACTCGTTTATTTAAGAATATACTGACATATATAGAGTACGAGAGGATAAATTATTAGCTTTCTCGTAATAGTGACGAGAACAAAAACTCGTTGATTGTTAATACACTCAAAGTTGGCCTTAATGCATTAAATGTTTAAATTACGATCAATTACTGATGAACAAATTTGCATCTACTTTACCTTAACCTAAGCCAGCAAAAATATTGTTAAATCATTTAAAATAATTTGAGATACCTTTATACCGTCTTTACATATCTATTCATTTTAGAAGCCTGTATCGTAAAGTACATTTCTTGGAGTAAATAACATGAATTGCTAAACAGTACCAACGACTTTCTTTTCCAGTGATTCCTTCCTTTTAGCGGGAAATAGAGTGCATGGTAGGTATGCCGTCGCGAGGGTAGGGTTTGAGAAAATCCGCTGTGGTCAGTTTCGCGTCGCGCGCGGTACGCGGTACCTTAGTTGACTTTGGTTTTTCTTTAGCGTAGTTGTTTTCGGATGTACGTTAACGTAGTATATTTTCGGTACCGCGTCGGTAAAATTCGGGAACGCGAAGTAAAGATTAGATTTTTGTTCTTTGACTGGTTGAATGAAGAAATACGGAGTAACGTAAAGTAGGTTTCCTCTCCGTATGGTTTTGTTTTTTGACGCGTTTGAAAACAGGCATGTATTGGTGGCTAAAGATTGTAGATGAGCGTAACCCATTTGGAGACCCGCGACCGAAATCCTCTCCGATCTGGCTGGCCGACAAGCAGCCACCGCGAAAATGGATTACGGTGCACGGATTGATTGACCGGTTAGTACCATCCGTTGGCACTACTCAGACTTAACGTCTAGAACCGATGAGAGGTCGGTTCATCGTTCGGACTTAGACATAAAACCCATTACAAATGGCGCCCAACGTGGGGCCCAAAACATCCTAAGGGGATAAAAGATAAGCGTCTTCTGACAAGTTGGTCCTTTACGGAGGATGTGAGGTACCTTGGTACTCGAGCCTCACAAACAGCAGTAGTGGAGTTGTGTGATACACACTTGCAGTCGCTTCACGTGAGTTGTAGCTTCTGCTCTCCTTTGTTTGATTTTTTTTCCCGACAGAATCCTACCGATGTGTTGTCCCAGGTAAACCCCTGTAAGGACCTTCTATTTTCTTGATGGAACTGTCAGCCAGATGGGGTTTCTCCTGTTGACCTGGACTCTCAAGAAAATAGAAGGCTACCCTGCCTTTATGTCGCGGAAGGATTCTAGTTATTTTGTATGCGTGTTAGACGAGTGGTATCGGTTCAACGTTCGGTGGCGTGCACTGGAGTTGCGGAGCCCGGAATGCTTCCACGCATCGGGAATTTTGACCACGTACTAAGCTGTTACGGTAGCTCTACCACTTGTCTCGTCGAGTCATTTAACGAAGTTTAGAGACGATTTTTTGTAATGTATGTTGGTATGGGGTTAATTTTTGTAAATCGGCCGAAAGCACCCTTTCTTCGACAGACTACCACGCACTCTCATTTCCCTTTGGAGGAGTCGGCTCCGCTGGAAAGGAAAGTTTGTATCAAATAAATTTTTTTATTTGCTTATATTAAATAGCTCGCCACTCTCGGCCACTCAGTTACATAAGCGTGTATATATATACTTATATATTAGAATAGGCTTAGTTATATTATTGATTTTCTGCTGCTCGTTTCTTTTTAGGCATACCTAGCCCAACGTATAGTAAAACAAACGTGACAACGAAGCGAACCCCAGATAAGCATTGGACCAGATCCAAAACGGTCCAACCAGCTAACTGCGGGATCTGCTTTGAAGACGTAGTGGAGGGCGATTGGAGTGCGGACACCTGTTCCATCGTGCCCATGTCCAACAGCTCCTCCTAACGTCCGAGCTTTGCCCACTATGCCGGTGACCCAATAAAGTGGACCACCGTAGACGTCCCCCTCGGAACGCCCGTCCCGACGCGTGGAGCAGTGGTGAAAGGGGTCCCAGGTGCCGAACCGCCCCAACCACTGATGGACTTGCAAGGAGCCGTGGGCGGGGAAGTTCCTGCTGCAGTTGTCGTTGCCGAGGTTCCACCCGCGCCTTCCACCCACTGCACTGACACCCTCGTGGCGTTAATGCGAGACATATTTGATAGGATTGGCAACTTGGAGGGAAGGCTCCAGAACCTCCCGATGAGCCAACCCCCAGCCGCGTGAGAACTCCGCTTGGCTGGGAGCCCAATCCCAGTGTGGCTATGCCCCACTCTCGACCAGCTGATCAATGGGCCCTACCTCCAAGGAACTCGGGAATGGACCCCAGAGCTCCCGAGTATCGACTACGACACAGCACCGCACCTCCGTTGGTACCCACAGTCCGCGAGGCAGTCCCTTACAGCAGGTCAATCGAAGATGCGATTCCCCCCGGGAACGCATTGACACCGAGACCCGACGCCTCGGATCATGGAGAGTGGGCGCCTGAACTTCACGGGTTTCAACGATATGATATCGGCGGACCGGTTCCTTTTCAGGATTCAGGCGTTAGTATCCAGCACCCTTGGGGGCTGATTTCTCGACCTTCCTCCGGCATGCACATCTTTTGTTCAGCGGAGATGCTGCCGACTGGTACTGGAGTTTTAAGGAGTCGACGCCACGTCCCACTTGGGATTCTTTCAGTGCAGCCTTTCGCAATCGATTTGATGATGGCTTCACTGAACGAGAATTAAGGGAACAGATAAAGAAACGGAAACAAGGCGCTCACGAACCGTTCGACCAGTACTACACAAGTATAGTGAGATTGAGCACTCGCTTACGAACAACCATGCCCGAGGACGAACTGGTAGAATTATCAGAGAGAATATGCGTTGGGAGCTTCAGAACAGCCTCCTGCACTTTCCCATCAACACCATACAGGGATTACGCCTCCATGCCCATAGGCAAGAGCAGCTGGATGAGCAGCGAGGTACCTTCCGTCCACAACCTCGCATAACGGGACCAAATCCACGAAATCATCACACCGCGGAGTTGATGGCAGCGGACCACCTACTTGCTGACCCAGTACCAGTACCGAGGAGCGGAGCACCACAGGAGCGTGAGGACCCAGCAATGATGGATCGACCCTTCCTTGAAGCAATTACAAGCCCGACAGTCTGTTGGAACTGCCGACAAACGGGGCATCGGTTCTATGCATGTCCAGCGGAACCGACGCTCTTCTGTTACCGATGCGGGAAGGCAGGCACTTACGCACCTGATTGCGCAAATTGCAAGTTGCAAAAAACTAGCCAGCGAGTGCCGCGACCACCCGTCGGCACTCCTAAGACCCGGACGAACCAAGGCTGACCCCATCACTAGCTATGACCAAGCCCCAGATAAGACCCCAATTCTGCTGACTCACACCGCCAAACACAGTTCTCCCGAAGTTCCACAACCGACGCCATCCTTTGTCGAGGCGGACGCGCAGGGAAATGATAGCGAGGTGGAGGTTCCTTGGCATGTCAAGCCCTTCCACGTCAGACTGCGGAATTATTTGGCTACTCAACAGCGCATCTTCCATGAGGAGTTGGCTACAACTGTCCCACCGCGAAGAAAGCGAGCCACGCGTCGGATGCGGAGCTTCTGGAGAAGGGTCAGGCAGTCAAGGAAGGTGCTGAGGGACATACACTTAGACGAATTGCTGAGGGATGACGTTCGACCATATGCGTCAGTACACCTCCTGCAAAAACGATTGTCAGGGTTAGTCGATACGGGAGCCAGTGTGAATTGCATATCTGCCGATTTTGCAGGGGAAGTGTTGGCAATGCACGCGGACCAAATCCACCATTTTACCACCTTGTTAAGCACGGCGGACGGAACTCGTCACTCTGTAGTGGGAAAAATTACGACGGATGTCACCTTTAAAGAAGTAACTAAACCTCTGGAATTTTACATCATACCTCCATTAACCAAGAATCTTTATCTAGGAGTGGATTTCGTTCGAAAATTTAACTCGGCCCCAGCACTGTTTTCCGGCACGTCTCTGGAGTCCGTCACCACTGTTCCTGACCAAACTCAAACCACTCACTTAATACGACATACACTGGATGCGAATCAACAACTGCAACTTGACTCGGCTATATCGGCTTTTCCATCGCATGAGAAGGAAGGTCTAGGGTGGACGGCGCTGGTGTTACACACAACAGATGTGGGGGATGCTAAACCCATAAAACAGAGACATTTTGCCATATCTCCGGCGAAGGAAAAGTTGTTATATGCCGAAGTTGATCGAATGCTAGCATTAGGCGTGATCGAAGAATCGCAGAGCACGTGGGCTTCCCCGGTCCCCTTAGTTATCAAGCCGAACAATGTCCGGCTATGCTTAGATGCCACACGCTTGAACGCCGTCACTGTCAAGTACGCATACCCTCTACCGTTGATTGAAGGCATTTTGAGTCGGTTGCCTAAAGCCCACTTCATCACGAGCTTAGACCTCAAGGACGCCTTCTGGCAAATTCCTTTAGACCCTGGCTCAAAGGAGAAAACAGCCTTCACAGTCCCAGGTTGGCCCCTGGTTCAATTCGCGACCATGCCATTCGGATTGTGCAACGCCCCTCAAACAATGACGCGCCTTATGGATAAGGTGATACCACCACATTTACGGCACCAAGTTTTCGTTTACTTGGACGATCTGCTGCTTATAACCGAGACCTTTAACGAACACATCGACCTGCTTCAGGAGGTGGCTCTGCACATCCAGAGGGCAGGGTTAACCATCAACATACAGAAGAGTCAGTTCGTGATGACGGAGGTGAAGTATTTGGGTCACATCATTGGGCATGGCAATATCAAGACCGACCCGGACAAGACTCAAGCGATTGACGTTTTCCCATTACCCAAGACTACCAAGCAGTTACGCCGATTCCTAGGCTTATGCGGATGGTACCAGCATTTCGTGCATGACTATGCCACCATTACCACTCCTTTGACCGACATGCTACGTAAGGGACGTAAGTTCGTCTAGGAAGGGCCCAGCTTGCGAGCCTTTGAAGAGCTAAAGAAGAGTCTGACAACAGCCCCCGTACTGCACAGCCAGGACTTTGACAAATCATTCTCAATCCATTGTGACGCGAGTCAACATGGGGTGGGAGCAGTCTTAGTCCAGGTTGCACAAGACGGCGAGGAGAGACCTATAGCCTTCCTGTCCCACAAGCTGAACCAGGCTCAGCGGAACTACACGGTCTCGGAGCAGGAATACCTGGCGGCTGTGCTGGCAGTGAAACGTTTCCGAGCATATGTAGAGGGACATCCCTTTGAAATCGTCCCTGATGACGCGTCACTGAAATGGCTGATGAGCCAAACTGATCTCCACGGCCGCTTGGCCAGATGGGCCTTGAAATTACAGGCATTTGACTTCACGATAAGACACCGCAAGGGAAGTCAGCACGTGGCACCGGACACACTATCAAGGATGTTCGCCCCTGAAGGAGCCGAGTTGGCCCAGGAGGACGACAGCCCCTATGGATCGACTTGGACCATCCCGCCTTCAAGTCAGCATGTTATATCCAGCTGATGAATACGATTCAGGACAGCTGCCAGAACTCCGGGTGACGGAGGGATTTATATACAAGCGGACGGGACACGCCTCCGGAGACCCCATTCAAGAAGAGGAACAGTGGAAGTTATGGGTGCCCGAAGAACTGACCTTCGAATTGATTAAGCGGGCTCATGACCACCCATTGAGTGCACACGGCGGATATGGTCGTACGCTTTGGTGACTGAAAACTTACTTCTTTTGGCCTAAGATGGTGTAGCAAGTTAAAAAGTACGTAGCCGCCTGTGAGCTGTGCAAATGCACTAAAGCGCCCAATTCTGTTCTTCGGCCCCCGATGGGAAAATTCGAACTACCGGAGCGGGTGTTCCAGCGCCTGCATATAGATCTTATCGGTCCGTACCCTCGCTCGACTTCGGGATTCACGGGAGCTGTCGACCACTTGTCCAAATCTCCGATTGTGGAACCACTTCGAAACCTGCACACGAAGGAGGATTGGAAGGATTGGGACCGCAGGATTTCCGCCATCACCTGTGCCCTGCGTTCGTCTTATCACCCCACCACAGGCATCTCCCCATACTTTGCCGTGTTTGGCCAGCATATGGTTTGCCACGGAAACTCGTACCGGCTATTGCGGCAGTTGAAAGGTTTAGAAGACCCAATAGTGGTGCTGGAGCTGCACGCGAAACTCCAAATTCTACGAGAACAAATCCGGGAGAGGATTGAAGACAGTAGATAGGTGGAGGAGGAGTGGTACAATCTGCGATCCCATCCTTCTGGCTTCAAGGCAGGCGACGAAATCTACCGACGGAATTTTAGACAAAGTGAAGCAGGTCGGCACTACACTGCCAAGCTAGATAAGAAGTTCGTGAAGTGTCGAGTCCTACAAGTTTTAAGTCCCACGCGGCACTTAACTCCGGTCCGGAAAGGAGCTGGGTGTCTACCATGCCAAAGACCTATGACGCTGAAAAAAAAAACATCATAGGGCCAAGCAGCGTTTCCTTCAGTCTCCCCATGCCTGGTAGGCATCGTGGACACAGCCCTGTAATGAATCATGCGACGCCGCTGGCGACCACTACTAACACACCTTGCTGCTAGGTGGCTTGTCATTTCACGCTGGTTGTGACGAGCGCACATCCCACGTCAATTTTGTCGTGGGATGTCAACGTAAAGTGACAGCCACATGGCAGTAGAGAGTGTAGGAGTAGCGGTCGTAGATGGCACGAACCGGAAAGGACCGGTCGTTGTAGCGTGAAGTTCCTTTCCCTTATATCGTTCAGGATTATACGGCCATGAATTAGGGTAGATTGTGGAAGACAATCCCAGAAATCGACTGTTGGTGCAGCAAAGCATCACGAGACGTCCAGGAGGTCAGCTGAATTGAAGCAACATCTAGAAGATCACATTTGTGTATCGAACACGAAATATCCAACGACGTGTATGCACTGTGACTTCTCCGTCCCCGATGAGGGCATCCTTAAGAAGCATATCGCCTTGCATTCCCAATCTATTAGGAATAATGACGTCCCATTCCACACGTCCTACGAAAATTTGGAGCTGAAAGTGCTCGACAGTGGTGATGACAGCAAAGACAAGGATCAGAAGACAGCTGGTTCACCTAACATGCTGGCACAAAGGAACAAATCGTTTTCAAAGGCAGTGAGTATTTGACTTGACAATACTTGCTGTGCTAACTTCTTTACCAGTTTATGCATGTAACATTTTGCTTATACATCAACTTTCCTGCAATTGTTGAATTAAATCATTCACGCGTTGAAGACTTGAGATTACATAACGTAGTAGTATGATAGCAGGTAAAAATCCAACTGTTCACATGATGATGAAGCTTTTTTTTCTTTCATTACTTCCTACGGTACGTAAATTAGATGAGCAACAGAAGATACAATTTTGAATGGAAATTTTAAATTCCTTGCGTAATATTCAAACTACTAGTAACGTTCCCCAGCAACCTGCATTGAATATAGGAACATTACCGCATAGTGTATCAGATAATCCTCTAACGCAACATCAGTTACAAATTTATTCACTTCCATCAGCACAAACTTATATATCCCCAGCAAATAATAATGACCACTCTCAACAACATCCGAATGTTGTTAATGTGCCGAACTCTTCGCCAATGGACCACGTTTCAATTGACGAGGGACTGAATCTTACAAAGAATCAGGATGCACAAGTATTTTCCAATGTTTTATGAATAAAAATTAAGGATGAGCCATTATTTAACTAGAAAATAATAGGTAATAATCAAAAAACTAGTATTTAAATTTAAAATATTTTACAATGACGTTGTAAGTAAAATTTATACAAACCTGTGTTATGATGGTCGCATTGAGCATGCTGGTATAGTATAGCAAACAGTATAATTCTTTATAAATAATTTCGAAGTGAATAAGTGAAATCGCTTGTGTTGAAAATGATTTGAAATGCACATCTAATACGTAATATATGTACCAAAAGTCACTACGTTATGAATAAGATTTAACAAATTGAAGAAGCATATTACATGGAACTGTGATCCGTTCAGAAATTTATATTGAAGCAGACTCGTCACGTCGTTCATATGAAATCTTCAACAATCTCAAAATTATCAAATGGTTTTGGTACTCTAAGTTTCTAGATCTTTGAAAATAATTCCAAGACTTATACTCTTACTAACGGTACATCGATCAAAGACCAATTGTAAAATAATAATTGATAAAGTATAGGAGAAGAGAAGAAAATTATAAAACATAAATTTTATAACTATTATATATTCCACAAAGTCATAAGCGGAAAGTAGTTGGAAACGAAGAGAATATATCGAAAGTCGCTCTTTAAGTTATATCATTATTTATTAATTAGAATTAATAGCACGATGCACTGCAACCTGAAAGGTCAATAACATCTGTTAAATTTACCTCTAATTCGACTTAGTTGAGTTAGTTAATCAAGAAACGGAAATCGGCATCAGATCCTTGTTTCGTTAAATGACACTTGCCGCTCAAGTAAATCTGCATCTTCACATTCTTACACTCTTTAAAGAACGTTGGAACACATGTTAAGAAAAAAAGAAACTCGAAACTAAATTTAAGCCCGGGAATATACTATCAAGGAAAACGGTAATGATATAAGATTTTAAAAATATCCATGTTAATAAATAACCTGTAATCCAACTAATAATATAAAATAATACAAAAAGTAATATGAAATAATACAAATAATAATATAAAATAATACAAATAATAATATAAAATAATACAAATAATAATGAGAAATAATTTCCTAAATCGAGTGTCCGGAATCAAAGCGATAAATGTAAACATTTTTCCACCTATTGTAGAACCGGTATATCAGAAAACCTTTTCACTTTGTGCTTTATCTATTGTTATTAGGGGGCTACATACTGTTATAAGTTTTAAATTGCATGCATGCATATACAGTATAAAAACCCCAAAATCGGCTAGCGAGCGGATAATTCGTTTCTACCTACTTGCATAGGTACTCGGCTTTTATATGTGCCAAAATATACTATAAGCTTGGAATACAGAAATAGTCTATAGAATAATCTGTAATGTACTCGTTTATTTAAGAATATACTGACATATATGGAGTACGAGAAAATAAATTATTAGCTTTCTCGTAATAGTGACGAGAGCAAAAACTCGTTGATTGTTAATACTCAAAGTTGATTGTTAACACTCAAAGTTGGCCTTAATGCATTAAATGTTTAAATTACGATCAATTTCTGATGAACGAATTCGCATATACTTTACCTTAACCTAAGCCAGCAAAAATATTGTTAAATCATTTAAAATAATTTGAGATACCTTTATACCGTCTTTACATATCTATTCATTTTAGAAGCCTGTATCGTAAAGTACATTTCTTGGAGTAAATAACATGAATTGCTAAACAGTACCAACGACTTTCCTTTCCAGTGATTCCTTCTTTTTAGCGGGAAATAGATTGCATGGTGAGTATGCCGTCGCGAGCGTAGGGTTTGAGAAAATCCGCTTTGGTCGGTTTCGCGTCGCACGTGGTACGCGGTACCTTAGTTGATTTTGGTTTTTCTTTAGCATAGTTGTTTTCGGATGTATTGTTGTGTTAGAGGTATAAATTTGGCAACAAGGAAGTCAAGGCTTACCTAGAAATTGATATAGCGTCTAGGTACGCATGTAGTTTAGGCAAACAAGTGCCGGATTAAAAGGCGTTACAAGCCGGAATAGTAGTCCAAAATGTTTTAGGCAGGATGCCAGTCTATTAGGCTAAAAAGCCAGATTAATTTTAGGCAGCAATGCCGGTTTCAAGTAAAACGCTAGGCGAGTGGCCAGTTTAAGCTGTTTCAAACGACTGTGTCTTCTATATTTTCCCTTAGCCTATTTATACAAAATTCTTACAGGCTAAAATCTATAGTCTAAATATAAAACTATAATGAAAAAATCCTTATACTAAAAATGCATTGGTAAGGAAAACGTGCTTCGCATAAAACCGTACAATACATACATTCCTTAAAATCTATTAGAAAAAACTTCACTTACGTAAATCTATTCAGAAAAAATCTACTCATCGGAAATGCACTAATCAGTGGTGAGCATTCTAAACTATATATAAAAAATGTGCATTACAACTTATTCATAAAAAACCTATCTATACGTTTCCTTATGTGCATTCTATCTTATTCATAAAAAATAAACCTATTCATATCCATTGGATTCTCCATACGGGAATCCAAATGCATAAAGCGAAAATCTTTCTGTAAAATGACCCTTCTATAAACAATGCATTGTCTTTGAGTGCGAAGACAATGCATCCGCATAGTCAAAGTCAAGTTCAATGCAATTGTAATCTAGCACCCTTTAGATACCAACAATGAACTTGTCTTTGAGCGTGAAGACAATTGCATCGGCATGGCCAAACGAAATTAGAGAACAGATGTTTTGTTTTTGTTTACAATAATGTTCTGGCACACGTCGTACGTGTAATGAGATCTTTTAATAAATAGGAATTGAGCAAGAGGTTATTTACATATTCGAATAGGATTTTAATATTTGAATTGGAATTCGAATTGGAATTTTGATAGGAATTTAATTTGGACTTTAAAATGTGAATTCGTTGCAATTGTGATTTAGAATTTAAAATTTGAACTGAAAGATTTTCGATGTATATTACACCTTGGGCCTAAAAGAAAAAAAAAATTTTTTTTTTTTTTTTTAAATTTTTTTTTTGTACAATGATTATTACAATATTTGCCGTGTAAGATACTTATTTCTTAGATATTTTGAATTAATTCTAGGTTTGTTGTGAGTATATATAATATTTTGTAAACTAATGTCTTTTCTTTAATCTGTTATTGTGAATCAATGATTTTTTGTTGTTTTTCTCTATGACAGAGTTTACTCCTTGAGTTTCAACTACTTGGTATGGTCCTTCATATGGACTATCTAATTTATTATTTCTTTGAGTTTTCAAATATACCCAGTCCCCTGTTTGGAGTTTTAATGGATTTATATTGTCTTTATTTGATAGTACCCTTTTTGATTTTGATTCCCTCAAGATTTTGTAAGCGGTCTGTTGTGCGTTGTATAGTCTAGTTTTAAGTTCTGTCAGGTAACTGTCATAATTGTAGATGGGTGTAGAGTTATCGTAGTCGCTGGTAAGGCTTGACAATCGACCAAAAACTAATTCGTAGGGTGTGTAATTTGTCTCACTATGGGGTGTGGTATTGTAAGCGAAAGTGTAGAAGGGGATGTGGTTATGCCATTCGTTATCTTCACAAAATGTGAGCAGATATTCACTTAGTACTCTGTGATTTCTTTCTAGGGACCCTAAAGTTTCATGGTGGTATGGGGTGGATGTTTTATGTTCAATGTTCAAAGTTTTGCAGATGTTTTGGAATAGTTCATTGACGTATTCAGTACCTCTATCCGTCTTGATAGTTTTAAAATGACCGTATCTTAGGATAATGTTTTCAACTATTGCTTTTGCTACTACGTTAGCTTCTTTGGTAGGGATTGGTATGGCTTCAACAAATTTAGTAAGTTCACATTGTGCTGTTAGTATGTACCTAAATCCATTTGAGATGCGTAATGGGCCTACTGTATCAATAGATACGACTTCGAATGATTTTGATGGTGTATCTGTGATTGTTAATTGTTCTTTAGTATGTCTTGTTATTTTGTTTTTATTACAAGTCTCACATTGTTGTATTATATTTTTAACCATTTTGTTCATATTTTTCCACGTATATTTTTGTTTAAGTTTTGCTATGGTTCTTGTTATACCCGTGTGACCTCCACACCTTGACTCGTGATATTCGCTGATCAATCTTATTTGATCGGCCTTTTGTTCAACGTGTCTCGGGGGATTATATAATATTATTTGTACTTTAGTTTGCCTATTTTTTATTACCTTTGCATGCTTTTTATTATATATATCGATTAATTCGTTTTTACTTATGTATTTAAATATTTCATCATTTTTAGATAGGCCTATCTTCGTGATACTATTTATTGATAGTTCTAGTATTAGTTTCTCCAAAACCTGACCTAAGTCTAAGGATGGATTATCACTATACTTCACGATTATTATATTTTTTTTCTTTTATTATCATTGTAGTTGGCAAACTTTTATTATTTTCATTTTTAATGAGCTCAAATTTTAGTATCGGCAAATTTCTTATGTCAGAAATTGAAGTACCTTCCCACATGTTGAGTTGATCAGGCTCGATGTTGGCGGTAGTTATTGCCGTATTAGTGGTCACAGGGTTTGTTGGTTTTTTTGTTTTGCTACGTGTTATAACGTTTATTGTTTTAGGTATCGTTTCTTTTAAATCATTCGAACTCATTTTTATACGCGATAGAGCATTTGCGTTAGTGGTTATTTTACCTTGTATATATATAATGACAAAGTCATAATCCATAAGATCTAAGCAGGTTATAGTTAATTTTGGAGACGGATTTAAACTCACAAATAGAGATACTGAAGGTCGGTGCTTTGTAACAACTGTGAATTTTTGTCATAAAGATATGGGGGAAAATGGTTTATTTTCCAATAAATTGCCGAAAGTCCTTTTTCTATTCTTAATGAGTTTCATGATGGCTGACAACTGGGTAGATTTGAACATTATTTACTTCTTTAACAATGGTTTTCTTAATTAACCTTTTTGCTCATCAAAATATTCCAAAAAGAAAAACATTCAAATAATTACAATAATGTAAGTAGGCTGATTGCCAGTGTAAATTTGAATCTACGAGACCCATTATAAGAAATATTATGACATAAGTTTTTCTTAATATTCTAATTTTTCTCTTAATTTCTGCATTTTTGTTTTTGATATCCCAGGTGAAGTGATACTCTTTATAGAGTACTGCTATTTCTTCGCATCGATTAAACGCTTGTTCTCGTCATTGTTTCTTCTTGATGATTGGTTTTGGCGTCAGCGTTAGTATTTTATAAAATAAATTTTATAAATTTCAGTATTTAAAAATTTTTTTCTTTTTTATTGGAACATAGGGGTATTTCGTTTGTCTTATCTGGTGCTTGTGGTTCATATTTTTCCGCAAACCACGAATTGATTATCCGCTCGGATTGCTCCGAATAGTCTTCTGTTTCGGGCTTTTCTTGTAGTTCATCTAATTCTCCAAGTTCAGGTGGCAGGATCGCCATGTTGTGTTAGAGGTGTAAATTTGGCAACAAGGAAGTCAAGGCTTACCTAGAAATTGATGTAGCGTCTAGGTACGCATGTAGTTTAGGCAAACAAGTGCCGGATTAAAAGGCGTTACAAGCCGGAATAGTAGTCCAAAATGTTTTAGGCAGGATGCCAGTCTATTAGGCTAAAAAGCCAGATTAATTTTAGGCAGCAATGCCGGTTTCAAGTAAAACGCTAGGCGAGTGGCCAGTTTAAGCTGTTTCAAACGACTGTGTCTTCTATATTTTCCCTTAGCCTATTTATACAAAATTCTTACAGGCTAAAATCTATAGTCTAAATAGAAAACTATAATGAAAAAATCCTTATGCTAAAAATGCATTGGTAAGGAAAACGTGCTTCGCATAAAACCGTACAATACATACATTCCTTAAAATCTATTAGAAAAAACTTCACTTACGTAAATCTATTCAGAAAAAATCTACTCATCGGAAATGCACTAATCAGTGGTGAGCATTCTAAACTATACATAAAAAATGTGCATTACAACTTATTCATAAAAAATAAACCTATTCATATCCATTGGATTCTCCATACGGGAATCCAAATGCATAAAGCGAAAATCTTTCTGTAAAATGACCCTTCTATAAACAATGCATTGTCTTTGAGTGCGAAGACAATGCATCCGCATAGTCAAAGTCAAGTTCAATGCAATTGTAATCTAGCACCCTTTAGATACCAACAATGAACTTGTCTTTGAGCGTGAAGACAATTGCATCGGCATGGCCAAACGAAATTAGAGAACAGATGTTTTGTTTTTGTTTACAATAATGTTCTGGCGCACGTCGTACGTGTAATGAGATCTTTTAATAAATAGGAATTGAGCAAGAGGTTATTTACATATTCAAATAGGATTTTAATATTTGAATTGGAATTCGAATTGGAATTTTGATAAGAATTTAATTTGGACTTTAAAATGCGAATTCGTTGCAATTGTGATTTAGAATTTAAAATTTGAACTGAAAGATTTTCGATGTATATTACAGTATGTTAACGTAGTACATTTTTCGGTACCGCGTCGGTAAAATTTGGGAACGCGAAGTAAAGATTAGATTTTTGTTCTTGACTGGTTGAATGAAGAAATACGGAGTAACGTAAAGTAGGTTTCCTCTCCGTATGGTTTTGTTTTGTGACGCGTTTGAAAACGGGGATGTATTGGTGGCTGAAGATTGTAGATGAGCGTAATCCATTTGGAGACCCGCGACCGAAATCCTCTCCGATCTGGCTGGCCGACAAGCAGCCACCGCGAAAATGGATTACGGTGCACGGATTGGTTGACCGGTTGGTACCATCCGTTGTCACTACTCAGACTTATCGTCTAGAACCGATGAGAGGTCGGTTCATCGTTGGGACTTAGACATAAAACTCATTACAGATCCTGGGACGAGGCGGCAGAGTTCGGAGTGGCCCACACCGGCATCACCACGACCGAAAAAAGCGCGCATGAGCAAATCGAAGGTGAAGTCGATGCTCATTGCTTTCTTTGACGTGAAAGGTATTGTTCACAAAGAGTTTGTGCCACCCGGCCAAACTGTAAACGGCCGGTACTACAGAGAGGTGCTCCGTCGACTAACCGCCCGGGTTCGCCGAGTCCGTCCGGAGATTGCCGATTGGTGAATCCTCCATCACGACAATGCTTCGTCACACACCTGCCTGCTCGTCTCCGAGCAATTGGCCAAACAGTCGAGGGCAACGTTCCCACAGCCTCCTTACAGCCCGGATATGGCACCAGCGGACATCTTTCTGTTCCCCAAAATCAAGAAACACCTTAAGGGGACGCGGTTCGGGACTCTGGAAAACGTTCAACGTGCTACGACGAGGGCTTTAGACAGCATCGAGGTTGCCGACTTCCAGGGAGCGTTCGGGGATTGGAAAATCCAGTATCAGCGTGTTATCGACTCCAATGGGGACTACTTTGAAGATTTCTAAAGAAAAATTGTACATATTTTGCCAATAAAATATTTCCTGAGGTCAGTCCGGTTACTTATTATGAAGACCCTATTTATATATATATATATATATATATATATATATATATATATATATATATATATATATATATATATATACGAGGTGTGTTCAAAAAATGTCGCGAATTTTGTTTTTTTTTTCAAAAATTATTTATTTATCATGAATATGTATTTTGTTCCCTTCGAAGTAATTCCCATGAGATATTATACACTTGTGCCAACGGTTTTTCCAATCTTCGAAGCACTTCAAAAAATCATTTATTTTAATCTTGTTCAGCTCCTCCTTCGATGCCGTTTTTATCTCGTCAAGCGTAGTGTAACGTCGTCCTTTCATGGGCCTCTTCAGTTTAAGAAACAAGAAAAAGTCAGAAGGGGCCAGATCTGGGGAATACGGTTGCTGCGGCATCATTAGTGTGTTGTTTTTGGCCAAAAAGTCGCGCACAAGCAACGATGTGTGAGCAGGGGCATTATCGTGGTGCAAAAGCCAATTTTTGTTCTCCCACAAATCCGGGCGTTTCTGGCGGATTGCTTCGCGCAAATTGCGCATAACTTGCAGGTAATATTCCTTATTGACTGATCTTCCCTGTGGCAGGAACTCGTGATGCACCACGCCCCTGCAATCGAAGAAAGCTGTCAACAAAACTTTCACATTCGACCGAACTTGGCGCGCTTTTTTCGGTCTTGGTTCATGCGGCAGCTTCCATTGAGATGATTGAGCTTTGGTTTCCACGTCATAACCATAAACCCACGATTCGTCACCAGCTATGACCCTCTGGAGCAAATTTGGTTCGTCGCGGACAGAGTTTAACATCTCATTAGCAATGTTCATGCGTTGCTGTTTTTGGTCGCAATTGAGCAATTTTGGTACGAATTTCGCGGCGACCCGTCTCATGCCCAAATCGTTGATCAAAATCGAATGGCACGAGCCAATCGATATGTTTAGGTCCTCAGCAACTTCTCTAACGGTGATTCGGCGATTGGCCAATACCATTTTCTCCACTTCATTAATTTTTTCGTCTGTTGTTGAAGTGCTCGGGCGTACGGCACGCTCTTCGTCTTTAGACACCGAAGCGTCCGACCGTAGCCACCGTGAGCACTAAGGGGATGATCATGTGCACGGAAGATCTGATTATGCGTCATCTCTTCCAGAACCCAAAGCTTTCAAAAATCTTCTTCCTGCAATGAATCACTGGTTGCATTTTCTGTGTATAATTCCAAACTTAAACCCTTGTAGTTTAAGAGCATATCGAGCCAAGCGTCCATGTAGGTCAGCTTCGTTGATCAGCAATTGTAGTAAAGCGTGGTCTGTGAGGATCTCGAATGGATGGCCTTCTTTGTACGAACGAAACTTTTTGATAGCCATTATCACTGCCAGGCATTCCTGCTCGGACACGATATAGTTCCTCTGGACCGAGCTCAACTAAACTGAAATGAAGGCTGTTGGGGCTTCTTTCCCGTCTTCGGTTAGTTGCACTAGCACTGCCCGGCCTCATGTTGACTTGCGTCACAATGAATGGAGAAGGCCTTGGTGAAATCTGTGCTATGCAACATCGTGGCTACTTTGGATTAGACGAACTTAAACTTACACAGCATGTGTGACAGGGGTGCGGAAATGGTCGCATGGTTTCGAACGAATCTTCGATACCATCCACATACTCTCAAGAAACGCCACAGCTGCTTCACAGTTTTCGGTAAGGGAAATTCGTCAATCGCTCGAGCCTTGTCCACATCGGTCTTAATGTCACTGTGACCGATGATGTGCCCTGGGCACAGCACTTGCGTCATGACGAATAAGCTATTTTGAATATTGATCGTGAGCCCCGCTTTGAGGATACATAAGGCTACTTCTTGAAGTAGTAGCAGATGTTGATCGAACGCTTCTGAGATGAGTAGGAGGTCATCAAAGTACACAAACACTTGGTGTCTTATGTGAGGTGGAACTAGCATGTCAATCAGCCGAGTCATCATTTGCGGTGCATTGCGCAGGCCAAAGAGCATCATGACGAACTGATAAAGTGGTTTTCTGGGCACTGTGAATGTGGCTTTGTCCCTCGGTCCTACATGGAGAGGAATCTGCCAGAAAGCATCTTTCAAGTTAAGACTTGCAATGTAGTTTGCTTTCGACAGAAATCCTAGTATTCTGCCAATGAGTGGGAGAGGGTACACATCTTTGATCGTCACCACATTGACTTTTTGGGGATCAAGACAAAGATTCACCTTCCTTGATTTTACCACAAAGGCTACCGGGTAGGACCAAGCACTTTGTGACTCCTCTATCACTCCCAACTCTAGCATCCTGTCTAGTTTAGCGTACTTCAGTTGCATACATTAAGTTATAGCAGAGGGTTGCGTAAACCAGGATGGTGTCGTGTTGCAGGTCGTCCGGGACACTCTCTGTTCGTGCTGGGCCCTCATACAAATAAAACTTGACACGAAGACAACAGGCGGAAGTGGAGGAGGTAATTCAGAGAAAGGAAAAATTATAATTTTTAATAATTCATAGCCATTGTATACTAGCGAAACGTAATTTACACAACAAATGCAACAATTTTCTAATACAAATCAAAGCATACCCCTCAAAAATTATTGTGCAATTAAACCAAAAAGGGAATTTAGCAAGAGCAAAATATAATTAACTAGATCGATACGCAAAGAGAAAAAATTTCAAAAAGGAAAAAATTAATTATTTACTCACTCTTCTCTTTTTTCTGTGGATCTCCGAGTGCTTGGGGAAGAACGCCAAAAGAAAAAGAGGTGGGATCACTAAAAACTAAATTTATTTTAAACTCAAATTCATTACCTACGAGTATTGCAATAAACAGCCACTCCATCCTAATATTCAATCCGCCCGTGCAAATTCATTTATTTCTCTTTCAATACTGTAGGTTTAATTAGATAATTTCACTTAATAATTCTGCGGCATAAGTTATACAATAATTCAATTTATTTTTAAATTTAAACTCACCAGGTAATTTGAGCCGGCACTTGCATTAAAAAGAACAAAGTCGGAGAGACCGGAATCCACAGCTTCGGGCGTACGAAGGTGGCTTATCAAATCACTTATTGCAATAAACTTTCCTCATGCAAACCATTGTTTTATACATTATAATTCACAAGTTATATTTTCATTTTTTGAACAAAATATGATCAACTCAATCACTTTTGGTAATTTTCACTATTTAATGGTCGTTTCTCGTACACACTAATTAACTTTTTCCAAACAACACTAGAACAAAACAGTTTTGTTCCAAAGTATTTTATTGCATTTCTCCTTTTTTTCAATAATTTCTTACATTTTATTTTAATTTCTTCAATTAATTTCCTGGACTTCCAAATTCGACTCCCAATCAAGGTTTTTGTTCCCGAATTGTCAACCCAAAACTCCATCTCCGAGTCCAAATCAAGACTGACTCAAACTGATATCGCAAACCTTTTCTTCCCAATTACCGCTGACGTACCGAAGTAACGTATTCGGAGTTCAATACACTTTGACTCCGTTTCCCACACATCTTTTCACTTACGACAAATACAACAATTTCCATTTGCATATATTGCGATTTGCATATAACCATGATAACGTTTAGTTACATGCAAATCGTCATACAGACTTAAATAATTGCTTTAACGAAATTAAAAAAAGCCTTCCTGCATCCGGGGGAACTTGAAGCCAGGTTCGCAGCAGACCCCCAGATTGAGAGGACACTGCACTAGCACTTGAGCCACCTTCTGGTAATCTCCCACTTATCAAATAACAAGTAAATTCCATATGCTTATGTAGATGTCATTACAGTCGGTACAATGTAGAGGTTCGTAGATTTTGAGAAATAATAAAATTTGTTAGTAGGAAGGAAGGAATTAGATTTTGATAGTAAAACGTATAGAATGAAATGTTGTTAATGAATGAAATCTTGTTTGTGTGAAAGATAAGATTATTATCTTTTGTACTTAAAAATAAGATAGGAAAGATATTGATAAAAAAAATACATGAAAAAATAAGAAAAAGTGATATGTGCCCAAAAGAAAGTGGAGATGATAAGCAGGAAATTTGAATTTGTGAATGGGAGAAGTGGCGCAATCAGGAAAATCTGGGGAGAATGTATTTAGTTTGCCGTAGCCTTAGCAGAAAACCGTGCATTCCGTTTGACATGCAATAAACCATTGTCCAAACTCAGTGGTGTTTCCAGATCTGGAATGCTTCCTTTCTGCGCCACTTCCGCAACCCAGTACCGCGAACCAGGTCTCGTCATAATGTATGGTCGTTCAACTCCTTCCTGTTTGCTGAGGGCTTGCAAAAGTGAAGCCATGTTATGAGGGTCCACGTTCGCAACGCGAAGGTGAAGCTCAGGCCGTAAGTCACACTTCAGCACCCACAACAATTGTATTTGGATCAATAACTCTGTCAGTCGATCGTTGAGCCGTAACATGTCAGCTCTAAATGTGCTGAACGGTTCGCCCGGTCATTGCCATCTGGCTTGGACTTTATCGAGTAGCCTCTCATCCATATTGACGGTAGGATACTCCATGCTTGCTACTTCCTTCATCTGTCACCAGCGCTGGTGTGGAGGAGTGGCATACATGCGGCAGTAAGTCTCGAGTGTTGATCCTCACAACAGCAGTGGCAGGTTGCCAGCCAACACCGTGTGGTCTCTCGCTAACATCTGATCAATGTGATGGTTCTCCACTAAAGTTGAGATTCCAACCTTTTATGATGCCGGGGATTTGAATCGGCTTCGACTTACATGGGAGGCTTTGAGATCCTGATTTCTCCGGAGGAGCCACTGGACCTAATGTCAGTAGTTGGACCTGGCTGAGTCGTAGTTCGTACACCGGAGCCATCGGGTTCATCGAAGAACTGGGCACGTTCCACTCGGGCTCGAGTCTCTGACCTACAGGAAGATTCCACAGGTTTGGGTCCAAGTTCTACAGCGGAGGCGTTTGGGGATGAGGAGGCGTTTGGGATGTGCTCTCTTTCTTGCTCTCCAGGGTGGCTACCAGGGTGATCAAGCCCTGCAATAGTGCCATCATGTCCTGCAGGACTGTCGCATCTACGAATGCATTAGGAAGCTGCTCTCAAGCAGGCAGGACTGTTCGAGCTACTTCTATGACGTTAAGATCACAAACCAGTGACAAATCTCGATCTCGGCAGTCATTATGTTTGGCCACCTTCCATTGTGCAACTGTTGTTTCGTTAAAGCCAGTTGGTTGCATGGCAAAAGTTACCGGTTGTAAACAAAGCGGGTAACTTCGGTTGTTTGCAAGTGTTGTGCCAGGCAATTTTCATGGAACTGATGCCTACACTGTAGCCTTCACCCCAGTGTGCCATCATTTCTTGACTGTTGGCAAATCGTATACAGCGCCGTTGGTCCCACACCTGACTGTAAGTGACGCTTGTCCGGTATGAGTTTTGTAGACATTTTCCCTTCTACTTCATCTTTGTAGCACTACAGCCCATCTCGGGAATTCGGTTCCAGTAAAAAGTGCCTCCAACTATCTTGGTCCATTGACTGTGTCCTCCAATTTTGAAATCTGAGCGGCGATTAACTTTTTTCGTTGACCGAGTTAGACCAGCGTTTCCTTGAATGAAACGAATAACTTTTTGGGTATCCGTTGTTCGTCCATACAATTCATGTGTCCAGCCCATTGCAACTCCCACAGTCGGACAAACGTTGAGACCTCCGGTTTGTCAAAAATTTCAAACAGCTTATGGTTGTATTGAATTCACCATTGGCCCCCGGTTCCCTTCGCTCCGATTATTCGCCCCAGGACCCGTCTTTCAAAGGCGTTCAATATATTTGCGCATGCTTGGGTTAGGGTACATGTTTCACACTCATAGCATAACACAGGTCTTCTCATAGATTTGTATACATGGAGCTGTGTTTTCCTGTGTATGAAGCTAGTCTTCAAGATCGTTAAAACTGAATAAAATATTATATTCACGAGCTGTATTCTCCGGTGTATTTCGTCTCTTTTACTACTGGTTCTCGTTATTTTGGTGGCTAAATACACAAATTTGCTCACGATTTTGAAATTATATTTGCCAAGTGTGATGTTTGACGTGCCTAAGATGTTCTTCCTCGACTGCGCCATGACCTTTGTTTTATTTTCATTGATTTGTAGCCCTACTGGTTTTGCTTCGCTGTCGAGACTCAGGAGGAGTTCTTTGGCAGTGGTTAAGACTATGAAAAAGTGTTGATATCGTCTGCATAGGCTACTGTAGAGTGTAATGACACACACTATCTAAAAACAAACACAATTAGAATTAATGACTCACTCATTCATATTCTAAAACAAATTACCCATTATCATTGTCATTCAAAACCAAAACATGTTACGGTAATTCATTTCCGTACACAAACGCCTTGACATTGAATTCAGAGCATGTATACATATCTCAGATTACAAGAAATGTTCGCTACAGTACATTGCCATCATAAAATGTTTTCCCTTTTGCATTGTACTAAGCTTCATATTGCACCACTGCTAGAAGCACGGCTAAAGATATTGTATTACATTACACTACTGAATTTTCATTCATAAATAAAATGAGGATTTGTGAGTTAGCAATTTAGTAAATTGTATTGATGACACATTCGTAAATCGTATTGATGACATTAGCAATTTAGTAAATAATATTGATGACACATTGGTCGCGTGAAGAAGTCTTGTTCACAAATCAGTCATTAAGGAATTTAAAAGTAACTAATTTAGGTTATAGAATTTGTATTTAAGGCAATGTAAAAGTGGTTGAAAAATACAGTCGATCTCTGATCGTACTCGAAGCACACTGCTATAATTGGCGTGTCTTTTAATTCTTA
Source organism: Odontomyia ornata (assembly GCA_963969285.1). Classification (NCBI taxonomy): domain Eukaryota; kingdom Metazoa; phylum Arthropoda; class Insecta; order Diptera; family Stratiomyidae; genus Odontomyia; species Odontomyia ornata. Next base: position 178,324,416 of record OZ017740.1, read on the forward strand.
GGAATATCGGCTCTTCGGATGCCATCAGCGTAGCGCTTGGGCTACACAGGTATTTAATTAAAGTACTTTTGTAGGCAAAGTCCCTAAACTTACCATATGGCGATCCTGCCAACTTAAATTGAAGTCCCTCTTAGAGTAAATCCCTAAACCTACAATATGGCGATCCTGCCAACTCCTCTTAGGTCGAGCAAATATGGACGGTCTTGAGGAATTGTGGGAAGAACTAAGACCGAAGCAGAGCCCGCCAGAGGAGTACTAGCCCGGACCGGTAGCAGCGAATGTACCACAATACCAATCAGCCGCAACGGTATCAAAAGAAGTAAAAATGGGAAACAGCTGCTCTGCTAATGTCAACGAGAGCATTTTCGTCGAATATCGGCAGGCAACAACAACCGCGACGGTTATTTTCATAGTTTTAGTTTGCATTTTTGTTTACAATAGATTTCAAACAAAATATGTAAACAAAAAAGTAGCCAGGTTAATAAATGTTTAGAAGTAAAATCATTTTTATGTAATGGACTCAGTGAAAACCCTAATGAAAGAAGCAGAGAAAATTTTGGCCAATGAGAAGAAAAATATTAATAGTGTAGTTAGATCAGAAACTTTAAAAGAAAGGAAATTGAGAGGAACTTGAGTGTCTTGTTCGAAGCAACGAATGAAGATTGTTTAGAGATAAAATTGCAATTTAAGAAAATTGCGACTGAGTTAGAGTAAATATTAAATAGTAAATTAGAGCAAAATGCAGTTGCACAAAGAACCAAAATGGGTGATTTTGATTTGCACTTGGCGGTCAAGACTATTCCGCTGTTTGACGGAAAGCCGAAAGAACTTAATGCGTTTGTTAAGATTGTAGAATACGTTGACAAAACTCTATCGGATGAGGCAAAACCACAACTTATCGATTTTGTTGTAAATGTCAAACTGGGTGACAATGTACGGACTGCTTTGAGTACTGAGACTCCGCAATCTTTCAACGAATTAACATCAGTAGAGGTGATAACCGACGTTATAATGATCGAAACAACGATCGCAGGGATAAGAAAAATAGGAATAACAGGAATAGGGATAATGATAGTAGCAATAATGGAGATAATCGTAGCAATACGAATAGTAATAGTGAAAATAGACCTAGATACCAAAAACGTAGGAATAGAAAAAACTACAATAATCGAAATGGTGGTAATAATCATTGAGTAATTAAATAATACTGGAGTGGACAACCACGTGACAATATGGTTGCAACAACCCTGCGACCACTTTTCCTACTGCTACGCTCTTGTTTACAACCTTAGAGAGAGCCAAATTGCACAAGCAAACATGGCTGCTGCTCAATGTAAACAAATTTTCATACAATACCAAAAAATTGCTTTCTGTTTGAAAAACCTTCAGCATTGTATGAAAACCATGCAAAACATTAATATAATAACTACTCACTTGTGAAAGGAAACACGTACAGATCCTTTTCCACTATGATTTTTTCACGAAGGCACTTCATATTTCATTTTGAAATTCTAAGTTAATTACACAGTGTCACACGTTAAAGTAACTTGAATCACAAAGTCCAATCGAATGTTTAAATACTTGGAACGAATTTAGATCGCGAACACTTTCCACAGTTTTAATATCGGATAAAATTCGCGACGAAACTTGCAAATTGGCCAATTTGGCGTCCAATTTGCATCAGTCAACTTGACAGTCAGTTCACACCTAGTCAGCTTTTGGAACAAGAAAGTGACCAGCAAGAGGCAGACGGGGAGGAAATGACAGACTGTTCACTTGGAAGAGAGCAGAAACCGGTCGCATGCTCTCTCATGCATTTTATATGAGCTTAGCCCATCCAGTTCTTATTAATCTTAGGTAATAATGATAGCAACGATAGTAGAAATTATAATAGAGATAGTACCGATAGGAATAGAGTTAACATTGTCCAGGAGCAGGGAAACGTACAATCCTCCGGAGAGGAGTAAATAGTAAAAATAATTCAGGCCCTCCCGGAGTAGCAGAAACTGAAAATAATCCTAGCTCCGGCAAAATTAATTATGATGTATATACTGTGACAAAAAACTGTCCAAATTAACAAGAATACGACTCGACTTGTCTGATTATGATTTTGAAATCATATTCAAGCAAGGAAAAATGAACTGCAACGCAGACGCACTATCGAGAATAAGATTTGATTCCGATATACTGAAAACAATGATACCGCTAGAACGAGATGAGAAGGCGAAAAAGATATTAGCGTTAACTCGGGGAATGTGTGCTAAACAAAAGACAGACTTAAAAGGTAAAAATAAAGACGATGAACCCAGGACAACTGTAAAGCCTGATCAACTTTACGTTTGGGATTGCACGTCACTATCGGACATAAGAAATGTCACGAAATTGAAATTTATACTGCGCAATAATTATCAGTTTGAAATTGTCCGGACAATCGGTGATGTAATTGTATACTGTAATGGTGATAAATCTAACGAGAAACCAGTTTCCGTTAATGGCAAGCCTACAGTACTTACAAATATAGAAAAACCTTGTAAAGCAATCTATAACGATAATTCCAGTATGATATACGTATCTACCATGGAGAAGTTATTAGATGAATTAGTTGAAATGAATATTCATGAACTAGCTTTATCAAGTGATGATAAGATATTTGAATTCATGCATGAGGCTGAATTCAAAAATATAATTAATATGTTGCAACAAACAGATAAATATAAAGAGCGCGCAAAAGTCAGTATAATGATTTATGAACCCCCCAAAAATATAAAGGATACTGAAGTACAAAATCAGTTAATACGCGAATATCATGATACACCGCAAGGAGGTCACTTAGGTATTAGAAAAACTTTACTTAAGTTGAAGCAAACATATTGCTGGAAAAACATGAATAGCATGGGTAAAAGATATGTCAGTAATTGCGAAAAATGCAAGATAAATAAACAAATAAGAAACACCAAGGAAAATATGGTGAAGACTGACACACCAACGACGAGTTTTGAAACCATAGCTATTGACGTTGTCGGACCTCTTAGAATCTCGAATAACTATAGATACATTCTAACTATGCAGTGTGAACTCACAAAATTTGTAGTAGGCGCACCTATGGAAACTAAGGATGCGAGAACAGTAGCTTCTACATTAGTTAATGAATTCATACTAAAGTACGGTCATTTCAAAATATTGAAATCCGACCAAGGTACTGAATTCAATAATGATTTGATGCAGGAAATTTTCAATCTATTGAGAATCAACCAAGTCTTTTCTACACCATATCACCACGAAACGTTAGGTGCTGTAGAGCGTAACCACAGAGTATTAAATGAATACATTATAGCATTCTCGGAAAGTTTTGACTGGGATAAGTGGATTTCATATTATACGTTTGCGTATAATACTACTCCCCATGTAGATAACAATTACTCTCCGTACGAATTAGTATTTGGAAAATTACTTTATCTACCGGATGACATTTTAAACAGAAACGAAAAGTTTTATGATCTAGATAACTTTGCTAAAGAGTTAAAAATTAGATTGCAAGATGCTCTTAGGAAAGCGCGAGAAATGATTGAGATGGCAAAAAAAAAGCGAACAAAAGATACCCAGATATATATATATATATATATATATATATATATATATATATATATATATATATATATATATATATATATATATATATATATATATATATATATATATATATATATATATATATATATATATATATATATGAATATGAATATATATATGAATATAAATATATATAAATATATATATATATATATATATATATATATATATATATATATAAATATATATATATATATATATATATATATATATATATATATATATATATATATATATATATACATATATATATATATATATATATATATATATATATAAATATATACATAAATATTTATATATATATATATATATATATATATATATATATATATATATATATATATATATATATATATATATACAGTCTTCCACAAAAGTCAAGGTACAGAGAATCGGTAACTGAAAATTTTATTACTGAATCAATATTTTTATTTGAAAACCAAAAGTTATGAAATGGTAATAATACGAGTTCTGTTGAATTTAAGTTTTCATAAATTTAAAGGGATTCGGCAATAATGATCATTGAAGACAATAATTTTTTGTTGGCAATGTCTCTTTTCTACTCCACAAAAGTCTTGGTACAGTTGCAGAAAATGCCCTGTTATTTGTAAAAAGGGGAATCCCCCAAGTTCATATTATCAGAGTGAGTTAACAACCGTAGGCCGCTGTCTTTAATATCGCGTCCGTATTCGTGGTGTATCTTTTATTTAATAAAATTTTTAAAAAATGAGTCGAAAGGAGTTGAGTATTTAGAAGCGTGAAATAATTATTAATCTGCATTCAAATCAGCGTAAATCATATTCTGAAATAGCTGAACTAGTGTTGCGAAGTCGGTCAACCATTCAAAAAGTGATAAATCGATTTAAGAAGGAAAATACAGTGGAAAATGTGCTCCGAACAGGTCGTCCATCTAAACTAAGTGCAAAGGACAAGAGAAAAATTTCGCGAATGGTAAAACAAGATCCATTTCTAAGCTGTAGAAAAATCTGCGATATTCTTGGAATTAATGATAAGAAGGAGGTTAGCGCAGAAACTGTGCGTAGAGCTGTCGTAGAAGCTGGATTTTCATCTCGTACGCCTAGAAGAAAACCTCTTGTAAGTTCCATAAACAAACAAAAAAGAATAACATTTGCAAAAGCATAACCAATAACGTTTTGGGATAATGTTTTATTTTCGGATGAGTCTAAATTTTGTATATTTGGTGTAAATGGGCATAAGAGGGTCTGGAGAAAAGTAGGAGAAGCATTTAATCCCAAGAACACTATTAAAACAGTAAAACATGGAGGCGGTGGTGTTATGGTTTGGGGTTGCATGGCTGCTGCTGGAGTTGGAAATCTGACATTCATCGAAAATACTATGGATCAGAACTCTTATTTAGAGATTCTACGAAACAACATGAAACAAAGTGCAGCCAAATTAGGTATGCGAGAAGATTTCTTGTTTCAACAGGACAATGACCCTAAGCACACTGCGCATAAAGTTCGAATGTGGCTATTGTACAATACTCGCATGCTTGCTATACCGCCTCAAAGCCCTGATTTGAACCCTATAGAGCATCTTTGGAATGAGCTTGAGACAAAAATCCGAAAAAGAGTGATATCAAGCAAGCCGCAGCTTAAGGATGCTATATTGGAGGAGTGGGCCAGAATCAGCAGCGAATTTACTAAAAAATTGGTATATTCTATGCCTAAAAGACTGAAGTCAGTAATTCAGATGAAAGGATATCCGACAAAATATTAAGAAAAGTATAATTCAAATAACTATGCAAGACTATAATTACAAATTGTATCATTTTTCTTTAGGTGTACCATGACTTTTGTGGACTTCATTCATTGACTTTCCAACACATCATATGTAATAATATATTAATACGACAGAATTTTCGTTTTGTTTTACATGAATTTAAAGTGTAATGATTATAGTTGAAGTAATACCAAAAAAAATTTTATCACTATAGGTTTTTTAAATAAAAATATCAAACAATTTTCATGATATTTATCACTGTACCTTGACTTTTGTGGAAGACTGTATATATATATATATATATATATATATATATATATATATATATATATATATATATATATATATATATATATATATATATATATATATATATATATATATATATATATATATATATATATATATATATATATATATATATCTATGTTTATATACTGGTATATATACATATATATATATATATATATATATATATATATATATATATATATATATATATATATATATATATATATATACACAAATATATTGATATATATATATATATATATATATATATATATATATATATATATATGTATATATATATGTATAGATATATATATATATATATATATATATATATATATAAATATATATATATATATATATATATATATACATATATATATATATATATATATATATATATATATATATGTATATATATATATATATATATACATATATATATAATATATATATATATATATATATATATATATATATGTTTATATTCATATATATATTCATATATTCATATTCATATATATATATATATATATATATATATATATATATATATATATATATATATATATGTATATATATTCATATATATATATATATATATATATATATATATATATATATATATATATATATATATATGTATATATATATTTATATATATATATATATATATATATATATATGTAATTATATATATACATATATATATATATATATATATATATATATATATATTTATACATATATATATATATATATATATATATATATATATATATGAATATATATATATATATATATATATATATATATATATATATATATATATATATATATATATATGAATATGAACAAAATACAAAAGGACTTTAATTAAATACCTGTGTAGCGCAAGCGCTACGCTGATGGCATCCGAAGAGCCGATATTCCTAAGAATTAAAAGACACGCCAATTATAGCAGTGTGCTTCGAGTACGATCAGAGATCGACTGTATTTTCCAATCACTTTTACATTGCCTTAAATACAAATTCTATGACCTAAATTAGTTACTTTTAAATTCCTTAATGACTAATTTGTGAACAAGACTTCTTCACGCGACCAATGTGTCATCAATATTATTTACTAAATTGCTAATGTCATCAATACGATTTACGAATGTGTCATCAATACGATTTACTAAATTGCTAACTCACAAATCCTCATTTTACATATTCATACTCCAACTATCATTTACAAAACATTATAATGACTCAATCGCAAAGACTATGAATGAAAATTCAGTAGTGTAATGTAATACAATATCTTTAGCCGTGCTTCTAGCAGTGGTGCAATATGAAGCTTAGTACAATGCAAAAGGGAAAACATTTTATGATGGCAATGTACTGTAGCGAACATTTCTTGTAATCTGAGATATGTATACATGCTCTGAATTCAATGTCAAGGCGTTTGTGTACGGAAATGAATTACCGTAACATATTTTGGTTTTGAATGACAATGATAATGGGTAATTTGTTTTAGAATATGAATGAGTGAGTCGTTAATTCTAATTGTGTTTATTTTTAGATAGTGTGTGTCATCACACTCTACACCCATACCCCAAAAAGTGTGGAGTACTAGATTCAAATTTAGTATGGAACACTCGATTTATCGTGAGTCTTATTCACATTACAGATATAATACAAACATTTATGGTAAATTCTTATCCACTAATTTTACATAACATGTATAAATAATTTTATTTTATTGTATTAATATTACTCATGTTTACTTAATGAAGTTCATTATCTTATATACTCAAATATCGACTTTAATTAATTAATTTTCAGAATTACATTTGAACAATTTTAAATTATTTTTGTGGACTCAAATTTTAGAATTATGTTTGAACAATTTTACATTATTTTTGTGAACTACTTTTAATTTTCCATCAATACTTATTACAATGTTAACGCCTTTAATTTCAATTACAGTGTATGGACCTGTATAAGGAGTCTCATGTTTCTTTCTATTATATTTTTTCACAAGTACCAAATCTCCTGTTTTTAAATTTATTGGATGAGCCTGGATATCTTTTGTTCGCTTTTCTTTAACCATCTCAATCATTTCTCGCGCTTTCCTAAGAGCATATTGCAATCTCATTTTTAACTCTTTAGCATAGTTATCTAGATCATAAAACTTTTCGTTTCTGTTTAAAATGTCATCCGGTAGATAAAGTAATTTTCCAAATACTAATTCGTACGGAGAGTAATTGTTATCTACATGGGGAGTAGTATTATACGCAAACGTATAATATGAAATCCACTTATCCCAGTCAAAACTTTCCGAGAATGCTATAATGTATTCATTTAATACTCTGTGGTTACGCTCTACAGCACCTAACGTTTCGTGGTGATATGGTGTAGAAAAGACTTGGTTGATTCTCAATAGATTGAAAGTTTCCTGCATCAAATCATTATTGAATTCAGTACCTTGGTCGGATTTCAATATTTTGAAATGACCGTACTTTAGTATGAATTCATTAACTAATGTAGAAGCTACTGTTCTCGCATCCTTAGTTTCCATAGGTGCGCCTACTACAAATTTTGTGAGTTCACACTGCATAGTTAGAATGTATCTATAGTTATTCGAGATTCTAAGAGGTCCGACAACGTCAATAGCTATGGTTTCAAAACTCGTCGTTGGTGTGTCAGTCTTCACCATATTTTCCTTGGTGTTTCTTATTTGTTTATTTATCTTGCATTTTTCGCAATTACTGACATATCTTTTACCCATGCTATTCATGTTTTTCCAGCAATATGTTTGCTTCAACTTAAGTAAAGTTTTTCTAATACCTAAGTGACCTCCTTGCGGTGTATCATGATATTCGCGTATTAACTGATTTTGTACTTCAGTATCCTTTATATTTTTGGGGGGTTCATAAATCATTATACTGACTTTTGCGCGCTCTTTATATTTATCTGTTTGTTGCAACATATTAATTATATTTTTGAATTCAGCCTCACGCATGAATTCAAATATCTCATCATCACTTGATAAAGCTAGTTCATGAATATTCATTTCAACTAATTCATCTAATAACTTCTCCATGGTAGATACGTATATCATACTGAAATTATCGTTATAGATTGCTTTACAAGGTTTTTCTGTATTTGTAAGTACTGTAGGCTTGCCATTAACGGAAACTGGTTTCTCGTTAGATTTATCACCATTACAGTATACAATTACATCACCGATTGTCCGGACAATTTCAAACTGATGATTATTGCGCAGTATAAATTTCAATTTCGTGACATTTCTTATGTCCGATAGTGACGTGCAATCCCAAACGTAAAGTTGATCAGGCTTTACAGTTGTCCTGGGTTCATCGTCTTTATTTTTACCTTTTAAGTCTGTCTTTTGTTTAGCAGACATTCCCCGAGTTAACGCTAATATCTTTTTCGCCTTCTCATCTCGTTCTAGCGGTATCATTGTTTTCAGTATATCGGAATCAATTCTTATTCTCGATAGTGCGTCCGCGTTGCAGTTCATTTTTCCTTGCTTGAATATGATTTCAAAATCATAATCAGACAAGTCGAGTCGTATTCTTGTTAATTTGGACAGTTTTTTGTCACAGTATATACATCATAATTAATTTTGCCGGAGCTAGGATTATTTTCAGTTTCTGCTACTCCGGGAGGGCCTGAATTATTTTTACTATTTACTCCTCTCCGGAGGATTGTACGTTTCCCTGCTCCTGGACAATGTTAACTCTATTCCTATCGGTACTATCTCTATTATAATTTCTACTATCGTTGCTATCATTATTACCTAAGATTAATAAGAACTGGATGGGCTAAGCTCATATAAAATGCATGAGAGAGCATGCGACCGGTTTCTGCTCTCTTCCAAGTGAACAGTCTGTCATTTCCTCCCCGTCTGCCTCTTGCTGGTCACTTTCTTGTTCCAAAAGCTGACTAGGTGTGAACTGACTGTCAAGTTGACTGATGCAAATTGGACGCCAAATTGGCCAATTTGCAAGTTTCGTCGCGAATTTTATCCGATATTAAAACTGTGGAAAGTGTTCGCGATCTAAATTCGTTCCAAGTGTTTAAACATTAGATTGGAGTTTTTTGATTCAAGTTACTTTAACGTGTGACACTGTGTAATTAACTTAGAATTTCAAAATGAAATGTGTCGTGCCTTCGTGAAAAAATCATAGTGGAAAAGGATCTGTACGTGTTTCCTTTCGCAAGTGAGTAGTTATTATATTAATGTTTTGCATGTTTTTCATACAATGCTGAAGGTTTTTCAAATAGAAAGCAATTTTTTGGTATTGTATGAAAATTTGTTTACATTGAGCAGCAGCCATGTTTGCTTGTGCAATTTGGCTCTCTCTAAGGTTGTAAACAAGAGCGTAGCAGTAGGAAAAGTGGTCGCAGGGTTGTTGCAACCATATTGTCACGTGGTTGTCCACTCCAGTATTATTTAATTACTCAATGATTATTACCACCATTTCGATTATTGTAGTTATTTCTATTCCTACGTTTTTGGTATCTAGGTCTATTTTCACTATTACTATTCGTATTGCTACGATTATCTCCATTATTGCTACTATCATTATCCCTATTCCTGTTATTCCTATTTTTCTTATCCCTGCGATCGTTGTTTCGATCATTATAACGTCGGTTATCACCTCTACTGATGTTAATTCGTTGAAAGATTGCGGAGTCTCAGTACTCAAAGCAGTCCGTACATTGTCACCCAGTTTGACATTTACAACAAAATCGATAAGTTGTGGTTTTGCCTCATCCGATAGAGTTTTGTCAACGTATTCTACCATCTTAAGAAACGCATTAAGTTCTTTCGGCTTCCCTTCAAACAGCGGAATAGTCTTGACCGCCAAGTGCAAATCAAAATCACCCATTTTGGTTCTTTGTGCAACTGCATTTTGCTCTAATTTACTATTTAATATTTACTCTAACTCAGTCGCAATTTTCTTAAATTGCAATTTTATCTCTAAACAATCTTCATTCGTTGCTTCGAACAAGACACTCAAGTTCCTCTCAATTTCCTTCAGGCGTTCTAACTTTTCTTTTAAAGTTTCTGATCTAACTACACTATTAATATTTTTCTTCTCATTGGCCAAAATTTTCTCTGCTTCTTTAATTAGGGTTTTCACTGAGTCCATTACATAAAAATGATTTTACTTCTAAACATTTATTAACCTGGCTACTTTTTTGTTTACATATTTTGTTTGAAATCTATTGTAAACAAAAATGCAAACTAAAACTATGAAAATAACCGTCGCGGTTGTTGTTGCCTGCCGATATTCGACGAAAATGCTCTCGTTGACATTAGCAGAGCAGCTGTTTCCCATTTTTACTTCTTTTGATACCGTTGCGGCTGATTGGTATTGTGGTACATTCGCTGCTACCGGTCCGGGCTAGTACTCCTCTGGCGGGCTCTGCTTCGGTCTTAGTTCTTCCCACAATTCCTCAAGACCGTCCATATTTGCTCGACCTAAGAGGAGTTGGCAGGATCGCCATATTGTAGGTTTAGGGATTTACTCTAAGAGGGACTTCAATTTAAGTTGGCAGGATCGCCATATGGTAAGTTTAGGGACTTTGCCTACAAAAGTACTTTAATTAAATACCTGTGTAGCGCAAGCGCTACGCTGATGGCATCCGGAGAGCCGATATTCCTAAGAATTAAAAGACACGCCAATTATAGCAGTGTGCTTCGAGTACGATCAGAGATCGACTGTATTTTTCAATCACTTTTACATTGCCTTAAATACAAATTCTATAACCTAAATTAGTTACTTTTAAATTCCTTAATGACTGATTTGTGAACAAGACTTCTTCACGCGACCAATGTGTCATCAATATTATTTACTAAATTGCTAATGTCATCAATACGATTTACGAATGTGTCATCAATACAATTTACTAAATTGCTAACTCACAAATCCTCATTTTACATATTCATACTCCAACTATCATTTACAAAACATTATAATGACTCAATCGCAAAGACTATGAATGAAAATTCAGTAGTGTAATGTAATACAATACCTTTAGCCGTGCTTCTAGCAGTGGTGCAATATGAAGCTTAGTACAATGCAAAAGGGAAAACATTTTATGATGGCAATGTACTGTAGAGAACATTTCTTGTAATCTGAGATATGTATACATGCTCTGAATTCAATGTCAAGGCGTTTGTGTACGGAAATGAATTACCGTAACATGTTTTGGTTTTGAATGACAATGATAATGGGTAATTTGTTTTAGAATATGAATGAGTGAGTCATTAATTCTAATTGTGTTTGTTTTTAGATAGTGTGTGTCATTACACTCTACAGTAGCCTATGCAGACGATATCAACACTTTTTCATAGTCTTAACCACTGCCAAAGAACTCCTCCTGAGTCTCGACAGCGAAGCAAAACCAGTAGGGCTACAAATCAATGAAAATAAAACAAAGGTCATGGTGCAGTCGAGGAAGAACATCTTAGGCACGTCAAACATCACACTTGGCAAATATAATTTCAAAATCGTGAGCAAATTTGTGTATTTAGCCACCAAAATAACGAGAACCAGTAGTAAAAGAGACGAAATACACCGGAGAATACAGCTCGTGAATATAATATTTTATTCAGTTTTAAAGATCTTGAAGACCAGCTTCATACACAGGAAAACACAGCTCCATGTATACAAATCTATGAGAAGACCTGTGTTATGCTATGAGTGTGAAACATGGACCCTAACCCAAGCATGCGCAAATATATTGAACGCCTTTGAAAGACGGGTCCTGGGGCGAATAATCGGAGCGAAGGGAACCGGGGGCCAATGGTGAATTCAATACAACCATAAGCTGTTTGAAATTTTTGACAAACCGGAGGTCTCAACGTTTGTCCGACTGTGGGAGTTGCAATGGGCTGGACACATGAATTGTATGGACGAACAACGGATACCCAAAAAGTTATTCGTTTCATTCAAGGAAACGCTGGTCTAACTCGGTCAACGAAAAAAGTTAATCGCCGCTCAGATTTCAAAATTGGAGGACACAGTCAATGGACCAAGATAGTTGGAGGCACTTTTTACTGGAACCGAATTCCCGAGATGGGCTGTAGTGCTACAAAGATGAAGTAGAAGGGAAAATGTCTACAAAACTCATACCGGACAAGCGTCACTTACAGTCAGGTGTGGGACCAACGGCGCTGTATACGATTTGCCAACAGTCAAGAAATGATGGCACACTGGGGTGAAGGCTACAGTGTAGGCATCAGTTCCATGAAAATTGCCTGGCACAACACTTGCAAACAACCGAAGTTACCCGCTTTGTTTACAACCGGTAACTTTTGCCATGCAACCAACTGGCTTTAACGAAACAACAGTTGCACAATGGAAGGTGGCCAAACATAATGACTGCCGAGATCGAGATTTGTCACTGGTTTGTGATCTTAACGTCATAGAAGTAGCTCGAACAGTCCTGCCTGCTTGAGAGCAGCTTCCTAATGCATTCGTAGATGCGACAGTCCTGCAGGACATGATGGCACTATTGCAGGGCTTGATCACCCTGGTAGCCACCCTGGAGAGCAAGAAAGAGAGCACATCCCAAACGCCTCCTCATCCCCAAACGCCTCCGCTGTAGAACTTGGACCCAAACCTGTGGAATCTTCCTGTAGGTCAGAGACTCGAGCCCGAGTGGAACGTGCCCAGTTCTTCGATGAACCCGATGGCTCCGGTGTACGAACTACGACTCAGCCAGGTCCAACTACTGACATTAGGTCCAGTGGCTCCTCCGGAGAAATCAGGATCTCAAAGCCTCCCATGTAAGTCGAAGCCGATTCAAATCCCCGGCATCATAAAAGGTTGGAATCTCAACTTTAGTGGAGAACCATCACATTGATCAGATGTTGGCGAGAGACCACACGGTGTTGGCTGGCAACCTGCCACTGCTGTTGTGAGGATCAACACTCGAGACTTACTGCCGCATGTATGCCACTCCTCCACACCAGCGCTGGTGACAGATGAAGGAAGTAGCAAGCATGGAGTATCCTACCGTCAATATGGATGAGAGGCTACTCGATAAAGTCCAAGCCAGATGGCAATGACCGGGCGAACCGTTCAGCACATTTAGAGCTGACATGTTACGGCTCAACGATCGACTGACAGAGTTATTGATCCAAATACAATTGTTGTGGGTGCTGAAGTGTGACTTACGGCCTGAGCTTCACCTTCGCGTTGCGAACGTGGACCCTCATAACATGGCTTCACTTTTGCAAGCCCTCAGCAAACAGGAAGGAGTTGAACGACCATACATTATGACGAGACCTGGTTCGCGGTACTGGGTTGCGGAAGTGGCGCAGAAAGGAAGCATTCCAGATCTGGAAACACCACTGAGTTTGGACAATGGTTTATTGCATGTCAAACGGAATGCACGGTTTTCTGCTAAGGCTACGGCAAACTAAATACATTCTCCCCAGATTTTCCTGATTGCGCCACTTCTCCCATTCACAAATTCAAATTTCCTGCTTATCATCTCCACTTTCTTTTGGGCACATATCACTTTTTCTTATTTTTTCATGTATTTTTTTTATCAATATCTTTCCTATCTTATTTTTAAGTACAAAAGATAATAATCTTATCTTTCACACAAACAAGATTTCATTCATTAAAAACATTTCATTCTATACGTTTTACTATCAAAATCTAATTCCTTCCTTCCTACTAACAAATTTTATTATTTCTCAAAATCTACAAACCTCTACATTGTACCGACTGTAATGACATCTACATAGGCATATGGAATTTACTTGTTATTTGATGAGTGGGAGATTATCAGAAGGTGGCTCAAGTGCTAGTGCAGTGTCCTCTCAATCTGGGGGTCTGCTGCGAACCTGGCTTCAAGTTCCCCCGGATGCAGGAAGGCTTTTTTTAATTTCGTTAAAGCAATTATTTAAGTCTGTATGACGATTTGCATGTAACTAAACGTTATCATGGTTATATGCAAATCGCAATATATGCAAATGGAAATTGTTGTATTTGTCGTAAGTGAAAAGATGTGTGGGAAACGGAGTCAAAGTGTATTGAACTCCGAATACGTTACTTCGGTACGTCAGCGGTAATTGGGAAGAAAAGGTTTGCGATATCAGTTTGAGTCAGTCTTGATTTGGACTCGGAGATGGAGTTTTGGGTTGACAATTCGGGAACAAAAACCTTGATTGGGAGTCGAATTTGGAAGTCCAGGAAATTAATTGAAGAAATTAAAATAAAATGTAAGAAATTATTGAAAAAAAGGAGAAATGCAATAAAATACTTTTGGAACAAAACTGTTTTGTTCTAGTGTTGTTTGGAAAAAGTTAATTAGTGTGTACGAGAAACGACCATTAAATAGTGAAAATTACCAAAAGTGATTGAGTTGATCGCAATATATGCAAATGGAAATTGTTGTATTTGTCGTAAGTGAAAAGATGTGTGGGAAACGGAGTCAAAGTGTATTGAACTCCGAATACGTTACTTCGGTACGTCAGCGGTAATTGGGAAGAAAAGTTTTGCGATGTCAGTTTGAGTCAGTCTTGATTTGGGCTCGGAGATGGAGTTTTGGGTTGACAATTCGGGAACAAAAACCTTGATTGGGAGTCGAATTTGGAAGTCCAGGAAATTAATTGAAGAAATTAAAATAAAATGTAAGAAATTATTGAAAAAAAGGAGAAATGCAATAAAATACTTTTGGAACAAAACTGTTTTGTTCTAGTGTTGTTTGGAAAAAGTTAATTAGTGTGTACGAGAAACGACCATTAAATAGTGAAAATTACCAAAAGTGATTGAGTTGATCATATTTTGTTCAAAAAATGAAAATATAACTTGTGAATTATAATGTATAAAACAATGGTTTGCATGAGGAAAGTTTATTGCAATAAGTGATTTGATAAGCCACCTTCGTACGCCCGAAGCTGTGGATTCCGGTCTCTCCGACTTTGTTCTTTTTAATGCAAGTGCCGGCTCAAATTACCTGGTGAGTTTAAATTTAAAAATAAATTGAATTATTGTATAACTTATGCCGCAGAATTATTAAGTGAAATTATCTAATTAAACCTACAGTATTGAAAGAGAAATAAATGAATTTGCACGGGCGGATTGAATATTAGGATGGAGTGGCTGTTTATTGCAATACTCGTAGGTAATGAATTTGAGTTTAAAATAAATTTAGTTTTTAGTGATCCCACCTCTTTTTCTTTTGGCGTTCTTCCCCAAGCACTCGGAGATCCACAGAAAAAAGAGAAGAGTGAGTAAATAATTAATTTTTTCCTTTTTGAAATTTTTTCTCTTTGCGTATCGATCTAGTTAATTATATTTTGCTCTTGCTAAATTCCTATTTGGTTTAATTGCACAATAATTTTTGAGGGGTATGCTTTGATTTGTATTAGAAAATTGTTGCATTTGTTGTGTAAATTACGTTTCGCTAGTATACAATGGCTATGAATTATTAAAAATTATAATTTTTCCTTTCTCTGAATTACCTCCTCCACTTCCGCCTGTTGTCTTCGTGTCAAGTTTTATTTGTATGAGGGCCCAGCACGAACAGAGAGTGTCCCGGACGACCTGCAACACGACACCATCCTGGTTTACGCAACCCTCTGCTATAACTTAATGTATGCAACTGAAGTACGCTAAACTAGACAGGATGCTAGAGTTGGGAGTGATAGAGGAGTCACAAAGTGCTTGGTCCTACCCGGTAGCCTTGGTGGTAAAATCAGCGAAGGTGAATCTTTGTCTTGATCCCCAAAAAGTCAATGTGGTGACGATCAAAGATGTGTACCCTCTCCCACTCATTGGCAGAATACTAGGATTTCTGTCGAAAGCAAACTACATTGCAAGTCTAAACTTGAAAGATGCTTTCTGGCAGATTCCTCTCCATGTAGGACCGAGGGACAAAGCCACATTCACAGTGCCCGGAAAACCACTTTATCAGTTCGTCATGATGCTCTTTGGCCTGCGCAATGCACCGCAAATGATGACTCGGCTGATTGACATGCTAGTTCCACCTCACATAAGACACCAAGTGTTTGTGTACTTTGATGACCTCCTACTCATCTCAGAAGCGTTCGATCAACATCTGCTACTACTTCAAGAAGTAGCCTTATGTATCCTCAAAGCGGGGCTCACGATCAATATTCAAAATAGCTTATTCGTCATGACGCAAGTGCTGTGCCCAGGGCACATCATCGGTCACAGTGACATTAAGACCGATGTGGACAAGGCTCGAGCGATTGACGAATTTCCCTTACCGAAAACTGTGAAGCAGCTGTGGCGTTTCTTGAGAGTATGTGGATGGTATCGAAGATTCGTTCGAAACCATGCGACCATTTCCGCACCCCTGTCACACATGCTGTGTAAGTTTAAGTTCGTCTAATCCAAAGTAGCCACGATGTTGCATAGCACAGATTTCACCAAGGCCTTCTCCATTCATTGTGACGCAAGTCAACATGAGGCCGGGCAGTGCTAGTGCAACTAACCGAAGACGGGAAAGAAGCCCCAACAGCCTTCATTTCAGTTTAGTTGAGCTCGGTCCAGAGGAACTATATCGTGTCCGAGCAGGAATGCCTGGCAGTGATAATGGCTATCAAAAAGTTTCGTTCGTACAAAGAAGGCCATCCATTCGAGATCCTCACAGACCACGCTTTACTACAATTGCTGATCAACGAAGCTGACCTACATGGACGCTTGGCTCGATATGCTCTTAAAATACAAGGGTTTAAGTTTGGAATTATACACAGAAAATGCAACCAGTGACTCATTGCAGGAAGAAAATTTTTGAAAGCTTTGGGTTCTGGAAGAGATGACGCATAATCAGATCTTCTGTGCACATGATCATCCCCTTAGTGCTCACGGTGGCTACGGTCGGACGCTTCGGTGTCTAAAGAAATACTTCGTTTGGCCTAAAATGTCCTCTCAAGTCGAGGAGTATGTACCCGCCTGTGAACCCTGTAGAAGCACTGAAACTCTCAACCAGCCTCTTCGACCTTCAATGAGCCAACTCAACAAGCTATTATAATGTAAGGCGGTGCCTCTTAAAAAGTCAAATACTCAAGGCAGTAGGACCAGGATGCTATCTCGTCACAGATCTATCCGGTAGTGAATTGGGAATATACCATGCATAAGACCTGCATCAGTAACAACCAATAAAGACCACAGTTTGTTCTTCACTGGTAATGATTCAAGCATATACGTCAGTTTTCTGTCCGTATTCAGTTCCGAGTGTACGTTTGTCTGCCCGTCTGAAGCAAAATAAGGGTACTTGCGTCTATTTATCTGTCCATAACCTTATGTTTTTTTATTCCTTCAGCCACTTTTTCACGATTCCCCTTGGTAGAGACCGTGAAAAATTAGCTGTCCTATACTAATCAAGTAGTTCAACCCATAAACTACTCGATAAATCAATCAATGCACCCACAAATGCATCAGCGATGCACATTGTAATAGATTGAATTCCTATATACATATATCATAAACAAAAACAATAATCGTAATACATTAACATTCGTACGTACATATCATAAGCAACCATATGTACACATGTTCAATTGTAAATCACTCAATTTATTTGCTTACTAACAAAAGTCAAACCTAAACAAACAAAAAAAGACATTCATAAAATATCAATCCTATCGCATGGCTACATGTAAACATACCAATTGCAGAATCATTCAATGTAATTTCTTTTAATTTCTTCTACACTCATTCTAAATATCGATTGTACCCGTACCACGCTGCATTTCATTCGTAACTCATCACGTGTGGAAGTATTCCCTGACCACACTCAATGCACACTGATTATCTTACTCATAACGGGGTTAGCGACCATACCCAAGTGATGCGTACGAACATGGGTTGTTGACTTTCGAGTGCATTAATAATGTATGGGATATGGACATCTATCCATCGAGCGGAACAAATGCATGTGAATGTAATAAGAGCGCTTGAATTATAGGATTGAAATATTTGGACTTTGAAAATATTGAAACGCATGAGTTTTTGTTTATGAGGCAATAAATCAATTTATTGGAAAGCATTAGTGGAAATTTATCAATAAATTTCCGCTTACACGAAGAATTTCAAAGTAGTAATAACATAACATTTCAACTTGCGTAATTTGGCGGCAATATTATGCCACGAAAATTCGTCATAACTGGCGATCCCGGGGAGCCATACTTAGCAGATATCGGTCATTCCTACACAGTTAGCTAGCAAGTGTTGGATGACAGATATCTACTACTTACTCACCACTTGATATCAGTAGAGTGGTGAATAAATCGCTGCCACTTAACCCATACCTGACGTCAGCCGTGTGGTAAAGAGAAGACGGCATGGCGTGTTTTTGTGCCGGTAATTATTTGTAACGCGAAAAGAAGGGGTGAGCTCTCCTGATGGCTAGCTCATAAGTGGAGAGGCTAGCCAACGTGGTGGGTCCCTACCCGGTCGTGTTTTCAAATGAATAGAAAGACCACACGTATGGTTAACTCATCTATTCTTGTCGTTTTTCTTTTGTACAATATACATATAAACACTTTATTTCTTTTCCTCCCATTTTTATTTTTATTTTCTTTCAATCACAATCAAAATTTCATTCCATCATAACAATTAATCAGCATCCAATCACGTTTACGTTCCTCTTTTTTATTTTCCTTTTTAACTCTTGTCTCATTACTATTTCATTTTGCATGATAAATTAAAATATACGAAATGATTAAATTTAAAAAAATTTGATCAACAAAAAGAGTAAGAATTATATAGTTTACTCCATTTAACATTACGCAGAGTTTACTGTATTGTATATTTTCATTTCATAATCGTTCATATTAAATACATATTTGGAGAATTTCATAATCGTTGTTTCGTTCAATTATAATTTACAAAAAAAGAATAAAATTTGCGTTAATTTTAATATAAACATAGGAAAAAACGGGTACTTACCCAGTCCTCCTCTGACTAGTGCTCGTGTTTGGGGTGGGTAAGGTCTGCAAACATTAAAAATTCACTATGTAGCCCTATGTATACTGGTAAGAACTGGGAGCTCGATTTGATGTGTATCCTATATACATCATCAAGGCTCCCGGGGAAAGATCTCCCTGTAAGACACTGCTACTCTATCCACCTAAACCAAATCAGCAAAAACGAGAGTTGATTTTTAAGGAATTACTTTAATTTTATTGTTCATTTTTTTAATGTTTAGATTGCAACCGAATTGATTAATTACATTTTTACCTATTTTATTACTGAAAATCTACAACTATCAGTATTGAGTGAAACGCTTTTCACTTTTGACCTGACTCTTCGCGCTTCACAGGTGAGCGCCAGCCTGTAAAGGGAATCAACTTGACGTGCTAATGGTTTGGGGTGGCCACATGGCGTGGAACGCCAAAAGACCGATTGAGGATCGCGGCGCAAGCCAACACCTCACCTCTCACCATTGTGTTGGGCACTTTGACTATACCTCCGCTTTACTCGCGTATACATAAATAATACTTGGGTAGCAGCACGCTCCCAACTGGACTCGAGCAAGACTGCTTCTCAACAGTTCCTCCACGACTATAAATATAAACTCAACTCGAGCTTTTGCTCTACTTCGCCATTAAGATCGCTGTGTTCTCATTTACTAGGAACTTTTCCTCCCCGCTATGCCTTATTGATTTGTAGATGATAAGAGCCATTCTACGATATTTACGATATTATCGTAGCCAGGTTGGGGGAAATATCTTGCATGTAAGTGAGGAAAGCTTTCGCCCCCATATTCGCCGCAGCTCTCAGTTGGCTGGCGAAAACTTTCACATTTGACCGCAATAAGCTCCCTTAACTTGCTCATACATAGAGCTTCTCGCTTGTGACCTATCGCTGACGTGTACGTGTCATCCATTATGCTGAAGCTTAACAGCAGCATGTCGGCCACAACGTATATAGTTATCATTTGCAGGCGCTTATCAGTGCTAACTCCTACGTTGAACGGTGTTGTTTATCTGCCACAATGTAAATTGCCGTCATTAGCTGGGCTTATCAGTGCAAAACAGTAGGTGGGAGTTCCATTCGCTTGTGGCGCTAATCAGCATTAAATCCTAGGCAGGGAGTTTCCTTCGCTCGTTCATAGCAGGCAAGCATTGCTCATTGAAAGTTTATTACATATTATCACTCAAAAAAATGCTCCTATATCAAATTTCCCATCTTTGAATATGATCGTTAAAGAAATGCTTTGTTTGAATAAACTACATGGCTAAATTCCTTCATCAGCACTGTCGCATGTCGCTATTCAGTCCATTTCCATCCTTTTTGTTCGCATTTATTGCAGTTATTTCTAGTGTTGAAAATTCTTTACATGCACTGTACTTTCAACACCAATGATTTCACACGGAACGATTTCTATCACTAGTTTTTAATTCATTCAAAAACGGAGAAGCAGTTGTCTCTAGTATAACACAACACTTTCAAAATTCAGCTTCTAATCCAAGTTGACACCCTGCCAAATCCAACTACTCAATAGGTTTATTGAAGCTAAATAATCGTATATCTCCATAAGAGTTCACAAATTCTGATTTTATTTTCTGTCTCGCAAACAAATTCTGAACATTTCTTGGCGTATCGATTCATTTTAGTATTTACGAATTGCTCGAAAATGTTGCAACTATTGAAGTCAACATAGTACCATCATATTATTCTATTGATGCCAAGGCTTCGGATGCTTGGGGGCTTCCCAGTCAAGGGGTTAATGGCCACTGGCATATTTACAATGATCTTCTTTGAATCAGGTCATGGCTATTGAATTTAAGACCACGTATGCAATATCACAAGACCTAGGTAGTTCACTAACAAGCGTGCGTCCAGCCATCACTTCGACCTTTAGCCACACAATATTGCTGACTTTCGGTCTCGGCACCACTCTGACTTTATACTAGCACAAACAACTTGTCAGCGGAACGACCACAGCACATTTTTATTTAATTGCGCACATCTGTAGCATTTTTTACCATACTAAAATTATTCGTTCGAAGCGAACCCTACATCGGTGTGCGTGCAATTCATCCGAACGAAATATTGGAAAATAGTGCCGAGAAAATGAGAGACCTCATCGCGAACTGCAGGTGCCTGCACTTGTTCACTAATCACTTTTCTTTATAAATTTTTTTACGGAAGAACAAGTTGACATTCACTCATTAGAAACAATTATTTGTGATTGGGCACCAGACGTTAGTAGACGACTGATGTGTGAACACTAGTTGCCACAGGAAGAACATTACGGTCTCTTAGTGACAAGACGGAAACAACCACTCGTTGTGCGTAACCACCTTGGACTTGCACGGTAGCCCTAGGTAAATATTGCACTTTCTGTTTCCACGTTTCTTAGGAAAGTCGTGAGATGTAGCCGAATTTAATAAAACGCCCTATGACGAATCATCCGCACGACGATTATTAGCATATGTGACGTATTCGTTGAAGCTAACTTCTAAGGTATCTACCACGTATTTGTGACACTCCGTAAAATGTGATCACAGTGAACACAACGACATGACTTCGAGCCGGAATAAAAGTATCCGCGAGCGTTATGGTCTTGATGGTTTCACGAACTCCTCAATGCGTTCCGCACTCACTTTTCCATGTGCAAATCAAAGGTCACCAGCAACGGATCATTCGCGACGCCTGCATTGTCTGGCGATTACAAAAAGACTTCTCCCGCAAGGGTAGTTCTATTCGTAACTTTCTGCTCGCCGGCAACGGAACTTTTCCATTGCGAGATGAGGCAATTCAATTTACTAAGTTACAATGCAACAGGGTTGCCGTCATCGAATTTCAATTTCGATTTAGCTTTCTGCTCTTTTTTGGCCTCCTGGTTCTCCTTGGTATTTAACCAGCTCCTTCGGTAAAGTCCAATGCGTTCTAGAGGCTCCTCAGATTCAAGGAACCCATTCTTTAAACCTTTGCTGATTTTTGGCGAGTTACATACAGATCTTATTCGTTTTAGAACGTTCCCTACTTTTCGGTTGAGTTTTTTTTGTTACATGTTGCTGGACGGCAATTGTACTTGGTGACCACCATTTTTGGGAGAGGTTATTGGCTTCCATTTCCGAGTACAGTACTTCCGCCACAATCCCGACGGTGGCAGTGAAGTCATATAACGGTGTGTTGTATGTCTGGTCACTCCTTTCTTCCTGCCGTGATTACTTTGGGGACATCAGGATTGTTCATAATTTTTTTAGATTTAAGACCCTTGATTTAACCGCTGTGGTAATAATTGCAGCAGTAACCATCAAGCTCGTGACGTTCGAACATCTGGCGCTTTCTGCAAAGTTTCCCGCTTTTCTTTTCAAGGACGCTCGGGTGTATGCATCATTTTTTTGCCCGAACGTCACGGGAATCTCAGTCTGGACAAGACATTCCGTTAACCTCTGTTTTTTATCCGTCTTTGCTGTCATTGCAGTCTTCTTTGTTTTTGTCATCGTAAGTACTGCTCCCGATGTGCTGTGAGCATCGTGGCTGCTACCGCTAGTTACGTTGTCATTGTTGGTATTCTTGCTCATTTTTTTGAATTTTTGGATCTTTTTTTAGGATTTTTGTTAAAATTGCTCCAGTTTTATTGGATCCCCTTCAGAGCCGCTATCTCCGTTCATGTGTGTTGTCTTTTTTTTGATCCCATGTTTATCTTAGCAGATCCGGGAGGTTATGCGAGGGTTGGCACAAGCCCTTATACGGACAAGTGCTTGGAGCCAGATCATTGCTAGTCGGGGGTCCGCTTTAACCAAATCTACATCGCCAACCACATGGTGCGAGCTTCGAACGTACTCCGAGGCCTGCCAAGCTTTTACCTGCACAAACACGGTTTGATAGTTGAATTAGAGCCATTCGCGTACGAGTGTTACCTCGGGGCTACTGTGTTAAGCAACAAGGTCCAAACCATCATACCCACCAGCCCAAAGCATCAATTCCAGTTTGTTTCCCTATGCATAGTCAAGATTCAGTTTGGGTCATTTCTTGTCATCCCAGAAGGAATCTCACGGCAACCAGCATCCTCGGGTTCAGGGGTTGGCGCTCCCCAAAGAATGCTAGCCTCCAAGAGTTATCCTGTCACATTACACATTATGACGACAAGATGTCTGCGGAAAATGTCCTGAAGGAATTTAACCTCTGAAAATATTTGATTCCCTCTCTCAGAGTTTGGTAAACGGACCAATACAAAATGTTTTCCATTCAGGGAAAGTTCTGCAATGCATCACATATAATCCTGCTTCCATTTCTATCTAGAATTGTACTATAAATTTCGCTGCCAGCCCTATAGAGAAGATTTATCTCATCACTAGTGACTTCAAGCTTCCATACTTTTACTCGAGACTTCTTACGGAGTAAGCTATTCACTTTCGTGAAAACTCCATCTGGGTCCTGTGTGCGAACATCCCTCTTAAGTTTGAATGAATTAAGTTCAGAACATTCTGCTAGTGTAATTTCAACAAAACCACCGATCGATGGTTGCAGTCCAAAAATCACAGATAAATATTGTTGACACATGTGAGAAGGCTTTCCAATCTTTTTAACCTTGCAATGTTTGGTGTTTCATATCTTTCCATATTGTTTCGATGTTTAATCTTGGGAACTACTTTTTCAATGCTTTCTAATTTCAGTTTCTCTAACTTCGAAAAATAGAGATCTATTTCCTGTCATTAGAAACCATTGAGCAAGAGTAGCCACCATCACAAAGAGGACATTGCTTCTGGTAATTCCTATTCAACTTATGTGAAACTTTCCCGAATAAGTTGTTTTTTAAATTCAACCAATGGATTTCATATTGAACTGGAATGAGGAGGACATCATCGCTTTGATGATTGATTTCCATTACGATTGTGTCATGGGCTTTATCGTAACCTGCACGTTAGAGGATTATGAATCCGTTGAGGATTATTAAAGCTGAATTCATGTCTTGCGTCAGGTCCAAACATGAATTCGCCCTCGGGTATGTTGAGAACTCCAGCCCATATAGTTTGCACCTGTGATCAGTTTGGTTCTCTGTTATCCTATCCTGTTTCAAGAATGCACCTCTTGGATTATTGTTATTCAGCCATGATGTATGCCGGCCATTTAGGTCACCGGCAAAATACAATATAATAACTATGCAGTCTTTTCAATTGGATTGCGGTGGGTTTTGGTGAGAAGCATTTTTCAGAGACAAATTATTTTGAAGCTTATTGGCCTAAACTTTGAAAATCGAAATTGATTCTTTTCAAAGTTAAAAGCGCTTTATTCAGTCCTAATCATTTTAAATTTTCAAATCATATAAACAAAAATTCAAACAATAAAAATACCAACAATTTATCGCCCAAATGACTATAAATTTATACGTTATCAATGAACACATTTAATAAAAAAAACATAATAGCAAATTCCAATTAATTAAAATTATTATATATTTTCTGATTCCATTGGAAGAATGAGAAGAATCAACCAACACTATTCAAAAATTATATATAATTGCACACAGCAGTTACAACCTAATTGTAATCAAATTTAATCAAAAACTTTATCTTATACTAGCACAATGCGAACACAATATCCCTAACCTAAGGGTTAAATCTAATCTCTAAGCCTAATATAATAAACATAACATATACCTACCCTAAATATTGAAATCTTTCCCTAATAACAACAACACTAAATGTAGCAATAATGAGCTGAAACTGAAAAATTAAGTGACGAAAAAGACAAAAACAGAAAACAAACACGAATAATTTAGACATTGTTATTCAGCCATCAATACCTAGATTACTCCGTCTCAGCTCTTCCAGCCTCAAAAAATCTAGCAAATGAGTATCTCCATTGGAATTGTTGGTCTCGTCAACTCAAATTCGGAGGATATTTTATCTTCTTATCGGCGGCCCGTCTTTGTATGTGATATATAATTGGCACGTTATCAGAATCAAAAACATATCGATTCACACCCAAATACACGAATCCTTCTGGAGAAACGAAGCCATTAGCAAGGCAATATACCCGTCTGTAGGGTCGAACGGCTGTGAAATCCAAGTGTTTTCACTCACAGTTACAGATCTTACGATAAGATTCCGAAGCAGTTTCAATATGAAGATATCGACCCTCGTCACTTCAGCAGTTTGATAAATTTTCTTTTCGATTAATAGTGTTTCCAATCCCGTCTCAGACTTTCTGTATTAACCAGTACATGCACGAAGACATTTTCTTTCGAAAACTCTTAATCTTTCCATAATACTAGCACTCTGGTTGTACCAGATCTGACATCCATATGTCAAAACTGGTCTAACCAGGGTCTTGTAAACGATAACTTTAACCTTTTAATCAATGTACCTGGAATGAAAGAGTCATCAAAGGGCCATGACTATTTTTTGTGCTTTAATGAGCATAATTTTGATATATTCAGTACAGTAAACATACTGATTGAGATGAACACCGAGGTATCGAACACAGGATTTATGTTGAACCCGTTCTGAACTACCTTCACCAGCCATAATGTGGAAACCCTTCCAATTTCGTTTCAGGTTTTGGCTGCCCTCTGCAGCGTTGTCCGAAACAAGATTGTTTTGCACTTCTGCGCATTAATTTTCATTCGCCAACTGTCAGTGTACAGATGCACATCATTGAACATTTTTTGAAGATTGCTCTGAACTATTGTAGCTTTTCGGTCTGCTGTATAGATGATCAGACCATCAGCAAACGCTATCAATGATCACGTTGGCGAGACGTTAAAATCAAAGCCGTTCAATAGCTTGCGAATAAATATTATAAAAAGCAGATGCGCAGTAACTGTTCTTTGCTGTAGACCATTCAAAACCTTGAATTCGCGCATTGTTGCCAGATTTCCATCAGTTACAACAAACGATTTCCCGGATAACATATTACACATCATGGCGACAAGGTGTCTGGGGAACTTGTCCAGAAGGAGTTTAAAAGCTAGTCCATCTAAATACACTGTACCGAAGGCTTTCTCCATATCAATGAGACATGCTCCAACACATTCTTTGTTGTTTAGTTTCCAACAGATGTCTGAGGTTACTTTCGTTATTGCCAGTGTGGTCGAATGCCTGGCACGAAAACCAAATTGGCAACTCGGCATCAACTCATATTTCTCAATGTGGGCGTTTAATGCATTATTTAGTATCACTTCACACACCTTGCTGATATTAAGCAGCAAGCTGATTGGGCGATAGCTTTTGGGCATGAAGATTCTTTTCCTTTCTTCAAAATCGGAAATACCTTAGCCTTTTTCCACTTACTTGGGAAATATGAATTGCTCAACATGTTGTTGAACAATATGCAATAATTCCTAATAGCAACCTCAGGCAAATGTCTGAGAACAACATTTGGAATACCATCATAACCACATGATTTCATGTTGTTTATCCTGCGAAATATGAAACACAAGTCTTCATAGCTGACAAAATAATCAATAAGATTCAAGCTCGGTATGAGGTCAGATGTTAATGTTTCATTAAAATGAAGAATTGATTGGCCGTTCAGGCTTGATTTGAAGTCGGAAACTTTTGCTTCAACAACCTCTGAAAGTATTTCATTCCCTCTCTCAGGGTTTGGCAGATGAACCAATTCAAAATGTGTTCCAATCAGGGCAAGTTTATCCAATCCCTCACATATAATTCTGTTTTCATTTCTATCCGGAGCCGTACTATCAATTTCGATACCAGCCCTATCGAGAAGATTTATCTCATCACTAGTGACTTCAAGATTCGATACCTTCACTCGAGACTTCTTGCGGAATATGCTATTCACTTTCGCGAACACGCCGTCTAGGTCCTGTGGGCTAATACACCTCAATTTTTCCACCCGTTGATTGCTGACCTCACTCCTAAAGGATGAACAGATTAAGTTCCGAACATTCTTCAGGTGTAATTTCAACAAAGCCAACGAGGGATGGTTGTAGTTCGAAAATCGTCGATAAATATTGTTGACGCGTGCGAGAAGAAGGCTTTTCAATCTTTGTAACCTTGCGATGGTTGGTGTTACATATCCTTCAATATTGTTTCGATGTTTAATCTTGGGAACGGCTTTCTCAACCGTTTCCAACGTCAGCTTCTCTAACTTCGACAAATAGAGATCTATTTCATCGTTATTTAGATTCCTGTAATAAGGAACCATTGAGCAAGAGTTGTCATCATCAGAAGGGGGACATTGCTTCTGATACTCCCGATAAAACTTCTTTTGAAAATTTCCCCAGTCTGTTTTTTTAAATTCAGCCGATGGTTTTCATGTTGAACTGAAATGAGGAAGAAATCATCCCTTTGATGATTGATTTCCATTACGATTGCATTATGTCCGATATCGTAAGGAAGCACCTGCAGTTTCCGTTGAGGACTATTAAAGTTGAATTCAAGTCTTTCGTCAGCAATGCAGAGGACCAAATATGAATTTGTCCTAGGGTATGTTGAGAACTCCGACCCATATAGATTGCACCTGTATTCAATTTGGTTGTCTGTTATCCACGATTTCAGGAATACACCTCTTCGATTATTGGTGGCGTTCAGCCATGATGTATGCTTGGCGTTCAGGTAACCAGCAAGAATATAATAACTATGCAACCTGTTCAGTTCGAGTATTTCAAACAAGAAATTCAGCTCCTCCTTGAGCTTGAGAACAGTTCCACCAGTTGCATAGGCAGAGATAACGAAGAGGTTATCCCCACCTGTCAGTGAAATTTTGATAACGGACACTTCAAAGGATTCGCAGCTTTTGAATTCGACTTTTTCAATATTTTGGAAACAATAGGGTCTTCGAAGAATAGGGTCTTCGAACCAATATCCGTTTACCCTAGCGTTTCTTACGAATGCAAAATTTTTGAATGCCATGGAGTGCCATGAATTGAGGTGGGTTTCAGTGAGAAGTATGATGTCAGGCTGTTGCTTAACAATAAATTCAAGCAGATAGTCACGTTGCTGTAAAGTAACAATAGAGTTGACGTTGATCGAGATGAGGCGGAGTCTGTCCATGGGAATGTGACTGAAAGACAAGTTATTTTCCCCCATCACCTATTACCCTATCGTTCTTACGAATTCAAAATCCTGAATGTCATGGAGTGCCATGAACTGAGGTGGGTTTCAGTAAGAAGCATGATGTCAAGCTTTTGCTTAACAAGGAACTCCAGGAGATAGTCACGTCGATTTAGACTCACAATGGAGTTGACGTTGATCGAGATGAGACGAATCCTATCCGTGGGAATGTGGCTGGATGACAACTTATTTTGAGGCATTTGAAAGCCCTAAACGCTGAAAAACAATGTTAATTTTCGAATCTTGTTTATCGATTCTCTCCGATAAGGAATTTAATTGCTGGTAAATTTTAAGGAGCAGCTCATTATTGCCACTTACATTATTTATTTTAATTACATTGTCTGCTGTTCCTCTCGCAGCAAGTGCAAATGACACCCCGGGCTTGACAAAGTTAGTAGGTATCACACTGCGGTGTGCTTGACTTTGTTTTGGAGTGAATTTTACCTTTGCATCTTGATACCGGGGGCATTCTCAATATGATGCTGGATGACCAAAGGCACCGCAGTTCACACAATATAATTTTTCTTTTGGCTCCGCCCGAGCCAATTTGCACTCGCCGGGAGCATGGATATCTTTGCATTTAACACACCTATATTTCATGGCGCAATTGGCAGCCGAATGCCCGAATCTTTGACACCTATAGCACTGGTTGACCTCACTTTTCTGGAGGCGTTCCCACCTCACCACACGGAAGTTCAAGTACCGTATTTTTTGCAGGGCACTTGAACTGCTTTTGCTGGAAATCTGGACTAAATAGTGAGGCAAGTTTTTGTGCTCCACAATCGATCTCCTCGTTGCAAAGTTTTTAACGGAAATAAATTGTATTTCTGGTGCAACTTCTTGGAGCACCTGAAGGAGTTCGACTGTGTCCTCACCACAGTCCAGACCCTTCAATAAAAAGGTTTGGTTTCTTTCGCTTTTGGGGGTGTGTGTAAAATGCGGAACATCTCCAGAATTTAACGTACTTTTTGTTGCCTAGAAATCAACCAGCGACTTAGTCCTAATGGTCAATTAATCGGCATGGACCCTTTTTATCTCAAAATCTTTTAGCTTATTTTCGGCTGCCAAAAGCCGAGCCATATCTTTGCCCGTTTACCCAAATACATTGATTGGTGGGACTTTTTCTTTCTTTTCATTAATCTTGACGGACAAAGGCAAAACTTTTGGTTTTTTCTCCCTATTTTTAATTTTTAGGTATTCTATCAACTCATTATATAACTTAGAAGTTTTACCTGGATCCTCTTCAATACTTTTCGTATCTTCAAGTCCAGCTAGCGCTGCATAGTAGTTCCTGCTGTCATTTGCTCCGCCTGCGCTGAGGACATCCTCTTGATCAGCTTCTTGCTTTGGCTTCTTAGTTTTCTTATCCTGGGTTTTTGAATTTGCTTCTTGGCCTTTCTTGGTTTCTTTAGCTTTGTTCAATGTTAATGTTCCAACGAGTGCTTCTAATGATTTGACACGAAGCAGGAGCTCTTCATTTTCTTTTTCAATTTTGTCAGCTTTCTCTATCTTTGATCAGCTGCTCGATTTCGATTACCGATAGAATTGTCGGTTTATCTTCTTTTGAGTTTTTTTTCGCCCGTCATCGTTGGCGATGGACACGAACCTTCTGGTTGATGGCTGAAGCCATCGGGCTCCTCCATCTCGTTGCTTTTGCAGCGAGACTAGAGGGAATGTTCTCAGACCGGGACTTCCCTTGAACGTATTTCCACTTTTGATATTTCTTCAGGAAATGAATTTCAGGTATTCAATAAATGCTCGAATAGTTCGACGGTGATGGTTTTAAATTACAAAAAAATGTTTTCAACTGACTTTGGTGAAAAATTAATTTTTAAAATTAATGACAGGAGCGATTTAAAAACACATCTGTTATAAATTATAGTAATTATTTAGCCAAATGATATAGATTTAAAGATCGCACATAATTGTATCATACAAAAAAAAAACTTTGAGTAGTCAGAGTCCGTTGTTTTACACCTACCTAGTTCAGATCTCTCAAGTGCACCCCAAAATATCATGATGTTTGAAAGCTAATACAGGTTTGGCAAAAAAAATATTAAAAAATATTCCGCCTTTAGTAGAACTTTCAAATAAAAAAAATGAAAGAAAGTATATACCCTTTAATTCTACTATTTATTTTAAATTTGGTATACAATTGTTTCGTTCTCTACTTGAGAACTTCCTCAGTACTACTATTCCCTAAAATATAAGTGTCCTAATATTTATACTAAACTCATTAACGTATTAATATGAATCTCTAATTACATCTAATCCCTCAAAGTACTTTTACTTAATCTCTAATTACCTGATCCTTTACCATTCAAAAATTTGTTTATCCTTAATTACTACTTAACTACCTTCATTATTTTGTAAGCTTGAATAGCCAGGTGTATCCGTTACCTGGGTCGCCGTTCCAAATGTCCTGCGTCTTCCGATTGAATATCTCCAAGCTTTCTGCTACATCAAGCTTCCATCCGTTTGTAACCGTTTTCAGCATGCTTACGTTGTCCGCAGTGATGTCATGTTTTTCAAGGACTATATGCTCCGCTACTTTTGGTTTGAAGTTTTTTGCATCCTGCTTTTTGTTTTTGTTGACTGCTTCCCTTAAGTGTTCATTCCATCTGACACCTAGTGATCTCCTCGTTTGTCCAATGTAACATCCATTACATTTCGTACACGATACCTTGTAGACTCCACTCCGCTCCATTTTGGGAATGGGGTCCTTGGTTGATCCAAGCAAGTTCTGTATTTTTGTGGCCCGGCTCGTATCAACTAGGTCGATGCCTACGTTCTTCATAGCCCTCTTCATTGTTTCCGTCCTTGAGTCAAACGTTACAACCAATCTCTTCCGTTGCTCGACTTCCGCAGTTAGCGTTGTGAACTTTTTATTGAAGATCTCCTTCGTTCGTTTGGCTATCAATTTGGTGACTTCATCCGTAGGGTATCTATTCCACTCGGCTAGCTTATAAATGTGGGACGTTTCTTTTTTCAGGCCTTCCTTATTCAATGGAAGCGTGAGCATTCGATTCACAAGCCAGGTAAATGTCGCCCATTTTTGCTGTTGGCAATGGTTTGAAGTGAAAGGAATTATCCGCATGGTGTCCGTTGGTTTGCGGTATATTTCGAATTCCAATCCATTAGCTCCTCTACATACCATTACGTCAAGGAATGGTAGCCGCCCCTCCGACTCCAGCTCGTGGGTGAAACTGATGTTGTTGTGTATTGAGTTGATCGCCGTGAGAGTTTGCTGGACCTGATCCTCTTTGATGATTGTGAAGATATCGTCTACATAACGCACCCATCGATGTGGCAGTTTACCTTCTTGTGCTAACTTCTCCTCCAAAAATGCCATAAAAACTTCGCTTAGAAACGGGGAAAGAGGGTTTCCCATTGGAGCACCACGTGTTTGCTTAAAAAATTCTCCCCTGAAGGTGAAATAGCTTTCACCCATGCAGAGTCTAGCCAGTTTCAAATACATTTTGGCTCGTGCTTTCCATTGTTCTCCTGATCCTTGTATCAGGATCCACTCCTCAAGTAACGTAAGTGCTACTTTGACCGGAATACTGGGAAAAAGTGCCTTAACGTCAAATGACACCATCGTATCCCCATCTTCCAAAGGTCCTCAGGACAAAACCTTTGAAGTAAATTCTGCCGAATTTGCTACTGATCTGGTAACAAATTTTTTGTCCATGTTATTGAATTCTTTGACTAACCACTTCGCAATTTTCTGAGTGGGAGCGTTTTCTGCTGACACAATTTCACGCATTTCATGGCCTGGCTTGTGAATCTTCGGAAGTCCTATGATCCTTGGCAGCGATGGGTTGGTTACTTTTAAGAATTTCTTGATTTCCTGAATCCATGGTTCACATTCTTTCAGCACTTTTTCCACTCTTTTTATTGACTCAGGAAGCGGATTATTTCGTAGACTGAAGTTTGGTCCCGTATTTATTTTTTCCCGCATTCTATTGTCGTAATCGGCCTTGTCCATGATCACTACGGCATTCCCTTTATCCGCTTTCATGTAGTAAACCGGTAGATTTTTGAGCTCCTTGATGATCCTATTCTCGTCCTGCTTTCCGACCCATCTAGTTTCTTTTCTCAGTGTATCTGCAGTGCTGGCTCTTATCTTTTGTTTTTCCTCTGCCGTCAGTCCATGCATGCTCGAAAGTCTATTGATCCCGGCTTCGATTTCTATGACGATATCTTCAGGTTTGGCTTTCGCGTTAATGGAGTATTTCAGCCCCATATTCAGCAGATTCAGTTGAGCTTGCGTAAATACCTGGAACGATTGATTGATGACTATGTTTTCGGTTGTACGTACCTTGATTTGTTGGGACACTGTCACTTGTTCTCGTCTTAATTGATGAAACTTCTTTTCTAGTATTAATTTCTTCCGCTCGCTTTCACACTCTTCCGCTACTTTCACTTTTGTTAGAAACAACGGGAAACCCAACGGATGTTGTTTGGCCAGGCTCAAATGTAATTCGTATGCCTCTCTGCTTCTCCTGTCCAATTTTGCATAGAGTCTTTCAATACTCTCCTTCACCAACTGCATTTCCAGATACTTGATCATAGTACCTTTCTTGAACGGTATACTCGTCTTGAGTTTAACGGTGTGGCTTTTCGGGGTGATGTTATTGTGCTTGCATTTTTTTAAAAAACTTAAATCCCTTCTTAGTGATGCGACAGACTTCCTTAAACTGATAAACTTATTGACTTCAGCGGTAGGCTTGGGTGCCATTTTAATAGTTAAAAATATTCCGCCTTTAGTAGAACTTTCAAATAAAAAAAAAATGAAAGAAAGTATATACCCTTTAATTCTACTATTTATTTTAAATTTGGTATACAATTGTTTCGTTCTCTACTTGAGAACTTCCTCAGTACTACTATTCCCTAAAATATAAGTGTCCTAATATTTATACTAAACTCATTAACGTATTAATATGAATCTCTAATTACATCTAATCCCTCAAAGTACTTTTACTGAATCTCTAATTACCTGATCCTTTACCATTCAAAAATTTGTTTATCCTTAATTACTACTTAACTACCTTCATTATTTTGTAAGCTTGAATAGCCAGGTGTATCCGTTACCTGGGTCGCCGTTCCAAATGTCCTGCGTCTTCCGATTGAATGTCTCCAAGTTTTCTGCTACATCAAGCTTCCATCCGTTTGTAGCCGTTTTCAGCATGCTTACGTTGTCCGCAGTGATGTCATGTTTTTCAAGGACTATATGCTCCGCTACTTTTGATTTGAAGTTTTTTGCATCCTGCTTTTTGTTTTTGTTGACTGCTTCCCTTAAGTGTTCATTCCATCTGACACCTAGTGATCTCCTCGTTTGTCCAATGTAACATCCATTACATTTCGTACACGATACCTTGTAGACTCCACTCCGCTCCATTTTGGGAATGGGGTCCTTGGTTGATCCAAGCAAGTTCTGTATTTTTGTGGCCCGGCTCGTATAAACTAGGTCGATGTCTACGTTCTTCATAGCCCTCTTCATTGTTTCCGTCCTTGAGTCAAACGTTACAACCAATCTCTTCCGTTGCTCGACTTCCGCAGTTAGCGTTGTGAACTTTTTGGCTATCAATAAATGTGCTAGCTTATAAATTTGGGACGTTTCTTTTTTCAGGCCTTCCTTTTTCAATGGAAGCGTGAGCATTCGATTCACAAGCCAGGTAAATGTCGCCCATTTTTGCTGTTGGCAATGGTTTGAAGTGAAAGGAATTATCCGCATGGTGTCCGTTGGTTTGCGGTATATTTCGAATTCCAATCCATTAGCTCCTCTACATACCATTACGTCAAGGAATGGTAGCCGCCCCTCCGACTCCAGCTCGTGGGTGAAACTGATGTTGTTGTGTATTGAGTTGATCGCCGTGAGAGTTTGCTGGACCTGATCCTCTTTGATGATCGTGAAGATATCGTCTACATAACGCACCCATCGATGTGGCAGTTTACCTTCTTGTGCTAACTTCTCCTCCAAAAATGCCATAAAAACTTCGCTTAGAAACGGGGAAAGAGGGTTTCCCATTGGAGCACCACGTGTTTGCTTAAAAAATTCTCCCCTGAAGGTGAAATAGCTTTCACCCATGCAGAGTCTAGCCAGTTTCAAATACATTTTGGCTCGTGCTTTCCATTGTTCTCCTGATCCTTGTATCAGAATCCACTCCTCAAGTAACGTAAGTGCTTCTTTGACCGGAATACTGGGAAAAAGTGCCTTAACGTCAAATGACACCATCGTATCCCCATCTTCCAAAGGTCCCCAGGACAAAACCTTTGAAGTAAATTCTGCCGAATTTGCTACTGATCTGGTAACAAATTTTTTGTCCATGTTATTGAATTCTTTGACTAACCACTTCGCAATTTTCTGAGTGGGAGCGTTTTCTGCTGACACAATTTCACGCATTTCATGGCCTGGCTTGTGAATCTTCGGAAGTCCTATGATCCTTGGCAGCGATGGGTTGGTTACTTTTAAGAATTTCTTGCTTTCCTGAATCCATGGTTCACATTCTTTCAGCACTTTTTCCACTCTTTTTATTGACTCAGGAAATGGGATTATTTCGTAGACTGAAGTTTGGTCCCGTATTTATTTTTTCCCGCATTCTATTGTCGTAATCGGCCTTGTCCATGATCACTACGGCATTCCCTTTATCCGCTTTCATGTAGTAAACCGGTAGATTTTTGAGCTCCTTGATGATCCTATTCTCGTCCTGCTTTCCGACCCATCTAGTTTCTTTTCTCAGTGTATCTGCAGTGCTGGCTCTTATCTTTTGTTTTTTCCCTGCCGTCAGTCCATGCATGCTCGAAAGTCTATTGATCCCGGCTTCGATTTCTATGACGATATCTTCAGGTTTGGCTTTCGCGTTAATGGAGTATTTCAGCCCCATGTTCAGCAGATTCAGTTGAGCTTGCGTAAATACCTGGGACGATTGATTGATGACTATGTTTTCGATTGTACGCACCTTGATTTGTTGGGACCCTGTCACTTGTTCTCGTCTTAATTGATGAAACTTCTTTTCTAGTATTAATTACTTCCGCTCGCTTTCACACTCTTCCGCTACTTTCACTTTTGTTAGAAACAACGAGAAACCCAACGGATGTTGTTTGGCCAGGCTCAAATGTAATTCGTATGCCTCTCTGCTTCTCCTGTCCAATTTTGCATAGAGTCTTTCAATACTCTCCTTCACCAACTGCATTTCCAGATACTTGATCATAGTACCTTTCTTGAACGGTATACTCGTCTTGAGTTTAACGGTGTGGCTTTTCGGGGTGATGTTATTGTGCTTGCATTTTTTTAAAAAACTTAAAATCCCTTCTTAGTGATGCGACAGACTTCCTTAAACTGATAAACTTATCGACTTCAGCGGTAGGCTTGGGTGCCATTTTAATAGTTAAAAATATTCCGCCTATAGTAGAACTTTCAAATAAAAAAAAATGAAAGAAAGTATATACCCTTTAATTCTACTATTTATTTTAAATTTAGTATACAATTGTTTCATTCTCTACTTGAGAACTTCCTCAGTACTACTATTCCCTAAAATATAAGTGTCCTAATATTTATACTAAACTCATTAACGTATTAATATGAATCTCTAATTACATCTAATCCCTCAAAGTACTTTTACTTAATCTCTAATTACCTGATCCTTTACCATTCAAAAATTTGTTTATCCTTAATTACTACTTAACTACCTTCATTATTTTGTAAGCTTGAATAGCCAGGTGTATCCGTTACCTGGGTCGCCGTTCCAAATGTCCTGCGTCTTCCGATTGAATATCTCCAAGCTTTCTGCTACATCAAGCTTCCATCCGTTTGTAACCGTTTTCAGCATGCTTACGTTGTCCGCAGTGATGTCATGTTTTTCAAGGACTATATGCTCCGCTACTTTTGGTTTGAAGTTTTTTGCATCCTGCTTTTTGTTTTTGTTGACTGCTTCCCTTAAGTGTTCATTCCATCTGACACCTAGTGATCTCCTCGTTTGTCCAATGTAACATCCATTACATTTCGTACACGATACCTTATAGACTCCACTCCGCTCCATTTTGGGAATGGGGTCCTTGGTTGATCCAAGCAAGTTCTGTATTTTTGTGGCCCGGCTCGTATAAACTAGGTCGATGTCTACGTTCTTCATAGCCCTCTTCATTGTTTCCGTCCTTGAGTCAAACGTTACAACCAATCTCTTCCGTTGCTCGACTTCCGCAGTTAGCGTTGTGAACTTTTTATTGAAGATCTCCTTCGTTCGTTTGGCTATCAATTTGGTGACTTCATCCGTAGGGTATCCATTCCACTCGGCTAGCTTATAAATGTGGGACGTTTCTTTTTTCAGGCCTTCCTTTTTCAATGGAAGCGTGAGCATTCGATTCACAAGCCAGCTAAATGTCGCCCATTTTTGCTGTTGGCAATGGTTTGAAGTGAAAGGAATTATCCGCATGGTGTCCGTTGGTTTGCGGTATATTTCGAATTCCAATCCATTAGCTCCTCTACATACCATTACGTCAAGGAATGGTAGCCGCCCCTCCGACTCCCGCTCGTGGGTGAAACTGATGTTGTTGTGTATTGAGTTGATCGCCGTGAGAGTTTGCTGGACCTGATCCTCTTTGATGATCGTGAAGATATCGTCTACATAACGCACCCATCGATGTGGCAGTTTACCTTCTTGTGCTAACTTCTCCTCCAAAAATGCCATAAAAACTTCGCTTAGAAACGGGGAAGAGGGTTTCCCATTGGAGCACCACGTGTTTGCTTAAAAAATTCTCCCCTGAAGGTGAAATAGCGTTCACCCATGCAGAGTCTAGCCAGTTTCAAATACATTTTGGCTCGTGCTTTCCATTGTTCTCCTGATCCTTGTATCAGAATCCACTCCTCAAGTAACGTAAGTGCTACTTTGACCGGAATACTGGGAAAAAGTGCCTTAACGTCAAATGACAGGTGGGAATGCCGTAGTGATCATGGACAAGGCCGATTACGACAATAGAATGCGGGAAAAAATAAATACGGGACCAAACTTCAGTCTACAAAATAATCCGCTTCCTGAGTCAATAAAAAGAGTGGAAAAAGTGCTGAAAGAATGTGAACCATGGATTCAGGAAATCAAGAAATTCTTAAAAGTAACCAACCCATCGCTGCCAAGGATCATAGGACTTCCGAAGATTCACAAGCCAGGCCATGAAATGCGTGAAATTGTGTCAGCAGAAAACGCTCCCACTCAGAAAATTGCGAAGTGGTTAGTCAAAGAATTCAATAACATGGACAAAAAATTTGTTACCAGATCAGTAGCAAATTTGGCAGAATTTACTTCAAAGGTTTTGTCCTGAGGACCTTTGGAAGATGGGAATACGATGGTGTCATTTGACGTTAAGGCACTTTTTCCCAGTATTCCGGTCAAAGAAGCACTTACGTTACTTGAGGAGTGGATTCTGATACAAGGATCAGGAGAACAATGGAAAGCACGAGCCAAAATGTATTTGAAACTGGCTGGACTCTACATGTGTGAAAGCTATTTCACCTTCAGGGGAGAATTTTTTAAGCAAACAAGTGGTGCTCCAATGGGAAACCCTCTTTCCCCGTTTCTAAGCGAAGTTTTTATGGCGTTTTTGGAGTAGAAGTTAGCACAAAAAAGTAAACTGCCACATCGATGGGTGCGTTATGTAGACGATATCTTCACGATCATCAAAGAGGATCAGGTCCAGCAAACTCTCACGGCGATCAACTCAATGCACAACAACATCAGTTTCACCCACGAGCTGGAGTCGGAGGGGCGGCTACCATTCCTTGACGTAATGGTATGTAGAGGAGCTAATGGATTGGAATTCGAAATATACCGCAAACCAACGGACACTATGCGGATAATTCCTTTCACTTCAAACCATTGCCAACAGCAAAAATGGGCCACATTTAGCTGGCTTGTGAATCGAATGCTCACGCTTCTATTGAATAAGGAAGGCCTGAAAAAAGAAACGTCCCACATTTATAAGCTAGCCGAGTGGAATGGATACCCTACGGGTGAAGTCACCAAATTGATAGCCAAACGAACGAAGGAGATCTTCAATAAAAAGTTCACAACGCTAACTGCGGAAGTCGAGCAACGGAAGAGATTGGTTGTAACGTTTGACTCAAGGACGGAAACAACGAAGAGGGCTATGAAGAACGTAGACATCGACCTAGTTTATACGAGCTGGGCCCCAAAAACACAGAACTTGCTTGGATCAACCAAGGACCCCATTCCCAAAATGGAGCGGAGTGGAGTCTACAAGGTATCGTGTACGAAATGTAATGGATGTTACATTGGACCAACGAGGAGATCACTAGGTGTCAGATGGAATGAACACTTAAGGGAAGCAGTCAACAAAAACAAAAAGCAGGATGCAAAAAACTTCAAACCAAAAGTAGCGGAGCATATAGTCCTTGAAAAACATGACATCACTGCGGACAACGTAAGCATGCTGAAAGTGGTTACATACGGATGGAAGCTTGATGTAGCAGAAAGCTTGGAGATATTCAATCGGAAGACGCAGGACATTTGGAACGGCGACCCAGGTAACGGATACACCTGGCTATTCAAGCTTACAAAATAATGAAGGTAGTTAAGTAGTAATTAAGGATAAACAAATTTTTGAATGGTAAAGGATCAGGTAATTAGAGATTAAGTAAAAGTACTTTGAGGGATTAGATGTAATTAGAGATTCATATTAATACGTTAATGAGTTTAGTATAAATATTAGGACACTTATATTTTAGGGAATAGTAGCACTGAAGAAGTTCTCAAGTAGAGAACGAAACAATTGTATACCAAATTTAAAATAAATAGTAGAATTAAAGGGTATATACTTTCTTTCATTTTTTTTATTTGAAAGTTCTACTAAAGGCGGAATATTTTTAACTATTAAAATGGCACCCAAGCCTACCACTGAAGTCAATAAGTTTATCAGTTTAAGGAAGTCTGTCGCATCACTAAGAAGGGATTTAAGTTTTTTAAAAAAATGCAAGCACAATAACATCACCCCGAAAAGCCACACCGTTAAACTCAAGACGAGTATACCGTTCAATAAAGGTACTACGATCAAGTATCTGGAAATGCAGTTGGTGAAGGAGAGTATTGAAAGACTCTATGCAAAATTGGACAGGAGAAGCAGAGAGGCATACGAATTACATTTGGGCCTGGCCAAACAATATCCGTTGGGTTTCCCGTTGTTTCTAACAAAAGTGAAAGTAGCGGAGGAGTGTGAAAGCGAGTGGAAGAAATTAATCCTAGAAAAGAAGTTTCATCAATTAAGACGAGAACGAGTGACAGGGTCCCAACAAATCAAGGTGCGTACAATCGAAAACATAGTCATCAATCAATCGTCCCAGGTATTTACGCAAGCTCAACTGAATCTGCTGAACATGGGGCTAAAATACTCCATTAACGCGAAAGCCAAACCTGAAGATATCGTCATAGAAATCGAAGCCGGGATCAATAGACTTTCGAGCATGCATGGACTGGCGACAGAGGAAAAACAAAAGATAAGAGCCAGCACTGCAGATACACTGAGAAAAGAAACTAGATGGGTCGGAAAGCAGGACGAGAATAGGATCATCAAGGAGCTCAAAAATCTACCGGTTCACTACATGAAAGCGGATAAAGGGAATGCCGTAGTGATCATGGACAAGGCCGATTACGACAATAGAATGTGGGAAAAAATAAATACGGGGCCAAACTTCAGTCTACGAAATAATCCGCTTCCTGAGTCAATAAAAAGAGTGGAAAAAGTGCTGAAAGAATGTGAACCATGGATTCAGGAAATCAAGAAATTCTTAAAAGTAACCAACCCATCGCTGCCAAGGATCATAGGACTTCCGAAGATTCACAAGCCAGGCCATGAAATGCGTGAAATTGTGTCAGCAGAAAACGCTCCCAACCAGAAAATTGCGAAGTGGTTAGTCAAAGAATTCAATAACATGGACAAAAAATTTGTTACCAGATCAGTAGCAAATTCGGCAGAATTTACTTCAAAGGTTTTGTCCTGGGGACCTTTGGAAGATGGGGATACGATGGTGTCATTTGACGTTAAGGCACTTTTTCCCAGTATTCCGGTCAAAGAAGCACTTACGTTACTTGAGGAGTGGATTCTGATACAAGGATCAGGAGAACAATGGAAAGCACGAGCCAAAATGTATTTGAAACTGGCTAGACTCTGCATGGGTGAAAGCTATTTCACCTTCAGGGGAGAATTTTTTAAGCAAACACGTGGTGCTCCAATGGGAAAACCTCTTTTCCCGTTTCTAAGCGAAGTTTTTATGGAATTTTTGGAGGAGAAGTTAGCACAAGAAGGTAAACTGCCACATCGATGGGTACGTTATGTAGACGATATCTTCACGATCATCAAAGAGGATCAGCTCCAGCAAACTCTCACGGCGATCAACTCAATACACAACAACATTAGTTTCACCCACGAGCGGGAGTCGGAGGGGCGGCTACCATTCCGCAGTGATGTCATGTTTTTCAAGGACTATATGCTCCGCTACTTTTGATTTGAAGTTTTTTGCATCCTGCTTTTTGTTTTTGTTGACTGCTTCCCTCAAGTGTTCATTCCATCTGACACCTAGTGATGTAACATCCATTACATTTCGTACACGATACCTTGTAGACTCCACTCCGCTCCATTTTGGGAATGGGGTCCTTGGTTGATCCAAGCAAGTTCTGTATTTTTGTGGCTCGGCTCGTATAAACTAGGTCGATGTCTACGTTCTTCATAGCCCTCTTCATTGTTTCCGTCCTTGAGTCAAACGTTACAACCAATCTCTTCCGTTGCTCGACTTCCGCAGTTAGCGTTGTGAACTTTTTATTGAAGATCTCCTTTGTTCGTTTGGCTATCAATTTGGTGACTTCATCCGAAGGGTATCCATTCCACTCGACTAGCTTATAAATGTGGGATGTTTCTTTTTTCTGGCCTTCCTTATTCAATGGAAGCGTGAGCATTCGATTCACAAGCCAGCTAAATGTCGCCCATTTTCGCTGTTGGCAATGGTTTGAAGTGAAAGGAATTATCCGCATAGTGTCCGTTGGTTTGCGGTATATTTCGAATTCCAATCCATTAGCTCCTCTACATACCATTACGTCAAGGAATGGTAGCCGCCCCTCCGACTCCAGCTCGTGGGTGAAACTGATGTTGTTGTGTATTGAGTTGATCGCCGTGAGAGTTTGCTGGACCTGATCCTCTTTGATGATCGTGAAGATATCGTCTACATAACGCACCCATCGATGTGGCAGTTTACCTTCTTGTGCTAACTTCTCCTCCAAAAATGCCATAAAAACTTCGCTTAGAAACGGGGAAAGAGGGTTTCCCATTGGAGCACCACGTGTTTGCTTAAAAAATTCTCCCCTGAAGGTGAAATAGCTTTCACCCATGCAGAGTCTAGCCAGTTTCAAATACATTTTGGCTCGTGCTTTCCATTGTTCTCCTGATCCTTGTATCAGAATCCACTCCTCAAGTAACGTAAGTGCTTCTTTGACCGGAATACTGGGAAAAGTGCCTTAACGTCAAATGACACCATCGTATCCCCATCTTCCAAAGGTCCTCAGGACAAAACCTTTGAAGTGAATTCTGCCGAACTTGCTACTGATCTGGTAACAAATTTTTTGTCCATGTTATTGAATTCTTTGACTAACCACTTCGCAATTTTCTGGTTGGGAGCGTTTTCTGCTGACACAATTTCACGCATTTCATGGCCTGGCTTGTGAATCTTTGGAAGTCCTATGATCCTTGGCAGCGATGGGTTGGTTACTTTTAAGAATTTCTTGATTTCCTGAATCCATGGTTCACATTCTTTCAGCACTTTTTCCACTCTTTTTATTGACTCAGGAAGCGGATTATTTCGTAGACTGAAGTTTGGCCCCGTATTTA
This sequence comes from Odontomyia ornata, assembly GCA_963969285.1. Taxonomy (NCBI): domain Eukaryota; kingdom Metazoa; phylum Arthropoda; class Insecta; order Diptera; family Stratiomyidae; genus Odontomyia; species Odontomyia ornata. The sequence continues at coordinate 178,367,016 of OZ017740.1, forward strand.
TTTTTTCCCGCATTCTATTGTCGTAATCGGCCTTGTCCATGATCACTACGGCATTCCCTTTATCCGCTTTCATGTAGTAAACCGGTAGATTTTTGAGCTCCTTGATGATCCTATTCTCGTCCTGCTTTCCGACCCATCTAGTTTCTTTTCTCAGTGTACCTGCAGTGCTGGCTCTTATCTTTTGTTTTTCCTCTGCCGCCAGTCCATGCATGCTCGAAAGTCTATTGATCCCGGCTTCGATTTCTATGACGATATCTTCAGGTTTGGTTTTCGCGTTAATGGAGTATTTCAGCCCCATATTCAGCAGATTCAGTTGAGCTTGCGTAAATACCTGGGACGATTGATTGATGACTATGTTTTCGGTTGTACGCACCTTGATTTGTTGGGACACTGTCACTTGTTCTCGTCTTAATTGATGAAACTTCTTTTCTAGTATTAATTTCTTCCGCTCGCTTTCACACTCCTCCGCTACTTTCACTTTTGTTAGAAACAACGGGAAACCCAACGGATATTGTTTGGCCAGGCCCAAATGTAATTCGTATGCCTCTCTGCTTCTCCTGTCCAATTTTGCATAGAGTCTTTCAATACTCTCCTTCACCAACTGCATTTCCAGATACTTGATCATAGTACCTGTAGCAAACTACAATGTGAAGTGATGTCTATGAGAATCAACATCAAAAATATCTTGGTCAGCAATTCGACATTACAGAAAAATAAAATTCCCATATGTTGATTCTCATAGATATCACCACCTAAAGTTCATCATTGTACATCAAAATTCTTAAAGTTCTTATTTCAAGACAATAAATTGTACGTGCATCGTGGAGCTGTAATTGACACTTGTTTTGTCTAGCGCGCTTCGACATGTCTTGTCTATGTGCGCTAGACAAGATTCAGATGTGGATGCAACGTGATCTACCTATTTTAGAATAGGTGAATCTCGTTGCGTTTGCATTTCTTGGCGTGGGAATTACAACTCTACGATGTACTTAGTTTTTAATACTCGTTGCGTTTGCATTTCTTGGCGTGGGAATTACAACTCTACGATGTACTTAGTTTTAATATAAAAGATTGAGATCCAAAATAAACTTCACTTGAAGTCGATTAGTCAAGGCGTGTGTTTTCATTTATACTACCTAACAGCAATTATTTTGTACAAGTTTACGTACTTGTGCAAATTAGAACTACTCGTATCCTAGTAAAGAACTGGGATAAGATGTTGTAATTGGCATAAGGCCAAACGATTCAACACAATTATATTTTGTACAAGTTTATGCACTTGTGCAAAATAAAAAAAAACACGCGTATTAGTTATTGGCATAAGGCCAATAGTTACAATTAAAGTTACGCCAGTACATTGCACTGGAGTAACGGAACTTGGCATAAGGCCCAAGTTCAAAAAAATCAAGGCAAAGGAGTCTTGATTCAACATTTGGTGACCCCGACGTGATAGGATCGTAGCAGGATTTAATCCATCGTTTTTGAGACACCGCATTTTTCGAGCAACATGGATCGCTTAGCCGAGCAGCAGACGCGTTTAGCTGCCGAAATCGATGCAGTGATTGCTAACTACAAGAAGGATCCCGCTGCCCGAAAACAAAGGCCGGAGTATTTTGAAGAGAGGCTTCGAAGAATTGAGGCATCCTGGGATATCTTCAAGGAAACGGATTCCAAAATCCGAGCATTGAAGGATGTGCCCATGACTCACGAATATTTTTTGAGTGAGCTCTATGACACAACACAAACCAATTTCCAGAACTTTCAAGCGCACTTCAAGGAAAAATTGCTGGCGTTAAGGCATGCGGCTGTAGACATCCACAAGGAACCAGCTGAGATGCCTCGCGCTGATACGCCTAGTAGGTCTGACATGACTAATAAGCCCTCACCAACCGATGATGAAAAAGTCCTGAAGCTTATTCGAAGGCATAAAGCACCAGCTGACTCATTACGACGATTGGTCGCCCGGCTAGATGTAGCTGAACAACCTCGCCCTTTTTACAAGCTAAAAATGGAGTTGATCAACAAATATTGGACACAGCTAGAGGACTATCATCAAGAAATATTAGAGCGCACCGATGACCCAGTGATATTCGGTTACGATCTCAACCAACACATAAAACTTGAAGAGATCACTCAGGATTGGTTGATTCGACTCGAAATTAAATTCAAAGAGCTGAGACCTACACCTGCACCAGCCCCGTTAGCATCTTCAAGTCCTGGAGTAAACCTTCCAAAAATTACGCTCCCTAAATTTGATGGCGAATATCTCCAATGGCGACAATTCCACGACCTTTTCGTACAGATGGTGCACAATCAAACGATGTCAAACTGCCAGAAGATGTGGTACCTCAAAGCTAACTTGACAGGAGAGGCTGAAAAACTTCTAAGGAATTTTGCATTGTCCGACGATAATTATGACTCAGCTTGGAAGACGCTCAATGATAGATACGATAATCGTAGATTATTGGTTGCTGCTCTTATCAACAAACTACTGGGCCAACCATCTTGTGCAAGCGATAAGCCATCAGCCGCAGTCGTAAGATCACTACATGACACGACTCAAGAATGCATTAGAGGTCTAGAAAATATGAACATCAGTACTGAAGGATGGGATCCAACGCTTCTACACATCCTGATAAAGAAGCTGGACTCTGCTACTCATTCTTTGTATGAGCAATCGTTAACGAATCCGCGCAGTCTGCAACCAATGAAAGGGTTTTTGTCATTCTTGGAAATGCGTTTTCAAGCACTGGAGGCTTTAAGCAACAAGACCAAAGGCATTGAGGAAGCTCGGAAGAAAACCACAAAGGCTACAGCTGCAGCAGTGGCAACATCGTCATGCTTGGTTTGCAATCAAACCCATCCGATCTATTACTGCCCAGAATTTTTGAAGCTTACTCCATCAAGAAGGCTGAAATTAGTCCAAACCAAGGGAATATGTGTTAACTGCTTCAAGGAAGGACATCGAGCTGCTGCCTGTACATCGCGAGGATGTAAAGAATGCTCAAGAAAACACAACAGCCTGTTGCACTTGAACAGCGAATCTAAGCAGAAAATGGAGGTATCCAAGACCTCCAGTGATCCAAAACCAGAAGTCAAACAACGTCAGGATACATCGTCATTATCTTTGACTACGCTCCACAACAAAAGGACGAGTGGTTACGTACTCCTAAGTACTGCTATTGTTAAGCTTACAAGCAGCAACGGAAAAAGCATGGAGTGCCGAGCCATATTGGATCCCGGATCACAAGTCAATCTAATAACTGAACGCATTGTAAGGAAGCTGGGTTTATCTTGTCGGTCTCACGCCACATGCATTGAAAAGGTTGGAGGTACTACTCAAAGGACCCAGAAAAGGGTAAACATTGTATTGCAGTCACGATTAAATGCATACACTACGCACTTAGAGGCATATGTACTCGACAAAATAATATCTCCTCAGCCATCGATGGAATTAAACATAGCGGAATGGCCAATACCAAAAAATTTGAAGCTAGCTGATCCAAACTTCCATCATAGGGAACGCATCGACCTTCTTCTAAGTGCTGAACACTTCTATGATTTGCTATCGATTGGCCAAATAAAGTTAGGCAGCGAATTGCCAGTATTGCAAAATACACTTCTTGGATGGATTGTGGCCGGCAAGGTCAACACTGATCACGCCGCTTCTGTTACTTGCGGAGTTCTCACAGAAGATCAAAGGCTGAATAGCACAATTGAAAGGTTTTGGAAGCTAGAGGAAGTGACGGACAACAAACCGCATCATACTTCAGCGGAGAAATCTTGCGAAACACATTTCTGCCAGACGACACAAAGAACCCGCGAGGGCCGATTTCTGGTGAGACTGCCGTTCAATGACAATCCCGAAAAATTAGGCGAATCTAAGGATATTGCCACTCGCAGATTCTTCGGAATAGAACGGAGACTTCAAAAGAATGCCGAGCTGCAGAGGCACTATAAGGAGTTCATAAATGAATACATCAAGCTCGGTCATATGGAAGAGGTAACCTTGCAATCGTGTGAAGGCTCACGTTATTTTCTCCCACACCATTGTGTCCTAAAACCCGAAAGCAGCACAACTAAACTCAGGGTAGTCTTCGATGCCTCCTGCAAGACAACTACAAATATATCTTTAAACGACATACTGCATACTGGACCAACAATTCAAGACGATTTGTTTTCAATCTTGCTCCATTTCCGGCTACCTCGCTATGTTTTTACAGCTGAGATACAAAAGATGTACCGGCAGATAGTGCTGCATCCTGATGACCGTAAATACCAACTGTTGGTCTGGAGAAATGAACCAAGTCAGCCACTACGTTACTACCAGTTAAACACCGTTACATATGGAACGACGTGTGCTCCTTATTTGGCAACTAAATATCTGCAAAAGCTTGCTCAGGATCAAATGCAGCGTTACCCACTTGGTGCCAATGTATTAAAACGAGATTTTTACGTGGATGACGTCATGACGGGCTCAGATACCTTAGCAGATGCAATTCAAGCGCAAGATGAACTAATCAAAATATTAGAAGGCGCTGGTATGAAGCTCCACAAATGGTGCGTCAGCCATCCTCGCCTTTTGCACAATATTGCTCCTGATGACAAAGAAGTGCTGTTGGATTTTTGCAGTCACGCTGAAGATTTCATTAAAACGCTCGGCCTAACTTGGCTTCCTAAGGTTGATGATTTCCAAATAAGAATCAATATAACCACTAGGGATACAAAAATAACGAAGAGGACAGTATCTTCCGACATCGCTAGAATGTTTGATCCACTAGGCATTATGGGTCCGGTCATCGTCACCGCCAAGGTTTTCCTGCAGGACATTTGGCGCTTAGAGCTGGATTGGGATGCGGCCTTGCCAGAAGGAATGTATACTAGGTGGCTCAACTTTCAAAGGAATTTGCAAGCTTTAGAAAAGGTACAGTTTCCTCGCCACGTTTTTGCGAGAGAGAAACCCAAACAATTCCAGTTACATATCTTTTGTGATGCCTCAGAAAAAGCATATGGTGCTGCGGTCTACGCTCGAGCAACCCTGATGGATGGGAGAATTATCGTTCGACTTTTTTGCTCAAAATCACGTTTGGCTCCGATTCGTCCAATAACGATTCCACGGTTAGAGCTATGCGCCGCAAAATTGGGTACGGAGCTTTCCCAAAGAGTCAAAGCTGCCCTACAAATGGAGGAGATCCTACATTACTTCTGGACTGACTCTGAAATTGTTTTAGGGTGGATCAACGCAACAGCTTCAGCATTCAATACCTTCGTTGCTAATAGGGTATCATGCATTCAATCATTTTCTGTAACAAAACAGTGGCGACATGTGGACTCAAAAAACAATCCCGCTGACATTCTCTCTCGTGGTATTGCACCCACAGAATTGGCAAGATGTAACATTTGGTTATATGGACCACCCTTTTTGCATGGAGCTCAGACACTATGGCCGCCAGAATATACAAAGCGACAGTCATGTAACTTAGAAACGAAGGCAAAACTTGCATCGATGACAGCATTTATCAAGGCATCCAATTTTGTTGACGATATTCATCATCGAAACTCCTTCAAAAGATTACAGCGGATTGTCGCATATGTGCTCAGATTCACAGAACGCATGCGGAAAAGACTCACGTCGAATACATCTTTGGCCAATTCACTCACAAGTCACGAGTTATCTAGAGCATTAGAGGTCATTATAAAGTGTATACAGCAAGATGAATTTCGTGATGAAATAAAGGTCTTGTTTCATCAGAGAGAGCTCAACAAAAATAGTCCAATAGTTGACCTGACACCTTTTGTTGATGAAAGGGGAATACTGCATGTTGGAGGTAGACTAGAGGCATCAAACCTATCATTTGATGCAAAACATTCAATGCTACTACCGTACAAACATCCGCTGACTAAGTTACTAATGGCTGATATTCACCAGGACAATTGCCACCTTGGTCCACAAGCATTACTCGCGACAACAAGGCAGCGCTTCTGGCCAATAAAAGGAAAAACGTTAGCACGATCTTTTGTGCGACAATGCATACGATGCAATAGAGCGAACCCACAGCTACTTTCTCAACTTATGGGAAATTTACCACCTACACGTGTGCAGCCTGCAAGGCCCTTTATCAATACAGGCGTCGATTTCTGTGGCCGTATGATGATTCATTATCGTGGGCGAGGAACGCGACCGCAAAAGGGCTACATTGCCATATTTTGTTGTTTTGCCACAAAGGCGGTGCATTTAGAGCTGGTGAGTGATCTTAGCACAGAAGCTTTCCTCGGTTCCCTCAGACGGTTCATCGGCAGGCGAGGTCATTGCAAAAATCTGTATTGTGACAACGCAACCAACTTTGTGGGAGCACATCATCAGCTCAAAGAACTCTCCTTGTCCTTATACTCCGTTAAATCGCAAGAAAAAATTGCAGCTGTGTGTAATGACGGGAACATTGACTTCCACTTTATACCGCCTCGTGCACCTCATTTTGGTGGGCTGTGGGAGGCCGCTGTTAAATCGGCAAAATATTTGTTGCTCAGAGGCACATCAGCAGCAACTTTAACTTACGAGGAATTACAAACACTGGTAGTAGGAATCGAAGCCATTCTCAACTCAAGACCATTAACACTACTACCAACAGATGCAAACGATCTCACCGCGCTCACACCGGGACATTTCCTCATCGGAGAGCCTTTAACCGCTACTGTAGATCCCCTAGCAGAACCACTGAAGGGTGGATGGCTTACCAGATGGAAACTTGTACGCCATATTAAACAAGAATTTTGGCGGCGCTGGTCAGACGAATACTTGAACCAACTACAACAGCGTTCGAAATGGAAGCAGAGCAGTCAGAATGTTCAACCAGGTTTAATCGTTATTATCAAGGAAGACAACACGCCTGTAATGAAATGGCCACTGGGCAAAATTATCAAGGTTTCTTTTTTCAGGCCTTCCTTATTCAATGGAAGCGTGAGCATTCGATTCACAAGCCAGCTAAATGTCGCCCATTTTTGACGTTAAGGCACTTTTTCCCAGTATTCCGATCAAAGAAGCACTTACGTTACTTGAGGAGTGGATTCTGATACAAGGATCAGGAGAACAATGGAAAGCACGAGCCAAAATGTATTTGAAACTGGCTAGACGCTGCATGGGTGAAAGCTATTTCACCTTCAGGGGAGAATTTTTTAAGCAAACACGTGGTGCTCCAATGGGAAACCCTCTTCCCCGTTTCTAAGCGAAGTTTTTATGGCATTTTTGGAGGAGAAGTTAGCACAAGAAGGTAAACTGCCACATCGATGGGTGCGTTATGTAGACGATATCTTCACGATCATCAAAGAGGATCAGGTCCAGCAAACTCTCACGGCGATCAACTCAATACACAACAACATCAGTTTCACCCACGAGCTGGAGTCGGAGGGGCGGCTATCATTCCTTGACGTAATGGTATGTAGAGGAGCTAATGGATTGGAATTCGAAATATACCGCAAACCAACGGACACCATGCGGATAATTCCTTTCACTTCAAACCATTGCCACCAGCAAAAATGGGCGACATTTAGCTGGCTTGTGAGTCGAATGCTCACGCTTCCATTGAAAAAGGAAGGCCTGAAAAAAGAAACGTCCCACATTTATAAGCTAGCCGAGTGGAATGGATACCCTACGGATGAAGTCACCAAATTGATAGCCAAACGAACGAAGGAGATCTTCAATAAAAAGTTCACAACGCTAACTGCGGAAGTCGAGCAACGGAAGAGATTGGTTGTAACGTTTGACTCAAGGACGGAAACAATGAAGAGGGCTATGAAGAACGTAGACATCGACCTAGTTTATACGAGCCGGGCCACAAAAATACAGAACTTGCTTGGATCAACCAAGGACCCCATTCCCAAAATGGAGCGGAGTGGAGTCTACAAGGTATCGTGTACGAAATGTAATGGATGTTACATTGGACAAACGAGGAGATCACTAGGTGTCAGATGGAATGAACACTTAAGGGAAGCAGTCAACAAAAACAAAAAGCAGGATGCAAAAAACTTCAAATCAAAAGTAGCGGAGCATATAGTCCTTGAAAAACATGACATCACTGCGGACAACGTAAGCATGCTGAAAACGGTTACAAACGGATGGAAGCTTGATGTAGCAGAAAGCTTGGAGATATTCAATCGGAAGACGCAGGACATTTGGAACGGCGACCCAGGTAACGGATACACCTGGCTATTCAAGCTTACAAAATAATGAAGGTAGTTAAGTAGTAATTAAGGATAAACAAATTTTTGAATGGTAAAGGATCAGGTAATTAGAGATTAAGTAAAAGTACTTTGAGGGATTAGATGTAATTAGAGATTCATATTAATACGTTAATGAGTTTAGTTTAAATATTAGGACACTTATATTTTAGGGAATAGTAGTACTGAGGAAGTTCTCAAGTAGAGAACGAAACAATTGTATACTAAATTTAAAATAAATAGTAGAATTAAAGGGTATATACTTTCTTTCATTTTTTTTTTTGTTTGAAAGTTCTACTAAAGGCGGAATATTTTTAACTATTAAAATGGCACCCAAGCCTACCGCTGAAGTCGATAAGTTTATCAGTTTAAGGAAGTCTGTCGCATCACTAAGAAGGGATTTAAGTTTTTTAAAAAATGCAAGCACAATAACATCACCCCGAAAAGCCACACCGTTAAACTCAAGACGAGTATACCGTTCAAGAAAGGTACTATGATCAAGTATCTGGAAATGCAGTTGGTGAAGGAGAGTATTGAAAGACTCTATGCAAAATTTGACAGGAGAAGCAGAGAGGCATACGAATTACATTTGAGCCTGGCCAAACAACATCCGTTGGGTTTCCCGTTGTTTCTAACAAAAGTGAAAGTAGCGGAAGAGTGTGAAAGCGAGCGGAAGAAATTAATACTAGAAAAGAAGTTTCATCAATTAAGACGAGAACAAGTGACAGTGTCCCAACAAATCAAGGTGCGTACAATCGAAAACATAGTCATCAATCAATCGTCCCAGGTATTTACGCAAGCTCAACTGAATCTGCTGAACATGGGGCTGAAATACTTCATTAACGCGAAAGCCAAACCTGAAGATATCGTCATAGAAATCGAAGCCGGGATCAATAGACTTTCGAGCATGCATGGACTGACGGCAGAGGAAAAACAAAAGATAAGAGCCAGCACTGCAGATACACTGAGAAAAGAAACTAGATGGGTCGGAAAGCAGGACGAGAACAAGGAGCTCAAAAATCTACCGGTTTACCACATGAAAGCGGATAAAGTGAATGCCGTAGTGATCATGGACAAGGCCGATTACGACAATAGAATGCGGGAAAAAATAAATACGAGACCAAACTTCAGTCTACGAAATAATCCGCTTCCTGAGTCAATAAAAAGAGTGGAAAAAGTGCTGAAAGAATGTGAACCATGAATTCAGGAAATCAAGAAATTCTTAAAAGTAACCAACCCATCGCTGCCAAGGATCATAGGACTTCCGAAGATTCACAAGCCAGGCCATGAAATGCGTGAAATTGTGTCAGCAGAAAACGCTCCCACTCAGAAAATTGCGAAGTGGTTAGTCAAAGAATTCAATAACATGGACAAAAAATTTGTTACCAGATCAGTAGCAAATTCGGCAGAATTTACTTCAAAGGTTTTGTCCTGGGGACCTTTGGAAGATGGGGATACGATGGTGTCATTTGACGTTAAGGCACTTTTTCCCAGTATTCCGGTCAAAGAAGCACTTACGTTACTTGAGGAGTGGATTCTGATACAAGGATCAGGAGAACAATGGAAAGCACGTGCCAAAATGTATTTGAAACTGGCTAGACTCTGCATGGGTGAAAGCTATTTCACCTTCAGGGGAGAATTTTTTAAGCAAACACGTGGTGCTCCAATGGGAAACCCTCTTTCCCCGTTTCTAAGCGAAGTTTTTATGGCATTTTTGGAGGAGAAGTTAGCACAAGAAGGTAAACTGCCACATCGATGGGTGCGTTATGTAGACGATATCTTCACGATCATCAAAGAGGATCAGGTCCAGCAAACTCTCACGGCGATCAACTCAATACACAACATCAGTTTCACCCACGAGCTGGAGTCGGAGGGGCGGCTACCATTCCTTGACGTAATGGTATGTAGAGGAGCTAATGGATTGGAATTCGAAATATACCGCAAACCAACGGACACCATGCGGATAATTCCTTTCACTTCAAACCATTGCCAACAGCAAAAATGGGCGACATTTACCTGGCTTGTGAATCGAATGCTCACGCTTCCATTGAAAAAGGAAGGCCTGAAAAAAGAAACGTCCCACATTTATAAGCTAGCCGAGTGGAATGGATACCCTACGGATGAAGTCACCAAATTGATAGCCAAACGAACGAAGGAGATCTTCAATAAAAAGTTCACAACGCTAACTGCGGAAGTCGAGCAACGGAAGAGATTGGTTGTAACGTTTGACTCAAGGACGGAAACAATGAAGAGGGCTATGAAGAACGTAGACATCGACCTAGTTGATACGAGCCGGGCCACAAAAATACAGAACTTGCTTGGATCAACCAAGGACCCCATTCCCAAAATGGAGCGGAGTGGAGTCTACAAGGTATCGTGTACGAAATGTAATGGATGTTACATTGGACAAACGAGAAGATCACTAGGTGTCAGATGGAATGAACACTTAAGGGAAGCAGTCAACAAAAACAAAAAGCAGGATGCAAAAAACTTCAAATCAAAAGTAGCGGAGCATATAGTCCTTGAAAAACATGACATCACTGCGGACAACGTAAGCATGCTGAAAACGGTTACAAACGGATGGAAGCTTGATGTAGCAGAAAGCTTGGAGATATTCAATCGGAAGACGCAGGACATTTGGAGCGGCGACCCAGGTAACGGATACACCTGGCTATTCAAGCTTACAAAATAATGAAGGTAGTTAAGTAGTAATTAAGGATAAACAAATTTTTGAATGGTAAAGGATCAGGTAATTAGAGATTAAGTAAAAGTACTTTGAGGGATTAGATGTAATTAGAGATTCATATTAATACGTTAATGAGTTTAGTATAAATATTAGGACACTTATATTTTAGGGAATAGTAGTACTGAGGAAGTTCTCAAGTAGAGAACGAAACAATTGTATACTAAATTTAAAATAAATAGTAGAATTAAAGGGTATATACTTTCTTTCATCTTTTTTTTATAAAAAAAATATGCTCCGCGTTGTCACCTTACCTCAATGGCCATTTCTTTTCATTGCTCCTTACATAATACTATTAAATTTGCTAGTTTCTCTTTTTTATCTGTAACAATATTTGCATAAAAAAATATAAATTTTATTTTGAGAGTAATCTTTCTAAAATATACAAACGGGAAAAAAATACACAGGTAAGATAAAAATGCATTCACACAAAATATAAATCAAATAATTATAAAATATGCAGTTAAAAGATTGCATTGAGGTATGTGGAGAACTCGTGAAAATGTGCAACTGAATCTTGTCTATATTAAATGAGATCTTCGATAATTGTCATGGATTGTGACCTTTTAATAAATTCTTACTTATTTTCTGAAGCTTTTGATATAAAATCAATATTTTTGTGATTTTTGTGTATCCAACTCAAGACAAATATATTTATCATGGAATACCTTAAAGTTGGTTTTAGATTCAGTCACATTTCTATAATATCGATCATTTAATACTTTTCATAGTATTGTTCAGTCTTAAAAATTAAATCTATTTCAATTAAATAGTAATCTCGGATACATAGACGCAGATAGCTAGTTGAAATAATCGTTATAAAACAAATGTCTGCTGAACACATCAATTGCATGGCATATTTAGAAATACAAAGCCATTAAAACAAAGTCAGAAATATTCATGAGTTATTTTTAATGTTTATTACATATTACTTTCAATTCTTAAACGAGACCACGAAACGAAGGAGAGCTGGAAATGAATGTAATTTGGTTATTGTAAAAGTCATGAAAATTTACCCGTTGAATCTTATATATTTGTTTTACAAAAGAATTCAACATTTGCAGGCCTCCATGGCTAAGTTACACTACCATAATATTTCAAAGAGGTTGAAGAATGCCAATGTATGTTAAGTATAATCTGGCCACGCAGGACTGCCAGGGTTGACTTTACGTTTTATATCTTTTGAAAGGGCCGAAGCAAATACGTTGCCAGCTCTTGTTCTAGACGTGTTAATGTCAAAAAATCATGGAAGGCGGTGTTTCCTTCAATCAATTTGAAAACAAAAACTTGGTAGTGAAACATCTCTTTAAAGAGGCTGTTTCACTTCTACTTCTATGGTATGAATTTTGCTTTTTTTTCAACATGATCTCTAGATTTAATCCCTGATGCATTTAACGGCATAACTCTTCAGATCTATTTATCTTAAAAGATACTATATTGGTTCTACGATGGTGTAAAATAAAAACTTACAAAATAACTAATTATCTTATTCATGGCAACCACTTAAAAATACGACAAATACTGCATATTATCACTAAAATCTAATTTCTATGACGATTTCGTACATCACGCAAAAGTTCACTGTGCTCCTTAGTTACATGCTCTCCCAGGCAATAAGTATCTCTGAACAATGCTCCACAAACTATGCACGCCATTGTTTCGCTGCGATCATTGTCCAAGTGAAATTGTATATGTTTGTTCAAATAGGATTGCTGGCTGTAAGATTTGTTGCAAATATGACATCTATGAGGTCGTTCTCCGCTGTGTATTTTCATGTGGACTGTTAAGCTGGATGCCTGCGTGAATGACTTATCGCAAATTTTACAATGGAATGGTCTTTCGCCAGTATGTATGCGCATGTGAGTATTAAGACTACCAGGCTGCGTGAAAGATTTTTCGCATATGGAGCACTGAAACGGCTTTTCTCCAGTATGACACTTCATGTGCTGTACGAGTTCACTCGAGTGCTTGTAAGCTTTTCGACATATAGAACATTGATATACAAGGTCGTAACTGTGAAGACGCATGTGCTCAGCTAACATACTTGAATGTTTGAATTCTTTATCACATTCAGAGCATGCAAAAGTGTTTCCTTTGGCATGTGTTTTCAGGTGCAGTACTAGACTACTTGAGTTGATAAATCCTAGAAAAATAAAGTTAACGTTTATTTTTGTACATATTTATAAGTTTTATTGAGTAAATGAACACGATATGTTACTAAAATTAGAATACTTGCAACAAAAAAACATGTAGTTCCAAATCCTTCACTTCTGTGTAGAAAGGGTTCCCTGAGTTGCGCCTAATAAATATCCCCTCAACCCTCGGTGCGGTGGAGGTACTGGGGAGGGGCAAAGGTCCCATTTTTCGGTTTTTGCCACATATTTTGAAAACAATACGTTATATTGAAAAGTTTGATAGAATCAAATTAAAAGCCGACTCAACTCCCTACTAACTACTAACTTCTCTATACCTACACCTTACTCGTTGTATCTATGAGATATATGAGCCGGCAAAAATGGTAAATTTGTATCGTTTTTCGTCACACTTGCTCCTGTACCTATTATGCTTTCGATTATACAGGAAGCTTGTCCGAAATAAAGTTATAGAGAACTAAATTTCCGTAGAAAATAAATTTACTTATACTACAATAATTTATCTTCAGAGGATAAAAAGTTAGAGCGTTTGAAATTTCGAGGTTGATTGTAAGATTTCGGTAGGAACAAACTCGTAATTTTATTTCCATTTTCAAATGATTTAGTTCTCTGTATAATATTGACGGTTGTTTTTCTTCACGTAGTTGATAATTGATATCTATATATGTAACTGATAAACTAGGTAGGTATAGGTATTCATGTATGCGTAGGCAAGTATGCATAAAGTGTGATCGTTTAAGTACGTTAATCTTTATTAGTGCCGTAGATAATTTACATACTGCTGATGCTATGTCAAGCTGACTATTACAGAAAATTTTTCTGGGTTAAAACTGCGTGCCAATAGAGTAGTTTGTTTTAACAGCCACAGATTAGATTCTTCAGCATTTGGGCGATCAAGATAACGTTCCTATTCCTTTGATGAACTTGATACGAGTACCATAATGATAAGATTTGGTGGTAAGTATGGAGCCAGAATCTTGTGTAGAAAGCTTTATATGTGGTTTGCCCTTGTAATGATAAATGAATTATTGAGCTACAACTTCAACTACATGTTTTAAATTACACGAGAGGGATAGTTTTTGATGCACATAGATCTTTTATGAATGCTCTTATACCTCATAAGACAAGATGTCAGAGAAAGTGGCAATAAAAACAGCTAGTAATAGAATCTTGTTAATTTGTTTGCCCGGTCCTCACCAGCATTGTTTATTGCACATGGGACACAAAAAGTCGGGCTACGAAACTAACTGAATTACTGACAGGGTTTGACTTTCGAGTTCATACTGTGATGATCAACAGCAGAAACTCTCATTTCTCAACTATCTTCAGGCATCTATAGTACAACTGGAAAGACCTTTCGGATAGGTGTGTTTGATAACGCTAGCTAAAATGTTGCCACTTTAGATGAGAAAACACAATGTACACGACGCTTTGTTTGATGATGCTTGAAGTTGCAACTCACTACTCTCAAACTAAAGAGGAAGTGAATGATTGTGTATACTTCATAGAATATTCTCTGAAATACGTGAAGATGTAATAACAATAGAGAGGCGTCTGGCTCTGTTGGCAAAAAAGGTTGGTGTAGCCTGCATAGCTTTTGTCACATAATCTCTTAGTAGCAGGTTTTGAATGTTCATGCTGTGAGTGAGAAATAACGTACATTTTCATGCATCATAAATAAGCAAAGTTGATGAAGCCAGAAAAAAAGCATTCTTAGTGAATAGCTGAGCACCTGCTTTTTGCCGTACGCTATTCCTTGCTATAATTACGCTTAGGTTTTAATATATTTATGACAAATTTTATTTATGTTCAGAAAACAACAGCCCATGCGACAAGGAGAGTTAAAGCCTTTGAAAACGGAAATAAAATGACGAGGTTGTTCCTAACGATACCTCACAATCAACCCTGAAATTTTAAAAGCTCTAACTTTTTACTCTCTGAAAATAAATTAGCAAAAGTAAATATATTTTTAATGGAAATTTAGTTCTCTATAAATTTATTTTCGACAAGCTTCCTGTAAAATTAAAGGTGAAATAGTTACAGGGGCAAGCATGACGAAAAACAAGATCTTCCTCTACACATAAGTGAAAGATTTTGAATTATTGTACATGATTTTTTGTAGAAAACTCACAATATTTGGCCTAATTTGACCGGACTATAGATACTTTTACATGTTTTTCCAGAGATAAAAGAAAGGAATATTCATAAAGCAATAAAACATTTTCTTTGATTATTAACAGCTTTCCAACCAGCCTACAGAATTTGCCTCAAAAGTCGAAATTCACCCAACATTGTTATTAAAAGGGCGATTTACCAATTTTACTTTTTCTTGAATGAAATCGTAGAGATACCGTTAAATTCAATGAAATTTAATAACCTGAAGGTCAATGGTACGATTGTATTGAAGTGAAAATGTTTTATTTAAACCATCCTTACCATTTTACAAACATAAAGCGAATTTAAATATAAATTATAAAAATTGATGACCTCGAGAGTACTCTAAACTGATATCTATCTATTCAAAAAAAAAAAAAAAATGAATTTTACATTATCTTTACTATAGAGTTTTGCATTAGGGACATACAAATTTTGTATCTTTATATGAACGCACCCTTAAACTTTTTTAATAAACTGCCAATGTCAAAACGTTAGTTAAAGTCAAAATTTTTATAATGGCAAAGTTCACGAACCAGCAACGTCTGGATATTATTAAAAATTACTACCGAAATTCTAAGTCGGTTTCATCGAAAAATCATCTTCAGTGATGAAGTTCATTTCTGGCTCAATGGCTTTGTTAATAAGCCAAATATGCGTGATTGGTCAGTAACCCACATGTGCTTCCTGAGACACCGTTGCATCCGCTGTTTGGTGCGGTTTTCATGCTGGAGGTCATATTTTTCGTGGATGAAAACGACCGTTATCTAACCGTCAATCGTAACAATCGTGTTATGTTGGTAGATTATTTGTGGCCAGAATTGGATGAACTTGACATCAACTATATGTAGTTTAAACAAGACGATGCCACTAGCCACACAGCACGCCTCACAATCGACTTATTGAAATTTATTTATTTATTATTATGTCAATAGAAAACCCTATAAAATTACAAAGAAATGAAAGTTTTTTATTAACTTTTGTAGGCAAAAATAAAGAAAAACCAACCATTTAAAATATAATTCTCGGGGTCGCACGTTGAGTTTATTGGTTCCCCAATAATGCGTCATTAAATGCAGAGAAATGTTAATAACTGCATATACACCTACAGCTCTGCGACTAAATCCTACTTACACCATTTTTGTGGGGATGCAAGAGGGTGAAGGCGAGTTTTCCGTGCCTTATAATAGCATCGAAGTAATAGGCATGCCGCCGGAATGGAGGTTGTGTGACGAGCTAATTCCCCGTCCCTGGAAAACCCTACAATGTTTCGAAACCTGCAGACGGGCCTCGGAATGGATCGGACTCACGGCAACGACCTCGCAAATGGAAAAACGAGTATGGCATTAGATCCTGAATATCAGATCACTCAATTACAGTGGCGCTGTTAAGGACCTTTTACAACTGGCCAGTCAATCTAAATAGAAAATATTGGCAATCCAGGAAACGAACTGGACTGGAAATAATATTCAAGACATGAGATCGCACACAATATTCAAAAGTGGGAAGCCTACTGGAAAACGAG
Source organism: Odontomyia ornata (assembly GCA_963969285.1). NCBI lineage: Eukaryota > Metazoa > Arthropoda > Insecta > Diptera > Stratiomyidae > Odontomyia > Odontomyia ornata. Next base: position 178,383,805 of record OZ017740.1, read on the forward strand.
AATTCGGAGTAGATTTTATTGTGGAAAGAGAGGTCAACATTGATTTTAAGGCAGTTAATGAACGGTTGTGTGCGATCTGGATAAGAGCGAAAATCTGGCTGATTAATGTACACGCCCCGACCGAAAAAAAGGACGAACAATCGAAGGAAACGTTCTACAATCACCTAGAAAGACTAGTCGACTCATTGCCTACAAATGACACAAAAATAATTCGGGGTGATTTCAACGCTAAGGTTGGCAATGAGATATCTCATCGAGAAACAACGGGAGAATATAGCCTCCACGATGAAACAAATGCTAACGGCCAGCACCTGATTGACTTTGCATCTAGCAGAAGCCTAGTTGTAGTTCGACTTACTTCCTGCATCGACGCATTCATCAAATGACCTGGGTATCACCGGATGGCAACAAACAAAACCAGATCGATCATGTTCTGATCCAACAACGTTGGGCCTCGAGCACACTTGAGCCAATTGTAACTCAGATCATTACTTGATCAAATTATCGACGTCGTAGTCAAAGGCATATTCGGCGAAGACCAGCCCGTTACAAAAATTTGGCCTTGAAAGGCGTCTGTAGCCAAAAATTTGACGGAGATCCTCGACAAATAGCTGGCTCCCATTTTATCAGACGCATCGCTGAAAACAAGCAACACGCTCTGGATGGAACTTTAAGCGGCTATTAAGACCGGACATCAAGCTGGGCGGAAGAGAAATGATTGGTTCGATTATGAGTGCCAGAATGCGTTAGACAAAAAGAATCAGGCGTACAAAGAATATGCAGGTAGGAAAACCAGGACGAAGAGAGAACATTATGAAAATTTCAGAAGAGTAGCGAATAAGATAATTAGAATAAAAAATAAAACACTATGACGACCGATTGGGAAGCATCGATGTAAGTCTAGCGAGTGACAACTCAAGACAAGTATGCAAAGTAGTGAAAAGCCTGAAACGAGATTATAAGCCCAAAACCACGCTCCGTCGTGATGATATCGGCAATATCATCGCCGATGAAACAAAGATTAAGGAAGGATATGCATCAAATTTCAATATTTCCTTAATCCTCCGCACAGCTCCAAAACATCAGACCCTATAGATGTTTCCGGAGAGCTATAGTTGGAACCGAAGGCCCGAGAGGAGCTGTAGTGCTACGAAGAAGAATATAACAAATCATCCAAAGCACAATTTTATTTTTTCTTATAACTAAACTGTTCTACACTAAATCTTTAAGTATCTACAAGATAATTCGACGACTTATTCTACTTTAAACAATTTAAGTATATCCCTAAGCTAGTAGAAATTCATTAAATACATTCAATTCAAACTAAAAAACAAAAACTACTTGTACTAGTCTAAACCTTACTCCTGATCGCTAACAAACTAGTGAAAAAATTATGAGCATAACCCAACTAAAACTAAATCTGAAAGAACTACGGGAAAGTTAGACTGGCTTTGAAGATGACCATCCAGCTACCAATGTGTAGTTAACTGGGTGTCCGCTCTATTAACTTCAACAAATCTTGCAATAGAATACATCCAGCGCTAATGTTGTACCCACGTACTCAAATTCGAAGGATATTCAAGCTTCTTGTCACTGGCCCGCCTTTCTACATGATATATAATGGGGGCACCGTCCGATTCAAAAATATGATTTTTATCTAAATACATAAACGCTTCAGGAGGAATGAAGTCAGTTGTGAGATATGTCCCAATGTACCCGTCGGTAAAGCGAAATAGTTGCAAAATTCAGGTTGTTTCGTACGCATTTGCACAATGCGCAATGTGGTTTCGAATAAGCCTCAATATGAATGCATCGATACATGGTACTTTAGCAACTTGATAAGTTCTTCGGTTGGATATACTCGTGTATATATATATATATATATATATATATATATATATATATATATATATATATATATATATATATATATATCCTCCGCCGAGGCAGCAGACCATCGCTGCAGTCCTTTATGGACATTTAACATACTCACTTCACTACAAAATGGCGCCCAACGTGGGACCCGAAAAGCCCGGCTGTACCATCAGTCGTGAGCACGAGACAGTCCATCGTCTCTAGGCGACCCTACAAGCTGTCCAGATTTTTGGCGGATAGGTAACCCTTAAGGGATATTGCACTAATCGTGCCCCAGCAAATAATAACTTCCGAACGAGAGTTGTCTTTGGACATCAATATCGTTTTGACCTGCTTTTGTTTTATACATTGGTGGTTTATCACCATTGAATGACTAGCATGGCCAAATGATATTAGAGACCTTTCGTGCATTAGGAAATTGTTACCTAATATCATTTTTGCGGCGACTTCTCATCTGCACCCCAAACCAAGCGGTGCCTATGTGTCTTTCATTACATGGATTTTGACTTCACGGATTGGTTGCTTAGCTAGTCCTTGGCTATCCATGATAAGATACGCGCTGCTTGCAGGTCAGAATTCACCCTGGGCTGGCAAATTGTACCTGGTCGCAACTTGCGTATGAAATATCACTTCTGAACCTTGATTCTTATGGTGCCTCAAGAGAGTAGGCCCTGTAGAGCAAAGGAAGAGCGTACCATTGGTGACCTTACTTTGGACAGGAACCGATGAAATGGAAAGACGGAGTTAATTATTGATATTGACAACCGTTTTTTGAAATTTAATTTAAAACTAAACCCATCAGACTTTTTCAAATTGATCCGTAATTAGGAATTTTAATATTTATTTGTTTATATTTATTTATCTGTCCATATTTTTTTTGTGAGTTGTGTTATATTTCGGCCCCTCTTTTTTATTTAAATCTCAATTAGTCTTTTTTTGCATATTACATCGTGATGTCCCAACTATTAGACGCCATGCAGGCAATGACTGCCAGCATGGAGCAAATGCGGCAGCAATTACAGCAATTGTCGCATCCACCACCTCTGGATCCACCTCCGTATCCACCATCTCGACCCATGCCTGTTGACACCTGGGATTTTCCACCATCCGCCCAGCCAGGAGATCTTCCACCATCTAAAGTAGCCAAGATAGTGGCTGGCTGGAAGTTGGTATTTACAGGCCAGAATGACCCTACGACCATCGATGCCTTTCTGAGGAGGGTCGAGAACTTGGTTCGGTTAAAAGTTATGAGGGGCCATGAGAGCTGTCACACGCTGCGCTCAAAGGGTAATAACGGGAAGCGCGCTCCTGACATTTGACTGGGGAGCCCGTAGACGATTACTACGAAGCCCTGTGTTGCCTGTTGGAACGTCTGATGAGCCCAAAGACATATAAAGTAATGGACGCGAAATGGGGTTATTTTCATCCATACGTGGGTGAAGTACTTTTACTACATACATTGGCTTCCTCTCGCATGCGAATTGAAATTCCCCTGCCTTTCACGCCACTAGATGATCCACATATTCAAGTAGCTCTCTAGTTGCTCTCACGAAAATCCCACTCCTCTTACACCTTAGCCCCCGAATTGTCAACAAAATATCAATCATATGATTGAAAACATATGATTTGTGAAAATTCAACATTGATGGGAAACGTCTAATCAAGTTGAATTGAAATTGTACACAAAACAATTTTTTTAAGATAAACCGTGTTGAATCTAGTGCAAAAGCGTTGCAAATGTGATAATTTAGCAAACTGAAAAGTTTGTTACAGATCGCGAGTGTTTTTGTGTCGAAAAATGAAAAGTGAAGTGACGTGTGCGGGACTGTAAAAACAGCCCTAGGCAGCATGTCAGGGACGTATCCTTCGTAGGGTAAGTCATGTTCAATCTTTTATATCGTTCAAGTTAGAATACCCGCGCGGAAAATTGATTTAGTTCAAGATGCGAAAATTAGTGGAGACGTCACGTCAAATTTATTTGAAATTCGAATCAACAGCTAATAACGCGCCAACTTCACGCTACATGATAAAGTGCTTCAATTCTCTCGATGCATTTCGTATCCTCTCTCTTACATCTATGGATGAGCCCCATGCCAGAGTCTGAGTTTCTCAGCCTCTTTTGGAAGGGGATCAGGCCGGAGCTGCGAGAGCGACTGGTGCTCGCCCCGCGCCACAACGTGCATGCGCTTCGCGCGTCCGCAAAAGTGCTTGAGGCTGTACAATACTCCCAGCGGTTCACACCCCAAGGTAATTTTTCCAGCCGACGAGAGCAATCAGAACGACGCTCAGTAGCTGAGCACAGCGTGCCTGCTCTACCCGCGCCAGCTTGTCTCAGACCATCTATAGTAGACCGCGCGTCAGAGACCATTTCTTGATCATCCACAGAACTAGACCAACAACATCAAACCGAACTACACGAACTGGCCCCTAGGTGTTGGAACTGCCGGCAGACGGGTCACCACTTTACCGCATGCCAGGCAAAGGCTAACATCTTTTGTCTCCGTTGTGGGAAACCAGATACACATACGCCAGATTGTACAAATTGCAAGAAGTCAAAAAAAAAACTTGCTAGCGATTGCTCACAACACCCAGAAGTCCTCGCGACAGACCAAGTAACGGAACAGAACTCCGTCCCGTCTATTAACAGTTCCGCCACGACAAGTTCCTCGTCAGTAAATCCACTAGATACAAACACCACGATACCTTTGCTGGTCTACGATGCAGCAGATGCCACATCTTCTCCGGAGACCTCTCCGACGACATTGTTGAAGCGACCTCCTCAGGCACTGCCTGAAGAACCCCGTTAGCCACAGACCCGTGTATTGAAGCCATATGTAGTGAATAAATGATGTTCAATATAAGTCCGTGAAGGACCGCAGCGATGTTCTGCTGCCTCGGCAGAGGAAGGTGTTGATTCCTGCCGAGAATGCCCTCGTCCGGAGACGCGTGAATGCGCTGGCAGGCTAGCATTGCGGTGTCGTGGGGCGGGTTCGTTTCCCCGGCACGAGGACTCACTACAAAACATTTCGCATTCACGAATTGCTTGCAGAGATCAAAGAAGACGACCGAAGTCGCACCATTGTAGATAACCTCCACGAAGGAGACATACTTGTTACTAGAACAAGAGAAACCTGAGAAGAAAGGCGAACTTGGGGTAACCTCGTCTTTACCCAAGTAAATTCAGGGCCCACAAATGAAAGAGGGGCAACCGGGTGGTGGTGGAGCCCCTTCATGCCCACCCAACCGGAATAAATCCAATGTTAAACTGTTGAAGTGGCCAGGTATTCCTCTTCTGAGTGGAAAACTCATATAACTTGAATTATATGAACTTTCCCATCAGAAGGGGAGTACCCCGGTGACCAATTTATGTCATAGAATTATACAATTGAATTGCATAACTTTATGCCATAAAAAGGCACTTGGCTTGGGCCACTCAACCCATAAAGTCTCCTGAAACAAAAGAAGAAATTACTCTGTACCCGGTGGCTGGCTCATATTTTGGGGTGGAAGCCTGCCACCGTACCGGGTCCTATACCCGATTGGAAAAGACCGGAAGGGAAAAGACCGATTCTTCCAGTTTAATTCATCATTTTGTTTTTATTCGAACAACGCCAATGTAATGAAATTGATATATCTCCACAGTATGATTTTTCTATGGCAATCAGCACAGCAATTTACAACACCATATTGAAAAGCATTTAACCATCGAAAGAGGGAAATTGATATTAAAAGAAGATTAACATTAGAAGAAAATTCATTTTACTCCAATTTCCTGTATTATTATAATTATTGTGGTTAGCTCTTGTAGATGCCACTCTTTCACCCTTCATACATTATGTTTCAAAACTTTTTACATGGATTTATACGAAATTGATCATTATTTCCTTTAAAAAAAAAACCCGATTTTATACGACGATTCTTCCTTTTTTTCTTTTTTTTCTAAATAGACGGATGCATTGGGAGGACGATTGTCGTCCTATTACATTTTCATTTTGATCATTCAATAAATTAAATTTTTATATATATTCAATATAATTTGCTATGTGGAATAAATATTAATTTTTATATATATTCAATATAATTTGCTATGTGGAATAAATATTAATTTTTATATATATTTGATATATTTTTTTTTTTTTAAATTAAATAAATATATAATTATAAAAATGTTAAGAGGGTACTTACAGTACCTTTCCCTCGACGACGAGCGCTCGTTGACGATTTGGAGGTAAGCAAGTCCTGGAATTTTTTGTAGTGAAGAATCGCGTTCATATATCAAATATTAACACACGAGTATTAAGACATAGAATAGATCTTAAGGGTGTATAAAATCATCTAAAAATTCAGCTATCAAAGTGTAAATACATATAGACTTCCTTGAATATCAGAACCATATGGTCTTCGAACGTGGTAATGCTCGCTGCTACTTCTTCTACTGCTTTTAATGTTTAATATTTCGTTTATATGCAATCCGTTGGTCAATATATGGATTGAGTGATTTGACTAATTCTTCCGGATCTAACTTGTCAGCTGATTTATCACTTTTTGTTGAACTATGTTTGAATACACCATGCGCCTTTTTGCATCCAAACGGTGTGTTTTCCCAGAAACAGGGAGTACGGTCCCGCCGTTTCCCAATCAACATGTGAAGCTCCGTAATATGAAGATCTTCACCTCGGCCTTCCAACCACCTGTTGCACCCCACTTCGGGACCTAATGCTGATGGCTCATGGCGATATTGGCAGCTGCTATCATTTTTTTACAGGCACGGTCGTAGAAAAAGTAGCAATATCTGAAGTTTCCTTTTTTTTTTTTTTTTTTTTCTTCTTTTTCCGCTGTGCATCCACAGGATGGTAGATGTCTCTGCCACAAACGTTTTATTAGCACGTCTCCCTCGCCAACCATCCAAACATACTTCTCAAAGGATCACCACAAGCACACAAATCACTTCACCAGATCTCTGTTGGCACTTGATCGAATGACGTGTTCTCTACGAAGCGGTTTATGGGAAACTGTCCCCTGAAAACATGTTCGAGGCAAACGCAATAACCTCGCTAGTACCATATGGAAATAGAAGTGCCATCTATGTGTGAACATGCGGTGGTGATAATGCACACTCATTTCGGTTATTTTTAAAATTCGAAATTGTTTATTTTTTTTTGTAGATTCGATTAAGTTTTCAATTGAAAGCAATTTAGGTTTATAATTATTAGGCGTAATTAAGGGGGAAATAAATCGAAAGAATAGGACAGGCACGCGTTAATTACCAACAAACAAAACAATTTTTAATTAATATTATGGTTGGAATGGGTAAAATTTGACAAATTTTGTGGGGTTTAAATGATACAATGATTTTATCGTTCCTATAATTTAAGGGGTTAACCGTTTCGTTCTAAGCATTTGCATACCGCATTACACCGCAATTAGTTAAATTATGTTCAAAAGATATTGAAATAAAATCACTACACATTAAAACAGTTTTAGAATTTTGTTTCCCGGGTGTTAAGTACAAAAGAAATTTTTCCCTTTAATTATTTTTTCATGCGAAAAAAAAAAAAAAACGAGTGTCGCGATGAGGAAGGTGACTGAATGGTTACTCCTTGTTAAATTGAGTTGGTGCTGTGTGCCTGTGTCAGCGCTGCTTTTAGAGCCATAGCTCCTAGATTACTACACATACCATATGAGGTTGCAGGAGAATATTGCTGCACGAGACGGGATTTTTGCCGCAGAAGAGGTCACCCCACGCCAGCACAAAACTAAGCGGTCAACTAGTCGTTGGAGGAGCTTCCGCAGAAGAGTGCGCATCTGTCGCCAAACTTTAAAATTATGTTACATCTCGGAGGTTTCTGAGAATGACCCTCGACCATACGCTCCAACCAAATTGTTGGGCGAAATTGCTGTTGCACTGATTGACACGGGCGCAAGTATTAGCTGCCTTGCCTCGAGCTTTGGCTCAAAGGTACTCCATTAAAACCCTACGGCGGTTAAACATTGGCGCTCTGAAATCAGTACAGCCGATGGCACCAAACATCCTATCCAGGGTAGGTTGACAACACCCGTGATATTCAGAGGTCAGACTAAGGATATTACTTTCTACATTATTCCGTCTCTGACTCAGAACGTGTACCTTGGCGTCGATTTCGTCCTTCAATTTGGTTTGGCCCCAGACTTATTCACAGATTCACTTTTAAATACTAGATGTGTCCACGAACTCGCTTCTATACCTGACAGGCATGAATTAACGCCTTACCAACGACAACGTCTAGAAGCATCCATCGCTGCTTTTCCATCTTACGTTACGCAAGGCCTTGGCCGCACAACACTGGTCTCTCATGTCATCGATGTTGGCGATAGTAAGCAGAGATACTATGTTATCTCACCGGCCATAGAAAAGCTAGTGTACGCAGAGTTGGATAGGATGCTCGAGTTGGGGGTTATAGAGGAGTCCCAAAGTGCCTGGTCCTCACCGGTAACCTTGGTGGTGAAGGTAAAGTCCGCATTTGTCTAGATGCCCGGAAAGTCAATGCCGTGACCGTAAAAGACGCTTACCCGCTTCCGCTCATCGCCGGTTTTCGTTATTTTGGCGCCTAAATACACGAATTCGCTCACATTGTCGATACTGTATTCGTCAAGTGTGATAATTTGTGTATTTGAGGTATTTTTCTCGACTGCGTCATGAGCTTTGTTTTATTCTCACTGATTTGTAGCCCTACTAGTTTTGCTTCGCTGTCAAGTTTTAGGAAGAGTTCTTTGGCAGTTATTGATGACCGTGACAAAATTTTGATGTCGTCCGCATAGGCTGCTACTTGGCTCGACTTGTATAGTAATGTACCTCGTACATCGACGTATTCCATAGCCAAATTGAATAGTAATGGAGCCAAATTGAATAGCAATGGGGCCAGCCCATCTCCCTGCTTCAGTTCGATATTTGTGTCAAAGGCATCGGTGAGTTCGTTGTTGATGCGGACTTGGGAGGTCGTTGCCGTATTTGCCATTTCGGTAAGACGAACTAATTTGGCTGGGATGCCAAAGCAAAACATTATTTGGTACAGTACGCTACGATCACTATTGGTCAACCTTGATACTCCCCAATAAGACTGTTGGCGTATGATCCGATTTTATTTTAAGATCTTTGAAAATATTTGATTGTGATATGCCTCTATAATTTTCGCACTGTAGCTGGTCACCTTTTTTATGGGAAGGGAATATAAATGATTAGCTCCCCTCGTTCAGCATACGAGGTGTGTTCAAAGGTGACTTTGTATTTTTAGGAAAAAATATTTATTTATTCGTCAATATTTATGTTGTCCCCTTCAAAGTAATCAATACACTTGTACCAACGCTTTTTCCAATTCTCGAAGCACTTTTCGGTATAGCTTTGAGCTCTTCCAGCGATGCAGTCTTTATTTCCTCAATCGTTGCAAATCTCCGTCCTTTCATAGGTCTCTTCAGTTTTGAGAACAAGAAAAAGTAAAAGTAAGTAACTCTTGATCTTTGACCTATTTTTTTCGATAGCGAAAAATCGCCGAGCACGCAAAACCCTTCTAACCGTTATGCCTCCCACAAACTAAACATATTATATCGCTGAAATTGTAAATATACGTTCGTGACGAGTGTACCAACATAAAAAAATCGATTATCGAATGTACGTCGCCCGAAAAATTTTAAGTCTCCTTACTTTTTGAACACACCTCGTATGTTCTTGTTACCAAATGTGTTGGATGACTTTGTGAATAGCTTTATGAACACTGCTGCCACCATATTTGATGAGCTCCACTGGAATCTCATCGATGCCCGGCGCTTTATTATTCTTCTTGGCTTAGATGGTGAAACATACTTCATCCAGAGTTGCTGGGGCCAATGGAAGCTCTCCGGAAACATAAATAGGATCCGATGTTCTGGAGCTATGCAGAGGATTGAGATTCTTGACATACAGGGTCTGAATAATAAGTAACCGGACTGACCTCAGGAAATTTTTCATTGGCAAAATATGTACAATTTTTCTTTAGAAATCTTCAAAGTAGTCCCCATTGGAGTCGATAACATGCTGATACCGGATTTTCCAATCCCCGAACGCTCCCTGGAAGTCTAGAGCCCTCGTCGTAGCACGTTGAACGTTTTCCAGAGTCCCGAACCGCGTCCCCTTAAGGTGTCTCTTGATCTTGGGGAACAGAAAGATGTCCGCTGGTGCCATATCCGGGCTGTAAGGAGGCTGCGGCAACGTTGCCTTCGACTGTTTGGCCAACTGCTCGGTGACGAGCAGGCAGGTGTGCGACAAAGCATTGTCGTGATGGAGGATCCACCAATCGGCAATCTCCGGACGGACTCGGCGAACCCGGGCGGTTAGTCGACGGAGCACCTCTCTGTAGTACTGGCCGTTTACAATTTGGCCGGGTGGCACAAACTCTTTGTGAACAATACCTTTCACGTCAAAGAAAGCAATGAGCATCGACTTCACCTTCGATTTGCTCATGCGCGCTTTTTTCGGTCGTGGTGACGCCGGTGTGTGCCACTCCGAACCCTGCCGCTTCGTCTCAGGATCGTATTCGAAAACCCACGTCTCGTCTCCTGTAATAACGTGGTTAAAAAACTCTGGTTCGGTTGCTCGATCGTACGCTCCTTTTTCACTCCGACGACGTAACTGAACACGCACTCCGCTCTTGCTCGATGCTATCTCTCCAAGCGCTTGGAGGCAACTGCTGCAGCCCGGTTCCCTTTACCTAGACCCCCACCACCACTACAGCACCAGATACCGGTTAGCAGACGCTTTGACGGCGCGGGGCAGGCTCAGTCCGGTTACTTATTATACAGTCCCTGTACGATGCCTATCACTCCTTAATCTTGGTTTCATCAGCAGTATTTCCGATTTCATCATGACAGAGCGTGGTTTTGGGCTGATAACCATGTTTTAGGCTTTTCACTACTTTGTATGGTTGCATTGTGTTGTTGCTCGCTAGACTTACATCAATACTTCTCATTCGGCCGTCATCGTATTTTCTTTTCTTAATTCTAATTATCCTATTCACAACTCTTCTGAGATTTTCATATTGTTCTCTCTTCGTCCTGGTTTTCCTACCTACATATTCTTTGTGTGCCTGATTCTAACGCATTTTGGCACTCATCGTCGAACCAATCATTTCTCTCTCGCCGGGCTTGATGTCCGATTGTAAAAAAGCGCTAGATGACTCCCACAAGTGATCGTTGAATTTACATTCAATATAACTATTAAATAAAAGTTTTTCCCATCTTCACAAAGAATTTCTTTCACGCAGTTCGGGCATTAGCTATGATGGCTTAGTAAGCCCCGCTAACAACCTGTCGCCTAATAAGCGCCAGACGACCTGTCTATACATTCTATTTATCGAAATCCGAGTCTGTTAGGCTTCCACATACAGATGGCAAGTCAAACGTTCGCGGCTGCCACAGTACCTCTCCCCTTATGATGTCGCGTTGAATCTGACAGCTTTCGTCTTCGGTCCAAAATATGTTTTTACGACTTCTGGACGTAATGATGTTGTTTTCGTTTCTTGTGGTATTAGATTAAATTTTGATTAGAATGGATAATGGCTTTAGACGTTGTGTTGACACGTTTATTTCCTTCAGGTCCTTTTGAATTCGGTACACTCTCGGGGATTCGGTTGATTACTTTGTGTGGACCGGTATAAGGCTATTGAAGAGGTTTTCAGCATTCATAGACACGTAAAAAGACGTGACTACACGTTGCTAGATCTTTGTGTACGAAAATACTGTCAGAACGGTGATGTGTTGCTGGTGTTGGTTTTAATCTTCTTAAATTGTGCTTAAATTTCTCAATGAATATTGAAATATCGTTAGGTACTTCGTTCTCCACGAAGAACTCCCCAGGCAGTCGCAGCGTTAGACCGTAAAGCATTTCGGGTGGCGAGCCCTTTATTTCCTCCGTGTAGACGGAGCACATGTGAGTGGCTTTTAATGTTCTGTGCCATCGTTCCATCATGCCATTTGAAGCTGGGTGATATGCTGTTGTTTTGATGTGTTTTTCTTATTAATTTTGTAAGCGCTTGGAATAGAGATGACTCGAATTTACTGCCTCTGTCCATGGTGACTATAAGTGGTGTTCCGAACCGCGATATACAGTCAGCGTAAAATGCCGTCGCAGCCGTGGCAGCCAAAATGTCAGTGAAAGGTACCGCTTCCGTCCAGTGTCAAAATCTATCAATCATCGTGACCATATATCTATAACCACGGGGTATATGCAACGGTCCCACGATGTCAATATGCACGTGATTGAATCGATTGTCTGTTGATGCAATGACATTGGAGGTTGTACAGTATGCCGGTTGATTTTGGATCGTTGACAGCTGAAACAGCTTTTTACCCATGTCGCAATATTTTGATTCATATTTGGCCACACGTAACGCTTTCGAATCAGTTTCCCTGTTACTTTTATTCCTGGATGCGCCAAGCGACGATCAGAGTCGAATACTTATCATCGAAGCAGCTTGCGCATTATTGGTCTCGCGATTTTCGTTGATACATGACAATAGATAAAGTGATCTTTTGATTTGTAGAGACGATTCTGTTTCGATGGTGGTTTTAACTTCTTCGTTGCGTTGTTTTTCCTTTGCTATTTTGATTGGATCCAAAGCGTTTGTCGTAATCTCTTCGAGGCGAGATAAAGCATCAGATACAATGTTTGTCACTTCCTTTGCCATATATTATTTCAGTTGAAACTGAGATATATAAGCCAATTGCCGTGTTTGTCGTGGTGATGCTTTTGCCAACTTCTGTGCAAATGCAAACGTTAGAGGCTTATGATCCGTTTATATAAGGAATGTTCTCCCTTCTAGCTTTTCACGAAAATGCTTTATGGCCAAATGTATTGCTTGAAGCTCCAGGTCGTACGTACTGTATTTTTTGTGCGTTGCTAATTTTCTTTTAATTCAAGTGGTTTCCACTCTTTTTTTTATACTGCTCCAAGACCGCCCGCATAGCAAAATTCAAACCATCTTTAGTTACTGCTAGAGGAGCGTCGGGTACAGGATGAGTAAGAATGGCTGTAAATTCAAGTATGCTTTTACTTCTTTCAAACGCTTTTTCTGTAATTTCGTTCCAAACTATTGTAGTTTTATCATTTTTCTTGCTCTTTCCACGTAAGGCATTAAGTAGTTGCAATACTTCAGCGGCATTTCTCATAAATTTTCGATCAAAACATCTAAATAGAGATAATGCTAATCCATCGAGGTCAGGAATGCCTTCAACTCCGCTAGATGGGTGGATATTCTGGACACGCTGGAAAACTCTTTTCAAGTTCCAGAATATCTAATGCGGCTTTTGAGGAACTACCTAAAGGACCGAAGCCTGCTCTACGACACGACACAGGGCCAACGAAGGATGGAAATTACATCGGGTGTTGCCCAGGGATCTATCCTTGGTCCGGACCTGTGGAACGTGTCTTACGACGGGCTACTGAGACTTGAGATGCCAGATGAGCCGCGCTTGGTCGGCTATGCGGATGACGTTGCGGCTCTGGTCGCTGGACGCACCGTTGAACAAGTGCAACTTAGGCTAGGTATGCTAATGCGCTGAGTGAGTGACTGGATGACTGCTCGCGGGCTGAGTTTAGCACTGGAAAAACCGAAGTGGTCATCTTGACAAAAAAGAGAATCCCTAGAGTAAGGATGATCAGTATTGGAGATATACAAATCGAATCGAAGCCAGCGGTGAAGTATGAGCTGGGGCTACTGATCGACTCGAAGATGAGTTTCTCTGAGCAAATCAGGGCAACGGCTGAGAAGGCTGCTTCGGAATATCGGCCCTGAGTCGACTTATGGCCAACAAGAAGACGCCTCTTGATGAGTGCTGTAGGGTCAGTGCTACTGTACGGAGCAGAGGTATGGGGCGACGCTCTCAGCAAGGAGGTATACCGAAAACGTTTGGCACAGGTTCAGAGAAGAGGAGCACTGTGAATTGCATCCTCGTATCCAACAGTCTCCGACTCGGCGGTAAGAGTGATTGCAGGCGTGATACCTGTCGCCCTCCTTGCTAGAGAGCGCCGCGCTATTTACCTGCGCCGAAACGAGGATGCGAGGGAGATAGTTGCCCGCGAGGAGAGACAGCGCTCTCTCAACAATTGGCAACAGTCTTGGGTGAATTGCGCGCCTCATCCCGGATGTGAGCCCGTGGCTAAATCGAAAGCATGGTGAGACTGACTTCTATCTGACCCAGCTTTTGAGCGGGCACGGGTGTTTTCAGTCTTACCTGCACAAGATCGATAAGTCACGATCTCCCGATTGTCGGTTTTGCCCAGGAGAAGAGGACAATACCTGTCACACATTTTTGCGTGTACAAAATGGGTCAGGCCGCGACGGGAACTCTACAGGGAGACGGGAGAGCTCACCCCGGATAATATAGTTGTGGTGATGCTCGAATCGGTTGACAAATGGAACCAGGTGGCACATTATGCTCGGGCAGTCCTAAAATATAAAAAGGACTCACAGCATCCGGGGGCGCTGGGGCTGGGGGATCGCTCTTCTGGCATTTCCTCTCTCCCCTCCCGCTAGGAAAGGGACTCCCCAGCTTGAAGGCGCCCTACGGCGTAACAAAACGAGACCTGGCCCGAAGTAATGTGCCAAACGGTTCCAGGCTGGGTTCTCAGGTTGACAGGGGAGGTGTTTTGTGGGTAGTCCAGTCGCGCATGGGAGTCCCACACTCTGTGCATAAATATCATTCACCTCCCTAAAAAAAAAAAAAAAAATCCATCGAGGTCCGAGTTAGCATCTGATGAGTAACTTCGATGCCGAAATTTCAAATTAATTTTTCATGCATTTCTTCCAATGAGCAAAAATTAATAAAAATTTTTTTCTAGCGTATTTTTTGTTTTTGTACTCATAAAGCTTTTTCGGACCAAAGGTATCCAATCGCGAGAGGAACGTAAAAATTTAACGCATTTCTGCTCGACACTGGAAAGATAATTGTAAGATCTGCACGACTACCTTTGACGAAAAAAAAATATTTAAGACTCCCCTTAAAGCTCTGATAATTTTGTTCACCCCAAAACATTCAAGAAGTGATCACTTCTAACCTTTCCACAAAGTTTCATAGCTGTTGCTTTATAGTTTCGGAGAAAAACTACTGTGACATACAGACGGATGGACGGACGGACGAACCCAGCTCGTAATAATAAACTGTCTGCTTAAAAATAGAATTTTAACTGTTATTGAATATAATAACCCACTAAGTGAATACTGCTCTGCCTACAGAAATAGAAAGTCTGCCAACAAATTAGTACAGTCATCCACCTACTCAACAAGAAAAAAGTCAGTAAATATCATGGCGATCAATTGTGACACAGCAAACGTGTACGAAAGAGCTAACATTCCCGAATTTTTCAACGTTATGTCTGAACTAAATATCAACGGTGACTACATAAACTGGATTGCAAACATTCTTATGTGTAAACTTCTCCTAGGAAATGATTCTATCGTAATAAGCAATGGTCTACCCCAAGGAGACGTACTGAGTCCACTCCTTTTCAATATCTAAACCTCAAGTCTACACGGAGAGATCGTGTAGTCTTTGCGTATAGACGTCTTTTAAATCGCTCCTGTCAAAAGTTTTCGAATATTAAATTAATTTTTTAAAAATCGACTCAGGAAATTTCTATCAATATTATTTTACTTCGATTAGTAAAGAAAAGCAAAGAACCCAAGAAAACTTCAGGGCCGCTGGTATGGAGGAGCCCGCCGGCTGCCCACCGTTGGGGCAACCTGGGGAAACGACGAATACGAAACTGGCGATAATCACCAAGAGAAAACATAACGAAGAAACCTCCGCAGATGGAGGATGCAAGCTGCAAATAATAGCGGACAATCAACAAATGAGCAAATTGCAAAAAGAAAATGATGAACTAAGGCTAGCGATACAGTTCCTCAAAGATCTATTCAAAAGACCCAGCCGCAAAATCAATGGCAACAGGTAACAAAGGCGAAGAAAAGTGCAAAACAAGCAAATCCAGAAGATGTACTAAGTGCTGTTGGCACCAAAGAGATTCAAAACTATTTTGCAGCACTGGAGGGATTAACCGAGGAATGGAAATTGAAGAAAACATCGAAGGTAATTCTACCAAAGATAATGATTTAAACTTTATTCCGTATTTTAAAAAAAAATAAGGAGAAGAAACCAGCACGCAGTTCTGCTGGTTCCTCTGAAAAGGCTTCCAAAAAGGCAGAAAAAGTTCCGCCAATCGACGTGTTCGGACAAAGCGGAAAGGATATGATTCGGCTATTGGGAGCCGAAAATAAACTAATCGATTTCGAGATAAATAGAGAATGCCGAAAAATTAACTATAAGGACGAAATCACTGGTTGATTTCAAGTCAGCCAAAGATGCGATGAATTCTGGGGAAATTCCACACTTCACCTATACCCCAAAAAGTGAGAAGAATCAGACCATTGGAGTATTATTTGCACTCGCCGCTAGAGGACCAGCAGAAAATGCTTCTCAAAATTTACCGGTAACAGTTTCAAATGTCTCAAAATAACTTGTCTTTCAGTCACATTCCCATGGACAGACTTCGCCTCATCTCGATCAACGTCAACTCTATTGTTACTTTACAGCGACGTGACTATCTCCTTGAATTTATTGTTAAGCAACAGCCTGACATCATACTTCTCACTGAAACCCACCTCAATTCATGGCACTCCATGGCATTCAAAAATTTTGCATTCGTAAGAAACGATAGGGTAAACGGATATTGGTTCGAAGACCCTATTGTTCGAAGACCCTATTGTTTCCAAAATATTGAAAAAGTCGAACTCAAAAGCTTTGAATTTCTTGAACTGCCCGTTATTAAAATTTCACTGCCAGGTGGGGATAACCTCTTCGTTATCTCTGCCTACGCAACTGGTCGAAATGTTTTCAAGTTCAAGGTATCAGCTCAATGCCTTTTTTGAAATACTCAGATTGAACAGGCTGCATAGTAAAAGCCAAGCATACATCATGGCTAAATGCTACCACTAATCCAAGAGGTGTATTCCTGAAATCGTGGATAACAGACAACCCAATTGATTACAGGTGCAACCTATATGGGTCGATGTTCCCAACATACCCTAGGACAAATTCATATTTGGACCTCTGCATTGCTGACGCAAGACTTGAATTCGGCTTTATTAGTCCTCAACGCAAACTCCAAGAGGTTCCTTATGATAGCGATCATAACGCAATCGTAATGGAAATCAATCATCAAAGGGATGATCTCTTCCTCATTCCAGTTCAACATGAAATTCGTCGGTTGAATTTAAAAAAACGGATTGGGAAAAGTTTCAAAAGAAGTTTAATCGGGATTATCGGAAGCAATGTCCTCCTGATGATTGCAACGCTTGCTAAATGGTTCCTAATTACAGGAATCTAACTAACGATGAAATAGATCTCTATTTGTCAAAGTTAGAGAAGCTGACGTTAGAAACGATTGAGAAAGTCGTTTCCAAGATTAAACATCGAAACAATATGGAAGAATATGAAACACCAACCATCGCAAGGTTGCAAAGATTGAAAAGCCTTCTTCTCACACGCGTCAACAATATTTATCGGCGATTTCGGACTTCAACCATACCTCGTTGAATTTGCTGAAATTACACCTGAAGAATGTTCGGAACTTAATCCGTTCATACTTCAGGAGTGAGATCAGTAATCAATGGGCGGAAAAACTGAGGAGTATTAGCCCACAGGATCCAGATGGCGTTTTCACGAAAGTGAATAGCATATTCCGTAAGAAATCTCGAGTGAAGGTATCGAATCTTGGAGTCGATAGTGATGTAATAAATCTTCTCGATAGGGCTGGTGTCGAAATTGACACTACGACTCCGGATAGAAATGGAAACAGGATTATATGTGTGGATTGCAGAAACTTGCGCTGATTGAAACTAATTTTGAGTTGGTTTATCTACCAAATCCTAAGAGAGGGAATCAAAAATTTTCAGAGGTCATTGAAGCAAAAGCTCAAACCAAGCCTGAACGGCGAATCTATTCTTCATTTCAATGAAACATTAACATCTGACCTCATACCGAGCTCGAATGTTGTTGATTATTTTATCAGCCATGAAGACTTGTGTTTCATATTTGGCAGGATAAACAACAAGAAATCATGTGGTACTGACGGTATTCCAAATATAGTTCTACGACATTTGCCTGAGGTTGCTATTAGGAATTATTGCATATTGTTCAACAACATGTTGAGCAATTCATATTTCCCAAATAAGTGGAAAAAGGCTAAGGTATTTCCGATCTTGAAGAAAGGAAAAGAATCTTTGAGCCCTAAAAGCGATCGCCCAATCAGCTGGCTGCCTAATATCAGCAAGGTGTTTGAACTGATACTAAATAATGCATTAAACGCCCACATTGAGAAATATGAATTGATGCCAAATTGCCAATTTGGCTTTCGTCCCAGGTATTCCACCATACATGCGATAACGAAAGTAAACTCAGACATCTGTTGGCAACTGTTGGAGCATGTCTCATTGATATGGAGAAAGCCTTCGTTACGGTGTGGCTAGATGGACTAATTTTTAAACTCCTTCAGGATAGGTTTCCCAAACACCTTGTCGCCATTATGTGCAATATGTTATACGGGAAATCACTGCTGGAAAACTGACGATAATGGACGACTTGAAGGTCTTGAATGGTCTACAGCAGCGCGATCATTGGTAGCGTTTGCTAATGATCTGATCATCTATACGGCAGACCAAAAAGCTACAAAAGTTCAGAGCAATCTTCAAAAAATGTTTAATGATGTGCAGCTGTACACTGACAATTGGCGAATGAAAATCAATGCGCAGAAGTGCGAAACAATTTTGTTTCGGAAAGGGGACTAGTCAAGACCTGAAACGTAATTGGAAGGATTTCCACATTATGGCTGGTGAGGGTAGTTCAGAACGGGTGTCACATAAATCCTGTGTTCGATACCTCGGTGTTCATCTCGATCAGTATATGTACTATACTGAACATGTCAAAATCATACTCAGTAAAGCACAAAAAGTAGTATGGCCCTTCGACGACTCTTTCATTCCAGATACATTGATCAAAAGGTCAAAGTTATCTGTTACAAGACCCTGGTTAGACCAGTTTTGACATATGGATGTCAGATCTGGTACAACCAGAGTGCTGGTACTTGGAAAGATAAGAGTTTTCAAAGGGAAATGTCTTCGCGCATGTACTAATTTGTACAGAAAGCCTGAGACGGGTTGGAAGGACTATATGTCGAATAGAAAAATTTATCAAACTGCTAAACTGACAAGAGTCGATATCTTCAAACTGAAACTTCTTCGGAATCACATCGCAGGATCTGTAGCTGTGAGTGAAAACCCCTGGATTTCCCAGCCGTTCCACCCTACAGACGGGTATATTGTGACTTGCCTCGCTACTGGCTTCGTTCCTCCATAAGCATTTGTGTATTTGGACATGAATCGATATGCTTTTGATTCTGACGGTGTCCCAATCATATATCACATATATAGACGGGCCGCCGATAAGAAGATAAAATATCCTCCGAATTTAAGTTCACGAGACCTTGAATTCCAATAGATAGTCATTTGCTAGATTCGTTGAGGCTGGTCGAGCTGAGACCAGGTATTGGTGTATTGGTGGCTGAATGACAATGTCTAAATTATTCGTGTTTATTTTCTGCTTTGCGTTTTTCGTTACTTCGTTTTTAGTTTCGTTTCATTATTGCTACATTTAGTGTTATTGTTTATTTGTAATAAATTAGGGATAGATTTCAGTATAAGATAACGTTTTTTTTCGATTGAATTTGTTTAGAATGAGGGTGTAACATATTAGGTATAGGATAAAAGTTCACTGTTGTATTGGTAATATAAGTAATTTTTGAATAATGCTGGTTGTTTTTTTCTCTTTTTTCCAATTGAATCAAAAAATATGTAATAATTTTAATTAATTTGAGTTTGCTAGTGTTTTTTTGCATTAAATGTGTTTCAATTATAACGTATAAATTTAGAGAGCCATTTGGGCCATTAAGTTTTCGTAGTTTTATTGTTTGGAATTTGCTTTATATTCTTTTAAAATTCATAACGATTGGTACTGAATAAAGACCTTTTGACTTGGACTTTGATCACAAGTCTACATACACTAACTGACATTCATACCACCCTTATACAATTTGCGGATGATTTCCTAATATTGTAAGTAAAGGTTAAAACAGAATAAGCAACTTCAAGAACCTGCAACAAAAGTTCAAAGCTTTCATTGATATCTCTAATAAACCAAACCTTCCCGTAAGTTTAGAAAAATCCCATGCTATTGAATTCTTTACGAATATAACCCACACAAAAAAAATAAAATATGAAAACAGACAGCTTGAATGGGAAAAACATTTCACATTTTTGGCAGATCCTTCAACAATCAAAGAATTCTACAACAAATCAAGAAACAAAGCGGAAAAAATAAATGCTCTGCGCATATATAACAATCTACCAGAAATTGTTATGGAAGCAAACTCACTTTTGGTATTTAAGAAAAGACTAAGGGAGCATTTAATGAGGACCTGTAATTCTGCTTTTATGAGCCCAGTATCTTAGGGCGTTCTTTTGACCCTATCGGCGAGATACTGAATGCGTCGTATTATATTGAATTTTTTTATCTCTGAGATCTGATCATGATTTTCGGACTAGATTTTCACGAAAAGGACTAAAAAAAATTAAATTCACATTATACTGTGTGCCCCTTATACCGATGTGTTAAACATTGTCTGGGTGGCACAAAGGACCAAGCGAAGTAATGTGAATGCAGATCGCACGAGTGTTGTGCGGCGAAGAAAGAGTGATGGAGAGAGTGGTAGGGAATCGAGGTATTTAAAAAAAAACATTGCCTTCCAAATTAATTCTACCAACCACGATCTCTCTCCTAAATAAGCTATAAACACACTTAAATCTCTAATTAGACCTGTAATCGAAACAAATTTTACTAATATAATACATGCATGCATACATGGTTCATAGTCTCAAGGCGAAATTTTTAAAACGATGTCTTGGTGTACCCAATACAGTTCCCAACATACTCACTTACCAGCCAGACTAAGAGGGGAGCAACTGCTTGCGAAAGAAATAGGTAAAAACCTACATTGTAAAAAATCCAAAGAAATGATCAATGAAAAGCAACACCTGCTATCTTGTTACCAAAGCCACATAACTTTTCAACTAGGTAATGTTTTAAAAAACATTCCCAGTACCTTTAAAATAATAAATTATGAAAATTTTAATAAATCAATAGATGACTTAAAAAACTCAGAACAATGTTTACACTTTCTTCACGGATACTGCAACAAATAGTCTGGGAGCTGGTAAAATGACTTACTTCTACAACAACAACAACAACAACAAAAAATGCATTAGCGCAGATTCCATTGGCCATATATGAAGCCATAGCTTCGGTAGAATCAGACTCCAGTAACACTTTCGCTATTTGCTCAGACTCCGAAAATGCAATAAAAGAAATTACTAATAATATAAATCATAAAACAATCACGGAAAAAATTGAATGACAGGCAAAACTCTCTACTACTTTTATATTGGGTACCCAAATATGAAAAGTTCCACACTTTTGACTTGCAACGGCGAAACTAGCAATTGTTGAAGGACTGGATGTAGATGTAGATTTTTTTATGAAATGGAGTTACCCTTAAAAAAAACCAATCCAACCAATACAGATGGCACGATTATTACCACATACTAGACTGTAGCCCTTGGTTACAGACGGCTCTCATATTCAGAACAAGACCATGGCTTTATTATGGTAAAAGAAAATATTAAAAAACAACAGAGTCGTCAACAGAGCATATAATTACAAGACTATAAAAAGCAAAAGTGGTCCCTCCCAATATGCAAGTGGAGGAAGGTAGAATAGCCCAACTGTTCAGCAAAAACAATGAAAAATTGCTTGATCAACTAATATATTTTCTAGATGAAGAAAACACAGAGCTTTATGGGCTGTTTGCTAAGCAATCCACTCAATTTCCTAACTTACACTAAATTCCTAAAAAGCACTCAACTAACCAAGCCACAAACCTTCTAAAAAAATACTAAGAAAGTAAAACCACAAGTCAAAAAACACCTAACACGCCCAACAGAAGATGTTACTATTAGTCCCATTGGACATATACCGACACATCGATGGCTAGTGCTTAGCCAGGACCAATACACACCTAAACGCAGTTTAGGCAGAGAAAAAAAGTACAGGTCATGATGTTAATAGGATTTTGTAATTTAGTACAAAACCTTGCAAATCTACCATTACACATTGCAATTCAATTCCATTTAAAAATAACCCTTCGCAAATAATAAATATTACACAAATCTCTTACCTTTGTCGCAAAGATGGCATTGGTGCGGCTTTTTGACAGTATGTGATCTTATGTGTACCATAAGACTACTCGACTGAGTAAACGCCTTCGAACAAATATCACATTTATATGGTTTTTCACCGCTATGTATTCGAATATGAGTATTCAAGCTGCCAATATGAGTAAAAGTTTTGTCGCATATAGAGCACTGGTATGGTTTATTCAACGTGTGTGATCGAACATGTTTTGCCAGATCGCCTGCATTTTGAAAAGATTTTTCACATTGTGAGCACTGAAAACAGTTGCTGACGGCCTGTTTACTATCGTCGCCTACTCCTCGAGTAGAAATCTCTTCGAAGCAGGTTAATTCAGCATTTACTGATTTCCTTTGCGTTGTTTCTTGCCATCTTTCATAGTCTGTTTGTTGCATAAATGGTCCATTACTCGAACTTAACGAGCTTTCGTCATCACAGTCTATCAGCTGAAGGCTTGGTAAAGATCGATTTTGTGTTTTGATGACGAGGTTTACTGCTTTTAACTTTAATCCTTCGCTTGATTTGAAATTTTCGTTTATATCTTCGTCGTCGTTACTATCTGAATGGACCAGCTCGCAAATGGGTTCCATAATGCTGGAATACTCGAAAAAATCCTCTTCCGCCTCATCGTTAGAACTTTGCTGGTTAGTGCTAAGTGTTGAATGCATCTTGCCCATGTGATCATATAGCAGTTGAGGACGATCGAATGCATCTCCACAGCATATACAATGAAATGTCAAATCCGGACCCTTGAGGTTTTGCTCGGTATACTTTATAGTGTTCGTTATGGTCAACGGGTGGTTTGCGTTATGATTGTGAAATTGCGCGAGATGAACTTCCATTCCTGCAGTAGGACGATCCGCCTGAAAAGGTTGAAATGAAGACTACATTACAAAGCCAGAGTAGTAATCCTTTAATAGTCAATCAATATAATCAGCATTCCGAACACAAAATGACGGCTTTAAAGTTAAAACAAGCCATCGATGAAAAAACATGGAAAGACAAGCCCCACACAAAGCTCACTTAAGATAGAAAGCAAAGCCTTACTACAGTTTAGCATCCCACGTGCTAGAAAACAATGACGTACCACATATGGAATAAGATCAGGTGTGCACTTTTCCTTTTGTCGATAAGTGACATTTCTTCGACTCAACAAGGTTACGAATTTAATACAGGAATTTTCAAAACAGTATTAAAGGCTGAGCTACAATCAACATAACCAGACATAAAGCAAATGTCAAAAAAAGTTGAACCCGAACATTTTATAGGGCATTGAGTACATTTGACATAAGGATGACATACGCAACATGAAAAGTTGAAATCGAACGAACTTTTTATGTCAATATGACAAATACATTGTTTACTTTAAGTGACAATCATACATTATTGTTCGCCATTTGAAAGGGTGAGTAAAATTTTATCCAGCTGTGAGGAACTATGCAGAAAACAGGTGTTCTCACCTGTTAAGGACAATTCCATTCTGATATTGAAATTTAATTTAATATTTCTTCTACGCCGTTGAAGACTTTCATCAACAAAATTATAACGCATTGTCAAAAACATAAAAAATCAAAATCAATTCGAAATCATCCATTTTCTTCAATTACTTATGTCGCAATGACATTTTTTCGTATCTGTCAAGATCACGTAAGCGCGAATCGTATTTAGGCGAACTATGTGCGCGCTACGTTGCTTGACGTTCCTTATTTTGTGTTATGTTGATTGTAGCACAGCGGTAAAAGTGCAAACCGTGCGATTTGAGTCTTTTCATTTTTCGGAGAGCCTAGCTTTATGAATTGCTGTGGTGAAAACAATTGTGTTCACTTACCCTAAATGCATTAAAACATGCAAAATTATTCGCATAAGTTGATGCCAGAAGTTAAAAAGTTGAAAAATGTAGTGCGCGATATGTAGGTTTAGTGAAATCAATTGCTATCACTAACGAAACGCTTCGAACTTTGTTCGCCAACGTTTCGATACATACAGCGCGCACCTTCCACTGCGGAAATCGGCAAAATACAAGTTGAAAAGTCAGCGATTGAAAGCAGCATTCAGCTAATCAAATGAAAACAAAAACCTGAGACCTGAGCATGTCTACTAAATAGCAGCTGAAATTAGAACAAATTTTATTTCTTACGGTACTTATGGAGTTGAGAGAATTGGACTAAAAGTGCGTATGTATGGTAAACAAAAATTTGAATTTGCTTGCAATTTTACCAACCCATGGTAAATTTTAATCCATCTTTTACACGTTCATTTGCCTCTCTTTTCATTTTGACAGCTCCTCGATTGCAGGTGCTAGTTAGTCTATATGCTCTGACCAGACGATGCGATTGTTGCATGTAAGCAGCTCAGATTTTGATCAGCTGCGAATACGGCGACTATATTACAAGGGCGGCAGTTGAAAGCTATGTTTGGGGTTTGAATGTTAAGTCTGGAATATGATGGAGGAGAGTTGCAGTACTATTTAGAGTTCGATGTTAACTTCTTTGAGAAATTCTAGGAATCGTTTTAAAGATTTTCATTATTTTTGTTAGAG
Organism: Odontomyia ornata; assembly: GCA_963969285.1. Classification (NCBI taxonomy): domain Eukaryota; kingdom Metazoa; phylum Arthropoda; class Insecta; order Diptera; family Stratiomyidae; genus Odontomyia; species Odontomyia ornata. The sequence goes on from OZ017740.1 coordinate 178,408,583, forward strand.
AAATGTACTTCTTCTTCTTTGTAGCCCTACAGCCCCTTTCGGGCCTTCGCTTAGAGATAGAGTATCTCATTGTCATGATCGAATGTATCGGCACTCCACAAGGTGATATGATCATTATCACGCTTCGGCCGTACCACTTGCACCCTAACTAACTAACTAATTCAGCTATTTTAAGTTTTTATAGTTATATGCTCTGATGAACAAGATTCTATTAATTTGTTTTTTCAATGTTTTGATGTTGATGTTGTTTTCGAGGAGTTTGTGTAAAACACATTCTATTGATTTATTTAAATTGTCATAACTTATTAGATTATAGTTGTTGGGGATGTTGTTTATGAAGTTGTCTAATTCGAAGTATATATTTTGTGGATCTGGTAACAAGGGTACATAGCATGAGGTATTGAAAAAGTTTGAATATTTGATATACATTGTGGAGAGGTTCGAGATTTTGTTGTTTTCAGTGACCTTCTCTGAACTTATTGCAGTGTAGCCTTTTTTCCGATTTCTTTGATTGGGAGTTGTTCTGGTCTTAGTTTTGCAGGTGGTTCTTTGGCCAGGGCAGAGCATATCTACTGACTAGCACCTGCAATGTAGGAACTGTCAAGATGAAAAAAGAGGCAAATAAATGTGTAAAAGATGGATTAAAGTTTACCATGTGCTGGCTCAATTGCTTGCAAATTCAAGTTTTGTTTACCATACATATGCACTTTTAGTCTAATTCTCTCTACTTTATAAGTCCCGTAAGAAATAAAATTTGTTGTAATTGTAGCTGCTATGTAGTATATATGCTCTGGCCAGGGCTGCGATGGGACTCCCATGCTCGCAAGAAGGTAACCGGACTACTCACTAAACACCTCCCCTATCAACCTGAGAACCTAGCCTGGAACCATTTGACACATTACTTCTGGCCAGGACTCGTTTTGTTACGCCGTGAGGTGCCTTCTAGCTGCGCCGTTAGGTACCTTCAAGCTAGCCGGATGGGAGAGGGAAAGAGGAAGTGCCAGACAAGCGATCCCCCAGCTTCAACGCCTTCGCCTGCTGTGAGTCCCTTTCATATTTTAGGACTGCTCGAAAATAATTTGCCATCTGGTTCCATTTGTCAACCGATTCGAGCATCACCGCGACTCTCCCGTCTCCCTATAGAGGGCTCTTCGCAGCTTGTCCCATTTTATGTACGCAAAAAATGTGCGGCAGGCATTGCCCTCTTCTCCTGGGCAAAACCGACAATCGGGAGAGGGTGACTTACCAATCTTGTGCAGGTAAGACTGAAAACACCCACGCCCGCGCAAAAGCTGGGTCAGATAGAAGTCAGTCTCACCATGCCTTCGATTTAGCCACGGTCTCGTGGAGACCCAAGACTGCTACCAAACGTTGAGCGAGCGCTGTCTCTCTTCGCAGATAACCATCCCCCTCGCATCCTCGTTTCGGCGCTTTTAAATAGCGTGGCGCTCTCTAGCAAGCAGGGCGACAGGTATCACGCCTGCAATGACTCTCACAGCCGAATCAGAAACTGTCGATTACGAAGCTGCAATTCTCAGCGCTCCTCTTCTTTGTACCTGTGCCAGGCGTTTCAGGTAAACGTCTTAGCTGAGAGCGTCGCCCCATACCTCTGCTCCGTACAGTAGCACTGACCCTGCAGCACTCATCAACAGGGACCTTCTTGATGGGCTGGGTTCCCTGCGTTGGCTATAAGTCGACTCAGAGCCGATATTCCCGATGCAGCCTTTTCAGCCGTTGCTCTGATTAGCTCAGAGAAACTCGTCTTCGAGTCGATGAGTAGCCCTAGGTCCTTTATCGCTGGTTTCGATTCAATTCGTAAGTCTCCAATACTGATCATTCTTACTCTAGGGACTCTTTTTTTTGTCAAGATGGCCACTTTGGTCTTCTCCAGTGCTAAACTGAGACCACGAGCAGTCATCTAGTACCTCACTCGATGCATTGGCATACCTAGCCTAAGTTCCGCTAGTTAATGGTGCGTTCAGCGACCAGAGCCGCAACATCATCCGCATAGCCGATCAAGTGCGATTCATCTGGCATCTCAAGTCTCAGTAGCCCGTCGTAAGAGATGTTACACAGGTCCGGACCAAGGATAGATCCCTGGGCAACACCCAATGTAACTTTCATCCTTCGTTGGCTCTGTGTTGTATCGTAGAGCAGGCTTCGGTCCTTTAGGTAGTTCCTCAAAAGCCACATTAAATATTCTGGAACTTGAAGAGGGTTTTCTAGAGTAGCCAAAATATCCACCCATCTAGCGGAGTTGAAGGCATTCCTGACGTCGAGTGTCACCAACAGGGCGATCCGTCGCTTGGTGCGACTATATGCCTACGCCTTCTGCACCGCGCTGACCACCTCTACAATCGCATCAATGGTAGAACGTCCTGCTCTAAAGCCGTACTGCCGAGGAGATAGGTCCCCAGCAGTACGAATCGCGTCAGTGAATCTTTCCTTGATGAGTTTCTCTAGCTCCTTAACAGCCGTGTCTAGCATGCATAACGGGTGGTATGCAGACGGTGATTCGGGATTTTCCTTCCTCTTGCTGATCAGCACGAGCCTCGCCACCTTCCATCGTACCGGGTAAATCCCATCCCGTAGGCAAGCGTTGAATGTGCTGAGCAGCAAGTCAGGACAATGGTGATAGATGCGCCGCAACACATCAGCTGGAACACCATCTGGACCTGGAGCCTTGCTCGCTTACAATGAAAGGACTGCCTCTTCCAGGTCCGGCTTTGTAAAGAGTGGACACTCGGCTGCTGTTTCACCATGGACAGCGTCAACACGGACGGGATGGGTGGGGAAGAGTCCCCGCACTGTCTCATCCACCTTTTCCGCGTCTTGTATGCAAGACTTCCGCGTAACTGGCCTGTAGCCAAGGCCCCACGGATCCTTGTTCACATTGTCCACTAGGTCTTGCCGGCAGCGAGCCTTGCTACTGTTAATCAGTTTACGAAGGCATTTCCTGGCCGACTTATATGCTGCCACCGAGTTGCATGCCTCGTCACCATTCCGCGCCCGTTGAGCCTCACTTTGAAGCTTGTGACACTCCCTTCGCTTTTCAGTGATTTCAGTTGACCACCAGTACACGGGGGGCTTGCCGTGCCGGGTCCTTCGACGGGGCATAGAAGCGCAGCAAGCAGTCGTGATGATACTCATAGTTGAGTTCACTACGTCTTGAGCTGCCTGTTCTTCCGTCCCCTCCAAAGCTCCCTGCAGCGGCTCACCTGCTGTGAACACCTCGACGAACCTCTCAACGTCCATCCTCCCGATGTTCCATCCAATTGTAGAAGGCCGGGAGCACGGACGTCGGGAGACAACATCACTGATCTAAAATGGAATGCACTGATCATCACTGGCGAGTTGTCTTCTAATACTCTCCAGTTGTGTATCCTCCGAGGCAAATGTCACGTCCGGTATTGTTCCCCACAGCCAATACGGCGGAAAGTCGGCATATTTCCGGTGTTTAGTCCGAGGAGCTCCGTCCTGGCCACCATTTCCAGGATTCTTTTTCCCCGCGGATCTCTTTGAGGCATGCCCCATTCGATTGCTTTCGCGTTGATGTCTCCCCCAACGAGTACGTTGCACTCTGCGTTCGAGACAGCGCCTTCCAGAGCATTAAGCTTGGCTTGGAAAGATGATATCGATCCGTTCGGCGTTAGGTACACACTAAAGAAGGTGGTCCCTGAGCATCGAACCCACATAAAACCATCCGCCTGTCCACAACTCTCCACTTGGAAATCACTGTTCCGAACCCAGATGGCAGTAGTACAAGTTTCGTCAGGATACCATAATGCAGGACATTTATCAAGGTGTTGCTTGTTCAGCAGCAAGAATTCGGCTTTCATGACCCTCGCAAATTTATCAAGCGGGCGTCATCGGAGATCTGATTTTGCCTTGGCTACGGCTTCCTTGAACACCCGGCATTTTCCTGATCCCAAGACGTGTCCAAAATCAGGTTTTGGATCAGGATCCTTGCAAAGAATACAGTGTGCCTCCTTCGTACACTCTTTTCTTTTATGTCCCATTTCACCGAATTTGTAATATAGGGAACTCCTTTCGGGCCCTTTGCATACTTGTGTGGTGTTACCATAGCCAAGGCATTTGAAACATTGAAGAGGCATTGCTCTTCGTTGTATCCTACAGACAACCCACCCTATTCGTACTTTGCCCTCGTTCAGGAATTGTTTGGATGGGGTTTGTAGATTAGAAACTGTTACTGGGATACCCATACATCCCTTTAGTGCTTTTTTTTGAGGCTATCTATTTTTTTAAAGAAGTATTTAGGAGCGCGTGTTAGCCTGGTTATATTTGTTTCTATTATTGGTCTAATTAGGGACTTTAAGCTATTTTTTGCCATGCTGGGTAAGAGTCCGTGGATTAGGAAGCGAAGTTTAAAGGTTTAGTTTATTGTTTTCCCGCTTTTTCTAAGGCTGTGTTGCAGAAAGTTTTGAAGCAATTTTGGTTGTTAAAGGTTCTGCCTAGGAAGATGAAATTTTCAACTCTATCGATACGTTTGTATAAATACATCAACTTTCAATTCCCAAAATATGAACCAAGAATTCACAAAATATAAATTCATGGAATTCTATTTGAAATGAATACAATGTATAGTAAACCATTCTTTCAATGAAATAGTAAACAAATGAGTTCCACATGCAGACATATCGTCAGCATTTTAATCGTATTTTAATCTAAACACATTGTCCATCTACCTAAAGTAAGCATACATGTGCACAATAAGCATAATTGATATTTGATATATATGTTTTGAGCTCGAGTGCAGACATTGTCACGCGTGGATTCCACTTGAATCTCGTCAGCCTTTTTTGTCAACAAAGTTGTTATGTATTTAAGAGTTGGAAGGAGGAAAATAAAGTCACTAGTCATTTGAAATTCAAGGTGTTTTGTATTTAGTTTTGTGGTGTTCGAGGCTGTTTTTTTGAGGTGCACACGTTCAAGTGCGTGGGTCATACTCAGCTGCAGATAGCCAAACAATAAAGAATTGATTGGCTCAAGGTGCTCCCGTGTTTCGGTACAAACCAGCCGTCATTAAAAACAAAATTGTTATTCGCGTAAGGCTAATTGGTTAAAGTGCCAATTAGTTCTTATCGCTTTAATCAATTGGTTTTGCACCAATTGATAATAGCCACAGCACTGCTGTGACTTGCGTCGAATCCAACAAGGATCAATTTAGCGCGTGCAGTCAATTGGTGTTGCACTAATTGACTTGGTGTCGCGAACATCTTGAAGGAGTCGACATTTGGTGACCCCGACGTGATCCTTATTCACGATGACTGGACCCTGCAGCTGTCTGATCCTGTAAGCATCCTCATTTGCACCCACGTGTTTCGAGACCAGTGCAGATATCAGAGGCAGTTTCTGGAGTGGACCTTAGCAGCCATCAATAATTTGCAATGGAGCAGCTTGCCATAGAGCAAAAAAGGACAGGCGAGGAGATCCAGTCGCTTATCCGAAATTACAAAAAGGATAGCGATACTCGCAAGACAAGGGCCTATTTCGAAAAAAGGCTTTACGAATTATCAAGTGCTTGGGATCAGTTTGAAACCACTGACAATAAGATCCGCACACTTGAGAATGTTCCCATCGGCCATCCATATCTCCGATCAGAATATTACAAGGAACTTTCAGATCTGGTGCACAATTATGAAAATATGTTCAAGGAAAAAATGTCTCAGATAATTGAGAAGGACGCCAAGGTCCAGGCCGCCACAGGGCCAAAGGAAGTGCATGAACCGATCCAAATTGCATCGTTCAAGGATCATCCTTCCCAGAAACCAGAATCAGCAAAAGTGGCAACCATGATTCGACGGCAAAAGGCCATGATTGCCACCATCCAGCGCCATTTGGACAGCATATCAGATAAAGTGAATTCCCAATCTGTACGCATGACCACCAGCAGCATCACAAAATTATGGGATCAGATTGAAGATCTGCACTATGCCATCCTGGAACTCAACGAGGACCCACATGAGTATCAGCAGGATTCCTTCATTGAAATAGAGAGGCTAGTGCGAGAAAACCAATTGAGGACAGCTACGTTGCAGTCTGCTCATCAAAATCAGACTTCTGGTGCAACAATTAGTCCTTCCGTAAGACTTCCCAAGGTTACCATCCCAACTTTTGATGGTGACTACCTGAAGTGGGGCCAATTTTGTGACATGTTCACCCAGATGGTCCACAACCAATCAATACCCGCGATCCAAAAAATGTGGTACCTGAAGACGAATCTATCTGGTGAAGCTGAGAAATTAATACGACATCTGGCTCTAACAGAGCAAAATTATACCTCAGCCTGGAATCTGATTCAGAAGCGCTACAACAACATCAGAATATTGAGACGTCATCCATAATATCCAAAGTCATGAGCACACCAGCCATAGTTAGTGAGAACCCATCATCTTCAACTGTGAAAAACCTTCACGACACTATTCACGAGAGTCTATTAGCATTGAGCAACTTGGGAGTTGATGTCTCATCTTGGGATCCACTGCTTCTTCACTTCCTCGTCAAAAAGTTGGACCGACAAAGCCACACGTTGTATGAACAATCTATCCAGAAGCCAAAAGAAAACCAATTGGTACGATCATTTCTGGACTTCTTGGAGTTCCGATTCCAATCGCTTGAGGCAATCGGCCAGAAGGAAAAACCAAGCACTGCAAAAACATTAACCTCGACAGCAACGAACAAGGGAAAGACCTCATGCATAATTTGCCAGCAAGCAGCACATCCAGTTTACGCCTGCAAACAGTTCTTGCAGATGTCGGCCGCAACCAGATTGCAGTGTGCACAAAAACATGGGTTGTGTGTGAATTGCTTGCGAGTTGGACATAGAGCAAGTGCCTGCACGTTGCGAGCATGTAGTAAGTGCAACCAGAAGCACAACACGTTGCTACACCTGGACCCGGCTCAGGGTAATGGAGCCAAAAAGGATTCCCCCAAACCAACTCAGCCAGAAGGGCAGATCATCAAGCCTTCTTCCCTTGCAGATTATTCCGACCATGAGCGCCATAGCTACATCCTCCTTGGTACAGCAAAAGTACTAGTCAAGGCTTGCAACGGTAGGACCATTGCGTGCAGAACATTGCTGGATTCCGGCTCTCAGGTGAATTTGGTGACGGAGAGACTTGTAAGGCGACTCGGTTTGTCTCCCAAGAAGGCAAGCTTGCAGATTGAGGGAATTGGAGGAGCATCGAGAAGCGCCAGGCAACGCATCAATCTAGAGGTCCAATCTCGACTCACGCAATTTTCAACGACAATTGAGGCATTCATCCTGCCTGAAATTGTATCTAAGCAACCAGCTCAATACGTGGATACTAGCTCTTGGCCAATTCCTTCTACCGTCTCTTTGGCAGACCCAACCTTTAATCAACCAGGGCACGTGGATATGCTTTTGGGAGCTGAAGTTTATCATGAACTTCTAGCTCCAGGTCTGCTGAAACTCTCTGAGGCCACCCCCATTCAACAGAATACCGTGTTTGGATGGGTGGTGTCTGGAAAGGTTGACCATGATCACATGGGTCATGCTACATGTGGTGTTTTCACTACGGAGGAGGAGATGACCAGCGAACTGGTGGAGCGGTTTTGGAGGATCGATGAGGTCACTAACCATCAACCGTTTTTATTAGTACAGGACAAAAGATGCGAGATCCATTTTGTGGAGCATACCACTAGATTGTAGAACGGTCGATTCATGGTCAGATTGCCCTTTCAGGATGAACCATCATCATTGGGAGAGACTCGAAGAACAGCTTTTAATCGACTATGTGCCCTGGAAAAACGCTTAGCGAAGGATTCAACCGTGATGGAACAATACAAGGATTTTATGAGGGAATACGATTCCCTGGGCCACATGACCAGAATTAGTGCCAAAGACGTACCCGAAAGAAATTATTTATACCACACAATTGTGTATTAAAGCCGGAAAGTACATCTACAAAATTGTGGGTCGTCTTCGATGCATCTTCAAAGAGCAGTTCAGGTTCATCACTCAATGATATCCTGCACACCGGCCCAACAGTCCAACCTGAGTTATTCACCATCTTGCTACGCTTCCGTCTTCCAACTTATGTCTTCACTGCCGATATTCGAAATATGTATCGGCAAATATTGTTGCATCCAGAGGACAGAGCCTACCAGATCATCTTATGGCATGAGAATCCATCAGAACCAATGCGCTATTATCAACTCAACACCGTCACATACGGAACACGTTCAGCACCATATTTGGCAACCAAATGCCTCCAAAAGCTCGCGCAAAACAACCGCCAAAGGTACCCGTTGGGATCTGTTGCTCTCGAGGATCACTTTTATGTCGACGATGGTTTGGTGGGCTCCAACTCATTGGTGGAAGCACTAGAAATGCAAAGACAATTAACGGAACTGCTAGGTCTAGCCGGCTTCAGACTTCACAAGTGTTGTGCCAACCACAAGCGACTCCTGGACCTAATCTCACCAGCACATCGGGAGGTCAGTCTGGATCTAGAAGAGATGCAAGCCAACTCCGTAAAAACATTAGGCATGATCTGGCGACCTGGCGATGACCAATTCTTAATAAGGGTGAACCAGCAAACAGCCGAGAAGGTTACTAAACGCACCGTCACGTCAGAGCTGGCCAGAATTTTCGACCCATTGGGAATACTGGCCCCAGTCGTGGTGACTGCAAAAATATTCATCCAGAGGTTGTGGCAACTGACTGTTTCCTGGGATGACCCACTGCCTCCGGACCTTGAAAGGAGTTGGAGATCACTTCGAAGTGAGCTCAACAGTCTGCAGGACATAAAAATTCCACGACATGTTTTCACTCAGCGGACCCCGAAATCAGTACACATCCACGTGTTTGCCGACGCATCTCAGAAGGCATATGGAGCAGCAATCTACGTGCGATCCACCTTTCAAGATGGACAGGTGATCATCAAACTGTTGTGCGCTAAATCTAGAGTGGCTCCGCTTAAGACTCAAACTTTGCCGCGGTTGGAGTTGTGTGCAGCGTTGATGGGTGTCCAGTTAGCCTCTAGAGTGAAAAGAGATTTGAAGTTCGACAACCACACAACATTATTTTGGACTGATTCGGAGATTGTCCTCGCTTGGATCAACTCATCCTCATCATCCTTCCAAATATTTGTGGCGAACAGAGTGGCAAGGATCCAGGAGGGATCGCTAGCTTCCCAGTGGCGTCATGCGGACAATCCAGCTGACGCACTGTCGCGTGGCCTACCTGCTCGATCATTCGCCTCATCGAGCCTCTGGTTTTACGGACCACTTTTTCTGCATGGAAGGGAAAGCCTGTGGCCGACACCATTTCGGAAGACAATTGACCAGGTTTCGTGTGATGACTCTTCAGAGCTGAAGAAAAAGCAGCCAGAGGTGACGGTCGCTGCCGTGTGTGGCCCAAATGACACAATATACGGGATAAACCACAGAAATTCGTTTTTGACCTTGCAACGGATAGTTGCATACATGCTCCGGTTCACCCGACACTTAACAGAGCCAAAGGCAGCTAGGCCGACGCACGTTTTTCTGACACCAGCAGAGTTGGAGAGTGCATTGGTTGTGATCATCCGCACAATACAGCAGGAGGACTTCAGGGATGACCTCGCTCACTTAAAGAAACATAATACAGTAAAAAGGGGTAGTTCGTTGGTTGGTCTATCGCCATTTCTGGACAAGGATGAAATCATCAGGGTTGGTGGCCACCTGGAGGCCTCATCACTATCATACGACGCTAAACACCCCATGCTTGTCCCATATAACGACCCAATAGTAAAATTGCTCATGCGAAGCATTCATGACCGAAATCTTCATTGTGGTCCACAGGCCTTGCTCGCTCATACCAGGCAAAGATTTTGGCCAATCAAAGGAAAAACAATGGCTAGAGCAGTCGTACAACATTGCATAACCTGCTGTAAGGCACGACCAATGCTCATCAAACAAGTGATGGGTAATCTACCTGACACCAGAGTTCAACCAGCACGACCGTTCATAAATGCTGGTGTCGATCTTTGTGGTCCATTTTGGGTGCACTACAAGATTCGAGGCAAGAAGCCACAAAAGGCATACATTGTGGTCTTCTGCTGCTTTGCCACAAAAGCCGTGCACCTGGAACTCGTTACTGACCTATCAACAGATGCATTCATTGGTTCACTTCATCGCTTTCTGGGACGAAGAGGACACTGCGAAAAACTTTACTGCGACAACGCAACAAACTTTGTCGGCGCATGGAATAAATTGGCTGAACTCGAACCATCCATTTACTCACCAATCGCACAAGAGAACATTATCAAGGCGTGCAGCAATAAAGGAATTGATTTTAAACTCATTCCTCCAAGAGCACCTCATTTTGGAGGTCTGTGGGAGGCTGCGGTTAAATCCGCAAAACATCTCCTCATACGTAGCCTTTCAACCGCTTCCCTCACATACGAAGAGTTAGAAACAGTCATAATTGGTGTCGAGGCAGTTCTAAATTCCAGACCAATTTGTCCGATGTCATCTGACCCAAATGACCTAACAGCCCTGACACCGGGCCATTTCTTGATTGGTGAACCATTGACGGCACAGATCGATGTCAACGCCCAGCCCAACACTTCAAGCCTGCTGCGCCGTTGGGAGTTGGTGAGGCTGGAGTTTTGAAAACGATGGTCAACAGAGTACCTGAACCAACTGCAACAAAAACAAAAATGGACTGACCAGGCAACCAACGTCGAACCAGGTATGATGGTGGTAATGAAGGAAGATGACCGTCCTGTACAGAGTTGGCCACTTGGACGCATAGTTAAGACGATCAAAGGAAATGATGGAATGGTTCGTGTTGCAGAAGTCCAAACAGCATCAGGTGCTAAGACAAGACCAATTCACAGACTGGCTCCCCTACCCGTGGAAGATTACCTCAAGCCGCAGACACCACCGACATATAATGATCCGGTTGATTTGAGGAATATTCCAGGGCCATCATGGCGTCAGCAGATGGATGAGGAAGATCAATCTGACGACAAGAACAAGCCAGCCACTCAGGAAATACCTAAAAAGCGACAAAAATTGACAGCATATCCAGGGATGCTCACTATCATAGTCGCCTTGCTGCTTCTACCGCTGGTTTTGGCATCACCAGTTCGTATTACGAAATTCAAGAGTGCACCAGGCATTCATTTTGAGCAGATTTCAACCATTCAACCCATAGCAGCCGAGTGGAATTTAATAATCTACTACGACATTAAACCCATTTGGAAGGGCATAGTGGCTATGCACACCAGGAGAGAAGCTTTACAACATTTGTGTGGATCAATTCATCAGAACTCTTCCTGTCACGCCCTGATCAAACAATTTGATCATGTCATTAATGAGCTAGAGCTTAATGAGATCTTCTTGACCAGGAAACGTTCTAAACGAGGCGCCATTGATCTGATCGGCAGCATCGCTCACTCACTTTTTGGCATTTTGGACACAGAATATGCACAACAAATGGCCAGCACCATTGATCATGTTCAGGCAAATGAGGATCACCTCCTTAGTCTTCTCAAGAACCAGACATCAATCATTGATGCTACCATCAACATCATTAGAAGGGATCAGGCACAAGTCAACGAAACCTTTGGTGACTTGGAAAAACAAATTAATGACATGGCGCATAAGATCCAGGAGCATGATCTTCAAGAATATCAACAACGGCTCTCACAGTTGGTAACCACTTTGTCTATTCAGCTGACACTTAGAGCCTCCAGTTTGCAAAGGGTGCAAGCTCTACTAATAGACGTTTTCATTGACACCCACCATGGAAAACTCAGTCCAATGTTGTTACCAGTCGGCCATATTTGACAGGAGGTCAGCAAAATAAGGGCTCATTTAGCACCACCTCTTCAACTACCAATCCAGGACAACGATCCATCCACCTTTTACAAATTAATGTCGATAAAAGGAGCCGCCACCAAGGATTATTTTATCGTCAACATAAAGTTGCCATTGATCACCCAAGAGCGATTTCACGTATTCCGTCTCACACCAATTCCAATGATAGTTAACAACACCATGATTGCCATCAATCCAAGGATCTCGTTGTTGGCTATAAACAATCTTAGGGACAAATATCTACCAATAACATCCGAGATGCTCCGAGATTGAATTGAAAATTCACCAGACTACCTCTTATGTCCCAACAACAAACCATCCATACATCCGTATCCAGCTACTTGGCATGTGAAGTGAACCTGCTCAACAAAAACAGCAATGCCTTATGTCCTTTAACAAGGCTCATTGACGAATACATGTGCGCGAGACTACAAGGCATCAACCAATGGATATTCGCAGTCAAAGAACCAACCAATCTAAATGCGGTCTGCGGCGCTAATAACTTTCAGGTTACATTGGAACAAACTGGCCTCTTAGAACTTCAATCTGAGTGTTCACTAAGGAACACCCAACTGCAGCTGACCTTTTATAGCGTTTACAACACCACCAGTCATTTATCCTATATATCATTCACAAACATCAATATTTCTTCAGATTTACCGGTTATAGGAGAATTGAGAATTCATAATGCTACTCCGTATGCTGCCGATGTCAATAACCTTGCAAAATTACAGCAATTATTGGCAAACCAGCAAAATTCTGGACTACCCAATGAAATTCAGCAGCCGCTTCATCATCCTTTGGCAATCGGCTATACGACCTTCACTCTACTCATTATACTCACCATAATTATTTGCTGGAAGTGGCGATTTCAGTGGCAGGGACGCAGTGAGTCGAAAAATTCAAGACCAACACCAGCGCCAAGAAACTCTGTGGATGCAGATTTCACCGTCAACGTGTAATCAATCAGTTGAGGAATCCCTCAACGAGGGGCAGGAAATGTATAAATACATCAACTTTCATTTCCCAAAATACGAACCAAGAGTTCACAAAATATAAATTCATGGAATTCTATTTGAAATGAATACAATGTATAGTAAACCATTCTTTCAATGAAATAGTAAACAAATGAGTTCCACATGCAGACATATCGTCAGCATTTTAATCGTATTTTAATCTAAACACATTGTCCATCTACCTAAAGTAAGCATACATGCGCACAATAAGCATAATTGATATTTGATATATATGTTTTGAGCTCGAGTGCAGACATTGTCACGCGTGGATTCCACTTGAATCTCGTCAGCCTTTTTTGTCAACAAAGTTGTTATGTATTTAAGAGTTGGAAGGAGGAAAATAAAGTCACTAGTCATTTGAAATTCAAGGTGTTTTGTATTTAGTTTTGTGGTGTTCGAGGCTGTTTTTTTGAGGTGCACACGTTCAAGTGCGTGGGTCATACTCAGCTGCAGATAGCCAAACAATAAAGAATTGATTGGCTCAAGGTGCTCCCGTGTTTCGGTACAAACCAGCCGTCATTAAAAACAAAATTGTTATTCGCGTAAGGCTAATTGGTTAAAGTGCCAATTAGTTCTTATCGCTTTAATCAATTGGTTTTGCACCAATTGGTAATAGCCACAGCACTGCTGTGACTTGCGTCGAATCCAACAAGGATCAATTTAGCGCGTGCAGTCAATTGGTGTTGCACTAATTGACTTGGTGTCGCGAACATCTTGAAGGAGTCGACAACGTTCTTTGTTAATTTTTTTTGTATTTTTATTGACTTTATTTATGAAAAATTCATAATGCTTGAATTTATCTAAGTTTAAGGGGAAATTCAGCTTGTTACAATGTTCGGTAAAAAGTTTGAATTTATTTTGGAGGTTAGTGAAGTTATGTTGGCTGTTTTTGACTTTGCTAATTATTAAGAAATCATCCGCGAATTGAATGAGTGTGGTGTGTTTGTCATTTATTTTGTGTAAGCTGTGGGTATGAAGATTAAACAAAAGTCCCCCTGAGGTAGTCTATTTTACGTTGTGACGGAGTCCTTGTCTAAGTATAGGTTTCTGTATGTTAAGGAATTCTGGATCCACTTTATGTAGTCTTTGTTAATTTTTGATTTCGACATGACTTTGAACAGCTCTGGAATGTTAACTCTATACACCGGCTATATCACAGCTGAAGGCCATGATGCTTTCTGTTTTTCTGTTTTTGTTGAGTAAGTAAATAACGGCGTTGATGGACTTGCTTGCGGATTTTCCACTTCTGTAGGCGAAGCGACTATCGCTGAGCAGGTTTCTGTATTCAACTATTGAAATGCTTCTGCTTTTGATTGAGCTATTGTTTATTTTTAATGGGATGATAATTAGAGAGATGGGTCTGTAGTTTTCGTAGAGGTATAGGGGTTGGTCTTTCTTGGAGATTGGTATGATTTTTAAACCCCTGAGTTCATAGTGAATTTTATTTTTATTGAAACTTTCATTTATTGAATTTAAGCGTAGTGTTTGTGTGTGGTGGAGTTCATGAGTTTTAAAAGTTTCGGGTTGCTATACGTTTCTTGGTATTGGGGAGTGCCAAACATTATTTAGAAGTTGGTTTCATTTCAATAATTTTGATAAATTTCGCACAGTTTTCCTAGTCCCATTGAGGTCTGGGAGTATTATTGTTGTTGTTTTTAATTGAATTTACGTAGGTCCCTAATTATTTTACTCCACCACTTTGGCTAATATCATTCGTTTTGTTGTTACATAGTACTCTTGCGGTGGTATTTACTTTATTTTTCCATGCAATTTGCATTTCAGTGTATTTTGCTGCATTTTCGGAACTTTTTATTTTACGAAAGTTAATCCACGCCTTGGTCTTCGTTTCCATTAGCTAGTTCATGTTTTTTACCACCATGCTTTAGATGTGTATTTGAGGTTACTGGTTTTGATGGTGTTATTTTTGATTAGGTTTTTGATCGATTTTATATTTTCAGAAAGGTTGCTAGTGAAGTTGATGGTATTTTTCCACCGATTATTTTTCTTCAGTGTGTGGTTAGTACTTTATTTTGTTGCCATGAGTTTATTTGGAAGACTACTTCTATATGAATGTGGTCGCTTTTGGCTAAATTATATTTGGTCGTTTCCTGGTAGTTGGTTAGAGTGGTATTTGGAGTTGACATTTGTGTTATATTGTTTTTTTACTAAAGAAATTGAAGATGCCTTTGTGTAGGATGGTTAGCCTGTGTTTATTTATTAGGGAGTCTAAGATTTTTTCCTTTGTAGTGTAGAGAGTGTCTTCCCTTGCTTTGTGTCTGGCGTTGAAGGCTCCACCGATTAGGAAGGGGATTTTGTTGTTGATAACTTTTAGTTTACTCGTATAGTGAAGGTGTTCTTTGAAGGTTTTGCTGTTTATGTGAGAGAGGTAGTAACAAGAGCATATGGAGATATTGGGTTTTAGGTTGGTGGTGGTTATTGCAACTGCTTCGAACTCCTCGCACAACGCTCGTGCGATCTGCATTCACTTTACCTCGCTTCGACCTTTGCGCCACCCAGATAATGTTTAATTCATCCGTATAAGGGGGCACACAAAATAATGTGAACTAATCTTTTCATGAACATCTAGTCCAAAAATCATGATCAGCTCTCAGGGATAAAAAAAAATCAATATAATACGACGCATTCAAAAAAAAAGCTCTGAGTAACAGGTCCACACTTCAATCAGTACGCATTAAATGTTCCCTTAGTCTTTTCTTAAATACCATAAAGAGAGTTTGCTTTCTGAACCATTTCTGGTAGATTGTTTTATATACGCAGAGCACCATTCGTTGCATCGTTCTTCAGACAATCCGTTCCGGCAAAAGGTATTACGAATTTATCTGCACTCCTCGCATTATATGGGTTGATCTGTGATACCTTAATTAATGGTGTTCATTCCGATCCATTAGTTTTTAAATTGTTGTAGATAAACATAGCTTTCTCCATTATAATGAGTTGACTAAAAGTTAATGATTTTGCTAATTGGTAAACCATACGAGTTTGAGTAAGCATTGGCAGTTTCAGAATATTTTTATATGCTTTGTTCTGAAGCCTGGATATACTATTAAGATGTTGCTTTGCCGATTGACTCCAAATAAGTACTCCATAATGTAATTTCATCAGCACAAATACATTTAGAAGAAGTTTCAACAAGCCTATTATTGGGGCTAATTGCCTCCTTAAGCTATTTGTCATACGATGGTCTATGATAGCACCAAGATATTTCATTTCCAGCACTCTTTGCAATTTTTCGCCGTTAATGTTTAGGTGGACAACTATATCTCTTTTGTTCTTCTGATTAAAAACAATTTATTTTGTCTTTGTAGTGTTCAATACTAGTTTTTTTCCTAGATCCAGGTTGATAGTGTTCTCAATGTTTTGTCTCGTCCTGAATAAAGTAGAACTGTGTCATCAGCATATAATGTGTGATATCCCGTCAGTCGACATGTATTTAGACTATTTATGTATAGCAGGAACAAAGTAGGGCCAACTGGTGAGCCTTGGGGGACTCCTGTTTTCGTAGGTGCTCGATCGCTAAGGATATTGTTGATTAAAGTTCTCTGTGATCATCTCTCCAAGTAACTTTTGAACAACTGCTTAGGACTACCCTGAATACCATACGATTCAAGTTAACGAAGCAAGAGGTCATGATCAACTGTATCGAATACTTTTTTCAAATCTACAGAAATTGCGATAGCATAATCACCTCTGTCAAGTTTTAGATTGATGAAACGTGTGGCAGAATCTACGGCATCCAAAGTACTCTTGTTCTTTTGAAAACCAAACTGATATTGGCTTACGATAGAATTTTCAACTAAGAATGATGTCAATCGATTGTTCAGTATTTGTTTCAATATCTTACTAAATCGTCGAGATTATCACCACCCTTAAATATAGGAACTATTTTTGCAAGTTTATATGTTGAATTGGTTAATTAATTGCTAATTTAATTATTTGCAGTCCGCAATCCTGCTGTCAGAATATTCCAAAAAATTCTCGTTAAGCAGTCAGCTTTTCCGATGCAGAGAAAATGCTGGATCGAATGAAGCATTGGAAATTGAGTAGGCGCTTACCGATCGGAAACCAAAATAATGAGATATAGATGTTGAACTAAATATTAACGGCGACAGATTGTAAAGAATGCTAGAAATGAAATATCTTGGTCTTATAATAGACCATTATATGACCTGGTTGCCAGACATAGAAAGCTTAAGGAGGTAATTAGCCCCAATAATAGGCTTGTTATGAAGATAAGAGTCTTTTCAAATGTACATCAAGAAACTTGTTCTAAATGCGTTTGTATTGACGAAATTACATAATGGAGTAGTAATTTGGAGCCAATGAGCAAAGCAACATTCAAATAGTATATCCAGGCTGCTGACCAAATCGAAGCTAGTAATATTGATTTAGTTGTTTTTTTCATATGTTCATTTAATATGCAAAATATTGATTTTTTTGCATTTCATAGCATTTCAAAATACATAAATTAATAATTCATCATTGACTAACAATTCAATTAAGATTAGCAATATTTTAAAATATTATTCCAAAGAAAAAAAATGTCTAAACAAAATTAACAATATTGAATTCGATTTTTGTTCGCATTTTAATTTAAGATACAAATTGTTGAGTGTTTTTTAATTCATGGCATTTGGAAGTATTGAATTTATTTATTCATAACTAACTAAAAAATTTTTAATAATTAATTCAATTAAGGCTTAAAGCAATACTTCTTATCCAAAAGAAATTTGCAATATTGTGATAATTTATTATTTATTGAGTATTTATTTTTGTAAGACATGATTTTCTTTGTTTTTGAGATAAAAAATTTATTAGTCTACATAAGTGTGGAATTCATTTTTTTCAACTTCTTCGTAGCACTACAGCTCCTCCCCGGCCTTCATTTCCTGCAAATAGCGCCTCGGTCCATCAATCGCGTCCTCTAATTTTGAAATCCGAGCAGCGATGAACTGCCTTCGTCGATTGAGTCAGACCGGCGTTTCCTCGATTTCCCCACTTGTCTCCGCCCTTCAGTTCTCGCAACGAATACCTTTTTGTACATTCATTGTTCATCCATGCGATTCATGTGGCCAGCCCATTGCAGCTTCCACGGTCTTACAATCGTTGAGATCTCTGGCTTGTCAAACATTTCATACAGCTCATGGTTGCGTCGAATTCGCCATTGGCCCCCGTCTAGCTTCGCTCCAATCATCCGCCTCAGGACCCGTCCCTCAAAGGCGTTGAATATGTTTGTGGATGCTTGAATTAGGGCCCTTGTTTTTCAAATCCATAGCATAGCACAGGTCTTATCACAGATTTGCATACTTGGAGCCTTGTTTTCCTGTGTATGCAGCTGGTTTTCAAGATCATCAAAACTGAATACAAAATTTTATTTCCGAGCTGTATTCGTTGGCGTATTTCTTCTCTTTCATTAGCGTTCTTGTTATTTTGGTGCCTAGATAAACAAGTTCGCCCACATTTTCGGTAGTGTATTCGCCAAGTGCGATATTTTGTGTACTTGAGGTATTTTTCCTCGACTGCGTCATGAGCTTTGTTTTATTCGCATTGATTTGTAGCTCTACTAGTTTTGCTTCGCTGTCGAGCCTCGGGGAAAGATCCTTGGCAGTAGTTAGCGACCATGACAAAATGTTGCTAGCATCTTCATAGGCTACCACTTGGCTTAACTTGTATAACAGCGTACCTCTTGTATGCACAGGTAGCTTTCTTACCCAGTGCCAAATTGAATAGCAATGGGGCCAACCCATCTCCCTGCTTTAGTCCGCTAATGGTGTCAAAGGCGTTGGTTAGTTGGCTATTAATGCAGACTTGGGAGGTTGTCCACGTCATTTTGATAAGACGGACTAATTTGGCTAGGATGCCAAAGCATTATTTGGTACAGCACATTACGATCAATACTGTCATATACTTGCTTTTCAATCTAGCTACATACAAAAAGAGAGCAAGTTTAATAGGAGTTCTTGACATGAAGTTATCCAGGATAGAAATGCACGCGATAACAAATTTAGCTTTAATAGCCAAAGATAATTATCGCAGACTGTTTATCCGCCTAGAAACTCTTAAGTGACTTCAATAGTTAAATTAAGATAGAGTAATCTGTTAACCTACTGAAAACTTAAAATCTAAATGACTTTCAATAAGATAATATTTCTTATCTGCTTCCCTCACTAGCTTAGATGCATATCCTTTTTCCTCTAAATCCACAGAAATTCTCAATTTATAAATTGCTTTATAAATTTTCTAACATCATTACACCGTCCGTGGTAAAAAAAAACAGACCGTTTCTAATCAGGATACAAGAATATTCAATGAGATTGATTCATTGTCAGCGGCGCGACACACCAAATCGGGATTTAGCATCCACTACCCATCTCGAATCATCACGGTTCTATGTCCATACTCATTGTTATTGCATCTATAAAAAAAATTATAAATTGATGTCATCAGCCTTGATAAATTATAAAATATATTGAAGCATATAGTTTACTGATTTTATTTAAAATTTATTTTATTTTCAATCAAGCTATAATGAAGAGTCAATCAATATAAAAAGTTATTTTTAGAATAACACCAAGGAAAACCTGCACTTTCAGTTCTTGTTGAGCCGTAGTTGAGGCGGATTTCGTCTTTTGTTATTTCAGGAGTTAACGTTTCCTCGACAGTTTGTTCCGATTCTGACGACTTTTTTGGTGGCATCAGCTTCTAATTAGGTTTCTGAAAAAATTGATTGATAACTTAGAAAATAAGGCAAACTATTTTAATGTCGTAAGTGTGGAACTGCTAGGCGTTTGACGATTGTGCATTGGTTGTGTTGATCTATGAACCGCGCTAGCATTGCCATTGGTTATTCGAGTCTCGAGAATCGAATAACCAATGATAATGCTAGTGCGGTCTATAGATCAACACAACCAATGCCCAATCATCAAATGCCTAGTAGTTACACACTTGGTGGATCAGTAACACGATGGCATGCAAATTCAACAACTAGTAATAGTAGCGTCATCCTCATCTTCAGCAATTGAAAGTCAAATTGTATACAAATTAGAATTGAATGACGATAATGCACAAGTATTTACCTATATTGTGAACAGGTCTAGCTCTTCAGTCAATGGTCGATTTTGTTGACTGTTTGTTATGATGTCAGAAGTTATCGTTTCCTCGACTCCGATTCTGACGACTTTTTTCGTCGTATCAGCTTTCGATTGGCTTTCTGAAAAAAATTGAGTGAAAATTGAAAAAAATAAGGCAAATTATATCAATGTTGCGATAGCATACCTTTGTTCCTCATCTTCATCTAGTTCATCAGCAGTGTTTTGTTTCTAGCGGCAATTGGTACATTTCGTTTCGCTACTTGATTCATCTTAACTATTGGGTCTAGATGCTCCTAGTTGGTTGTTCCTTCGACTTGGATCTGGTACTGGCTAGAGTGGTAAGAGAGTTGACGATGAAACACCGTTCAAGGCATTATTCCGGCGAGGAGAACATGCACTTCGAGGCCTTGTGGAGCCACGATTATTTATGATGTAGAGTCAATTTTCTGGGTGCTGCGCTGCCATTCGAGGGTTTACTTCTTGGTATTTGCTTTATTGCTTCGTCTACGAACTGATTTGTAATTCTATAGAATCGGTTTGATACTAGGAATAGGTACTACAGGAAGCCCAGTATTCTCCTTCACGCGTAGTAGAATTTTTTTAGTGTTAGTAAAACATGTTCATAATATTGGTGCATCAGTGCCGTAAGGAATAAAGTTATTTTGAGTAGGGGCAAAATTATTTAGATTTAAAATTTAGCGTCAGGAATGCTAAGGAGAAATTAATCTCTTTATTTGCTATATGTAAACAATATATATATATATATATATATATATATATATATATATATATAGACTATGCAGTAGAACTCCAATTATCCGAATCAAATGGGACCGGACCCCATTCGGATAGCCAAAAATTCGCCTCGAGCATGTTTTCGGTACTGTTGGATTATAATTAATTACTCTAGTGTACCTACACTACAAACAACGTATAGAATATATTATGAACGCTACAGTACACAAAGTGTTAAATGATAAGTGTTACATACATACCTTAATATTGACGCGTGTTTTTGGTTCTCGGCCAATAATTTTAATGTTCCGGGAATGTGAAAACGCAATGTCTTTTAATTTAAGTTAAAAGAGTTTATTTTATTACAAAAATGCACAATAATCAGTTTAACACTTTCACTAGTTTTAATTTCCACTATTAAAAATCTAACACTTGTCCATAAATTTCTTATCGCAATTGTCTTCTAAATCACTTCACTATTACGAAAATTACTTTTCTATTACTCGAACAATATCGCTTCCCACACACTATCGCAGTTCTTATCGCGGTCGAAATGAATGATCCCCCATTCATTCAGCTCGCCTTTATGTAGGGTTTGTAGTCATTCAACCCAGTTCTCGTACATTGGCGAATTTGCGGGAACATTCGAGCGAGCGCAAATGAATGGAGCTGTGACTCACTTTCAGATGTTGATGCTTTGTGGGTTCTCGTGATTTCGAGTAAATTGTTGATGTTCTAAATTGTTGTGAAAACAATTGCGACAGTAGCTCACAGAATTATTTGTACATGTAACACTGCCCCCACCTCAGTTCTTTTCGCCCCGAAAAGATGTGTCGCCAGTTGTAGTCTATTCTCCCTGGATGTAATATGGGGCAAGACGGTCCAGGTCCACGATTTTCATTTTGGCTCTTGGCTTACGATGTTCCTGTATTTGATATACGACGTCGTTGATTCGCTTTGCAGCTCGGTATGGTCCCTCCCAATTATGTTGCAACTTTGGAGACCTACCCTTTCGCCATTGCGGATTATATAGCCATATCAAGTCATTTTGCTGGAAGCCAGTAGAATTTGCCTTGAGATCATACCTGGTCTTCATGCGGTCAGTAGCCGATTCGAGGTGATTTCGCACTGTCCGATGTGTCTGGTTCAACGGTTGTCTTAGATCACTTGCGTACTCCGAGATCGTTTGGGGTTTCTCAGGGGGTGTTCCGAACTTTATATCGGCTGGCAGACGAATAGTCTTTCCAAAAATGACTTTGGCTGGGGCTTGGCCCGTCGATGCATGTTCGGCAGCTCTGTACGCCATCAAACATAGTGGGATATGTCGGTCCCAGTCCCTTTGGTTCTCGTCAACCATCTTGGCCAGATGTTTGTTGAGCGTGCCGTTGAACCGTTCGACCATTCCATCGAATTGGGGATGCAGCGGTGTTGTTCTCGTTTTCCGTATTCCCAGTAGTTCACACATTTCGCCAAAAACTAGTGACTCAAAGTTTCGGCCTTGATCTGAATGTAATTCGCAAGGTACGCCGTACCTACTGATCCAATTTAACACTAGCTGTTCAGCTACGGTAATTGCTTCCTGGTTGGAAATGGGGTAGATCTCGGGCCACTTGCTGAAATAATCGGCTACAACCAGCGTATATCGATTTCCCCATTCGGATTCAGGAAAGGGTCCTGCGCAGTCAACAGCAATCCTTTCGAATGGCACGCCTACGTTATAGGTTTGCATTTGTCCTCTCAGTCGTCGCTTTGGGCCTTTGACGGAAGCGCAACTTGTGCATCTGTGACACCAGTCCTCTACGTCTTCTCGAGCGTGGAGCCAGTAGAACCTTTCCCGCAATTTCGCTAAGGTTTTGTTAACACCAAGGTGGCCTCCCGAGGATCCTTCATGCATTTCCTTAATCACATCGTGGATTCGGCTTTTGGGAAGTATAGTTTGCATCCTATAGGAGCTGCCATCCGCCGTTTCCCATTGCCGCTTGAGTGCGCCACCCTCCACTTGAAAGGAGTTCCATTGTGCCCAATAGCTTTTCAGGGTTGCGCCATGCATTGAAACGTCTTTCCACTCAGATCGCCCAGTCGTCTCCTTCCATACGAGCAATGGGCCGATGTCTACATTGGCTAACTGGGCGTTTCGAATCTCCTCCGATGACCAGCCTTCATCGAATTCGGCATTTTCAATCGCACATCAACGAGCGGTTCCCTTTCCTCAATCCGTCGGCAATGCTTGCAGTTAGCTGGACAAGGACGACGAGATAGGGCGTCAGCATTTCCATGAACTCCGCCCTTCCGATGAACAGTTTCGTAGTCGTATGACTGCAATCTTTCGATCCATCTCGCAACTTGTCCCTTGGGGTTTTTGAAGTTGAGCAGCCATCTCAGTGAGAAAATTCTGCCCTTGTTAAGTTGTTGCTGTCTAACTAGGTCTGGTCGGATAATCGATCGGGTTGCACCAGTGTCGATTGTTATGGTGCAGTGTTCTCCGTCAACTTGACTCGGAAGGCATAAGTCCGCTTCTCCACGATGTAGTCTTGACACAGTGATAGTGGTGCTGGGGACCAATCTCTGCCCCACGAAGTTGGCTCTTACATGTTTCCCGACCCCTCTGTTTGAAGGGCTTCCATTCTGGGCTCCTGACTCGGTCTGGATCTCCTCCTAGCTGCACACCCTGGACAATCGCTCGGTTTCCTTCTCTTCTTGTAGTCTCTTTGCAGGTGCCCTTCCTCTCCGCAATTCCAGCATCTAGGCCCACCATTTACATGCGGGTCTCACTCAATTTCCACGCGCTCACACCTGCACTCGTCTGTCACTACCTCACGAACCCGGGCAGTGGTACGAGTCGCATTTTGCGCTGCCTCAAAGTTCAGACTGTAAGCCAATGCGTCCTTAACCGTTTGCTTTTGAGCTAAACGCACGGCTTGTTGCAATTCCGGATCCTTTAGTGCGCTGATGAATGCTTCTGTCGCTGCATCATCTCGATGTTCTCGGTCGTAGGCTGGGTAAGCCAAAAGTGCTAGTCGCTCAATGTCTTGGGCTAGCTGCTGTAGGGTTTCACCAGACTTCTGCATTCGATGCCTTAGCTGTGACCGATAAATCTGCTTTAGATGATCGTCTCCATAATGCATGTCGAGTGCATTCATGATAGCATTCGGGTGTGAGTGCAATTCATCGGGGATCGTCTGCAACAGCTCGGCAGCTGGGCCTCTTAGAGCAAGAATCAGTGCAGCTGCTCGTTCCTGCTCATTCCAGTGATTTGCCCTTGCGGCAGCTTCAAACTGGGTCTTGTAAATACTCCAGACCGTTTGCCCATCGAATATTGGTGCTTGCACATTTCTGGATGTGCTTTGCGCTGCGGTTGTAAGCGGGGCTGGTGAAGTGGTTACTACTGCCTTCGCTGCTTCCAATTCCTTTTTCATTTTTCCATCTCATAGTTCATTCTCTCCTCGACTTGGTCAACTTTTTCTTCGACGCATTTAATTTGCTGGTTCAGACTTCTGAGCTCCACCTTTATTTCGATTGACTGTTTTTGCAAACCCGCCTTGATTTCGATCGCTTGTTGGTTCATTTTTGCTGATTGTTCATTTAGCTTCGCAGTTAAATTAGATGACTGTTCACTTAGCTTTGCAGTTAAACTGGATGACTGTTCATCTAGCTTCGCAGTCAGACTGGATGACATCAGCATTAACATTTGCATTAGCGCATTTTCTGGGTCTTTTGATTTTGGTGTATCTACTTCTCCACCTTCTGCGCCTTTTTCCGCATCTGAGAGCTCACCCAAATCCAGATTCACGCCTTCCGACTCGATCGCGTCACGCAAGCGTGCAATCAGTATGGCCTTTGTACCTTGTGTGGCCAGATTCCGCTGATCCAAATCCTTCTTGAGCTCCGATATGGTCAATTGATCAATTTTTAGGTGAAAGTTTCCTAGCATTTTTATTGTTTCGGTTATTTCGTTATATTTCACGTTATATTTCACAACTGTGCAGTTTAAAAATGTTTAAATGTTTTCACTTTTCGAAATTTTCTGTCTCACTTCTCGACACCACTGTCGCGTGTTTTTGGTTCGCGGCCAATAATTTTAATGTTCCGGGAAAGTGAAAACGCAATGTCTTTTAATTTAAGTTAAAAGAGTTTATTTTATTACAAAAATGCACAATAATCAGTTCAACACTTTCACTAGTTTTAATTTTCACTATTAAAAATCTAACACTTGTCCATAAATTTCTTATCGCAATTGTCTTCTAAATCACTTCACTATTACGAAAATCACATTTCTATTACTCGAACGATATCGCTTCCCACACACTTTCACAGTTCTTATCGCGGTCAAAATGAATGATCCCCCCATTCATTCAGCTCGCCTTTATATAGGGTTTGTAGTCATTCAACCCAGTTTTCGTACATTGGCAAATTTGCGGGAACATTCGAGCGAGCGCAAATGAATGGAGCAGTGACTCACTTTCAGATGTTGATGCTTGGTAGGTTCTCGTGATTTCGAGTAAATTGTTGATGTTCTAAATTGTTGTGAAAACAATTGCGACAGTAGCTCGCAGAATTATTTGTACATATAACAATATGTAATTCTCTTGAAAATATACTGTTGTCACAAGATTTTATTTTTTGAACATTTCGTGGAGAGTACGTTGCCCTGACGTAGTAGAACGTTTCCGACCGTCGAGGTCCTGCAGGCGCTTGATGGCTTAAAGTGTTACCATATCACATTCCGGTTGCCGCTCCATGCAGTTTAAGGCATTTTCAAAACAAATAAACGTTTCTCCGTGCGTGGGAACATTTTCATCCTTAGTTTCTTCCCCGGTTTCATCGTTGTCGTTGGTATCATCTTACCGTTCGTTAATGACACTCTCTGCAATTTCCTCATCTATCATAATAGGAAATCCTTGGTTGTCTTTATTTCATTGAAGCCACTCCCCCACATCATCAACATCGCATTCTTAACAGCCCGTCATTTCCTCGGCAATGTCAACAAATCCTACCATGGACAGACCGTGTTCCTGTTGTTTCCTGTTGTTAGTGTTTACTTTGGTTTTCGGCTTCCAGTTGTTCCTTTGTTGATGTGCCGTTTATTCTATTCCAAGCTCGTTTAAGTGAAACACTTTTCACCATATTTTTGTAAATGAATGCAAAACTATTTCTTCGTTGTTCTCTTCGGCAAATAACAATTTTTGGAGCAACTGGCGTCGGTAGTGTCGTTTGATGCATTCAATCACGCCCTGATCCATAGGCTGCAGTAGACTAGTAGCATGCGGTGGGAGGAATAGGCATTTATACTCGCCATTCTCACTTTCAAGAAGCTCAACTGGCGGATGAGTTGGCGCATTGTCGATGATGAGTAGAACCTTTCCCCTTTTCCTGGTTTCTTTATTAATTTTTTTACATCAGGAATGAAGGTTTTATTATACTATTCGAGAAATATACTCGAATCCATTAATGCACTTTTTTGGTTTGTATGGGTCACTGGCAAGTCGTTAACATTTTTAAAAGCTCTTAGCTTCCTTGCTTTGCCAATCATCAGCAAAGGTAGCCGATGGTTGCCTGTAGAGCTAGCACAAACGAGAATGTTGACGCGTTCCTTACTGACCTTATGCCCTGGAGCACTTACCTCTCTTTTGGATGCCAATAGTTTCCTAGGTAACGCCTTTTAATTTAAACCAGTTTCATCGGCGTTGTAAACAAGATCCGGATCGTAGTCTTTAGTTTGCTTTTAAAAAGTTTCCAGAAAGCTATTGGCAGCTTCACGATCAGCAGACAGTTTTTCTTCCGCTACATCTTACTCCCAAATGCCATGCCTAGATTTAAAATTGTGGAGCTAACCTTGGCTTGCTTTAAACTCACCCTTGCCCATTTTCCACTAAATATCAGTGCTCTTTCATATGAAATTTGACCTGCAATCGTTTGTCTAATTGAACGTTGCCGTAGGAACCACGTGAAAACCGCGATTTCAAGCTGTCCATTTTTAGCTTATTTCACCACTTTCCTATATGAACATCCATCTTTACCATCTAATGCACTTACAAAACTTGAAGTTTTACCGCCATTAGTGTCCGATATTGTAGCCGCTCCGATGCCAAATTTCTCTGCAAGTTGTTTTCCAGGCACATCTTTATTTAATTGATCCACTTTATCACTCAGTGAAAGCGCAACACGTTTACGTTTTGTACTCATTTCGGACACTAAGTCCAGCAGTAGACGCTAAACGCAATGTCAACACGAACGACAGCAGAAGACGCTAAACGTAATGTCAACACGTGCAGCGGTCGAATGCTCGGATGCGGATCGATACTCTGGTGCACAGGTGCGGGTGAACTTAACCAACAAAGATGAGAACAGCAAAGCAGATAAGGCAGACTGGTGAGAATGCAGGGAGCGCATGTTAGAGGAATGGTGGATAGTGAACGCGTCGTTGCTATAGTAATGACACATCGGCATTGCCTGTACACTATCCAATTGCACGCGCTTGCGCTGTATTTTTAAATATTTATTTCGCCGGAAATCGATTCGGATAATTGGAGTTCCACTATATACATCTATATATATATATATATATATATATATATATATATATATATATATATATATATATATATATATATATATATGTAAATATAACTGTTTATATATACATACATAACTGTATATATATATATATATATATATATATATATATATATATATATATATATATATGTAAATATAACTGTTTATATATAAATACATAACTGTATATATATATATATATATATATATATATATATATATATATTATATGTATATATATATATATATATATATATATATATATATATATATATATAAGTACACATATATATAAGTATAAGTGTTTATATATACATACATAACTGTATATATATATATAATATATATATATATATATATATATATATATATATATGTAAATATAACTGTTTATATATAAATACATAACTGTATTATATATATATATATATATATATATATATATATATATATATATATATATGTATATAATATATATATATATATATATATATATATATATATATATTATATGTATATATATATATATATATATATATATATATATATATATATATATATATATATATATAAGTACACATATATATAAGTACACATATACATTGTGTGCTATGCATGTAGATATATATATATATATATATATATATATATATATATATATATATATATATATATATATATACATATATATATATATATATATATATGTATATATATATATTTATATATAAGTACACATCTACATTGTGTGTTATGTATATATATATATATACACACACACACACACACATATATATATATATATATATTTATATAGACATATAAATTGTGTGTATATATACTCGTATATAGATACATATATGTATATATATATATATATATATATATATATATATATATATATATATATATATATATATATGTATATATATGTATATATATGTTTGTATATAAACATACGTAATATATATATATATATATATATATATATATATATATATATATAAATATATATATATATATATATATATATATATATATATATATATATATATATATACTAGTACATATGTATATATTTAGTTTAAATTTG
>OZ017740.1:178439443-178441943 GCA_963969285.1 Odontomyia ornata
GTTTTAGAATTTTTTTTTCTAAAAAAAATACAGAAAATAATCCAAAATTAATTAATATACATACTTTCAACCCCCTCAAGATAATGATTTTTTCGATGACGTCATTGAGTTACCAGGGCTAAGATATTATGTCACTCAATATTGTGTGATATTTTATTCCGAAACGTAAACAAAAATTAGCACCATCAATTTCAAACCTGTAACCATTAAGTACGTGGCTTATTTAAATTAACAAAATTCACGTCACGAGAAAACAAACAAGTTAGTTAATTAATTTCGTTATTAGTTTCATCTAAAATATGAGTTTTCACTAACGAGCGGTTAATATTTTTCGCACTTCTTCATGAACCACTTTATTTTCCACGATTTCTTTTTCACTTTCAATTAAAAGCACCGATATTTGAAGCTGATTTGAAACGACACCACGTTTTGCCACTTTCGAATGTTTCCCGAATTCACGATGCGATAATCAAACGAAATTCATCAAATTAACGTAAGTTTTGATTCGGTTTCGCGATTTGTTTACATTGTTACCTGACACTTATCACAGTAGAACAGCCAACATGACATTAGTAGCCAAACTGTGTCTCTTTTCTTCCTATGTACGCTATCTTTGTCATACAACTTCTCCTCCGTTTGATTTACTTCACTCATGCACACTATATATGTGCTATATCGGGCTTCCTGTAGTACTTATTCTTAGGTTTGATATGACTTTCGGACAGTGTACTGGAACGAAGTTTCATCGATCTGAAATTGAATGAAGTTGAGGTTTATGTTGATTAAAATATGTTAAAAAACAAGGCAAATTATATCAATGTCACGATTACATACCTTTGTTCCTCATCTTCATCTTGTTCATCAGCGATGTTTTTGTCTCAGCGACGATTGGTACATTTTGTTTCGCTAATTGACTCCTCTTAACTATTGGCTCTAGATGCATTTAGCCGGGCACTCCTTTGACTTGGACCTGGTGCTGACTCGGGTGGTAAGAGAGTTGACGATGAAACGCCGTTCAAGGCATTATTCCAGCGAAGAAAACGTGCACTTCGAGTCCTTGTTGAGCCACGATTATTTATGACGTAAAGTCAATTTTCCGGGTACTGCGCTGCCATTCGAGGGTTTACTTCTTGCTATTTGCTTTATTGTTTCGTCTACAAACCAATTTTTAATTCTATAGAATCGGTTTCATATGACTTTCGAACAATGTTCATAGACGAAGTCTCATCGAACTGAAATTGAATGAAATTCAGGTTAATGTTGGATAAAATATGTATGAAATACTTAATTAACTGCTTTGCAACTTCCTACACGACTATACGACTCACAACAAACAATTCAGGCTATCCTATTGATCTATTTCTCAGGCAACAAATTACCGCGAATAACCTTCGCTCCCACAATTTGACAATAATCTGACACTTATTGGAGAAATGTCACAACAGCTGATAAAAAAAGCAAAAAAGTAATGA
The DNA here is from genome assembly GCA_963969285.1 of Odontomyia ornata. NCBI lineage: Eukaryota > Metazoa > Arthropoda > Insecta > Diptera > Stratiomyidae > Odontomyia > Odontomyia ornata. The sequence continues at coordinate 178,440,916 of OZ017740.1, forward strand.
CGTCATTGATTAAACAGCTAATTGTCAGTTTTACTTTTCACTACATTATCAAACCTAGCAAGATGGCCAGGTTTAAGGAGGCAGTGCTATTTGTATTGTCTTAAATTTGATTTTATTGTATATTACTATTGCTACCTCTCCACCTTCTTGTTTGTTTTTATTCTGCTGGTTATTTCGCGGTCTTTCATTTTTATATAAGGTGATTTTTTTGAAAAGAGTGTTCCTTGTAGGAGTGCTATGTGTATGGTATTTTCTTTAATGACATACTCGAAGGAGTCTTTGTTTTTGATGAAACTTTGAATGTGTTGAGAAATCTGATGTTGTTTTTAGTGTTCATAAATTAAGCCTCGTTTACACGGTGACAGTAATTGCGACAGTTGCTGTCAAGACAGCGACTGTCATGATTACTGTCACCGTGTAAACGATGGTTACGATCATGGCAGCACTATCGTACACAACTGTCGCATATCAGCCTCGTCTTGATTTTGCGGCAGTGCTGTCGTGGGAGTTAGTGTACTGTCAAGAACAACTGTCGCATGTAAACGCATTGTTGTGTCAGTATATTACATGTCCACAAAATTTGACAGATGATTAGATATAAGTATGTATTAATTTGCGTTGGATTATTCGTGAAAGTGATTAAACAGAAAAAGTGATTAAAAAGGCAAAGTTATTATTCAAAAACAAAGTGATAGAGACTTGAAAGTTATTGAAAATGACAAACAAAAAAATGATTGAAAACACAAAGTTAATATTAAAAACAAAACTGATAGAAACTTGAAGAGATTGAAAATAAAAAAGGAGAAGTGATTAAAAAAGAGAAAGTTCATATTAAAAAACAAAGTGATGGAGATTTAGAAATGAGATGATTTAGTTATTAATTGCAAATCGTGGAGTGGAAGAAAATTTAAGCCCAACAATGAATACCTATGAAATTTTCAAAAATATGAGTGCCTGTGGCTAAAAAGTAGCCCATTTTTTAAAAATAGAGTGAAACGGGATGCTGCAGAAGCTGCTCTACTTGAAGC
>OZ017740.1:178446943-178481943 GCA_963969285.1 Odontomyia ornata
CTGGAATGAGCAGGAACGAGCAACTGCATTGATTCTTGCTCTAAGAGGCCCAGCTGCCGAGCTGTTGCGGACGATCCCCGTTGAATTGCACTCAAACTCGAATGCTATCATGAATGCGCTCGACATGCGTTATGGAGACGATCATCTAAAGCAAATTTATCGGTCACAGCTAAGGCATCGAATGCAGAAGTCTGGTGAAACCCTACAGCAGCTAGCCCAAGACATTGAGCGACTGGCACTTTTGGCTTATCGAGCCTATGACCCAGAACATCGAGATGATGCAGCGACAGAAGCATTCATCAGCGCACTAAAGGACCCGGAATTGCAACAAGCCGTGCGTTTAGCTCAAAAGCAAACGGTTAAGGACACATTGGCTTATAGTCTGAACTTTGAGGCAGCGAAAAATGTGACTCGTACCACTGCCCGGGTGCGTGAGGTAGTGACAGACGAGTGCAGGTGTGAGCGCGTGGAAATTGAGTGAGACCCGCATGTAAATGGTGCGCCTAGATGCTGGAATTGCGGAGAGAAGGGGCACCTGCAAAGAAACTGCAAGAAGCGAAGAAAACCGAGCTATTGTCCAGGGTGTGCAGCTAGGAGGAGATCCAGACCGAGTCAGGAGCCCAGAATGGAAGCCCTTCAAACAGAGGGGTCGGGAAACATGTAAGAGCCAACTTCGTGGGGCAGAGGTTGGCTAGGAGGATCGACGTCCCCAGCACCAGCATCACCGTGTCAAGACTCCATCGTGGAGGAGCGGACTTATGCCTTTCGGGTCAAGTTGACGGAGAACACTGCACCATAACAATCGACACTGGTGCAACCCGATCGATTATCCGACAAGACCTAGTTAGACAGCAACAACTTAACAAGGGCAGAATTTTCTCACTACGGACAGCTACGGGAGAAACTGCACCTGTTCATGGAGAGGTCAACCTCCCGATACAGTTGGGAGACCTTGTGTTCCGACACAATTTTCTGGTTGCGAATATTATGGATGACTGCATTCTCGGAATGGATTTTCTGCGACCACATGGAATCACGTTAGATTTGGGCAACCGGGTGTTGAAATGGCAGAATGTCGAAGTATAGATGGAGGATCCGCGCGTCCAAATTCCCAAGATGAATGTAGTGGTATGTACTGACACTGATGTACCGAATTCTCCCGAAAGCATTGTATGGGCCAAGCTTGATGATGATTCTGGAGACCACCGATCTTATCTGATAGAGACAACGAAGACGTCCGCATTGGGCAGTTTGATTGTAGGACGAAGCCTTGTAAGATCTTTAAGGAACGGATATGTGCCGGTTAGAGTCCTTAACACCGCAGATTCAACCACGAGCATCAAAGCGGGAGAAGTCATCGGCAGCTGCCAGCCTGTTTCCACCATCACCTCTTTGGAAGCTACTCACGACCATCATTGCAAAAGGAGGCAAGACACAGACAAAGCCCGGGAATCAACGTCTGCAATATTGAAGCAGGTCAAATTGCCAGTGCAGCTATTCAAACGAGCCTCTGATCTGGTCACCAAGTACAGTGACATCTTCTCAACAAGCCCGGATGACCAAGGCCGAACGAGTCTGGTAACTCACGTCATAGATACACAGGGAGCCAAGCCGATTCGACAAGCACCGAGACGTCTCCCTATAGCCAAACAAGGAGAAGTGAGCGCGCTGATCTCAGACATGGAAAAACAAGGCATTATTGAACCTTCTTTCAGCCCATGTGCCCCGCCTGTGGTTCTAGTAAAGAAAAAGGATGGTAACACTCGATTTTGTGTCGACTATAGGCAGCTTAACGACGTCACTAAGAAAGATAGTTACCCACTTCCACGTATCGATGACATCATGGACACTTTAGCCGACGCAAAATGGTTTTCTACACTCGATCTCAAGAGTGGCTACTGGCAGGTAGAAATCGACAAGAAGGGCCGAGAGAAGACCGCATTTTCAGTTGGGACCGGATTGTGGCAGTTTGTAGTGATGCCATTTGGGCTTTGCAATGCTCCAGCCACTTTCGAACGCTTGATGGAATACGTGCTACGTGGTCTAACCTGGAAAACCTGCTTGGTGTACCTAGATGACATCATCGTCATCGGTAGAACGTTCGAAGAGCATGTGCGGAACTTAGAAGAGGTTTTCTCCCGACTGCGACTGGCAAATTTGAAACTTAGTCCCGACAAGTGTACCCTTTTCGCAGCTGAAGTAAAATACCTGGGACACGTCGTATCAGCAGACGGGGTCAAAACAGACCCTGAGAAGATTGAAGCCGTGAAAAGCTGGCCAACACCAAACAACAAGCGCCAACTACGAAGTTTCCTGGGTCTGGCAACCTACTATCGAAGATTCGTCAAAGACTTTGCCAAAATAGCTAAGTGTCTCCATCAACTAACCGAGAAAAATCGTCCGTATGTCTGGAACGAACAATGCCAGACAGCCTTTGAGACCCTGAAGGAAAAGCTGTGTGAATCACCCGTGCTGGCGTATCCGAAACCCGGAAAAATGTTTGTAGTTGACACTGATGCAAGCAACGGCGGTATTGGAGCTGTATTCTCCCAGCAGATTAATGGCGAAGAAAGAGTCCTCTCGTATTACAGTCGAGTTCTTTCAAAAAGTGAGAGGAACTACTGTGTGACCAGGAAGGAGCTATTGGCTATAATAGAGGCCACCAAGCAGTTCCACAAGTACCTGTATGGCCAGAAATTTGCGGAAATGGGAAACGGCGGAAGGCAGCTCCTATAGGATGCAAACTATACTACCCAAAAGCCGAATCCACGATGTGGTAAAGGAAATGCATGAAGGATCCTCGGGAGGCCATCTTGGTGTTAACAAAACCTTAGCGAAATCGCGGGAAAGATTCTACTGGCTCCACGCTCGAGAAGACGTAGAGGACTGGTGTCGCAGATGCACAATTTGCGCTTCCGTCAAAGGTCCAAAACGACGACTGAGAGGACAAGTGCAAACCTATAACGTGGGGGTACCGTTTGAAAGGATTGCTGTTGACATCGCTGGACCCTTTCCTGAATCTGAATGGGGAAATCGATACACGCTGGTTGTAGCTGATTATTTCAGCAAGTGGCCCGAGGTCTACCCCATTCCCAACTAGGAAGCAACTACTGTAGCTGAACAGCTAGTGTTAAATTGGGTCAGCAGGTACGGCGTGCCTTGTGAACTACATTCGGATCAAGGCCGAAACTTTGAGTCACTAGTTTTTGGCGAAATGTGCGAGCTGCTGGGAATACGGAAAACGAGGACAACACCGCTGCATCGCCGATCCGATGGAATGGTCGAACGTTTCAACGGCACTCTCAATAAACACCTTGCCAAAATGGTTGACGAGAACCAAAGGGACTGGGACCGACATATCCCACTATGTTTGATGGCGTATAGAGCCGCTGAACATGCGTCGACGGGCCAAGCCCCAGCCAAAGTCATTTTTGGAAAGACTATTCGTTTGCCAGCCGATATAAAGTTCGGAACACCCCCTGAGAAACCCCAAACGGTCTCGGAGTACGCAAGTGATCTAAGACAACGGTTGAACCAGATACATCGGACAGTGCGAAAACACCTCGAATCGGCTACTGACCGCATGAAGACCAGGTATGATCTAAAGGCTAATTCTACTGGCTTCCAGCAAGATGACTTGGTGTGGCCTTATAACCCGCAATGGCGAAAGGGTAAGTCTCCAAAGTTGCAACATAATTGGGAGGGACCATACCGAGTTACAAAGCGAATCAACGACGTCGTATACCGAATACAGGAACATCGTAAGCCGAGAGCGAAAATGAAAATCGTGCATCTGGACCGTCTTGCCCCATATTACACCCAGGGAGAATTGACTACAAATAGTGACACATCTTTTCGGGGCGAAAAGAACTGAGGTGGGGGCAGTGTTACATGTACAAATAATTACATGTACAAATAATTCTGCGAGCTACTGTCGCAATTGTTTTCATCAGCATTAAGAACGTCAACAAATGAATTTACTCGAACCCACGAGAACCCAACAAGCATGATCAACATCTGCAAGTGACGTCACTCCATTCATTAATTTGCTCGAACCTACCAGGTACCTCTCGGTAGAACATTCGCCAATGTACGAGAAATGGGTGAATAGGTAGAGACCCTATATAAAGGCGAGCTGAATGAATGGGGGGATCATCATTCATTACAACCGCGATAGAAAACTGCGATATAGTGGAACGCGAAGTAAAAGACGATTGATTGTTTGAGTGCGAAGTGATTTAGAAGACAATTGCGATAAGAAATTTATGGACAAGTGTTAGATTTTTTTCATAGTGAAAATTAAAATTAGTGAAAGTGTTAAATTGTTAAATTGTTTATTGTGCATTTTTGTAATTAAATAAATTCTTTTAACTTAAATTAAAAGACATTGCGTTTTCACTTTCCCGGAACATTAAAATTATTGGCCGCGAACCGAAAACGCGACAAGATATATATATATATAATATATATATATATATATATATATATATATATATATATATATATATATATATATACATATATATATATATATATGTATATATATATATATATATATATATATATATATATATATATATATACATACATATATATTTATATCTATGAAATTATACATACGTATATATATATATATATATATATATATATATATATATATATATATATATATATATATATATATGAAATTATACATACGTATATATATATATATGTATATATATATATATATATATCTATGAAATTATATATGTACTCGTATATATATATATATATATATATATATATATATATATATATATATATATATATAAATATTTATATATATATATATATATATATATATATATAAATAAATATTTATATTTATATATATATATATATATATATATATATATATATATAAATATTTATATATATATATATATATATATATATATATATATGTATATATATATATATATATATATATATATATATATATATATACATATAAATACATATACTACATATATAGATTTATGTAATTTATCGCTTAAAATTATGAAACTATTGTTTCTCGGTGAGTTATACCTAAATTTATTTTGTGGGCTACACGTCACTGTGTATCACTTTTAATACCCTCGAAGCTCTTCATTGAAATGTGGTATCATACTGATACGTTTAAACTCTAAAACTATTTTTTCATGGATCATTAAAGTCGTTATCGAACTCCCATACAAAAGAGCTGTGTGAACATAAATAAACATTCTACTTACCTACTAACTTCTGTTCATAATAGCATACATAAATATTATTTCAAAGATTTTCAATAGAACAGAGATACTCACAATGTGACCTTCAACTGAATTTTTTCTTATAATCACAGCACTTACGAGTAGCATAATTTGATTCTTTGCATGAAGTTGAACGGCAGTGCAAGCATTGAGTATGTTTTTTATCAAAAATGTTCTTGAGAGACTATTTTAGTTAATATGAAACTGATAACCTTGCTATATGCTTCTTATAACTATAAGAAGAACATTATTATTTTTTACATAAATTTCGGTATTTCTGTATTTTCAATATGATGAAATTCACTTCTCATCAACTCCTTTTATGTATCCAAATTTCAGAATCAACATTATAAATATATATATATATATATATATATATATATATATATATATATATATATATATATATATATACATATATATATTATATATACACAGACATGTATATACATATATGTATATATAACATATATATATATATATATATATATATATATATATATATATATATATATATATATATATATATATATATATATATATATATATATATATATATGGTCCTTCAACAAGTTCAAACGCGAGAGAACGATAAGAAAAGTATTTATTATTTACAGATTACTAAATGGTTACTATATAATCGATACACGTTAGGATAAAAATTAATTCGAATGTCGTTTTGATGTCTGGTTGTCGTTTCGATGTCGCTCCTACGATCGCTCTAGGTGAAGTGATTAGCGTTTCGTCGACGCGATAACAAAAATTCCTAACTCCGTGCATGCATTCATACCACATTTGCTGAGCATGCACACGCGCAGCGATAACAAGATTCCCAACTCCGTGCTTGCATCCATATCACATTTGCTGAGCATGCAAATGTATCAAATGATTGTATCGACGCGATACAATCTCCGTCAGAGCGTTCCTCATCGCAGCACAATCGCTGACCACGCACAAGCGCAACCAGCAGACATGCTGAGTGGATCTTTGGTCATGTAACCCATATCGTATGATTATCGCGGTGGCTGAAGCATCGGGACAATGTTGCACACTACTATTGCATGCATGCAATGCATGCGTTGTGTTGTCGCCACACTACTCCCCTCGCAGTGGCTTGGCCACGATACTTTATTGGAAGCGTACGGGTGGCCGGATCTTACGTCCACTGCGTGTGGTTGTTGTTGGTTCGCTAATGAGGGGCCTCGCCTTTGAAGTAGGTTCTGGCGTGAGGAATGCGGGTTTGAGCCTGTCGATCGAAATTGAGGCGGGGTGTCCATTAATGTCGATGCGGAAATACTTGTCCTTTCTGCTTAGGACCGGGTATGGGCCGTCGTATGGTGGTGTGAGCGATGATTTTACCTTGTCGTTGCGTACAAAGACGTGTGAGCTGCTGCCTAGCGTTCGGTGTATGAAAGTTAGGGTGGTGGTGTGGTGTGCCGTGTCTCGAGGTCGCAGTTTCGTCATGCGTGACCTGAGATCACGCAAGAAGTCCGTTTCGTTGGTTTTGGACTGCGATGCGGTGAAGAACTCCCCCGGAAGCCGTAGGCTGGTGCCGTAGACCATGTCTGCGGGTGTGGCGTTAATATCCTCTTTTAATGCGGCGCGCAGTCCTAGGAGCACAAGAGGAAGCACCTTTGTCCATTCGGCTGTATCGTAGCAGCGGATGGCGGCCTTGACTGTGCGATGCCATCTCTCAATGATCCCGTTGGCGGCAGGATGGTATGGGGTCGTCCGCAGGTGGTTGATTCCCAGAATACGGGTCAGCTCGGCGAAGATTTGGCTCTCGAACTGGCGTCCCAGGTCGGTAGTTACTCTTGCCGGCACTCCGAAGCGGCTTATCCATGCATTGATAAGCGCCTCGGCGACTGTTGTTGCGGTGATATTCTGGAGCGGAACGGCTTCTGGCCAACGTGTGAACCTGTCAATGATGGTTAGGCAATAACGGTAACCATCGTTCGGTGATAGTGGTCCGATGAGGTCGATGTTAATATGCTCGAACCTGGTGTCCGGCTGGGTGTATCGTTGGAGCGGTGACTTGACGTGACGTCCGATCTTGTTGCGCTGGCAGGCCGTGCAGCTTCGTACGAAATCATTAATCTCCTTATTCATGGCCGGCCAGAAGAAGCGGTCGGTGATGAGTCGTCTAGTCGCTCGTATGCCTGGGTGTGCTAGGCCATGCATCGTCTGCATGATTGTTTCCCTTAGCTGCTGCGGTACGTAGGGTCGAACCTTGTTTTCGGTGACTATGCAGTGGAGTGGCGTGTCGGAAGTAGCAAGCTCCTGCTTCTTCCACTTGAGTTTGTCCGTCTGGTCCTCCAGCAAAGCCTTGAGTTGTGGATCGGTTTGTTGAGCTGAAGCGAGAGAAAGGATGTCGGTCGTTGAAACTGTACTCACCCGAGACAAGTAATCCGCGACGGAGTTATTCCGGCCCGGAATGTGGCGGATGTCGACTGTGAACTGGGAGATAAAATCCAGCTGACGTTGTTGCCTCGGTGATGCTTTCTCCGGTCGTTGCTGGAACGCAAACTGTAATGGCTTGTGGTCGGAGAAGACTGTGAAGACTCTGCCCTCCAACATGTACCGGAAGTGCTTGATGGCTTCGTGAATCGCTAGCAACTCTCGGTCGTAGGTGCTGTAGCGTCGCTGGGTGTCGTTCAGCTTGCGTGAGAAAAATCCCAGAGGCTCTGTTCCAGTGCTCGTTGTCTGGTGCAGGACAGCTCCGAGTCCATCGTCCGATGCGTCCACTGTTAGGGACCATGTGGCTGTTGGATCAGGATGCGCGAGTGACGGAACCTTGGTTAGTTCCGACTTGCACCTCTCGAATGCTGCCGATGCCTCGTCGGTCCATTGAAGCTCCGTTTTGTCGCGTTTTCTGTTTCCCTCTATCAGCTGTTGGAGCGGGCGTTGGGTTTGAGCGGCATGCGGTAGGAACCTCCTGTAGAAGTTAATCATTCCTAAGAATGACTTTAGCTGCAGTGCTGTCCTGGGCTTCGGAATAGCGGATATGCCTTGCGTCTTCTCAGGCAAAGGTTTCAATCCGTCAGTTGAAATCGTGTGCCCCAAAAATTGAACCTCGTCCTGTCCAAATTGGCACTTATCCTTGTTGATTGCAAGTCCGTATTGGCGTAGACGGCTCAGCACCTCCGACACATGCTGTTGGTGTATCTGCGGGTCCGGTGAAAACACCAATATGTCGTCTATGTAGACGAATACATTACTGAGTCCCCTTAGCACCTCGTGCATGAAGCGTTGGAAGGTCTGGCCCGCGTTGCATAGGCCAAAGGTCATGTAGATGAACTCATACAATCCAAATGGCGTGATAATCGCCGTCTTCGGGACATCACTCGGCTCGACTGGAATCTGATGAAACGCCTTCTGTAGATCGATCACAGTAAAGACCTTCATCCCGTGCAAAGCAGCAGTGCAGTCCTGCAGGAATCCGATTGGATATCGGTCCGGAACGGTGCATGCGTTGAGGCTCGGTAGTCTCCGCATGGACGCCAGTCTCCGTTGGCTTTACGTACCATATGAAGAGGACTGCTCCATGCACTCTTGGATGGTCGACAGATTCCCAGTTGTATCATGTTGTCGAACTCGGCTTTCGCAGCGGCGAGTTTGTCGTGAGGAAGTCGGCGTGCCTTCGCGTTGACTGGAGGGCCTTTTGTCACAATGTGATGCGTCGTCGTGCACTTAACGTTGCGGCGAGGTGCTGTTGATGTGACTTCGGGATAGTCTGCCAGAATTGCAGCGTATTCACTGGCGATTGTCGCGGATGTCGATGGTTGTATCAGTGGTTGGTTCGTTGATGTGGCCTTCACCTCAGCTGCGTTCGCAATTTGTCGCTCGATGAGTTTTCGTCCTCTGATGTCCACGAGTAGTCCATGATGCTCGAGCAGATCAGCTCCGATGATTGGGGAGCTGACGTCCGCTATGATAAAAGTCCACGTAACAGGCCTCGGAAGGCCGAGATTTAAAGTCAGCTTCCTCTTCCCGTAGGTGCGAATAGCAGAACCGTTAGCAGCTAATAAGCGGGTGCCAGATTCTGGGTTACTTCGATCTCGGATGGTAGGTGGGATCACGGATACGTCTGCGCCGGTGTCGATCAAAAGCGCGCCAGTGCCATTGTTATCGCGGATGTATAAGCGATGCACTGATCGCGCGCCGGCCAGTTTTTGCGGAGAGGACGGTTTTAGTTTTTTGCTGTTTACCGAACTTGCATGGCGGTCGGCATTTCGTGGCGTCTGATCCGTAATGGGCGTGGTACCAGCAAGCTTCGGTTGGAGGTTTGGGCGACTGTGGGCGTGATTGCGATGGTAATCGTGGTTTCCCTGAATTACCGGCACATGGGCACGTGCACTCGGTCCTTTGTGCAATGCTCCTGTGGTCTTCGTCGATTCGGCGTGCCAGCCTCACAACTTCCGCCGTCAGTTTGGAGAGCTCTGACAGGATTCTCGTTGTTGGCAGAGTGGCTTCCGCAGAGTCGCGATTCGAGATTGATCCGATGGTGTAAGGCTTGGACCCTTTCGTCACTTCGTGGACCCTATCGGCAATCGTTGCTAGATTCTGCAGCGAGGCGTCGTTTGCTGACAGAATGCTGCGTAACGTGATGTCCAGTCTATTAAGCCACATCTGTTTTAGCGTCTCCTCCGAAATGCTGTCAGCGGCGAGAGTTCGCATTTGGTTCAGCAGCTGTGATGGTCGCTGATCGCCCAATTCGACCTCCGACAACAGTTTCTGAATACGCTGCTGGGCGGACTCCGCGAAGGCTCTAATAATCTCTCGCTTGAGGTTGTCGTACTTTCCTTCCGCTGGTGGCTTGGACACGGCACTCCGCACTTGCTTCACGACTCTGATGTCTAGGCTGGCGACGATCAGCTGGAAGCGCGTTGTGTCTCCCGTTATTCGGCTCGCCCCAAAGTACGCCTCGATTCGCTCGAACCAAAGTTCGACGTCCTCCTCCCAGAACGGCGGAATCCGGAAGGTGGCATTTTTCACACCGCTTATCTCGCCGGCTTCGGGGTCCGCTCCATCGTGCGTGGCTGCCGGGATGTTGTTCTTGTCTTCGTTCGACATTTTAAGTGTTATGGTCGAGCTTGGGGGGTATTCGCTTGCGCGCGCCGCTTTACGCCGCGGACGTGGTCCCTGTACAATATGTACACTAGGGACGCGATGTTTACGATGAGCACGCACAATAGTGTCACCTCGAGACGGTCACTTTGCACCGCGAGCGCTGAATTTATCACTAAGGTGTTCGTAACTTCACCCGTCACCTCTTTCACCGGCTTATTTCCCATTCACGCTGACGTGGGAAAACGAGCACTACACACGTGAGATTGGCAGTTCTGTGGCGTCGGGCGCTATGTTCCACTCGCGGGAGGCAGGATCGCCAGTTATGGTCCTTCAACAAGTTCAAACGCGAGAGAACGATAAGAAAAGTATTTATTATTTACAGATTACTAAATGGTTACTATATAATCGATACACGTTAGGATAAAAATTAATTCGAATGTCGTTTTGATGTCTGGTTGTCGTTTCGATGTCGCTCCTACGATCGCTCTAGGTGAAGTGATTAGCGTCTCGTCGACGCGATAACAAAAATTCCTAACTCCGTGCATGCATTCATACCACATTTGCTGAGCATGCACACGCGCAGCGATAACAAGATTCCCAACTCCGTGCTTGCATCCATATCACATTTGCTGAGCATGCAAATGTATCAAATGATTGTATCGACGCGATACAATCTCCGTCAGAGCGTTCCTCATCGCAGCACAATCGCTGACCACGCACAAGCGCAACCAGCAGACATGCTGAGTGGATCTTTGGTCACGTAACCCATATCGTATGATTATCGCGGTGGCTGAAGCATCGGGACAATGTTGCACACTACTATTGCATGCATGCAATGCATGCGTTGTGTTGTCGCCACATATATATATATATATATATATATATATATATATATATATATATATGTATACATGTATGTGTATATATTATATATATATATAGATATAAATACATAAATATATATAAATATATATGTATATATATATACATATATGTAATCATATAAATATATACATTTATATATATATATATATATATATATATATATATATATATATATATATATATATATATATGTATATATATATATATATATATATATATATATATATATATATATGTATATATATATATATATATATATATATATATATATATGTATATATATATATATATATATATATATATATATATATATATATATATATATTTATATATATATATATAGATATATATACATATATATATATATATATATATATATATATATATATATATATATATATATATATATATACATATATGTGATGTAAATTTGAAGTTTTGCATTGTTTGTACTCCAGCACAATCTAATATGGGCGGACGTTATCTTTCAAAAGTTAGTAGTTCACCAAATACATACATTCGAATTGAAATTCTTCCGCCTTCCACTCCGCTAGAGCATCCGTAAACTCAAGTGGCTCTCTGGTTGCTCTTACAAAAATTCCTGTCCTCTCATACTTTGACCCCTGAATTGTCAGCGAAAACTGAATAATATGACTGAAAACATATGATTAGCTGAAAGGAAACATCTTATCAAGTCAAATTTCAAATTATACATAATTTTTTGAGATAACTCGTGTTGAGTGAAGTGTAAAAATGTTGCGAAAATGATACTGAATAAGATTGGAAAGTCTCACAGTTTCGTACTAGGTAACCGATATACTCCTCAGGAACTGCCACATCAGTCACATCAGTATCTCGGGGCAGCTCCTGAGGAGTATATTGGTCACCTCGTACGAAACTGCGAGATTTTTCATGGAACCAGCCCGTATGCTGAAACCAGCTGGTGTCCATCGAGCGAAAAATGCTATTATGTTGATAGCTTAAATGCTCGGGTGAAAGAACAATGTAGTTCTTTCACTTAGGACACTAGCATTCCTTAAACAAAAATTCTTATAAGATTCAAAATGTTAGCAGCGATTGCGAGTGCTGTTGTGTCGAGAAAAGAAAAATGAAAAGATGCGGGTGGGATTGAGAGAACAGTTATGGGAAGTCTACCAGGAAGGTATTCTTCGCAAGTCATGTTGAATATTTCATTTTGTTTAAAGTTAAATTTCCACATGCAAAATTGATTTAGGTCAAGACAAGAAATTTGTTGGGACATCATGTCAAACTTATTTGAAATTTGAAATGTGATGTCACATCATGAAATAATTTTACTCTCTCGATGTATTTCTGTTAGAGTCACCCTATAATCCGAATGTTCATTGTCACACTGTTATTTATCTCTTTTGTATTTCATAGCACATTCTAAATAAAAATGTCACTTCTGTCATAGTCACCAAGCTCAACACACGTATTTTTCTTCTTCTCTGCTAATAGGTTATGGGTCCCTTGCAAAAGAATATAAGTTCTGAAAAAGTTCCGCTTTTTTGTTGAATTTTCATAAAAGTTAAAAAATGTTTAAGTCCGAAAACAGTGCTAGCAGCAATTCAATTGATACACTGCTCGGTAGGGAAAACTACTAGACATAGAAGATAGCTGCGCAATTGTTCTTAGATTTGGATAATCATTGGACAACGTCAATTGATTATGAGCTCGTCGAAGAAGAAAATCCCAAACCCCTGTTGATCCTGAGAAGAATCGACGTGCAAAAAGTAAATTGAATTTAATGATTGATCCTACGTGCTATGTCCATATACAGGGTGCAATATCAGCCAAAGAGTTGTATAGCACTTCTGCGTAAGCTCACTTCAACGTCACTTGCAAATTGCACTTCCATGGATATATATTTATAAAGGAAATCATTACCACAGCTCAATCTCTGAACGGAATTGGATTTCCAATAAATGAGGAATGGGTTGGCTCCTTACTGCTTGCTGGGCTTCCAGATGAATATTGCCCTATGATACTGGCTTTGGAGAATTCAAGCACAAGAGTTAATGGTAATGTCATAAAACAAAGTAATTGCAAGACGTACGTTCCGGCAGTGAAAGTTCAGCTTTTCACACAGATACAAGCCAAACGTCATTCAAAAAATCACAAATAGGACCCAGGTGCAGAATATGTAACAATTTTGGCCATATTGCGAAAAGCTGCCACCCAAGAAGTTACAGCAACAAAAACAAGAGCAAAAACTTTGATGCACTGTTTTTTGTTTTGTCTACAATAGATAATTCGAGAAACAAAGACGCATGGTACTTTGACTCAGGGGCCGCATCGCACATGAGTCTGAACAAAAAATGCTGGATTGTTTATCTGAAGATGTTGGCACAGTGATTACTGCAAACAAGATGCTGGTAAAAGGGCGTGGGACGGCTACAATAAGACCAGCATGCATACGTCTGCCCTTAAAGTCAATGATGTGAAGTATATTCCTGATTTATCCGTCAATCTTTGATCTGTTGGTCAAATCATAAAACAAGGTCACACAATAGAGTTCAACACCAAATGTATCAATGCAATAAGCACAAAAAAAAAAACAAGTGATTGCAACAGGCACAAACGTTAGTGACTTGTTAAATTGGACACGAAATCGTCAAAGAATGTTGTATTTGTGTGTATTTCAAAATGAGCTAAAGACCTTTGGCATCATCGGATGGGGCGCCTGGACAACGAAAGGTTAGAAAAACTAACCTTGATAGAAAAAGATGTTTTTCTTGATAGAAAAAGATGTTTTTCTTAGCACCTGCATCGTACCAAAATTACTTCCAAAATGACCCACCGATGCCAAAAGAGGCATTATTTAGGTCTGATGCAAATCAATGGAGAACTGGCTATGTAAGAAGATATGCAGTCACTACTCGCAAATGATACATGGACACTTCAAGCCTTACCAAACAATCGAAAGATGATAAAATCTAAATGGATCTTCCATACAATTGAAATTGATCAAGAGCAATATATTGGGAAGGTTCTACAAAAGTTTGGGATGGAAAAGACCAAACCCACGATGACACCAATGATTTCTTGTAAAAGGATATCAACTAGAGATGTTGCATCTGAAATAAAAGATATTGAATTCATGAAGAATGTTCCGTATTAAGAGCAAATTGGTTGTCTAATGTATTTGGCGCAATGTACATGACCTGACATTTGCTATATGATAAAGCTACTGAGTCGATTCAGTTCCAGTCCTGGACCACAACATTGGAATGCTGTGAAGCATTTACTTGGCTATCTGCGTGGTACATTTTCAATAAAACTAAAATCCTCTAAAAATGGTAACAGCAACAGAATTGGTTACACCGATGCTGATTGGGCAGCTAACAGTAACAGCAACAGTAGGTCAACCACTGGATTCGTCTTCATGGCTCAAGCAGAAGCAATATTTTGGAGTTCCATAAGACAACATATAGTGGCGCTTTTATCATGTGAAGATGAAAATATGGGGCTCTCAGCTACTTTACAAGAGGCACTGTGGTAGGACAAATTTGTAATTTAACTTGGTGAGAAGAAGCGGCCACTACAAATCTTGTGTTACAATCAAAACACAACTGCGATCGCCTCAAATGCAGGGTCCTATCCCAGAACCAAACATACTGACATACGTCATCACTTGATACAGGATGTAGTTAACCAAAATCATATAAAAGTCGATTACATAAGCACCACTGAGCAATTTGCAGATGTTCTTAGAAAATCCCTGCACAACACCAAACATGGACAATTCAGAGAAGCAATGGGAGTGCAACAAGAACCATCGTCCTAAGTAGGAGTGTTAGAGCCACCCTATAATCCGAAAGATCATTGTCACACTGTTATTTATCTTTAATGTACTTCATAACCAAGTTTAAATAAAATGTCACTTCTGTCATAATCACCAAGCCAACAACACCTAATTCCTTCTTCTCTGCTAATAATTTTGCATCCATTCTCTCTGACATCTATGCAATGATTTGACACTTCAAATTGACACTTTTTTTAAAGAAAGCCCTGCAACCTCAAAAATAATGAAATTTAAAACTGAAATTTTAGTAATTCAAGTCAAATCAATACCTTAAACTATATATGAATGAAAAAAATATAATATTTTCTTTGCTTTTAGGTAACTTCTCTTGCTTTTGAAGGCTTCTTTCTATTATAAATTCACTTTAATAAAATAATTTTTTTGTGATATATTGCATGCACATATTATTAGAAAGCTTTACTTAACTGTCAACTCTTTGAACCTAGGTATTTAGTAATCTATGGTATTAAATAACCTATGACGCAAACAGTGTGCATGGATGAAGTAAGGAGACATTTTGTGACTAGGACAGCTTATATGGGAATAATGAAACGCAGCATGGGCTACCAATGTCAAGTTGACTATTCTACTGACGAGTGTCAAGTAACAAGTGTATACAGATTGTGAAAACGAATCGAAACCGACATTAATTTGGTAAATTTTGTTTGATTTTCACATCATGAATTCGGCAAACAATCGAAATTTATGCAGCATGCTGTCCGCTTCAAATGTATTTGTCGTGAATGGAAAAAGAATTCCTGAGTATAATTACTACTACAAAATCCTAGAGATGAGCACTGGTTTCAAACTGCTTGTCGAGAAAGAATTAAATTTAAAATACCCGAATTTGCTCATTGCCGATTGTATCTAGAATGCAAGGGCATCGAAAAGCTATCAGCGTTTTGTGAATTCTGTCCAGAAACATCACTTTGTTCTAATTGGGTTAGTCCGAAATGTTTTATTAAGTGATTTTGATGTGTAATTACGTCTATAACTTCTAAACCAGTGTTCACTGAAATTCACTCCCTGAGAGCCCTAAAGCCGAAGTAAAAGTTGTAAAATCCAAAGATTTTCACTCACAGGTAAAGATCTTGCAATATTATCCCGGATTATACAATACTCATTTGCTAGATTCATTGAGGGTAGTCGAGCTGAAATGGAGCAATCAAGATATTGGTGGCTGAATGTTAGTGTCGAAATAATTCGTGTTCATTTTCGGTTTTTGTATTTTTTATTACTTTGTTTTGAGTTTCAGCTCATTATTGCTACATTTTGTGTTAATGTTGGTTGTTTATGTTAAAATATAGAGATTGGTTTCAAAATTTAGGAAAAGTATATGTTATGTTTATTATATTAGACTTAGAGATAAGGTTTTGATAGCATTGCATTAGTATAAGACATGGTTTTTGATTGAATTTTATTAGAATTAGTATTTAACATATTAGATGTAGGATAAAAGTTCACTGTTGTGTTAGAATTATGAATAATTTTTGAATAGTGTTGGTTGGTTTTTTCAATTGAATCATCAAATATGTAAAAATTTAACTAATTTGAATTTAATATTGCTTTTTTGATGTAACGTTTTTGATTGATAACCTATAAATATT
The DNA here is from genome assembly GCA_963969285.1 of Odontomyia ornata. Classification (NCBI taxonomy): domain Eukaryota; kingdom Metazoa; phylum Arthropoda; class Insecta; order Diptera; family Stratiomyidae; genus Odontomyia; species Odontomyia ornata. The sequence continues at coordinate 178,463,608 of OZ017740.1, forward strand.
AAGAGCCATTTAGGACATTACGTTTCAAATATTTTAATTGTTTGGAATTTACTTTATATTCTTCAAAAATTTCATATAATCAGTATTGAATAAAGCACTTTTGACTTTAAGCACTGTATTATCGAATTGTTACCGTTGGACTGATTACGCTGAAATTTTATATTCCGGTGTACTTTTTGATTACAAAAGAGATGTGGTGAGATAAAATTCGATTAAAGCATTTTGTAAATTAAATTTTATGTATTTTAGTTTTGACATGACAGATAAGAAGCACTGCATTCTTTTGTCAGCTTATAGCTACCAAATTGTTGAGATTTTGCAAGGGAAAGTCAATCTTAAAAGATTTTAAGACACAACATTTAACATCACGAAATTCAAGTTAATATTAAAATCAATAATTTTGCAGATTCAACGAATTATGTTTTTAAAGTGTTTTCAATTTACATTATAGCTGGTTTTTACCATGGTTTTGTTATTAGTTTTTCTTTTTATGATTGGTTACGCCTTTCTGGAAAATTTTGTTAATATTTTTACAAAGTAAATTTTGATAAACATACCAACGATAAAAATTAAAAAAAAAAAAATAATAATTTTGAAATAAAATGTACAAGTACAATGTCTCTACTTACTGCTACGTAATTATTCTCGACACAAATATTCTTCATAAATATGAATTCACAATTCGAATGCTCAATCAAGAAATGTATGTTATTGTATTTTTAATAGTTAGTCATATTTACATATTTTAATGCTTGCTTCTAAATTATGTGTAACGAAACTAATCAGCGCATCGTTACCTTCTAAAATAATTTTTCCACAGTTTTTTTATTTTTCTGAGGGTTTAAAATGCATAGAGCATACCCTACTGTAGCTAAGGAGGAGCACTGCACCAATAGCTTCAACCCACTTACTTCTGAGATTCCATTCTGGAGAAAATCTATAAGAAATATTAAGAGAAGAGTATCTTTTCTCGAAACAATACTGAAGCAGCTAATTTTAAAACGTTGCCAGTTACATTATGTATCCCCTTACTTGTGAAACACGTCAGCAGAAAACATTTCATTTTTCTGAAATAATTCAAATATGATATCCGCAGGCCGTTTCTCTGTTTTCATATGTTCTTGTTCACAAATGTGCTGGATGAGTTTGTGAATAGCTTTATGAACACTGCTGCCACCATGTTTGATGAGCTTTGCTGGAATCCCATCGATGCCCGGCGCTTTATTATTCTTTTGGGCTTTGATGATGGGACAAACTTCATCCAGAATTAGTGGGCTAATGGAAGCTGTCCACATACATCTATAGGCTCCGATGTTGTGGAACTGTGCGGAGGATTAAGGAGGTTCTTGATATATGATACCCATCTTTCTTTAATTTTGGTTTCATCACGACAAAGCGTAGTTTTGGGCTGATAAACACGTTTCGAGCTTTTCACTACATTGTATCCTTGTCTTGTACTGTTGTTCATGAGACTTGTATTTTTACTTCTCAATTAGTCATCATATTATTTTTAACCGACTAAAGTTAAGTTTTGTTTTGCTCTTTTTATGTATGTTTACGCATAACTTGTCAATGGAGATATGATGAAGAGGCCTGTTTCCGGCAAAAGATATGCCTTTCTTCCTGTTAGGGCTCATTAAAAGACAAGAAATTGAATTAACAGGAAAGGACCTTTACCGTTAAAACTAAAAAATGTCCGACTTTCACCCCGATTTTTCAGCATAACTGATATAAGCGTCTAAGGATTTTGAATTTGATTTTGAAAAACTAAAAAGATAAAAATACCCCAAAAAGAAATAAAAAATAATAACAACGACGCAACCAGCAGTTGCAGCCACGATGACACCGTTGACAATTACAATGATTAATACAATGACAGTGAAAACGGACGAAAAACGGAGATTAGCAGGCAGTCTGGTCAGTCTGATTCCTGCGGCGTTTGGAAGCAGCAAAAAAATGATGCAAACGCCAGAGCGTCCTATTAAGGAAAAGCGAGAAACTCTGCAGGACGCTTCAGGTGTTCGAGCGGTGGAGGAAAATATAAAGAAAACATCGAGAATTTGATGGTCAGTGCTGCGATCGTTTCCGAAGCGACCGATGAAAGGGCCGTAAATCCCGACATAATGAAGAACCATCATGAAGTCAACGAAGAGATTATGGTAGGAAAAGAAACGAGTGACCAGGGAAATAAAGCGACGTTGTGTGATTGCATCACCAAAATCGAAAATGCGGCCGAAGTACTGTGTGCGGAAACGGAAAGCGATAACCTCTCCCAAGGATAGTTGCAAAGTACAATTGCCGGCCAGCAACACGAAGAAGAAAGGCTTCCCTGAAAAACGGGAGAATACAATCTGCATGCGGCTCCCCAAAACTCAGCATAGCAGTAGAGATTGGGCTCCTTGAACTAGAGAAGCTCCTAGACCGCATAGGGCATTATCGGAGAAGCTGGTTAAAGGCCAAAGACGAGCATAAGGCTAAAAAAGCGCTGTGGGTGAAATCTAAAGGCTACGTACAGATAACTCTACCATCAAAAATCAATAAAAGAAGGGCGTCTCGCCCAATCGAAAGAGATCGGGATAAAAAAAGGAAAGAAGAGGCACTTCATGGGCATAGAGCACCAGATCAAGGGTTCCTGACAGTGCTTACAAAAGGAGCGAAGAAAGCCGCAAAGAAACTCCTTCAAAAAGTGCCAGAAAGTAAAGTTCACACGGACGCCGAACGAGAAAAAAGACCTGATGCAAAACAGGAGAGACAGAAGCCCTGACAAGCACTGCTCGTAAAACCCCAAGATGGCCGATCCTTCGCGGAGGTGCTGTGGGACATCAGGGGAAACGTAAGGCCCAAAGACGCTAACACTGCAATTAAAGTAGTACGACCAACGTAGTCAGGCCACATGCTGGTCGAATTCGGAGTAGAGGCCGACAGTAAGGAAACATTCTGCGACGTAGTAAAGAAAGTCCTCGGCAAAAGCGCAACTACAGCCTCGCTCAAGCCGATGGCAATGATCGAAAGAAGAGACATTCTCTTTCATTCGACCCCGGCAGCAGGCGCTCCTCGTAAAGCTCCAGGATGGCCGATCCTACGCAAAGGCATTGCGGGACATCAGGGGAAACGTAAGGCCTGAAGACACCAATACTACCATTAAAGTAGTACGACCAACGCGGTCGGCCCACATACTGGTCGAATTCGGAGCAGAGGCCGGCAATAAAAAAGCATTCTGTGACGCAGTAAAGAAAGTCCTCGGCAAAAGCGCAACTATAGCCCCGCTTGAGCCGATGGCAACGATCGTTATACGAGACATTGACTGCGTGACGGATCTGACCGAGGTAGAAGACGCCATCAAAAGGGAGTTCCCTAGCATGGGAAGGATCAAAGCGTGCCTGATTCCACAAAACCATAGGGGACAACGCATGGCCATAATTGACCTAACCGAAAAGGACGCCGAACAATTTATGAACAAGGGCAAAGTACGAATAGGATGGGTTGTCTGTGCGATACGGTGAAGAGCAACGCCTCCTCGATGTTTCAAATGCCTTGGCTATGGTCACACCACACAAGTATGCAAAGGACCCAATAGGATCTCCGTATGCTACAAATGCGGTGATATGGGACATAAAAGAAAATAGTGTAGGAAGGGGGCACACTGTATTCTTTGCAAGAATGCTAATCCAAGATCTACTCTTGGAGACGTCTTGGGATCAGGAAAATACTGGGTTTTCGGCATGCAGCAGCTAAACCTACACCGCAGTTCAACCGCCCAAAATCTGCTTGAGCCATTTGCGAGGGACATGAAAGCAGACTTCTTGCTGCTGAGTGAGTAACACGATGATAAAAGTCCTGCATTATGGTATCGTAACGAAACTGGTACTACCGCCATCTGGGTTCGGAACAGTGATTTCCAAGCGGAGATTTGTGGACGGGGGATGGTTTCGTGTGGGTTCGATGCTTAGGGACCACCTTCTTTAGTGTGTACCTAACGCCGAAAGAATCGATATCATCTTTCCAAGCCAAGCTTAATGCTCTGGAGGGTAACGTGCTCGTTGGGGGAGACTTCAACGCGAAAGCAATCGGATGGGGCATGCCTCAAACAGATCCGCGGGGATCATAACTTTAAAATGAACATGAATATGCATAGTCGCGTTATTTTCTAAACTATAGAACATCATTTTCCTAAAGATTTCATGAAAATTATGTGCCGTAAATAACTGAAAACGGAGGCAATGGTATAGAATAAACGTGAACGTGTGATACGGTTACAAAGGATCTTCATAAGTAAATTTATTGAGATTGAGGGGAAGTTTGCGCTATGGTTATATATATATATATATATATATATATATATATATATATATATATATATATATATCTATATATATATATATATATATATACATATATACATATATATATATGTATATATATGTATATATATATATATATATATATATATATATACATATATATATATATATATATATATATATATATATATATATATATATATATATATATATATATATATATATATATATATATATATATTGTTACATGTACAAATAATTCTGCGAGCTACTGTCGCAATTGTTTTCACAACCATTAAGAACATCAACAAAATGAATGTACTCGAAACCACGAGAACCCACCAAGCATGATCAACATTTGGATGTGAGTCACTGCTCCATTAATCTGCTCGAATATACCAGATACCTCTCGGCAGAACATTCGCCAATGTACGAGAAATGCATTGAACGGATGGAGACCCTATATAAAGGCGAATGAATGGGGGTTCATTCATTCAACCGCGATAGTGAAAACGGTGATAGTTTGTGGAAAGCAACATTGATCGAGTAATAGTGAAGTGATTTTAGAAGACAATTGCGATAAGAAGTTTATGGACAAGTGTTAGACTTTTAATAGTGAAAATTAAAATTGTGAAATAGTTAAATAAGTGATTGTGCATTTTTTTTATTAAATAAACTCTTTTAACTTAAATTAAAAGACATTGCGTTTTCACTTTGCCGGAACATTAAAATTATTGGCCGCAAACCATAAAACGCGACATTGGTGTCAAGAAGTGAGAAAGGAAATTTTGGAAGTGAAAACGTTTAAACATTTTTAAAGTGCACAATAGTGTAAATTAACGGTGAAACTGATGGAAAAATAGCCGAAACAATAAAAATGCCAGGAAATCCACATCTAAAAATTGATCAATTGAGCATATCGGAGCTCAAAGAGGAGTTGGAACAGCGAAATCTGGCCCCGCAAGGTACATAGACCATACTGATTGCACGTTTGCGTGACGCGATCGTGTCGGAAGGCGGGAATTTGGATTCAGGTGAGCTCTCAGATGCGGAAAAAGGCGCAGAAGGTGGAGAAGTGGAAACACCCAAATCAAAGGGGCCAGAAAATGCGTTAATGCAAATGTTAATGCTGATGTCATCCAGTCTAACTGCAAAGCTAGATGAACAATCAGCGAAGCTAAATGAATAATCAGCGAAGCTAAATGAACAATCAGCGAAGCTGGACCAACAAGCGATCGAAATCAAGGCAGACATCACACAGAAGCTGGAGAAATAGTCAACCGAAATAAAAGTGGAGCTCGGTTATCTAAACAAACAAATTAAAGGCGTCGAGGGAAAGGTTGACCAGGTCGAGGAAAAGGTTTACCAGGTCGAGGAAGAGGTCAGCCAGGTCGAGGAAAAGGTCAGCCAGGTCGAGGAAAATGTCAGCCAGGCCGAGGAGAGAATCGACCATGAGATGGAAAAAATGAAAAAGAAATTGGAAGCAGCAAAGGCAGTAGTAACTACCTCACCAGTCCCGCTTACAACTGCATCACAAAGCTCATCCAGGAATGTAAAAGCACCAATATTCGACGGGAACCCGTGTGGACTATTTGCAAAACCCAGTTTGAAGCGGCCGCTCGCATAAATCACTGGAATGAGTAGAAATGAGCAACTGCATTAATTCTTGCTCTAAGAGGCCCAGCTGCCGAGATTTTGCAGACTATCCCCGCTGCGTTGCACTCAAACCCGGCTGTTATAATGAATGCGCTCGACATGCGTTATGGAGACGATCATCTAAAGCAGATTTATCGGTCACAGTTAAGGCATCGGGTGCAGAGGTCTGGTGAAACCCTATAGTAGCTAGCCCAAGACTAGCACTTTTGGCTTACCAAGCCTACGACCGTACGATGATGCAGCGACAGAAGCATTTGTCAGCACACTGAAGGACCCGAAATTGCAAAAAGCCGTGCGTTTAGCTCAAAAGCAAACGGTTAAAGACGCATTGGCTTACAGTCTGAATTTTGAGTGAGTGAAAAATGTGACTCGTACCACTGCCCGGGTTCGCGAGATAGTGGCAGATGAGTGCAGGTGTGAGCGTGTGAAAACTGAGCAAGAGCCGCAGGTGAATGTTGCGCCTAGATGCTGGAATTGCGGAGAGGAAGGGCACCTGCAAAGAGACTGCAAGAAGAGAAGGAAACCGAGCCCTTGTCGCGGGTGTGCAGCTAGGAGGAGATCCAGACCGATTCAGGAGCCCAGAATGGAAGCCCTTCAAACTGAGGGGTCGGGAAACATGTAAGAGCCAACTTCGTGGGGCAGAGGTTGGCTAGGAGGATCGACGTCCCCAGCACCAGCATCACCGTGTCAAGACTCCATCGTGGAGGAGCGGACTTATGCCTTTCGGGTCAAGTTGACGGAGAACACTGCACCATAACAATCGACACTGGTGCAACCCGATCGATTATCCGACCAGACCTAGTTAGACAGCAACAACTTCACAAGGGCAGAATTTTCTCACTACGGACAGCTACGGAAGAAACTGCACCTGTTCATGGAGAGGTCAACCTCCCGATACAGTTGGGAGACCTTGCGTTCCAACATAATTTTCTGGTCGCGAATATTATGGATGACTGCATTCTCAGAATGGATTTCCTGCTGCCACATGGCATCACGTTGGATTTAGGCAAAAGGGTATTGAAACGGCAGAATGTCGAAGTATAGATGGAGGATCCGCGCGTCCAAACTCCCAAGATGAATGTAGTAGTATGTGCCGACACTGATGTACCAAATTCTTCTGAAAGCAATGTATGGGCCAAGCTTGATGATGATTCTCGAGACCAGCGATCTTATCTGATAGAGATAACGAAGACGTCTACTTTGCGCAGTTTGATTGTAGGACGAAGCCTTGTAAGATCTATAAGGAACAGATACGTGCCGGTTAGAGTCCTTAACACCGCAGACTCAACCACGAGCATCAAAGTGGGAGAAGTCATCGGCAGCTGCCAGCCTGTTTCCACCATCACCTCTTTGGAAGCTACTCACGACCATCATTGGAGAAGGAAGCAAGACACAGGCACGGCCCGGGAATCCATGTCTGCAATATTGAAGCTGGTCAAATTGCCAGCGCAGCTATTCAAGCAAGCCTCTGATCTGGTCACTAAGTACAGTGACATCTTCTCAACAAGCCCGGCTGACCAAGGCCGAACGAGTCTGGTAACTCACGTCATAGATACACGGGGAGCCAAGCCAATTCGACAAGCACCAAGACGTCTTCCTATAGCCAAACAAGGAGAAGTGAGCGCACTGATCTCGGACATGGAAAAACAAGGAGTTATTGAACCTTCTGTCAGTCCATGGGCCGTGCCTGTAGTTCTAGTGAAGAAAAAGGATGGTAGCACTCGTTTTTGTGTCGATTATAGGCAGCTTAACGACGTCACTAAGAAAGATAGTTACCCGCTCCCACGCATCGATGACATCGTGGACACTTTAGCCGACGCAAAATTGTTTTCTACACTCGATCCCAAGAGTGGCTACTGGCGGGTAGAAATCGACAAGAAGGACCGAGACAAAACCGAATTTTCAGTTGGGGCCGGATTCTGGCAATTTGTGGTGATGCCATTTGGGCTTTGCAATGCTCCAGCCACTTTCAAACGCTTGATGGAATACGCGCTACGTGGTCTAACCTGGAAAACCTGCTTGGTGTACCTAGATGACATCATCGTCATCGGGAGAACGTTCGAAGAGCATGTGCGGAACTTAGAAGAGGTTTTCTCCCGATTGCGACTGGCAAATTTGAAACTTAGCCCCGACAAGTGTACCCTTTTGCAACTGAAGTAAAATACCTGGGACACGTCGCATCAGCAGAAGGGGTCAAAACAGACCCTGAGAAAATTGAAGCCGTGAAAAGCTGGCCAACACCAAACAACAAGCGCCAACTATGAAGTTTTCTGGGTCTGGCAACCTACTATCGAAGATTCGTCAAAGGCTTTGCCAAAACAGCTAAGTGTCTCCATCAGCTAACCGAGAAAAATCGTCCGTATGTCTAGAATGAACAATGCCAGACAGCCTTTGAGACCCTGAAGGTGAATCTGTGTGAATCACCCGTGCTGGCGTATCCAAAACCCGGAAAAATGTTTGTAGTTGACACCGATGCAAGCAATGGTGGTATTGGAGCTGTATTCTCCCAGCAGATCAATGGCGAAGAAAGAGCCCTCTCGTATTACAATCGAGTTTTCTCAAAAAGTGAGAGGAACTACTGCGTGACCAGGAAGGAGCTATTGGCTAGAATAGAGAACACCAAGCAGTTCCACAAGTACCTATATGGCCAGAAATTTGTTCTTCGAACGGACCATGCATCGCTGAGATGGCTACTTAATTTCAAAAACCCCGAGGGACAGGTTGCGAGATGAATCAAAAGATTGCAGTCATACGACTACGAAATTGTTCATCGGAAGGGCAGAGTTCATGGAAATGCTGACGCCCTATCTCGTCGTCCTTGTCCAGCTAACTGCAAGAATTGCCAACAGATTGAGCGAAAGGAACCGCCCGTTGATCTGCGATTGTAAACGGCCGAATTTGATGAAGATTGGTCACCGGAGGAGATTCAAAATGCCCAGCTAGCCGATGAAGACATCGGACCATTGCTCGTATGGAAGGAGACGACTGGGCGGCCTGAGTGGAAGGATGTTTCAACGCATCGGTTAAGGAGATGCACGAAGGATCCTCGGGAGGCCACCTTGGTGTTAACAAGAGCTTGGCGAAATTGCGGAAAAGGTCTTACGGGCTCCACGCTCAAGAAGACATAGAGGACTGGTGTCATCGATGCATAATTTGCGCTTCCGTCAAAGGTCCAAAGCGACGACTGAGAGGACAAGTGCAAACCTATAACGTGGGGGTACCGTTTGAAAGGACTGCTGTTGACATCGCAGGACCCTTTCCTGAATCTGAATGGGGCAATCGATACACGCTGGTTGTGGCCGATTATTATACAGCAAGTGGCCCGAGGTCTACCCCATTCCCAACCAGGAAGCAACTACTGTAGCCGAACAGCTAGTGTTAAATTGGGTCAGTAAGTACGGCGTACCTTGTGAACTACATTCAGTTCAAGGCCGAAACTTCGAGTCACTAGTTTTAAGCGAAATGTGCGAGCTGCTGGGAATACGGAAAACGAGAACAACACTGCTGCATCCCCAATCCGATGGAATGGTCGAACGTTTCAACGGCACTCTCAATAAACACCTGGCCAAGATGGTTGACGAGAACCAAAAGGAACTGGGACCGACATATTGTAATGTGACGCCTACGCCCGGGAATCGAAGTGATTCCGATCCCGAACCCTTGCAACCGGACAGCTGGATATGTCCTCGAAGTGTCAGCGGACTTCTTCTGTCGCGCGGATATCGTTGCGCAGAAAATATTTTTTTTTCTGTCCAAATATTTAGATCTGTGGATATAAATATTCGAAATATAAAATTTATCCAAACCCCGACACATTTCGAGACATATCCAGCTGGAAATGCCCCTCCACCGTGGCCATCGAGAAAACTATGCCACTGGCGACAACTGGAGAGGTACATTGCCGCCATATGACGTGCCATTCCACACACAGCTGTTTGGTCCGATGTGACAACTGGATGATTTTGACAGCCACATGGAGGCGAAGGAGAGACCAAAGAACTTTTTGTGGTGATCGATGGTTCGTGATCGTGTTTTGTGCTGTCTAGAACATTTTAAGTGCTTTTCTGCCTCTTAACGTGCTTTCGTTGACGATCGTTTGTGTGTAGGACTCGGTCGGAGCGAGGCGTACTCAAGAGGGCTGCACGTGGAACATCAAACACTTGAGAAATTCACCGGAGCATTGCCTCAGGCTGGAGCATGAAGCTCTGTCAAGGTCGGAAAGAAGATCGTTTGGCTAAGTAACAGCAATAAGAAAGTGAGTGATGCAATTTTTCGTCAATTAAAAGTTTAAGAGTTAACCTCTCTCTCTAGGTTAGTGTTGTGTCTAAAAGTAAAGGCCGCTCTTGATTGGGAATAAAGAGTTCCTCGCCCCATGAATTGGATGCGCCGAAAAACACCGACTGGCGAAATTCGTTGCGACGAGTGTAACAAGGTATTTACAAAAATTTGCGATTTAACACAACACAATAAACCATTCCATAAGGGCGAGCAACCATTCCGTTGTAATCGATGTGGCAAACGTTTTTCCAACGAAGTCACTTTCGACACGCACTATGCGAAGCACAGTGCAGCACAAAAACCCCATCAATGTCAATTTTGTCCGAAACAATTCCATCATAAAACTGATCTGAGAAGACATATCGATTCGCATACAGGCAGAAAAGCTTACGTGTGCGAAACCTGTTTAAAAGGCGTCATTTAATCATAAATTATTTCTGCAAGTAAAATGACCCTACTGCACCAAAGAACGTGATATTATGAAATAAAATGGTACTCGTTTTCTATTAATGAGAAATATTCAGCAACCACTTTCCTTTTCTCATATTTACAATGTCACGTTTCTGTTCTTCACTCTGTCTGTTTAATTTAAACAAGATCTTCCACAGAGAAAAATGCCAGATTTTCTGAATATTAGCCTCCAACCCTTCCTATCAAACAGACATTCTACAAATTTATCAGTGATATTCTTAGTTTTAAAAAAATCTTTAAAATTGATATTAAATTGTCTAAGGACATAAGTTATAATTGGAAACTCACTTTACTTCCACTTGTTTTGTAAGAAACTTTCATAAAATGTTTACATACAATAACTATTAGTTTTAAGTGCTGCTTTTTTTGTAAGGGTTATTTTTTTTTGTCCTTTTATTAAAATTATTTGATTTATTTGATTATTCAATCAAAGTAAGAAAATCATTACAAATGGCGCCCAACGTGGGGCCAAAAACATCCTAAGGGGGAAAGAACTTCGCGTCTTCTGACGAGTTGGTCCTTTACGGAGGATGTAAGGTACTTTGGTACTCGAGTCCCACTGTCAGGAGCAGTGGAATTGTGTGATACACATTAGAAGTCGCTTCACGTGAGTAGTAGCTTCCGCTCTCCTTTGTTTGATTTTTTTTTTCTCGCGACAGAATCCTTCCGATGTGTTGTCCCAGGTTAACCCCTGTAAGGACCTTCTATTTTCTTGATGGAACTGCCAGTCTGATGGGTTTACCTATCAGCATGGACTCTCAAGAAAATAGAAGGCTACCTTGCCTTTATGTCGCGGAAGGATTCTAACTATTTCGTATGCGTGTTAGACGAGTGGTATCGGTTCAACGTTCGATGGCGTACGCTGGAGTTTCGAAGCCCGGAATGCTTCCACGCGTCGGGAATTTTGACCGCGTACTAAAATCGTTACGGTAGCTCTACCACTTGTCTCGTCGAGTCACTTTAACGTAGTTTAGAGACGGTTTTTTGTAATGTATGTGGGTTTAGGGGATATAATTTCGTAAATCGACCGAAGGCACCCTTTCTTCGGCAGATTACCACGCACTCTCATTTCCCGTTGAAGGAGTCGACCACTGGAAGGGAAAGTGTGTATTAAACAATCTTTTTTTTTCACTCATTAGTAATAGCTCGCCACTTTCGGCCACTGATTTAGTCTTAAGTTTTAGTCATATTTAAAGAGTTAAAAATTTAATTTAAGCTCGATATTTTGAAATAATTGTTAGGAATGATAAATTGGAATCAATACCACAAAGATTAAAATGGAAGAGAACGTTAATTTTGTGAAGATGATTGGTATGCAAGGAGCCGTAGGCGGTGAAGTTCCGGCCGCAAGTGTCGTGTCCGAGGTGACACCCATGCCTTCCGCCCACTCCATTGACACCCTCGTGGCGTTGATGAGGGATATGTCGGAGAGGATTGGCAACCTGGAGGGAAAGCTCCAGAATCTCCCTATGAGCCAACCACCCAGTCGCGTGAGAACTCCGCTTGGCTGGGAGCCAAATCCCAGTGTGGCGATGCCCCACTCCCGACAATCCGAGCAATGGGTCCCACCTCCAAGGAACTCGGGAATGGATCCCAGAGCTCCCGAATACAGACCGCGACACAGTACCGGACCCCCGTTGGTACCTCTAGCCCCCGAGGCAGTACAGTACAATAGGTCAATCGATGATGTGATTCCCCCCGGGAACGCATTGACACTTTTTCGAGACCCGACGCCTCGTATCATGGAGAGTTGGCGCCTGAACTTTACAGGACTCAACGATATGATATCGGCGGACCGGTTCCTTTTCCGGATTCAGGCGTTAGTATCCAGCACCCTGGGAGGTGATTCCTCGGCCTTCCTCCGGCATGCACATCTTTTGTTCAGCGGCGACGCTGCCGACTGGTACTGGAGCTTTAAAGAATCAACGCCACGTCCCACTTGGCACTCTTTCAGTGCAGCCTTCCGCAATCGATTTGAGGATGGCTTCACTGAGAGAGAGCTAAGGGAGCAAATAAAGAAACGGAAACAAGGCGCTCACGAACCGTTCGACCAGTACTACACCAGTATAGTGAGATTGAGCACTCGCTTGCGAAATACCATGCCCGAGGACGAACTGGTAGAAATTATCAGAGAGAACATGCGCTGGGATCTCCAGAACAGCCTTCTACATTTTCCCATCAACACCATACAGGGATTGCGCCTCCATGCCCGTAGACAAGAACACTTGGATGAGCGACGAGGTACCTTCCGTCCACAACCTCGCATAACGGGACCAAATCCCCGAAATCATCACACCGCGGAGTTGATGGCAGCTGGCCACCTGCTTGCTGATCCAGTACCAGTACCGAGGAGCGGAGCACCACCGGAGCTTGAGGACCCAGCCTTGATTGATCGGCCCTCCCTTGAAGCAATTACAAGCCCGACGGTCTGTTGGAACTGCCGACAACCGGGACATCGGTTCTATGCATGTCCAGCGGAGCCGACACTTTTCTGCTACCGCTGCGGGAAGGCCGACACATACGCACCTGACTGTGCAAATTGCAAACGGCGAAAAAACTTGCCACCGAGTGCCGCGACCACCCGTCGGCACTCCTAAACCCCGGACGAACCAATCCAGACCCCATCACTAGTTATGACCCAGCTCCCAACAGGACTCCAACTCTGCTGACTCGCACCGCTAAACACAGTTCTCCCGAAGTTCCACAACCGACGCCGTCCTTCGCCGAGGCCAACGCGCAGGGAAATGATAGCGAGGCGAAAGTTCCTTGGCATGTAAAACCTTTTCATGTCAGGCTGCGGAATTACTTGGCTACCCGACAGCGCATCTTCCATGAGGAGTTGGCCACAACTGTCCCACCGCGAAGCAAGCGAGCCACGCGTCGGATGCGGAGCTTCTGGAGAAAAGTCAGGCAGTCGAGGAAAGTGTTGAAGGACATATACTTAGACGAATTATTGAGGGATGATGTTCGGCCATATGCGTCAGTACACCTCCTGCAAAAACGAGTATCAGGCTTAGTCGATACGGGAGCCAGTGTGAATTGCATATCAGCCGATTTTGCAGGGGAGGTACTGGCAAAGCACGCGGACCAAATCCGTCATTTCACCTCCTGGTTAAGCACGGCGGACGGAACTCGTCACTCTGTAGTGGGAAAAATTATGACGGATGCCACCTTTAAAGGAGTAACTAAACCTATGGAATTTTTCATCATACCTCAGTTAACCCAGAATCTTTATTTAGGAGTGGATTTCGTTCGAAAATTTAACTTGGCCCCGGCACTATTTTCCGGTTCGACCCTGGAGTCCGTCACCACCGTTCCTGACCAATCTCAACCCACTAACTTATTACGGCATACACTGGATGTAACTCAGCAACTGCGTCTTGACTCGGCTATATCGGCTTTTCCATCGCACGAGAAAGAAGGTCTCGGGCGGACTGCCCTGGTGTTCCACACTATAGATGTGGGGGATGCTAAACCCATAAAACAGAGACATTTCGCCATATCTCCGGCGAAGGAAAAATCGTTATATGCCGAAGTGGATCGAATGCTAGCATTAGGCGTAATCGAAGAATCACAGAGCGCGTGGGCTTCCCCAGTCACCTTAGTTGTCAAGCCGAACAAGGTCCGGTTATGCCTAGATGCCAGACGCTTGAACGCCGTCACAGTCAAGGACGCATATCCTCTACCGTTGATCGAAGGCATTTTGAGTCGATTGCCTAAAGCCCATTTCATCACGAGCTTAGACCTCAAGGACGCCTTCTGGCAAATTTCTTTAGACCCCGGTTCAAAGGAGAAAACAGCCTTCACAGTCCCAGGTCGGCCCCTATATCAATTCGTGACCATGCCATTCGGATTGTGTAATGCCCCCCAAACAATGACGCGCCTTATGGATAAGGTGATACCACCTCATTTGCGGCACCAAGTTTTCGTTTACTTGGACGATCTGTTGCTTATAACCGAGACCTTTGATGAACACATCGACCTGCTTCAGGAGGTGGCTCTACACATCCGGAGGGCAAGATTAACCATCAACATAAGGAAGAGCCAGTTCGTGATGACGGAGGTGAAGTATTTAGGTCACATCATTGGGCATGGCCATATCAAGACCGATCCGGAAAAGACTCAAGCGATTGACGTTTTTCCATTACCCAAGACCACCAAACAATTACGCCGATTCTTAGGTTTATGCGGATGGTACCAGCGTTTTGTACGTGACTATGCCACCATTACCACTCCTTTGACCGACATGCTGCGTAAGGGACGTAAATTCGTCTGGGAAGAGCCCAGCTTGCGAGCCTTTGAAGAGCTAAAGAAGAGTCTGACTACAGCCCCCGTACTGCACAGCCCGGACTTTGACAAACCGTTCTCAATCCATTGTGACGCGAGTCAACATGGGGTGGGAGCAGTCTTAGTCCAGGTTGCACAAGACGGCGAGGAGAGACCTATAGCCTTCATGTCTCACAAGCTGAACCCAGCCCAGCGAAATTACACGGTCTCCGAGCAGGAATGTCTAGCCGCGGTGTTGGCAGTGAAACGCTTCCGAGCCTATGTGGAGGGACACACTTTTGAAATCGTTACGGATCACGCTTCTCTGAAATGGCTTATGAGCCAGACTGACCTCAACGGCAGATTGGCCAGGTGGGCACTGAAACTACAGGCATTCGACTTCACAATCCGCCACCGAAAAGGAAGCCAGCATGTAGTCCCCGACACCCTATCCAGAATGTTCGCCCCTGAAGGAGCCGAGTTGGTCCAAGAGGACGACAGCCCCCAATTGATCGATTTGGACCATCCTGCCTTCAAGTCAGCAACCTACACACAACTGATTCACACTATCCAGAATCAACAGCCCCAGCTTCCTGAACTGCAGTTGACGGATGGATTTATTTATAAGCAGATGGGACACGCATCCGGAGACCCCATACAAGAAGAAGAACAGTGGAAGTTGTGGGTGCCCGAAGAATTAACCACTGATCTTATCAGACGGGCTCATGACCACCCAACAAGTGCGCACGGCGGATACGGTCGTACACTTAGGCGGTTGAAAACCTGTTTCTTTTGGCCTAAGATGGCACAACAGATAAAAGCGTACGTAGCCTCCTGTGAGCTATGCAAGTGCACTAAAGCGCCCAACACCATTCTTCGGCCACCCATGGGTAAGGTTGGGGTCCCCGAACGCGTGTTCCAACGCTTATACATCGATCTTATCGGTCCTTACCCTCGATCTGCTTCTGGTCACACGGGAGCTGTCGTGGTCCTGGACCAGCTCTCTAAATTCCCTATCATAGAACCACTACGTAACATGCACACTGGACCTATAACCAGCTTCTTGGAGAACCGAGTCTTTCACATGTTTGGAGTTCCGGAGAAACTTGTCTCCGACAATGGGGTCCAGTTCACCTCCAGCAAGTTCCGAGACCTAATGTCCAAATACGGCATCATCCACCAACGAACTGCCGTCTATTCACCACAAGCCAACGCATCCGAACGACTAAATCGTACGCTCATAGCGGCCATTCGCGCCTATGTCCACCCGAATCAGAAGGACTGGGATCGCAAATTGTCCGCCATCACTAGTGCGCTGCGCTCGTCGTACCACGCCACTACCGGCATTTCGCCGTATTTCGCATTGTTCGGCCAGTACATGATCTGTCATGGGAGCGCTTACCGGCTATTGCGACAACTGAAATCACTAGAGGACCCAATCGTGGTTCTAGAACCGCACGAAAAGCTCCAACTTCTGCGAGATCAACTGCGGGAGAAGATTGAAGAAAGTAGACGGATGGGAGAGGAGCGGTACAACTTGCGATCTCATCCTTCTGGCTTTAAGGCAGGCGACGAAATATATCGTCGAAACTTCCGACAGAGCGATGCCACCCGACATTACAATGCCAAACTAGACAAGAAATTCGTGAAGTGTCGAGTCCTACAAGTAATAAGCCCCACACGATACCTCATCGTGGACATGACTGGTAAAACCCTGGGAATTTACCACGCAAAAGACCTTAGACGATGAAGTGCAACTATTTCCCACAAAAAACCTTGGCTTACCCCAATCTTTGCCTAGACGAAGGCCTCCGAATAACACCTGACTTCCTACTATATAGTCACTGTCGAGTCTTCACGAACATGGTTGTAGCCTATTCCTCGGAACCGACCTTCGACCCGCCAAAGCCCTAACCAAGACCTTTCATATAGGAGACGGGATCGTAATTACTTCGATTTTGGGGGGGGGGAATGTGTAATGTGACGCCTACGCCCGGGAATCGAAGTGATTCCGATCCCGAACCCTTGCAACCGGACAGCTGGATATGTCCTCGAAGTGTCAGCGGACTTCATCTGTCGCGCGGATATCGTTGCGCAGAAATTATTTTTTTTTCTGTCCAAATATTTAGATCTGTGGATATAAATATTCGAAATATAAAATTTATCCAAACCCCGACACATTTCGAGACATATCCAGCTGGAAGTGCCCCTCCACCGTGGCCATCGAGAAAACTATGCCACTGGCGACAACTGGAGAGGTACATTGCCGCCATATGACGTGCCATTCCACACACAGCTGTTTGGTCCGATGTGACAACTGGATGATTTTGACAGCCACATGGAGGCGAAGGAGAGACCAAAGAACTTTTTGTGGTGATCGATGGTTCGTGATCGTGTTTTGTGCTGTCTAGAACATTTTAAGTGCTTTTCTGCCTCTTAACGTGCTTTCGTTGACGATCGTTTGTGTGTAGGACTCGGTCGGAGCGAGGCGTACTCAAGAGGGCTGCACGTGGAACATCAAACACTTGAGAAATTCACCGGAGCATTGCCTCAGGCTGGAGCATGAAGCTCTGTCAAGGTCGGAAAGAAGATCGTTTGGCTAAGTAACAGCAATAAGAAAGTGAGTGATGCAATTTTTCGTCAATTAAAAGTTTAAGAGTTAACCTCTCTCTCTAGGTTAGTGTTGTGTCTAAAAGTAAAGGCCGCTCTTGATTGGGAATAAAGAGTTCCTCGCCCCATGAATTGGATGCGCCGAAAAACACCGACTGGCGAAATTCGTTGCGACGAGTGTAACAAGGTATTTACAAAAATTTGCGATTTAACACAACACAATAAACCATTCCATAAGGGCGAGCAACCATTCCGTTGTAATCGATGTGGCAAACGTTTTTCCAACGAAGTCACTTTCGACACGCACTATGCGAAGCACAGTGCAGCACAAAAACCCCATCAATGTCAATTTTGTCCGAAACAATTCCATCATAAAACTGATCTGAGAAGACATATCGATTCGCATACAGGCAGAAAAGCTTACGTGTGCGAAACCTGTTTAAAAGGCGTCATTTAATCATAAATTATTTCTGCAAGTAAAATGACCCTACTGCACCAAAGAACGTGATATTATGAAATAAAATGGTACTCGTTTTCTATTAATGAGAAATATTCAGCAACCACTTTCCTTTTCTCATATTTACAATGTCACGTTTCTGTTCTTCACTCTGTCTGTTTAATTTAAACAAGATCTTCCACAGAGAAAAATGCCAGATTTTCTGAATATTAGCCTCCAACCCTTCCTATCAAACAGACATTCTACAAATTTATCAGTGATATTCTTAGTTTTAAAAAAATCTTTAAAATTGATATT
>OZ017740.1:178486943-178509443 GCA_963969285.1 Odontomyia ornata
ATGAATGACAATATATTTAATTCCCCTGTTCACAAAATATATTAGGAAAATGATGTTATCATGTGGTCACAAAACGTTTGTAACAAATTGTGTTTATAGGTTGGAATGTCCCGGGTGATTCAGAATGGACTAAAGAACCAGGCCCGATACTAAAGAATCTCACAGATGACACAGCTAAAAGTTAATGTTCGCTGTAACAATGTTTATCTTAATGAAACCTTTACTCGAACCAGCCAAAAAAGTGATCAATGGATATTTTAATGCAACAATGCATTGGTTAAAATAGAATGAATAACGAAAAACGGAAATTTGTAAATTAGAAATGCAATCGTATAAGGAAGCAAGCACGTTGGGATAATTGTAAAGGAAATGTGTTTGAAAATTAGGAATCATAATAATTAGAGATATAAATTGTAAAGACCAGCTCAAAATTATCATTGCCCATTACCAATCTCTTTGCTTCCTTTGGTACATGTTTCCTCCTACAATCGTTGTAAATCGTATATGAATGTAAACTTCTTTGATAAGTCCACAAGCGACCAATTACAGCTGTTAAACAGGAATGGTGTCAAGAAAAGGAAGAGTTGTAGTAGCTACACGTTTACCTGTCTCGAGGAAAAGCCAGCCCCGATATTAAAAGTATGAACATTATCCAAGCGATAGTTGTATTTGAAAATTTTTCATATTGGCGTCATCGGTAAGATCAGGATATCGATACACTTCCCAAAGGTTCTGAGAACCAAAAGAATAAGCTTTGAAAGCAGCCGGGGCCCTTAATATTTCGTTGATTAGGTATAGGAAAAATTTTTCTTTAATCCTTTTGAAATAGTTTAGTTGTTCATTTCCTGAACATTTTTTAGAATCATGTATGAGTTAATGCTTTAGTGAGAAGTTGGTTAGGAGGAAGTAGTTTAGTGACAGTTTGAGATTTTTATTCGGATCTTTTGTACGTAAGAAAAGTTAGTATGGCGGGCGATATATTTTTTCTCTTTGAGTGCTACTGTACACAATTATGAGCTCGGATGTGTTTGTGAAGGCAAAGTACAGTTTAGTTATTGAAAGTTTATCGTTTCTATTACTGAATCCACATATTTTTCGCATTCGATTTTAGTGCAGAGTATTTAGTAAAAAGATTAAAAATGAAATTTCATATACATGTATAATTTATGACTAGGGTTCAACTGCATGTTTTCAAATCTGAGAATCGTATTATAGAATTTTTATTCCACCATACAGGGCGGGTCCACCAAGTACTTCTAATTTTTGGCGGCAGTGATATTTTTAAGTTAAATGGCTATGATAAGCTCGTATTGGTTCTCATTTTGAATTGAATTTTAATGCATGTGGCTGTTCATAAAGTTTTGTGCTTTACCTTTTGTTTTGCTTTTAAATACCCGATAGATAAATTTGAGACACGACTGGTCTACCAACGACAAATTAGTATGATTATGATGTCATAATTGTTGAATTAAGTGTTAGATATAGATTTATTAAATTTGTATCTTTTGTAAATTAGTTAAATTAATTGATTTAATGGACAAATGCCTTCTATATTAGTTCATTTCTCATTCTAAGATCACATTATCATTGATATTAATTTTGTTAGAAATAAAAGAAAAAAAAAACTAGGCATAAAGACATATATATGTTTTGATTAGAGTAGTTTGCAAATGAAAAGATATTATGTTAGAAAATTCCCGAATTAGAAAATTTTATAGGCCTCGCTTACATTTTGAAATCAATTGTAAATTTGCTTTATGTATTTTTTTTGTACGTTCTTACAACGTATTTGATTGCTAAAAATATCTGCAAATTATAACAAAATGAATTACTAAAGAAGCAATAAGCCTTTCCGTTCCGCATGCTCTTTCTTTTGCAGCGGAAATGATGACCGAGGGTAAGTATGTCTTGAAGAGGGTTAGGTTTTCATAATCTGCGGATGATTGATTTCTAGTCGGTTACGGTCCGCGGTACCCTTGGTTGCGCTCGTTTTTTGCTTAGAGTAGGTTATTTTGGACTTGAGGTAGTTTAGCTTATTTTCTGGTACTGCGTCGGTGATTCGGTAACGCGCCTATGGTGATTTTGTAGTGTTTTGATTTGAGATCTGTGGAGAGATCACATCCAGAACTAACGTAACGTAGGTTTCCCGTTCTGGATGAGTAGTTGTTGACGCGTTTGGAAATCGAGCATGTGAACCGGTGGCTGAGTTACATAACTTGGACTTAGTCTGCTCGCGTAAGACCCGCGACCGAAACTCCTCTCCGAACTAGCTAGCCTACAAGCAGCCACCACGGAGTAGACTAAGTGTGACCGGACTTGTTGACCTGAAGGGTACAGTCCGTTGTCATTTCCAAGACTGCACGTCTCGAACCAATGAGAGGTCGGTTCTGATTGCGATCAAACGAGACGGAGTAAGAAACCGTTACAAATGGCGCCCAACGTGGGGCCTAAAACATCCTAAGGGGGAAAGAAATTCGCGTCGTCTGACGAGTTGGTCCTTTACGGAGGATGTAAGGTACTTTGGTACTCGAGTCCCACTATCAGGAGCAGTGGAGTTGTGTGATACACACTAGCAGTCGCTTCACGTGAGTTGTAGCTTCCGCTCTCCTTTGTTTGATTTAGTTTTCGCGACAGAATTCTTCCGATGTGTTGTCCCAGGCTAACCCCTGTAAGGACCTTCTATTTTCTTGATGGAACTGCCAGCCTGATGGGTTTACCTATCAGCATGGACTCTCAAGAAAATAGAAGGCTACCTTGCCTTTATGTCGCGGAAGGATTCTACTTATTTCGTATGCGTGATAGACCAGACCTTTGGTATCGGTTCAACGTTCGGTGGCATATGCTGGAGTTGCGAAGCCCGGAATGCTTCCACGCGTCGGGATTTTGACCACGTACAAAATCGTTACGGCAGCTCTACCACTTGTCTCGTCAAGTCATTTAACGTAGATTAGAAACGGTTTGTAACGTACGGGAAATGGGGAAAATAAAGTAGTAAATCAACCTGAAGCACCCTTCTCTTGACAGACCACCATCAGTCATCATTTCTGCACGAAGGAGTTGGAGTTGCGGAACTAAAAGGCTGTCTTAAAATTTTTTTTGTGAGGAAAATTTGAGCTCGCCACTATCGGCCACTTATCCAGCATTAAGTTTTTGCATATGTATACAGATTAGACGTAGAGGTAGGATTAAGTTAAATTTTTTTTTCTTCTTTCAGTAAGATACAGTCCCAACACCCATAATAAACCCACACGACAATGGCAACGAAGCGGACCCCAGACAAGCGTTGGACCAGATCCAAAACGGTCCAACCAGCTAACTGCGGGATCTGCTTCGAGGACGTAGTGGAGGGGGTACACAGCGTGCGATTGGATTGTGGACATCTATTCCATCGTGCCTGTGTTCAACAGCTCCTCCTCACGTCCGAGCTTTGCCCGTTATGCCGGCGACCCATCGAGCGGACCGCCGTAGACGTCCCCCTCGGAACGCCCGTCCCAACGCGTGGAGCAGTGGCGAAAGGGGTTCCAGATGCCGAACCGCCCCAACCACTGATGGACCTTCAAGGAGCCGTAGGCGGTGAAGTTCCGGCTGCAGTTGTCGTGTCCGAGGTGACCCCCATGCCTTCCGCCCACTCCATTGACACCCTCGTGGCGTTGATGCGAGATATGTCTGAGAGGATTGGCAACTTGGAGGGAAAGCTCCAGAATCTCCCCATGAGCCAACCACCCAGCCGTGTGAGAACTCCGCTTGGCTGGGAGCCCAATCCCAGTGTGGCTATGCCCCACTCTCGACCATCTGATCAATGGGCCCTACCTGCAAGGAACTCGGGAATGGATCCCAGAGCTCCCGAGTACAGACCACGACACAGCACAGCACCTCCGTTGGCACCTCCAGTCCCCGAGGCAGTTACTTACAACAGGTCAATCGAGGATGCGATCCCCCCCGGGAACGCAGTGACACCTTTCCGAGACCCGACGCCTTGTATCATAGAGAGCTGGCGCCTGAACTTCACGGGTTTCAACGATATGATATCGGCGGACCGGTTCCTCTTCCGGATTCAGGCGTTAGTATCCAGCACCCTGGGAGATGATTCCTCGGCCTTCCTCCGGCATGCACATCTTTTGTTCAGCGGAGATGCTGCCGACTGGTACTGGAGTTTTAAGGAATCGACGCCACGACCCACTTGGAACTCTTTCAGTGCAGCCTTCCGCAATCGATTTGAGGATGGCTTCACTGAGATAGAGCTAAGGGAGCAAATAAAGAAACGGAAACAAGGCGCTCACGAACCGTTCGACCAGTACTACACAAGTATAGTGAGATTGAGCACTCGCTTGCGAACTACCATGCCCGAGGACGAACTGGTAGAAATTATCAGAGAGAATATGCGTTGGGATCTTCCGAACAGCCTTCTGCATTTAACCTTCAACACCATACAGGGATTGCGCCTCCATGCCCGTAGGCAAGAGCAGCTGGATGAGCGGCGAGGTACCTTCCGTCCACAACCTCGCATAACGGGACCAAATCCCCGAAATCATCACACCGCGGAGTTGATGGCAGCGGACCACCTACTTGCTGACCCAGTACCAGTACCGAGGAGCGGAGCACCACAGGAGCTTGAGGACCCAGTATTGATTGATCGACCATCCCTTGAAGCAATTACAAGCCCGACGGTCTGTTGGAACTGCCGACAAACGGGGCATCGGTTCTATGCATGTCCAGCGGAGCCGACGCTTTTCTGTTACCGATGCGGGAAGGCCGACACATACGCACCTGATTGCGCAAATTGCAAACTGCGAAAAAACTTGCCACCGAGTGCCGCGACCACCCGTCGGCACTCCTAAATCCCGGACGAACCAATCCTGACCCCATCACTAGCTATGACCAAGCCCCCGACATGACTCCAATTCTGCTGACTTGCACCGCCAAACACAGTTCTCCCGAAGTTCCACAACCGACGCCATCCTTCGCCGAGGCTAACGCGCAGGGAAATGATAGCGAGGCGAAAGTTCCTTGGCATGTCAAACCTTTCCACGTCAGACTGCGGAATTACTTGGCTACTCGACAGCGCATCTTCCACGAGGAGTTGGCTACAACTGTCCCACCGCGAAGAAAGCGAGCCACGCGTCGAATGCGGAGCTTTTGGAGAAGGGTCAGGCAGTCGAGGAAGGTGCTGAAGGACATTCACTTAGACGTATTATTGAGGGATGACGTTCGACCATATGCGTCAGTGCACCTCCTGCAAAAACGAGTGTCAGGTTTAGTCGATACGGGAGCCAGTGTGAATTGCATATCAGCCGATTTTGCAGGGGAGGTACTGGCAATGCACGCGGACCAAATTCACCATTTTACCACCTGGTTAAGCACGGCGGACGGAACTCGTCACTCTGTAGTGGGAAAAATTACGACGGATGTTACCTTTAAGGGAGTAACTAAACCTCTGGAATTTTACATCATACCTCAATTAACCCAGAATCTTTATCTAGGAGTGGATTTCGTTCGAAAATTTAACTTGGCCCCGGCACTGTTTTCCGGTATGACCCTGGAGTCGGTCACCACAGTTCCTGACCAATCTCAAACCACTCACTTATTACGACATACACTGGATGTAAATCAGCAACTGCGACTTGACTCGGCTATATCGGCTTTTCCATCGCATGGGAAGGAAGGTCTCGGGCAGACTGCACTGGTGTTCCACACTATAGATGTGGGGGATGCTAAACCCATAAAACAGAGACATATTGCCATATCTCCGGCGAAGGAAAAGTTGTTATATGCCGAAGTTGGTCGAATGCTAGCATTAGGCGTGATCGAAGAATCGCAGAGCGCGTGGGCTTCCCCAGTCACCTTAGTTGTCAAGCCGAACAAGGTCCGGCTATGCTTAGATGCCAGACGCTTGAACGCCGTCACTGTCAAGGACGCATACCCTCTACCGTTGATTGAAGGCATTTTGAGTCGGTTGCCTAAAGCCCACTTCATCACGAGCTTAGACCTCAAGGACGCCTTCTGGCAAATTCCTTTAGACCCCGGTTCAAAGGAGAAAACAGCCTTCACAGTCCCAGGTCGGCCCCTGTATCAATTCGTGACCATGCCATTCGGATTGTGCAATGCCCCCCAAACAATGACGCGCCTTATGGTTAAGGTGATACCACCTCATTTGCGGCACCAAGTTTTCGTGTACTTGGATGATCTGCTGCTTATAACCGAGACCTTTAACGAACACATCGACCTGCTTCAAGAGGTGGCTCTACACATCCGGAGGGCCAGGTTAACCATCAACATACAGAAGAGTCAGTTCGTGATGACGGAGGTGAAGTATTTAGGTCACATCATTGGGCATGGCCATATCAAGACCGATCCGGACAAGACTCAAGCGATTGACGTTTTTCCATTACCCAAGACCACCAAGCAATTACGCCGATTCCTAGGCTTATGCGGATGGTACCAGCGTTTTGTACGTGACTATGCCACCATTACCACTCTTTTGACCGACATGCTGCGTAAGGAACGTAAGTTCGTCTGGGAAGAGCCCAGCTTGCGAGCCTTTGAAGAGCTAAAGAAGAGTCTGACTACAGCCCCCGTACTGCACAGCCCGGACTTTGACAAACCGTTCTCAATCCATTGTGACGCGAGTCAACATGGGGTGGGAGCAGTCTTAGTCCAGGTTGCACAAGACGGCGAGGAGAGACCTATAGCCTTCATGTCTCACAAGTTGAACCCAGCCCAGCGAAATTACACGGTCTCCGAGCAGGAATGTCTAGCTGCGGTGTTGGCAGTGAAACGCTTCCGAGCCTATGTGAAGGGATACACCTTTGAAATCGTTACGGACCACGCTTCTCTGAAATGGCTAATGAGCCAGACTGATCTCAACGGCAGATTGGCCAGGTGGGCACTGAAATTACAGGCATTTGACTTCACAATTCGCCATCGAAAGGGAAGCCAGCATGTAGTCCCCGACACCCTATCCAGAATGTTCCCTCCTGAAGGAGCCGAGCTGGTCCAGGAGGACGACAGCCCCCAATTGATCGATCTGGACCATCCTGCCTTCAAGTCAGCCAGCTACACCCAACTGATTCACACTATCCAGAATCAACTGTCCCAGCTTCCTGAACTGCGGTTGACGGATGGATTTATTTATAAGCGGATGGGACACGCATCCGGAGACCCCATACAAGAAGAAGAACAGTGGAAGTTGTGGGTGCCCGAAGAATTAACCACTGATCTTATCAGACGGGCTCATGACCACTCATCAAGTGCGCATGGCGGATACGGTCGTACACTTAGGCGGTTGAAAACCTGTTTCTTTTGGCCTAAGATGGCACAACAGATAAAAGCGTACGTAGCCTCCTGTGAGCTATGCAAGTGCACCAAAGCGCCCAACACCATTCTTCGGCCTCCTATGGGTAAGGTTGAGGTCCCCGAACGCGTGTTCCAGCGCTTGTACATTGATCTTATCGGTCCTTACCCTCGATCTGCTTCTGGTCACACGGGAGCTGTCGTGGTCCTGGACCAGCTCTCTAAATTCCCTATCATAGAACCACTACGTAACATGCACACTGGACCTATACTCAGCTTCTTGGAGAACCGAGTCTTTCACATGTTTGGAGTTCCGGAGAAACTTGTCTCCGACAACGGGGTCCAGTTCACCTCAAGCAAGTTCCGTGACCTAATGTCCAAATACGGCATCATCCACCAACGAACCGCCGTCTATTCACCACAAGCCAACGCATCCGAACGACTGAACCGTACGCTCATAGCGGCCATTCGCGCCTATGTCCACTCGAATTAGAAGGACTGGGATCGCAAGTTGTCCGCCATCACTAGTGCTCTGCGCTCGTCGTACCACGCCACTACCGGCATTTCGCCGTATTTCGCATTGTTCGGCCAGTACATGATCTGTCATGGAAGCGCTTACCGGCTATTGCGGCAGCTGAAATCGCTAGAGGACCCAATCGTGGTTCTGGAACCGCACGAAAAGCTCCAACTTCTGCGAGATCAACTGCGGGAGAAGATTGAAGAAAGTAGACGGATGGGAGAGGAGCGGTATAATTTGCGATCCCATCCTTCTGGCTTTAAGGCAGGCGACGAAATATATCGTCGAAACTTCCGGCAGAGCGATGCCACCCGACATTACAATGCCAAACTAGACAAGAAATTCGTGAAGTGTCGAGTCCTACAAGTAATAAGTCCCACACGATACCTCATCGCGGACATGGCTGGTAAAACCCTGGGAATTTACCACGCAAAAGACCTTAGACGGTGAAGTGCAACTATTTCACGCGAAAAGCTATGGCTTACCTAAATCTCTGCCGGGACGAAGACCTCCGAGTAACACCTGACTCCTTACTGTATAGTCACTGTCGAGTTTTCACTGAAATTGTTGTAGTCTATTCCTCGAAATCGACCTTCGACCCGCCACGTCCCTTACCAAGACCTTTTACATAGGAGTCGGGATCGGAATTACTTCGATTTTGGGGGGGGGGGGGATGTGTAATGTGACGCTTATGCCCGGGAATCGGAGTGATTCCGATCCCGAACCCTGGCACCCGGCCAGATATGTATGACTTCGAAATGCAAGCAGACTTCATCTTTCGTGCAGATATCATTGCGCCGAAAATATTTTTCTTCAAATATTTATATTTGTGGAGAAATATTTTCTGTCAATATGATCCGCTGTAGTAAAACACTGATACATTTCGAAGCATATATATCTGGCAACGCCTCCCGCAGTTGCCATCCAAACGTCAAAAGGGTAGGAAAGTGGAAACTGGTTTAAAGTGTCAAAAAGTACATGAGTTTTTCTATGAGCATCAGTTATAAATTTTAAGTGATAATTTGACTTCACAACCTGCAAGCCGCATTTATTTGAAGTTTTAGAACATACAAATTGTATAGAATTAGAAGTGGTCAGTGTCGTGCATTGAGTATGAAAAGGAATGCAACATAGGGTATGAAAACAACGGTTATTCGTAACAGTTGGACGCATCTTTCTCTAGAATCTAGGAATGGTAAAATCGGTGTGTGGCCGCATCTGTGAAGCGAGTGATAATTTACTATTCATTTTTAGAAAAGGAAACGAAGATGCTCTTCGCATGCTTCAATCGATTGTATCATCATCATCAGAATCAGTGTTAGCATGACCATCTGATCATAGGTAGAGCAAGTGATATCAAAACAGATCAATGAAATTGTGAAAAAGCATCAGGCTGAGCTGAAAAAGCACACCGAACAACTAAAACAACAATTAGAACGCAACCACGTTAGCAAACAACCTAATGATTATCATCATACATCTAGTTCTCATACAGGAGGATTAGATAATCACCAAGAACATAGAAATAATGTAAGTAGTGATGATGTTATTTTAGAGAATGCTCAATTACGAGCGCAAGTCGCTGAATTAAAAAGCGTAGTAATAAATACAGAGAATACATTAAAAAAATCTAGAAATGCAAGCTCAGGAGCAAGAGTCCAAATGGCGTACTGTGGTTAAATGAAAGCCACAGAAAATAGATAATTCTGCTACTTTTCGAACATGTGTGGATGAAAGTTGTTCGTTATAAACACTTTGTTAATGTTTAAGTTTTGACTTAAATTGAAGGCATTTCACATAGTATGAACACGATCTACATAGTTGAGGGCTTTGACTGCGATCATTCATCGTTTTCGCAGTGTTTTAGATGCCAAATTTTGATGTGATTCTGTTTTAAGGTTACAAATAGAAAATTATAATGCAATTCTTGGAAACAAAGTTAAAAACGGAAAAAAATCGCAACCGATTTAATATGGAAACTGTTGTAACTATTATCACAAGCATAAAATCAATTGATTCATATAATCAAACCTAACCAATTAAATGAATGACAATATATTTAATTCCCCTGTTCACAAAATATATTAGGAAAATGATGTTATCATGTGGTCACAAAACGTTTGTAACAAATTGTGTTTATAGGTTGGAATGTCCCGGGTGATTCAGAATGGACTAAAGAACCAGGCCCGATACTAAAGAATCTCACAGATGACACAGCTAAAAGTTAATGTTCGCTGTAACAATGTTTATCTTAATGAAACCTTTACTCGAACCAGCCAAAAAAGTGATCAATGGATATTTTAATGCAACAATGCATTGGTTAAAATAGAATGAATAACGAAAAACGGAAATTTGTAAATTAGAAATGCAATCGTATAAGGAAGCAAGCACGTTGGGATAATTGTAAAGGAAATGTGTTTGAAAATTAGGAATCATAATAATT
This sequence comes from Odontomyia ornata, assembly GCA_963969285.1. Classification (NCBI taxonomy): domain Eukaryota; kingdom Metazoa; phylum Arthropoda; class Insecta; order Diptera; family Stratiomyidae; genus Odontomyia; species Odontomyia ornata. Next base: position 178,497,194 of record OZ017740.1, read on the forward strand.
AGAGATATAAATTGTAAAGACCAGCTCAAAATTATCATTGCCCATTACCAATCTCTTTGCTTCCTTTGGTACATGTTTCCTCCTACAATCGTTGTAAATCGTATATGAATGTAAACTTCTTTGATAAGTCCGCAAGCGACCAATTACAGCTGTTAAACAGGAATGGTGTCAAGAAAAGGAAGAGTTGAAGTAGCTACACGTTTACCTGTCTCGAGGAAAAGCCAGCCCCGATATTAAAAGTATGAACATTATCCAGGCGATAGTTGTATTTGAAAATTTTTCATATTGGCGTCATCGGTAAGATCAGGATATCGATACACTTCCCAAAGGTTCTGAGAACCAAAAGAATAAGCTTTGAAAGCAGCCGGGGCCCTTAATATTTCGTTGATTAGGTATAGGAAAAATTTTTCTTTAATCCTTTTGAAATAGTTTAGTTGTTCATTTCCTGAACATTTTTTAGAATCATGTATGAGTTAATGCTTTAGTGAGAAGTTGGTTAGGAGGCAGTAGTTTAGTGACAGTTTGAGATTTTTATTCGGATCTTTTGTACGTAAGAAAAGTTAGTATGGCGGGCGATATATTTTTTCTCTTTGAGTGCTACTGTACACAATTATGAGCTCGGATGTGTTTGTGAAGGCAAAGTACAGTTTAGTTATTGAAAGTTTATCGTTTCTATTACTGAATCCACATATTTTTCGCATTCGATTTTAGTGCAGAGTATTTAGTAAAAAGATTAAAAATGAAATTTCATATACATGTATAATTTATGACTAGGGTTCAACTGCATGTTTTCAAATCTGAGAATCGTATTATAGAATTTTTATTCCACCATACAGGGCGGGTCCACCAAGTACTTCTAATTTTTGGCGGCAGTGATATTTTTAAGTTAAATGGCTATGATAAGCTCGTATTGGTTCTCATTTTGAATTGAATTTTAATGCATGTGGCTGTTCATAAAGTTTTGTGCTTTACCTTTTGTTTTGCTTTTAAATACCCGATAGATAAATTTGAGACACGACTGGTCTACCAACGACAAATTAGTATGATTATGATGTCATAATTGTTGAATTAAGTGTTAGATATAGATTTATTAAATTTGTATCTTTTGTAAATTAGTTAAATTAATTGATTTAATGGACAAATGCCTTCTATATTAGTTCATTTCTCATTCTAAGATCACATTATCATTGATATTAATTTTGTTAGAAAAACAAGAAAAAAAAAACTAGGCATAAAGACATATATATGTTTTGATTAGAGTAGTTTGCAAATGAAAAGATATTATGTTAGAAAATTCCCGAATTAGAAAATTTTATAGGCCTCGCTTACATTTTGAAATCAATTGTAAATTTGCTTTATGTATTTTTTTTGTACGTTCTTACAACGTATTTGATTGCTAAAAATATCTGCAAATTATAACAAAATGAATTACTAAAGAAGCAATAAGCCTTTCCGTTCCGCATGCTCTTTCTTTTGCAGCGGAAATGATGACCGAGGGTAAGTATGTTTTGAAGAGGGTTAGGTTTTCATAATCTGCGGATGATTGATTTCTAGTCGGTTACGGTCCGCGGTACCCTTGGTTGCGCTCGTTTTTTGCTTAGAGTAGGTTATTTTGGACTTGAGGTAGTTTAGCTTATTTTCTGGTACCGCGTCGGTGATTCGGTAACGCGCCTATGGTGATTTTGTAGTGTTTTGATTTGAGATCTGTGGAGAGATCACATCCAGAACTAACGTAACGTAGGTTTCTCGTTCTGGATGAGTAGTTGTTGACGCGTTTGGAAATCGAGCATGTGAACCGGTGGCTGAGTTACGTAACTCGGACTTAGTCTGCTCGCGTAAGACCCGCGACCGAAACTCCTCTCCGAACTAGCTAGCCTACAAGCAGCCACCACGGAGTAGACTAAGTGTGACCGGACTTGTTGACCTGAAGGGTACAGTCCGTTGTCATTTCCAAGACTGCACGTCTCGAACCGATGAGAGGTCGGTTCTGATTGCGATCGAATGAGATGGAGTAGGAAACCGTTACAGAATCTACTCGCTAGCGCCATAGTGGAAATTCGCAATGGTAAAATGACAATTACGAAAGTCAATGTGGAGCCTGATAGTAAAGAAACGATGGATGGAGCATGCAACCCAATAGAATGTTTTCTCGCGCAAATAAACACGGAAGCGTTGAACGAAGATGAGCTTAGTGCAGACGTTTGCAACATGAAGGTTCGTTCTGAAGTTAAAAGTATTAGCTCGAAATATCCACCAACACCACTGAAAGAATCGCCGATAAATATGAAAATCGCTGTAATTGATAACAAACCGGTCTATCGTCCGCCAAGAAGATTTTCGCCACCCCAACGAAAGATAGTCGACGAACAAGTGGAGTCTTGGTTGAAAAACGGAGTTGTACGCGAAAGTGTGTATGCAAGTCAAGTGGTTCTGGTAAGGAAAAGGGACGGCAAGCATAGATTGTGTATCGACTACCGAGCCCTCAATAAGAAAATTTACAAAGATCGATACCCGCTACCGGTGATCGAAGACCAAATCGACAAAATTGGAGATGCAGCATTCTTTAGTACCCTCGATCTTGAAAATGGCTTTTTCCATGTGACGGTGGATGAAGAGAGTCGCAAATTTACAACGTTTGTCACTCAAACCGGACATTATGAGTTCACGAATGTATCATTTGGATTATGCAATTCGCCCAGCGTACCTCAAAAGTTTATATATAATACATTCCGAGATCTGATTCGCGAAAACGTTGTAATAATTTACATTGACGACATGAAGAAGGCTTAATTAGTTTAAAACGAATCCTAAAAGTGGCTGCTGATAATGGACTGAATATAAAATGGAGTAAATGCCGATTCCTGCAGGAAGAAAAAGAATACTTAGGCCATCGAATTTCAAAAGGAACCGTCAAGCCGTCGATCGGTAAATCAAAAGCCGTTATTAATTTCCCGATTCCAAAGGCGTTGAAGCCACTACAAAGCTTCCTTGGACTTGCCGGATATTTTTGGAAATTTATTCCGAATTTCACAACACGAGCGCGACCGTTGACCGAACTTACGAAAAAGGGAGCTGTCATCGATTTAGGAGAACTTGAGCTGGAAGCCGTACACGACTTGAAAAATGCGTTGACATCAAATCCTGTGCTTCAAATATGTCGTTCCTACGGAGTTACATACTGACGCCAGCAAACAAGGATATGGAGTGGTTCTTCTCCAGACGGACGCGGAAGACAACTCGATGCATCCTGTTTTCTATATGAGCAAGTCTACGACCGAACCTGAGAAAAAATATTCAAGCTACGAACTCGAGGTGCTGGCTGTCGTCGAAGCATTGAAGAAGTTTAGGATTTATCTGATTGGACAGCGCTTCAAACTTGTCACCGATTGTAAAGCGTTTAAATGCACCATGGAAAAGAAGGATTTGGCGACGCGGGTTGCCAGATGGGTCATGCTGCTTGAAGAGTTCGATTTTGAAGTGGAGCACCGTGCTGGGATTGGCATGCGGCATGTCGATGCCTTAAGCCGCAATCCGGTTGTTATGATGATACAAAATGATGACTTTCTGAAACGATTGAGCGAAGCACAACATAGTGACGAGGCGTTGCTACCTATCATCGAAATACTGAGAGATAAGCCTTACAAAAATTATACGATGCATCATGGTATTTTATGTAAAATTTCAAATAATAATAGTTTGTCGTTCCAGAAATAATGAAATCAGCATTAGTTCGGGAAGTCCACGAAAAAGGGCATTTTCGTTTGCAGAAAATGAAGTATATGCTGCAAGAGTTTTATATCCCCGATCTGGATCGTCGCATTGAACGCTGCATTTCCAGTTGTGTGAGATGCCTCTAATCCGATAGAAAACGAGGCAAAGCAGATGGATTTTTGTACCCGATTCCGAAAGGTGATGTCCCCCTCGCTGCGTTCCATATCGATCATCTGGGCCCTATGCAAGACACGAAGAAAGGTTATCGTTATATTTTGGCTGTTATCGATGGATTCACATAATTTTGTTGGCTTTTCCCGACAAAAACACTTGCGTGCGATGAAGTCCTGCAGAAGATGGAGGTAATTGCTGAACCGTTTGGTTATCCTCTTCATTTAATTTCCGACCGAGGAGGAGCATTTGTATCGCAAAACTTCAAGAAGTATTGCATCGACCACGATTTTAAGTTGCATCTTGTGACTACCGGCGTGCCTAGGGGAAATGGGCAGATCGAGCGTCTTCATGCGGTTGTCATATCGGCACTTATGAAGTATTCTATTGACACACCTGATGAATGGTTCAAAAATGTAAAAAATATTCAGAGAGCTATTAACTCTACGTATCATTGATCGATAAGAATGTCACCATTTCAATTAATGGTCGGTACTAAGATGAATTCTGGAAAGGACATTCGGCTTATGGAGATTTTAGAGGAAGTTATATCCCAACAGTATGACGAAGCTCGAGCAGAATTACGCAAGCAGGCGAAAGAGGCTATAGCGAAGATGCAGGATGATTCGAGAAATTTCAACAAGAAGCGAAAGAAAGCTACCATCAACAAAGTTGGGGACGTGGTTGCGATAGAGCGAGTGCAGTTTGGTACGGGACTGAAGATCAGACCAAAGTTTCTTGGTCCCTATCGGGTTGTTTCAATCAAGGGATTCGATCGTTATGGCGTGCAGAAGGTTGGCGAACACAAAGGCCCAAAGGTTACCAATACGAGCGCAGACAGGATGAAACTATGGGCCGAATTCGACGACAATGACGACCTCACCGTTCCACCACAAGACGCAGATGACTCGCCTGAGGCAGACGAGTAATATGGATGACCGAGTGTGGAATGAAATACGACTGTCAAACGAGATACTACGAACCGGGCAGTTGGTATCCAACCTTCCGTAGAGCGTGGACGTGATTTAACCTTTCACATCTTACATCTATTGTAAATCTTTTTCGCAATAATTTAATTCCTACAATAAAGTGAATTTGAATTAATCTATGAACCAATCTTTACATATATATATATATATATATATATATATATATATATATATATATATATATATATATATATATGTATATATATATATATATATATATATATATAGTTATATATATATATATATATATATATATATATATATATATATATATATGTATATATACATATATATAAATATATATATATGTATATATACATATACGTATACATAAATATATAAATATATATATATATATATATATATATATATATATATATATATATATATATATATATATTTATATATATAGGTACTCACAAAATTGAGCCTACATCCATATTAAAACAACACCCCCTTCTAAGTAAGGGTAGTAAAAAGACAGTTTACCGGGAAAATATGCTTAGATTTGGAAAATATCTCCTCTTATGAGCTTATTAAATTTAACACAAATTAAAAAACTTTATCTGAATTCAATTTTTTAATAGAATAAGTATGTGATACTGAAATTCCTCAAACTCAAAATTGAGTGTGCACGCAGAATAACCGGAGACTCCCCTATCTAATTCCTCGTATTTATATCGCACTGATATATACTAATGAGTTCAAATCATAGCCCCCAGGTTTGTGAAGTTATCTACCGATGATGTTGAGATTTGAAAGTGAGTAATTGATAATTGTTTAAAATTCTGCTCGTAATTGTGAAACTGGGATCTAAGCCACAGCAAACCGGCATTTCTACTCGATGACTTATTTGTAGGCTGAGCTGCAAGGGAAGGTGGAATTGGAAAAATTGTGAAACGGATACATTCTACAATTCAAAAAATATATAAATAAGTGGACATATGAAGGAACCTTAAAGAACCGTCCTAGAAGAGGAAAAAAGTAAATTCTTTCACAAAATGATGAACGTCTCATTGCTCGCTAGGTAAGGATGCATTCTAAAACAAGTGCCCCAAAATTAATCGCAAAATTACCAACGATGATTAAAACAGCAATTTTAGGCAGAAACGGTTGGTCGTATTTTACGTCGGGATATTTGAACGGACCAGCTGGTCGGAAAAAAACATTCATACAATATATAGCAAACATTTCAATTTGCCTCACAGCTTTTGGAAAAGCGTCATTTACAAAGACGAAGCAAAAATTATTTTATCTCGCTCTGACACGAAACAAATAGCTTAGAGATAACCTAACACCGAACTCAAGAAAAAAATTGCTGTCCAACTGTGAAGCATGTAGGTGGTAGTATTATGCTGTGAGGCTCTGTGGCTGCAAATCGAACCGGGAATTCGGAATTTATTGAATCTACTATGGACAAAATAAAATAGCTTGATATACCAAAAAGGAACCTGCATCGATCCACACGCAACTGAATTTATTTCCGGAATAATGTTTTTCAACAGGCCAATGATCCTAAGCAAATTTACCACATTGTTCGAAAATGGCTTTCATTTAATGTCCAAAATCAACTTCAAAATCTACCACAGTCCCCAATTCTCAAACTCATGGAGGGTCCAGGGCGTGGAATGGAAATCTGCCAAATAAGGACGTATTCTACGAAAAAAGATAAGTTGAAACAAAAGATACGGGAAGTTTGAAAAAACATCTATCTTTTAATATGAAAAAGTCGATAGAATCGATTCCCCGATACCTACAAGCTATTGTAGATGCAAACGAAGGTCATACACAATATTAGGATTATGTTGGTGTTATTTTTTATTTTTCTATATCTTTGCGTAGTGTACGCTCAATTTTGTGTATTGTTAATATTTGCAGAAAAATATATTGAAACATAATTTTTATTACAGCCTTACGCTCAATTGAATGAGTAACTGAATAAATATATGTATATATATACATATATATACATATATATATATATATATATATATATATATATATATATATATATATATATATATATATATATATATATATTGTTACATGTACAAATAATTCTGCGAGCTTACAACCATTAAGAACATCAACCAACGAATGTACTTGAAAACCCGCCAAGCATGATCAACATCTGAAAGGGAGTCACTGCCCATTCATTAAGCTGCTCGAATATTCCAGGCGATTCGCCAGTGTACGAGAAATGGATTGAATGACTGGAGACCCTATATAAAGGTGAGCTGAATGAATGGGGGGATTCATTACAACCGCGATAGTAAAAACTGCGGTAGTGTGGAGTGCGAAGTGGAAAGCGATATTGATCGAGTAATAGTATAGCCCAGTCATATTAGGGCTTTCACCTCGGAATGAAAGATAATAAGCTGCAAATTGGTATGAACCTTTGTTTTGTCATTCTAAATGTTGTCTCAAAAGTCACAATCGTTATCGTGTTCGCGTCTCAAGATATTCAAGGTCAAAGGTCACAAAAATCGGTTTTTCGCGAATATCTGGCTTCCTATCGGTTAAATGAGATTTGCATTTATTATAAAAGTTGTAGGCTATAAAATTCCCTACAACTTTTGTTTAAACTTTTTTTTTCATACGACCAACCGTTTTGAAGGTAGAGCGCGAAGAGTGCACATCGTACAGTCATATACGGCCTAATGCAAGGTCAAGCGTGAGTTATGGTTATCAGTACGTTATAAAGTCAATTATTTACTTGGAAATTATAATTATTAAACAATGCCTATTATTTATGTACTAACTATTAATTATTTATATTTAATTAAAGTAAGTAACTTGATTATTTATATATAATTATTCATATTTAACTATTTAAGTATAAAATATTATTAATTCTGGATTATATATTTTAGTTTTATTTTAAGTTAAAATGATAGTAAGAGTATATATTTTACACATATTTTTATTTATTATTAAATACGGCATAATATACATTTATCAAAATGTGAGTTCAAATATCAAAAGTATCTTTGTTGATTTTAATTGTAATGAAATTGGAAATGGAAGCTAATTATCTTCTTCTTGTTCGTCGTCTTCTTCTTCTTGTCGCTCAAAAATGTTCGATTCATTGTCATCATCCTCATTATCTGTCATGTTCATCTCCAAACCTTCCAGAATATCGGGATCATATGTATTTTCTTCATCGGGATTACTTGGATACAGTGAAGCGTTGAGGCAAGCTTGTCCGTTGCACTGGCCGCAAGCTAAAGAACATTGTAGCCCTGATTTTCTGCATCCACAGCGGGAACCACAACCATTTTTGCAATTGCAAAATATTACGTTTAGTAGTTCGGCTGGTGCTGGAGGTAATAACGTTCGTATGGGCTCCAGGATTTCATTTTCAAGCATCCAGCCCCATTCTTTAGGTTCTAAGTCCTTCCCTAACCACGTTTGAATCTGGTAGTAGACACGTTTTATGTGTTGATGAGCTGCTACACTTGTTGGTGGAAGTGTTGACAGTTGTACAGGTTTATTTAGTTTTGTAAATTTGATGAATTGCGTGTAGCGGAAATGATCAATGTTGTCCTCAGATTTTGGAGCATTATATAATGCCAACAAGATGCGCACTCCATTTTCTAATAATGTTTGTTTTGGGCAGTTTTCTTGTTGAAATACTTCCACCAGTTTATCTAAATCAGGAATTTTTTCCAATGCTCTAATAGTTTTTTTTCCTTTTTTAAATAGCGCAGAAGTCGTGTCACAGCCACTGAATGCGTGTAAAAATAAAATGTGCTTTTTAGTACGAGGATATTGGTCAAAACTTTTAGTAGAATATATTTGTGTTTTGACATTGCCTTTGCCAACTTTTTCCAAAAAAATTTCCTGTTGATGTGACTGAGTACGTCCAATTAAAATAACGAGCAAATCGATATCTTCTCCTATGATGACAGCAGTCTTTTGATGTTCTGATAAGGCAATAGCTGTGTCAATGATGAGAACATCAGCATCATCTCTGGCTTGTTTTGTTGTGATATTAACAGTTTTAAATTTTTCAACAAGCATGTCGATAAATTTTTTTTTATTAGACCGATTTGATAAAAATTTTTCTTGACTGATTGGCACAACCATTGTTTCGTCAAAACAAACTTCATATGATTTTGAAAGTGCAGCAGTTCTTCTTTGTTGTTCCAGTGCTTTAATATTTTTACTATAGTCCAAATATCCGTCAAATACAACAACAATTGCTGAGCCGTAATGTGTTTGTAAATATATATATATAAATTATAATTTCCAAGTAAATAATTGACTTTATAACGTACTGATAACCATAACTCACGCTTGACCTTGCATTAGGCCGTATATGACTGTACGATGTGCACTCTTCGCGCTCTACCTTCAAAACGGTTGGTCGTATGAAAAAAAAGTTTAAACAAAAGTTGTAGGGAATTTTATAGCCTACAACTTTTATAATAAATGCAAATCTCATTTAACCGATAGGAAGCCAGATATTCGCGAAAAACCGATTTTTGTGACCTTTGACCTTGAATATCTTGAGACGCGAACACGATAACGATTGTGACTTTTGAGGCAACATTTAGAATGACAAAACAAAGGTTCATACCAATTTGCAGCTTATTATCTTTCATTCCGAGGTTGACCCCTTTTTTTACCTAATATGACTGTGCTAAGTAAAGTGATTTTTGTGATAGATAAGACAGTTAAAGTGAAAAATTTATAGACAAAGTGAATATTAAAATTAGTGATAGTGTTAAGTTAATGATTGTGCATTTATCAATATATAAACTCTTTTAACTCAATTTAAAAGACATTGCGTTTTCACTTTCCCGGAACATTAAAATTATTGGCCGCGAACCATAACACGCCACAATGGTGTCAAGAAGTGAGAAAGGAAATTTTGGAAGTGAAAACGTTTAAACATTTTTAAAGTGCACAATAGTGAAAATTAACGTAGAAACTGGTGGAAAAATAGCCGAGAAAATAAAAATGGCTCAAGGAGGAGTTGGAACTGCGAAATCTGGCCACACAAGGTACAAAGGCCACGCTTGCGTGACGCAATCGAGTCGGAAGGCGTGAATCTGAATTCGGGTGAGCTCTTAGATATCGAAAAAGGCTCAGAAGGTGGAGAAGTAGAAACACCAAAATCAAAGAAGCCAGAAAATTCGCTAATGCAAATGTTAATGCTGATGTCATCCAGTCTAACTGCGAAGCTAGATGAACAATCAGCGAAGCTGGACCAACAAGCGATCGAAATCAAGGCAGACATCACACAGAAGCTGGAGAAACAGTCAACCGAAATAAAAGCGGAGCTCGGTAGTCTGAACAAACAAATTAAAGGTGTCGAGGAAAAGGTTGACCAGGTCGAGGAAAAGGCTTACCAGGTCGAGGAAGAGGTCAGCCAGGTCGAGGAAAAGGTCAGCCAGGTCGAGGAAAGAATCAACCATGAGATGGAAAACATGAAAAAGGAATTGGAAGCAGCGAAGGCAGTAGTAACCACCTCACCAGCCCCGCTTACAATCGCACCGCAAAGCGCATCTAGAAATGTGAAAGCACCGGTATTCGACGGGCAAACGGTCTGGAGCGTTTACAAAACCCAGTTTGAAGCCGCCACTTGCATAAATCACTGGAATGAGCAGGAACGAGCAACTGCATTAATTCTTGCTCTGAGGCCCAGCTGCCGAGATTTTGCAGACTATCCCCGTTGCGTTGCACTCAAACCCGGCTGCTATAATGAATGCGCTCCACATGCGTTATGGAGACGATCATCTAAAGCAGATTTATCGGTCACAGCTACGGCATCGGATGCAGAAACCTGGCAAAACTTTACAACAGCTGGCCCAAGACATTGAGCGACTGGCAATTTGGCTTACCCAGCTTCCGGCCCAGAACATCGAGACGACGCAGCAACAGAAGCTTTCATCAGTGCAATAAAAGGCCAGGAATTGCGACAAGCTGTGCGCTTAGTTAAAACAAACAGTTAAGGACGCATTGGCTTATAGTCTGAACTTTGAGCCAGTGAAAAATGTGAGCCGTACCACAGCCCGGGTTTGCGAGGTTGTGACAGACGAGTGCAGGTGTGAGCGCGTGGAAATGCTGGAATTGCGGAGAGAAGGGGATCCTGCAAAGAGACTGCAAGAAGCGAAGAAAACCGAGCGATTGTCCAGGGTGTGCAGCTAGGAGAAAGTCTAGATTGAGTCAGGAGCCAAGAATGGAAGCCCTTCAAACAGAGGGGTCGGGAAACATGTAAGAGCCAACTTCGTGGGGCAGGGGTAAGCTAGGAGGATCGACGTCCCCAGCACCACCATCACCGTGTCAAGACCACATCGTGGAGAAGCAGATTTATGCCTTCCATGTCAAGTTGATGGAGAACATGGCACCATAACAATCGACACTGGTGCAACCCGATCGGTTATCCGACCAGACCTAGTGAGACAGCAACTACTTCACAAGGGCAGGATTTTCTCACTACGGACAGCTACGGGAGGAACTGCACCTGTTCATGGAGAGGTCAGCCTCCAGATACAGTTGGGAGACCTTGCGTTCCGACATAATTTTCTGGTCGCGAACGCTATGGATGACTGCATTCTCGGAATGGATTTTCTGTGACCACATGGAATCACGTTGGATTTGGGCAACCGGGTGTTGAAATGGCAGAATGTCGAAGTATAGATGGAGGATCCGCGCGTCCAAATTCCCAAGATGAATGTTGTAGGATGTACATACACTGATGTACCGAATTATTCAGAGAGCATTGTATGGGTCAGGCTTGATGGTGATCCTGGAGATCACCGATCTTATCTGATCGAGCCAACGAAAACGTCCGCATTGCGCAGTTTGATTGTAGGAAAATTGAATGCGCGCTACGTGGCCTCACCTGGAAAACCTACTTGGTGTACCTAGATGACATCATTGTTATCGGGAGAACGTTCGAAGAGCATGTGCGAAACTTAGAAGAGGTTTTCTCCCGATTGCGACTGGCAAATTTGAAACTTAGTCCCGACAAGTGTACCCTTTTCGCAACTGAAGTAAAATACCTGGGACACGTTGCATCAGCAGAAGGGGTTAAAACAGACCCTGAGAAAATTGAAGCCGTGAAAAGCTGGCCAACACCAAACAACAAGCGCCAACTACGAAGTTTTCTGGGTCTGGCAACCTACTATCGAAGATTCGTCAAAGGCTTTGCCAAAACAGCTAAGTGTCTCCATCAGCTAACCTAGAAAAATCGTCCGCATGTCTAGAATGAACAATGCCAGACAGCCTTTGAGACCCTGAAGGTGAAGCTGTGTGAATCACCCGTGCTGGCGTATCCAAAACCCGGAAAAATGTTTGTAGTTGACACCGATGCAAGCAATGGCGGTATTGGAGCTGTACTCTCCCAGCAGATCGATGGCGAAGAAAGA
>OZ017740.1:178514443-178616943 GCA_963969285.1 Odontomyia ornata
CTTTTTCCATGTGACGGTGGATGAAGAGTCGCAAATTTACAACGTTTGTCACTCAAACCGGACATTATGAGTTCACGAATGTATCATTTGGATTATGCAATTCAAAAAGTTTATATATAATACATTCCGAGATCTGATTGGCGAAAACGTTGTAATAATTTACATTGACGACATGAAGAAGGCTTAATTAGTTTAAAACGAACCCTAAAAGTGGCTGACCGTTGACCGAACTTACGAAAAAGGGAGCTGTCATCGATTTAGGAGAACTTGAGCTGGAAGCCGTACACGACTTGAAAAATGCGTTGACATCAAATCCTGTGCTTCAAATATGTCGTTCCTACGGAGTTACATACTTACGCCAACAAACAAGGATATGGAGTGGTTCTTCTCCAGAGGGACGCGGAAGACAACTCGATGCATCCTGTTTTCTATATGAGCAAGTCTACGACCGAACCTGAGAAAAAATATTCAAGCTACGAACTCGAGGTGTTGGCTGTCGTCGAAGTATTGAAGAAGTTTAGGATTTATCTGATTGGACAGCGCTTCAAACATGTCACCGATTGTAAAGCGTGTAAATTTGAAGATTTGGCGACGTGGGTTGCCAGATGGTTCATACTGCTTGAAGAGTTCGATTTTGAAGTGGAGCACCGTGCTGGAACTGGCATGCGGCATGTCGATGCCTTAAGCCACAATCCTGTTGTTATGATGATACAAAATGACGACTTTCTGAAACGAATGAGCGAAGCACAACATAGTGACTAGGCGTTGCTACCTATCATCGAAATACTGAGAGATAAGCCTTACAAAAATTATACGATGCATCATGGTATTTTATGTAAAATTTCAAATAATAATAGTTTGTCGTTCCAGAAATAATGAAATCAGCATTAGTTCGGGAAGTCCACGAAAAAGGGCATTTTTGTTTGCAGAAAATGAAGTATATGCTGCAAGAGTTTTATATCCCCGATCTGGATCGTCGCATTGAACGCTGCATTTCCAGTTGTGTGAGATGCCTCTAATCCGATAGAAAACGAGGCAAAGCAGATGGATTTTTGTACCCGATTCCGAAAGGTGATGTCCCTCTCGCTGCGTTCCATATCGATCATCTGGGCCCTATGCAAGACACGAAGAAAGGTTATCGTTATATTTTGGCTGTTATCGATGGATTCACAAAATTTTGTCGGCTTTTCCCGACAAAAACACTTGCGTGCGATGAAGTCCTGCAGAAGATGGAGGTAATTGCTGAATCGTTTGGTTATCCTCTTCATTTAATTTCCGACCGAGGAGGAGCATTTGTATCGCAAAACTTCAAGAAGTATTGCACCGACCACGATATTGAGTTGCATCTTGTGACTACCGGCGTGCCTAGGGGAAATGGGCAGATCGAGCGTCTTCATGCGGTTGTCATATCGGCACTTATGAAGTATTCTATTGACACACCTGATGAATGGTTCAAAAATGTAAAAAATATTCAGAGAGCTATTAACTCTACGTATCATTGATCGATAAGAATGTCACCATTTCAATTAATGGTCGGTACTAAGATGAATTCTGGAAAGGACATTCGGCTTATGGAGATTTTAGAGGAAGTTATATCCCAACAGTATGACGAAGCTCGAGCAGAATTACGCAAGCAGGCGAAAGAGGCTGTAGCGAAGATGCAGGATGATTCGAGAAATTTCAACAAGAAGCGAAAGAAAGCTACCATCTACAAAGTTGGGGACGTGGTTGCGATAGAGCGAGTGCAGTTTGGTACGGGACTGAAGATCAGACCAAAGTTTCTTGGTCCCTATCGGGTTGTTTCAATCAAGGGATTCGATCGTTATGGCGTGCAGAAGGTTGGCGAACACGAAGGCCCAAAGGTTACCAATACGAGCGCAGACAGGATGAAACTATGGGCCGAATTCGACGACAATGACGACCACACCGTTCCACCACAAGACGCAGATGACTCGCCTGAGGCAGACGAGTAATATGGATGACCGAGTGTGGAATGAAATACGACTGTCAAACGAGATACTACGAACCGGGCAGTTGGTATCCAACCTTCCGTAGAGCGTGGACGTGACTTAACCTTTCACATCTTATATCTATTGTAAATCTTTTTCGCAATAATTTAAATCCTACAATAAAGTGAATTTGAATTAATCTATAAACCAATCTTTACATATATTTATATATATATATATATATATATATATATATATATATATATATATATATATATATATATATGTATATATATATATATATATATATATATATATATATATGTGTATATATATATATAAATATATATATATATATATATATATATATATATATATATATATATATATATTATATATATATATATATATATATATATATATATATATATATATATATATATATATATATATATATATATATATATATATGTATATATATATATATATATATATATATGTATATATACATATACGTATACATAAATATATAAATACTCGTATATATATATATATATATATATATATATATATATATATATATATATATATATATATATATATATATAGGTACTCACAAAATTGAGCCTATATCCATATTAAAACAACATCCCCTTCTAAGTAAGGGTAGTAAAAAGACAGTTTACCGGGAAAATATGCTTAGATTTGGAAAATGTCTCCTCTTATGAGCTTATTAAATTAAACACAAATTAAAAAACTTTATCTAAATTCAATTTTTTAACAGAATAAGTATGTGATACTGAAATTCCTCAAACTCAAAATTGAGTGTGCACGCAGAATAACCGGGGACTCCCCTATCTAGTTCCTCGTATTTATATCGCACTGATATATACTAATGAGTTCAAATCATAGCCCTCAGGTTTTTGAAGCTATCTACCTATGATGTTGAGATTTGAAAGTGAAGTAATTGATAATTGTTTAAAGTTCTGCTCATAATTGTGAAACTGGGAGCTAAGCTACAGCAAACCGGCATTTCTACTCGATGACTTATTTGTAGGCTGAGCTGCAAGGGAAGGTGGAATCGGAAAAATTGTGAAACGGATACATTCTACAATTCAAAAAATATATAAATAAGTGGACATACGAAGGAACCTTAAAGAACTGTCCTAGAAGAGGAAAAAAGTAAATTCTTTCACAAAATGATGAACGTCTCATTGCTCGCTAGGTAAGGATGAATTCTTAAACAAGTGCCCCAAAATTAATCGCAAAATTACCAACGATGATTAAAACAGCAATTTTAGGCAGAAACGGTTGGTCGTATTTTACGTCGGGATATTTGAACGGACGAGCTGGTCGGAAAAAAACATTCATACAATATATAGCAAACATCTCAATTTGCCTCACAGCTTTTGGAAAAGCGTCATTTACAAAGACGAAGCAAAAAATATTTTATCTCGCTCTGACACGAAACAAATAGTTTAGAGATAACCTAACACCGAACTCAAGAAAAAAATTGCTGTCCAACTGTGAAGCATGTAGGTGGTAGTATTATGCTGTGAGGCTCTGTGGCTGCAAATTGAACCGGTAATTCGGAATTTATTGAATCTACTATGGACAAAATAAAATAGCTTGATATACCAAAAAGGAACCTGCATCGATCCACACACAACTGAATTTATTTCCGGAATAATGTTTTTCAACAGGCCAATGATCCTAAGCAAATTTACCACATTGTTCGAAAATGGCTTTCATTTAATGTCCAAAATCAACTTCAAAATCTACCACAGTCCCCAATTCTCAAACTCATGGAGGGTCCAGGGTGTGGAATGGAAATCTGCCAAATAAGGACGTATTCTACGAAAAAAGATAAGTTGAAACAAAAGATACGGGAAGTTTGAAAAAGCATCTATCTTTTAATATGAAAAAGTCGATAGAATCGATTCCGCGATAGCTACAAGCTATTGTAGATGCAAACGAAGGTCATACACAATATTAGGATTATGTTTGTGTTATTTTTTATCTTTCTATATTTTTGCGTAATGCATGCTCAATTTTGTGAATTGTTAATATTTGCAGAAAAATATATTGAAACATAATTTTTATTACAGCCTTACGCTCAATTGAATGAGTAATTGAATAAATATATGTATATATATACATATATATACATACAGAGGTGGCCAAAAGTGATCGGACAATACAAGAAACAAGCAATAAAATACTTTTACGAGCATAAGCTTTGAAATGAAATAAAAATTTTTCCCTTATATAAAAGTTACTTGTATTCTCAATTAATTGCACAAAAAAATAAAACAGAAATAAAAAGATTTTCACAAGAAAATTAACAACTAATTCAAATTCACATTGCATCAAGTGGACAAAAGTAATCGGACGTTCAATTGGAAGTGAAAATGTTTAAACATTTTTAAAGTGCACAATAGTGAAAATTAACGTAGAAACTGGTGGAAAAATAGCCGAAAAAATAAAAATGCCAGGAAACTTTCATCTAAAAATTGATCAATTGACCATATCGGAGCTCAAGGAGGAGTTGGAACTGCGAAATCTGGCCACACAAGGTACAAAGGCCATGCTTGCGTGACGCAATCGAGTCGGAAGGCGTGAATCTGAATTCGGGTGAGCTCTCAGATATCGAAAAAGGCGCAGAAGGTGGAAAAGTAGAAACACCAAAATCAAAGAAGCCAAAAAATTCGCTAATGCAAATGTTAATGCTGATGTCATCCAGTCTAACTGCGAAGCTAGATGAACAATCAGCGAAGCTGGACCAACAAGCGATCGAAATCAAGGCAGACATCACACAGAAGCTGGAGAAACAGTCAACCGAAATAAAAGCGGAGCTCGGTAGTCTGAACAAACAAATTAAAGGTGTCGAGGAAAAGGTTGACCAGGTCGAGGAAAAGGCTTACCAGGTCGAGGAAGAGGTCAGCCAGGTCGAGGAAAAGGTCAGCCAGGTCAAGGAAAGAATCAACCATGAGATGGAAAACATGAAAAAGGAATTGGAAGCAGCAAAGGCAGTAGTAACCACCTCACCAGCCCCGCTTACAATCGCACCGCAAAGCGCATCTAGAAATGTGAAAGCACCGGTATTCGACGGGCAAACGGTCTGGAGCGTTTACAAAACCCAGTTTGAAGCCGCCACTTGCATAAATCACTGGAATGAGCAGGAACGAGCAACTGCATTAATTCTTGCTCTGAGGCCCAGCTTCCGAGATTTTGCAGACTATCCCCGTTGCGTTGCACTCAAACCCGGCTGCTATAATGAATGCGCTCGACATGCGTTATGGAGACGATCATCTAAAGCAGATTTATCGGTCACAGCTACGGCATCGGATGCAGAAACCTGGCAAAACTTTACAACAGCTGGCCCAAGACATTGAGCGACTGGCAATTTGGCTTACCCAGCTTCCGACCCAGAACATCGAGACGACGCACCAACAGAAGCATTCATCAGTGCAATAAAAGACCAGGAATTGCGACAAGCTGTGCGCTTAGTTAAAACAAACAGTTAAGGACGCATTGGCTTATAGTCTGAACTTTGAGCCAGTGAAAAATGTGAGCCGTACCACAGCCCGGGTTCGCGAGGTTGTGACAGACGAGTGCAGGTGTGAGCGCGTGGAAATGCTGGAATTACGGAGAGAAGGGGCACCTGCAAAGAGACTGCAAGAAGCGAAGAAAACCGAGCGATTGTCCAGGGTGTGCAGCTAGGAGAAAGTCTAGATTGAGTCAGGAGCCAAGAATGGAAGCCCTTCAAACAGAGGGGTCGGGAAACATGTAAGAGCCAACTTCGTGGGGGAGAGGTAAGCTAGGAGGATCGACGTCCCCAGCACCACTATCACCGTGTCAAGACCACATCGTGGAGAAGCAGATTTATGCCTTCCGGGTCAAGTTGATGGAGAACATGGCACCATAACAATCGACACTGGTGCAACCCGATCGATTATCCAACCAGACCTAGTGAGACAGCAACAACTTCACAAGGGCAGGATTTTTTCACTACGGACAGCTACGGGAGAAACTGCACCTGTTCATGGAGAGGTCAGCCTCCAGATACAGTTGGGAGACCTTGCGTTCCGACATCATTTTCTGGTCGCGAACACTATCAATGAATGCATTCTCGGAATGGATTTTCTGTGACCACATGGAATCACGTTGGATTTGGGCAACCGGGTGTTGAAATGGCAGAATGTCGAAGTATAGATGGAGGATCCGCGCGTCCAAATTCCCAAGATGAATGTTGTAGGATGTACATACACTGATGTACCGAATTATTCAGAGAGCATTGTATGGGTCAGGCTTGATGGTGATCCTGGAGACCACCGATCTTATCTGATCGAGCCAACGAAGACGTCCGCATTGCGCAGTTTGATTGTAGGACCAAGCCTTGTAAGATCTATGAGGAACGGATACGTGCCGGTTAGAGTCCTTGACACCGCAGACTCAACCACGAGCATCAAAGTGGGAGAAGTCATCGGCAACTGCCAGCCTGTTTCCACAATCACCTTTTTGGAAGCCACTCACGACCATCATTGGAAAAGGAGGCAAGACGCAGACAAAGCCCGGGAATCCATGTCTGCAATATTGAAGCAGGTCAAATTGCCAGTGCAGCTATTCAAGCGAGCCTCTGATCTGGTCACCAAGTACAGTGACATCTTCTCAACAAGCCCGGCTGACCAAGGCCGAACGAGTCTGGTAGCTCACGTCATAGATACACAGGGAGCCAAGCCAATTCGGCAAGCACCAAGACGTCTTCCTATAGCCAAACAAGGAGAAGTGAGCGCACTGATCTCGGACATGGAAAAACAAGGCGTTATTGAACCTTCTGTCAGTCCATAGGCTGTGCCAGTAGTTCTAGTGAAGAAAAAGGATGGTAGCACTCGTTTCTGTGTCGATTATAGGCAGCTTAACGACGTCACTAGGAAAGATAGTTACCCGCTTCCACGCATCGATGACATCATGGACACTTTAGCCGACGCAAAATGGTTTTCTACACTCGATCTCAAGAGTGGCTACTGGCAGGTAGAAATCGACAAGAAGGACCGAGAGCAGACCACATTTTCAGTTGGGACTGGATTGTGGTAATTTGTGGTGATGCCATTTGGGCTTTGCAATGCTCCAGCCACTTCCGAACACCTGATGGAATGCGCGCTACATGGCCTCACCTGGAAAACCTACTTGGTGTACCTAGATGACATCATTGTTATCGGGAGAACGTTCGAAGAGCATGTGCGAAACTTAGAAGAGGTTTTCTCCCGATTGCGACTGGCAAATTTGAAACTTAGCCCCGACAAGTGTACCCTTTCGCAACTGAAGTAAAATACCTGGGACACGTTGCATCAGCAGAAGGGGTCAAAACAGACCCTGAGAAAATTGAAGCCGTGAAAAGCTGGCCAACACCAAACAACAAGCGCCAACTACGAAGTTTTCTGGGTCTCGCAACCTACTATCGAAGATTCGTCAAAGGCTTTGCCAAAATAGCTAAGTGTCTCCATCAGCTAACCGAGAAAAATCGTCCGTATGTCTAGAATGAACAATGCCAGACAGCCTTTGAGACCCTGAAGGTGAAGCTGTGTGAATCACCCGTGCTGGCATATCCAAAATCCGGAAAAATGTTTGTAGTTGACACCGATGCAAGCAACGGCGTTATTGGAGCTGTACTCTCCCAGCAGATCGATGGCGAAGAAAGAGTCCTCTCGTATTACAATCGAGTTCTCTCAAAAAGTGAGAGGAACTACTGCGTGAACAGGAAGGAGCTATTGGCTAGAATAGAGAACACCAAGCAGTTCCGCAAGTACCTATATGGCCAGAAATTTGTTCTTCGAACGGACCATGCATCGCTGAGATGGCTACTTAATTTCAAAAACCCCGAGGGACAGGTTGCGAGATGGATCAAAAGATTGCAGTCATACGACTACGAAATTGTTCATCGGAAGGGCGGAGTTCATGGAAATGCTGACGCCCTATCTCGTCGTCCATGTCCAGCTAACTGCAAGAATTGCCGACGGATTGTGCGAAAGGAACCGCCCGTTGATTTGCGATTGTAAACGGCCGAATTTGATGAAGATTGGTCACCGGAGGAGATTCAAAATGCCCAGCTAGCCGATGAAGACATCGGACCATTGCTCGTATGGAAGGAGACGACTGGGCGGCCTGAGTGGAAGGACGTTTCAACGCATCGGTTAAGGAGATGCACGAAGGATCCTCGGGAGGCCACCTTGGTGTTAACAAGAGCTTGGCAAAATTGCGGGAAAGGTCTTACGGGCTCCACGCTCAAGAAGACATAGAGGACTGGTGTCATCGATGCATAATTTGCGCTTCCGTCAAAGGTCCAAAGCGACGACTGAGAGGACAGGTGCAAACCTATAACGTGGGTGTACCGTTTGAAAGGACTGCTGTTGACATCGCAGGACCCTTTCCTGAATCTGAATGGGGCAATCGACACACGCTGGTTGTGGCCGATTATTTGAGCGAGTGGCCCGAGGTCTACCCCATTCCCAACCAGGAAGCAACTACTGTAGCCGAACAGCTAGTGTTAAATTGGGTCAGTAAGTACGGCGTACCTTGTGAACTACATTCAGTTCAAGGCTGAAACTTCGAGTCACTAGTTTTTAGCGAAATGTGCGAGCTGCTGGGAATACGGGAAACGAGAACAACACCGCTGCATCCTCAATCCGATGGAATGGTCGAACGTTTCAACGGCACTCTCAATAAACACCTGGCCAAGATGGTTGACGAGAACCAAAGGGACTGGGACCGACACATCTCACTATTTTTGATGGCGTACAGAGCTGCTGAACATGCATCGACGGGCCAAGCTCAAGCGAAAGTCATTTTTGGAAAGATTATTCGTCTGCCAGCTGATATAAAGTTCGGGACACCCCCTGAGAAACCCCAAACGATCTCGGAGTACGCAAGTGAGCTAAGGCAACGGTTGAACTAGATACATCAGACATTGCGAAAACACCCCGAATCAGCTCCTGACCGCATGAAGACCAGGTATGATCTAACGGCAAATTCTACTGGCTTCCAGCAAGATGACTTGGTGTGGCCATAGAACCCACAACGGCGAAAGGGTAAGTCTCCAAAGTTGCAGCATAATTGAGAGGGACCATACCGGGTTGCAAAGCGAATCAACGACGACGTAAAATGCGACAATATATCTATATATATATATATATATATATATATATATATATATATATATATATATATATATATATATAGATATAGATATAGATATAGATATATATATATATATATATATATATATATATATATATATATATATATATATATATATATATATATGTAGGATATAACGAAATTTGTGCCTGGCGGTCGCAAGTTTGCTTCGATTGTCGCCAAGTTTTCAGAAATTAAATATTTCGACTAGTTTTGTTAATCAGGTAAATTGGTTAAGTGAAAACAAAATAGAGGCTGTTTTAGATTTGAACCCGTGATTTCTGTTCTGACCAAATTATAGCTACGATTTGTACCAAAATTGGTACAAAAATTCATAATTTGTATGGTGAAGCTCTGAATAAAATATCCAATGTGGAACCATCTGAATTAAAAATTGCGCCCACTCAGATCAGATCAAAATATCGATATTATGGGTAGGCAAAATTCAAAATTTGAAAACCTATTATAGCTGCAATTGGGTTTTTATGAAACTTAAAATCAAGGTTGACGTTGATGAGATCTGTTACTGAAATGTATCAGAATTAAATTCGTTTCTTATGAACGCTGCAGATTTAACCAGCAGTGAGTTTTGCATCGCAGTCTAAAAATTATATTTTGATGTACAGGGTGGAACGCATTCAAGTATCTGAGTTTTGGAAAATTGCCACTAAAATGGGTGAAATAAAAAACTTATAGAAAAATAAAGAAAAACCGCCTTAAAAATGCCCTAAAAAGGATGAAATGAATTTCATGGAAGCGAGGCAAATCACTTTCCCCAACCCAAAAGAAACGGGAAAAACGGTTCGGGACCGCTTCTATAAAATTTATTTCATCCTTATTTTTGAAGTCGGTTTCCTGTTGTTTTATTAACGTTTTTTCTTTTATTAGTTCTAATTATCTTATTCGCTGGAACATTTTATATATATATATATATATATATATATATATATATATATATATATATATATATATATAAATATATATATATATATATATATATATATATATATATATATATATATCGATATAAATAAATAAATATATAAATATATATGTATATATATATATATATATATATATATATATATATATATATATATATATACTATATATATATGCATGCATGTATATATATGTATATCTGGATATATATGTATATCTGAATATATATATATATATATATATATATATATATATATACATATATATATATATATATACATATGTATTCATTTATATAACTATATATATGCATATATATATATATATATATATATATATATATATATATATATATATATATATATATATATATATATATATCTATATATATATATATATATATATATATATATATATATATATATATATATATATATATGTATATATTGTCGCGTGTGATTGGTTCGCGGCCAATAATTTTAATGTTCCGGGAAAGTGAAAACGCAATGTCTTTTAAATTAAAAAATCGAACACTTGTCCATAAACTTCTATCGCAATTGTCTACTTAAAATCACTTCGCACTCAAACAATCAATATCGCCTGTACTTCACGTATTGAATGGAGCAGTGACTCACTTTCAGATGTTGTTCATGCTTGTTGGGTTCTCGTGGTTTCGAGTAAATTCATGTTCTTCATTGTTGTGAAAACAATTGCGACAGTAGCTCGCAGAATTATTTGTACATGTAACACTGCCCCCACCTCAGTTCTTTTCGCCCCGAAAAGGTGTGTCGCCACTTGTAGTCAATTCTCCCTGGATGTTATATGGGGCAAGACGGTCTAGATGCACGATTTTCATTTTGGCTCTCGGTTTACGGTGTTCCTGTATGCAATATACGACGTCGTTGATTCGCTTTGTGACTCGGTATGGTCCCTCCCAGTTATGTTGCAACTTTGGAGACCTACCCTTTCGCCGTTGCGGGTTATATAGCCACACCAAGTCATCTTGCTGGAAGCCAGTAGAATTAGCCTTTAGATCATACCTGGTCTTCATGCGGTCAGTAGCCGATTCGAGGTGTTTTTGCACTGTCCGATGTATCTGGTTCAACCGTTGTCTTAGATCACTTGCGTACTCCGAGATCGTTTGGGGTTTCTCAGGGGGTGTTCCGAACTTTATATCGGCTGGCAAACGAATAGTCTTTCCAAAAATGACTTTGGCTGGGGCTTGGCCCGGCGATGCATGTTCGGCAGCTCTGTACGCCATCAAAAATAGTGGGATATGTCGGTCCCAGTCCCTTTGGTTCTCGTCGACCATCTTGGCCAGATGTTTATTTAGCGTGCTGTTGAACCGTTCGACCATTCCATCGGATTGGGGATGCAGTGGTGTTGTTCTCGTTTTCCGTATTCCGAGCAGCTCGCACAGTTCGCCAAAAACTAGTGATTCAAAGTTTCGGCCTTGATCCGAATGTAGTTCGCCAGGTACGCCGTACCTACTGACCCAATTTAACACTAGCTGTTCGGCTACAGTAGTTGCTTCCTGGTTGGGAATGGGGTTGACCTCGGGCCACTTGCTGAAATAATCGGCTACAACCAGCGTGTATCGATTTCCCCATTCAAATTCAGGAAAGCGTCCAGCGATGTCAACAGCAATCCTTTCAAACGGTACCCCCACGTTATAGGTTTGCATTTGTCCTCTCAGTCGTCGTTTTGGACCTTTGACGGAAGCGCAAATTGTGCATCTGCGGCACCAGTTCTCTACGTCTTCTCGAGCGTGGAGCCAGTAAAACCTTTCCCGCAATTTCGCTAAGGTTTTGTTAACACCAAGGTGGCCTCTCGAGGATCCTTCATGCATTTCCTTAATCACATCGTCGATTCGGCTTTTGGGTAGTATAGTTTGCATCCTATAGGAGCTACCATCTGCCGTTTCCCATATCCGCTTGAGTACGCCACCCTCCACCAGAAGGGAGTTCCATTGTGCCCAATAGCTTTTCAGGGTTGCGCCATGCATTGAAACGTCTTTCCACTCAGGTCGCCCAGTCGTCTCCTTCCATACGAGCAATGGTCCGATGTCTACATTGGCTAACTGGGCATTTCGAATCTCCTCCGCTGACCAACCTTCATCAAATTCGGCCGTTATCAATCGCAGAGCAACGGCCGGCTCCTTTTCTTCAATCTGCCGACAATGCTTGCAGTTAGCTGGACATGGATGACGAGATAGGGCGTCAGCATTTCCATGAACTCTGCCCTTGTGAAGTAGTTGGGGCCTCACCAGGTCGGGCCGGATCGTCGATCGGGTTGAACTAGTGTCGTTTGTTATGGTGCAATGTTCTTCATCAACTTGACCAGGAAGGCATCTGTCTGCTTCTGCACGATGTTGCCTTGCCACGGTGATGGGGGTGCTGGGGATGTCGATACTCCTAGCCAACGTACGCCCCACGAAGTTGGCCCTTGCAGTTTGATGGTCCTCCATTCTAGGCTCCTGACATGGTCTGGATCTCCACCATCCTGGACAATAGCTCCATTTTCTTCGCTTCTTGCAGTCTCTTTGCAGGTGCCCTTTTTCTCTGCAATCCCAGCATCTAGGCGCACCATGACCCTGCGGCTCTCGCTCATTTTCCACGCGCTCACACCTGCACTCGTCTACCACTACTTCACGGACCCGGGCAGTGGTACGAGTCGCATTTTTTGCTGCCTCATAGTTCAGACTATAAACCAATGCGTCCTTAACCGTTTGCTTTTGAGCTAATCGCACAGCTTGTTGCAATTCCTGGTCCTTTAACGCACTGATGAATGCTTCTGTTGCTGCGTCATCTCGATGTTCTGGGTTGTAAGCTGGATAAGCCAAAAGTGCCAGGCGCTCAATGTCTTGGGCTAGCTGCTGTAGGGTTTCGCCAGACTTTTGCATCCGATGCCGTAGCTGTGCCCGGTAAATCTGCTTCAGATTATCGTTTCCATAACGCATGTCGAGCGCATTCATTATAGCAGCCGGGTTTGAATGCAACTCAACGGGGATAGTCTGCAAAAGCTCGGCAGCTGGGCCTATTAGAGCAAGAATCAATGCAGTTGCTCGTTCCTGCTCATTCCAGTGATTTATCCTAGCGGCGGCTTCAAACTGGATTTTGTAAATACTCCAGACCGTTTGCCCATCGAATATTGGTGCTTGCACATTTCTAGATGAGCATTGCGCTGCGGTTATAAGTGGGGCTGGTGAGGCGGTTGCTACTGCCTTCGCTGCTTCCAATTCTTTTTTCACTTTTTCCATCTCATGGTTGATTCTCTCTTCGACCTGGCTGACCTTTTCCTCGACCTGGTAAACCTTTTCCTTGACGCCTTTAATTTGTTTGTTCAGGCTGCCGAGCTCCGCTTTTATTTCGGTGGACTGTTTTTGAAAATCTGCCTTGGTTTCGATCGCTTGTTGATCCATTCTTGCTGAATGTTCATTTAGCTTCGCAGTGAAATTGGATGACTGTTGTCGCTGATCTTGCTGCATCAGCATCAGCATTCGCATCAGCGCATTTTCTGATTCCTTTGGTTTGGTGCTTCTGCTTCACCACCTTCTGCGCCTTTTTCTGCATCTGAGGGCTCACCCACCATGGTAAATTCATTAATTTTTCACTGTTAGCCTGGTGGTATTTTTATTATTTCGACTTATTTTTTTTTTTTTTTCAACAGTTTCCACGTTAAATTCCACTATTGTGCACTTTAAAAGTGCTTAAATATTCACTTTCAAAATTTTTCTTTCGCACTTCTTGACACCACTGGTTGGTTCGCGGCCAATAATTTTAATGTTCCGGGAAAGTGAAAACGCAATGTCTTTTAAATTAAATTAAAAGAGTTTATTTAATTACAAAAGTGCACAATGATCAATTTAACACTTTCACTAATTTTAATTTTCACTATGAAAAATCTAACACTTGTCCATAAACTTCTATCGCAATTGTCTACTTAAAATCACTTCGCACTCAAACAATCAATATCGCCTGTACTTCACGTATCGCAGTTTTCTATCGCGGTTGTAATGAATGATGATCCCCCCATTCATTCAGCTCGCCTTTATATAGGGTCTGTAGTCATTCAACCCAGTTCTCGTACATTGGCGAGTTCGCGGGAACATTCGAGCGACTGCAAATGAATGGAGCAGTGACTCACTTTCAGATGTTGTTCATGCTTGTTGGGTTCTCGTTGTTTCGAGTAAATTCGTGTTCTTCATTGTTGTGAAAACAATTGCGACAGTAGCTCGCAGAATTATTTGTACATGTAACAATATGTATGTATATATATATATATATATATATATATATATATAGATAAATAAATATATATATATATATATATATTTATATATATATATGTATATATATATATATATATATATATATATATATATATATATATATATATATATATATATATATATATTTATATATATTTATATATGTGGAATGAAATACGACTGCCAAACGAGATACTACGAACCGGGCAATTGGTATCCAACCTCCGTAGAGCGTGGATGTGGTTTAGCCTTTCACATCTTACATCTATTGTAAATCTTTATCGCAATAATTTAATTACTAAAATAAAGTGAATTTGAATTAATCTATAAACCAATCTTTACATGGGGGCTCAACCGGGATTGTGAACAGAGCTATCGATAAATAAATAGTAATTAAATACGCGTGTGCCGTGCAAAATAAAGAAAAATGGACAGAAGAACAAAGCAGTTAGTGATAACGGTGATTGAACATTTCGCTTTTGCTATAACCGAAAAAAGTGTGCGGCATCGTAGGTCACTGAAACGCAGTGACGCAAGCGTGGACGTGTTGGAAACGATGAGAGGCGGTGAAAACGTTGTAATAATTTACATTGACGACATGAAGAAGGCTTAATTAGTTTAAAACGAATCCTAAAAGTGGCTGCTGATAATGGACTGAATATAAAATGGAGTAAATGCCGATTCCTGCAGGAAGAAAAAGAATACTTAGGCCATCGAATTTCAAAAGGAACCGTCAAGCCGTCGATCGGTAAATCAAAAGCCGTTATTAATTTCCCGATTCCAAAGGCGTTGAAGCCACTACAAAGCTTCCTTGGACTTGCCGGATATTTTTGGAAATTTATTCCGAATTTCACAACACGAGCGCGACCGTTGACCGAACTTACGAAAAAGGGAGCTGTCATCGATTTAGGAGAACTTGAGCTGGAAGCCGTACACGACTTGAAAAATGCGTTGACATCAAATCCTGTGCTTCAAATATGTCGTTCCTACGGAGTTACATACTGACGCCAGCAAACAGGGATATGGAGTGGTTCTTCTCCAGAGGGACGCGGAAGACAACTCGATGCATCCTGTTTTCTATATGAGCAAGTCTACGACCAAACCTGAGAAAAAATATTCAAGCTACGAACTCGAGGTGTTGGCTGTCGTCGAAGCATTGAAGAAGTTTAGGATTTATCTGATTGGACAGCGCTTCAAACATGTCACCGATTGTAAAGCGTGTAAATTTGAAGATTTGGCGACGTGGGTTGCCAGATGGTTCATACTGCTTGAAGAGTTCGAATTTGAAGTGGAGCACCGTGCTAGAACTGGCATGTGACATGTCGATGCCTTAAGCCGCAATCCGGTTGTTATGATGATACAAAATGACGACTTTCTGAAACGATTGAGTGAAGCACAACATAGTGACGAGGCGTTGCTACCTATCATCGAAATACTGAGAGATAAGCCTTACAAAAATTATACGATGTATCATGGTATTTTATGTAAAATTTCAAATAATAATAGTTTGTCGTTCCAGAAATAATGAAATCAGCATTAGTTCGGGAAGTCCACGAAAAAGGGCATTTTTGTTTGCAGAAAATGAAGTATATGCTGCAAGAGTTTTATATCCCCGATCTGGATCGTCGCATTGAACGCTGCATTTCCAGTTGTGTGAGATGCCTCTAATCCGATAGAAAACGAGGCAAAGCAGATGGATTTTTGCACCCGATTCCGAAAGGTGATGTCCCCCTCGCTGCGTTCCATATCAATCATCTGGGCCCTATGCAAGACACGAAGAAAGGTTATCGTTATATTTTGGCTGTTATCGATGGATTCACATAATTTTGTTGGCTTTTCCCGACAAAAACACTTGCGTGCGATGAAGTCCTGCAGAAGATGGAGGTAATTGCTGAATCGTTTGGTTATCCTCTTCATTTAATTTCCGACCGAGGAGGAGCATTTGTATCGCAAAACTTCAAGAAGTATTGCACCGACCACGATATTGAGTTGCATCTTGTGACTACCGGCGTGCCTAGGGGAAATGGGCAGAACGAGCGTCTTCATGCGGTTGTCATATCGGCACTTACGAAGTATTCTATTGACACACCTGATGAATGGTTCAAAAATGTAAAAAATATTCAGAGAGCTATCAACTCTACGTATCATTGATCGATAAGAATGTCAACATTTCAATTAATGGTCGGTACTAAGATGAATTCTGGAAAGGACATTCGGCTTATGGAGATTTTAGAGGAAGTTATATCCCAACAGTATGACGAAGCTCGAGCAGAATTACGCAAGCAGGCGAAAGAGGCTGTAGCGAAGATGCAGGATGATTCGAGAAATTTCAACAAGAAGCGAAAGAAAGCTACCATCTACAAAGTTGGGGACGTGGTTGCGATAGAGCGAGTGCAGTTTGGTACGGGACTGAAGATCAGACCAAAGTTTCTTGGTCCCTATCGTGTTGTTTCAATCAAGGGATTCGATCGTTATGGCGTGCAGAAGGTTGGCGAACACGAAGGCCCAAAGGTTACCAATACGAGCGCAGACAGGATGAAACTATGGGCCGAATTCGACGACAATGACGACCTCACCGTTCCACCACAAGACGCAGATGACTCGCCTGAGGCAGACGAGTAATATGGATGACCGAGTGTGGAATGAAATACGACTGTCAAACGAGATACTACGAACCGGGCAGTTGGTATCCAACCTTCCGTAGAGCGTGGACGTGACTTAACCTTTCACATCTTATATCTATTTTAAATCTTTTTCGCAATAATTTAAATCCTACAATAAAGTGAATTTGAATTAATCTATAAACCAATCTTTACATATATATATATATATATATATATATATATATATATATATATATATATATATATATATATATATATATATATATATATATATATATATATATATATATATATATATATATATATATATATATATATAATATATATATATATATATATATATATATATATATATATATATATATATATATGTACATATATATATACATACATATATACCGGGAAAATATGCTTAGATTTGGAAAATGTCTCCTTTTATGAGCTTATTAAATTAAACACAAATTAAAAAACTTTATCTAAATTCAATTTTTTAACAGAATAAGTATGTGATACTGAAATTCCTCAAACTCAAAATTGAGTGTGCACGCAGAATAACCGGGGACTCCCCTATCTAATTCCTCGTATTTATATCGCACTGATATATACTAATGAGTTCAAATCATAGCCCCCAGGTTTGTGAAGTTATCTACCTATGATGTTGAGATTTGAAAGTGAAGTAATTGATAATTGTTTAAAGTTCTGCTCGTAATTGTGAAACTGGGAGCTAAGCCACAGCAAACCGGCATTTCTACTCGATGACTTATTTGTAGGCTGAGCTGCAAGGGAATTGGAAAAATTGTGTTCAAAAAATATATAAATAAGTAGACATACGAAGGAACCTTAAAGAACCGTCCTAGAAGAGGAAAAAAGTAAATTCTTTCACAAAATGATGAACGTCTCATTGCTCGCTAGGTAAGGATGCATTCTAAAACAAGTGCCCCAAAATTAATCGCAAAATTACCAACGATGATTAAAACAGCAATTTTAGGCAGAAACGGTTGGTCGTATTTTACGTCGGGATATTTGAACGGACGAGCTGGTCGGAAAAAAACATTCATACAATATATAGCAAACATCTCAATTTGCCTCACAGCTTTTGGAAAAGCGTCATTTACAAAGACGAAGCAAAAAATATTTTATCTCGCTCTGACACGAAACAAATAGTTTAGAGATAACCTAACACCGAACTCAAGAAAAAAATTGCTGTCCAACTGTGAAGTATGTAGGTGGTAGTATTATGCTGTGAGGCTCTATGGCTGCAAATTGAACCGGGAATTCGGAATTTATTGAATCTACTATGGACAAAATAAAATAGCTTGATATACCAAAAAGGAACCTGCATCGATCCACACACAACTGAATTTATTTCCGGAATAATGTTTTTCAACAGGCCAATGATCCTAAGCAAATTCTTTCATTTAATGTCCAAAATCAACTTCAAAATCTACCACAGTCCCCAATTCTCAAACTCATGGAGGGTCCAGGGCGTGGAATGGAAATCTGCCAAATAAGGACGTATTCTACGAAAACAGATAAGTTGAAACAAAAGATACGGGAAGTTTGAAAAAACATCTATCTTTTAATATGAAAAAGTCAATAGAATCGATTCCCCGATAGCTACAAGCTATTGTAGCTGCAAACGAAGGTCATACACAATATTAGGCTTATGTTAGTAAAAACTGCGACAGTGTGGAGTGCGAATTGGAAAGCGATATTGATGGAGTAATAGTAAAGTGATTTTCGTGATAGATAAGACAGTTAAAGTGAAAAATTTATAGACAAAGTGAAAATTAAAATTAGTGATAGTGTTAAATTAATGATTGTGCATTTATCAATATATAAACTCTTTTAACTCAATTTAAAAGACATTGCGTTTTCACTTTCCCGGAACATTAAAATTATTGGCCGCGAACCATAACACGCCACAATGGTGTCAAGAAGTGAGAAAGGAAATTTTGGAAGTGAAAACGTTTAAACATTTTTAAAGTGCACAATAGTGAAAATTAACGTAGAAACTGGTGGAAAAATAGCCGAGAAAATAAAAATGCCAGGAAACTTTCATCTAAAAATTGATCAATTGACCATATCGGAGCTCAAGGAGGAGTTGGAACTGCGAAATCTGGCCACACAAGGTACAAAGGCCACGCTTGCGTGACGCAATCGAGTCGGAAGGCGTGAATCTGAATTCGGGTGAGCTCTCAGATATCGAAAAAGGCGCAGAAGGTGGAAAAGTAGAAACACCAAAATCAAAGAAGCCAAAAAATTCGCTAATGCAAATGTTAATGCTGATGTCATCCAGTCTAACTGCGAAGCTAGATGAACAATCAGCGAAGCTGGACCAACAAGCGATCGAAATCAAGGCAGACATCACACAGAAGCTGGAGAAACAGTCAACCGAAATAAAAGCGGAGCTCGGTAGTCTAAACAAACAAATTAAAGGTGTCGAGGAAAAGGTTGACCAGGTCGAGGAAGAGGTCAGCCAGGTCGAGGAAAAGGTCAGCCAGGTCGAGGAAAGAATCAACCATGAGATGGAAAACATGAAAAAGGAATTGGAAGCAGCGAAGGCAGTAGTAACCGCCTCACCAGCCCCGCTTACAACCGCACCGCAAAGCTCATCTAGAAATGTGAAAGCACCAATATTCGACGGGCAAACGGTCTGGAGCGTTTACAAAACCCAGTTTGAAGCCGCCACTTGCATAAATCACTGGAATGAGCAGGAACGAGTAACTGCATTAATTCTTGCTCTCAGAGGCCCAGCTGACGAAGGGAAGGTGGACTGCGCGCCTCATCCCGGATGTGAACGAAGGGAAGGTGGACTGCGCGCCTCATGCCGGATGTGAGACCGTGGCTAAATTGAAGGCATGGTGAGACTGACATATATCTGACCCAGCTTTTGAGCGGGCACGGGTGTTTTCAGTCTTACCTGCACAAGATCGGCAAGTCACGGTCTCCCGATTGTCGGTTTTGCCCAGGAGAGCAGGACAATGCCTGTCACACATTTTTTGCGTGTACCAAATGGGCCAGGCTGCGAAGGGAACTCTACAGGGAGACGGGAGAGCTCACCCCGGATAATATAGTTGCGGTGATGCTCGAATCGGTTGACAAATGGAACCAGGTGGCACATTATGCTCGGGCAGTCCTAAAATATAAAAGGGACTCACAGCAGCCTGAGGCACTGGGGCTGGGGGATCGCTCTTCTGGCAATTCCTCTTCCCCTCTCCCCTCCCGCTAGGAAAGGGACTCCCCAGCTTGAAGGCGCCCCACGGCGTAACAAAACGAGACCTGGCCCGAAGTAATGTGTAAAACGGTTCCAGGCTAGGTTCTCAGATTGACAGGGGAGGTGTTAGTGGGTAGTCCAAGGGTATCCTCCATGGGAGTCCCACACTGCCAGACTCGGCGGGCATAAATGCCTTCACCTCCCTACCACAAAAAAACAAAAAAAAAAAAAAAAGAGCCCAGCTGCCGAGATTTTGCCGACTATCCCCGTTGCGTTGCACTCAAACCCGGCTGCTATAATGAATGCGCTCGACATGCGTTATGGAAACGATCATCTAAAGCAGATTTATCGGTCACAGCTACGGCATCAGATGCAGAAACCTGGCGAAACTTTACAACAGCTAGCCCAAGACATTGAGTGACTGGCACTTTTGGCTTACCCAGCTTACGACCCAGAACATCGAGACGACGCAGCAACAGAAGCATTCATCAGTGCAATAAAAGACCAGGAATTGCAACAAGCTGTGCGCTTAGCTAAAACAAACTATTAAGGACGCATTGGCTTATAGTCTGAACTTTGAGCCAGTGAAAAATGTGAGCCGTACTGTAGCCCGGGCTCGCGAGGTTGTGACAGACGAGTGCAGGTGTGAGCGCGTGGAAATTGAGTAAGACCTGCAAGTAAATGGTGCGTTTAGATGCTGGAATTGCGGAGAGAAGGGGCACCTGCGAAGAGACTGCAAGAAGCGAAGGAAACCGAGCGATTGTCGTGGGTGTGCAGCTAGGAGGAGATCCAGACCGATTCAGGAGCCCAGAATGGAAGCCCTTCAAACTGAGGGGTCGGGAAACATGTAAGAGCCAACTTCGTGGGGCAGAGGTTGTCTAGGAGAATTGACGTCCCCAGCACCAGCATCACCGTGTCAAGACCACATGGTGGAGAAGCAGATTTATGCCTTCCGTGTCAAGTTGATGAAGAACATGGCACCATAACAATCGACACTGGTGCAACCCGATCGACCTAGTGAGACAGCAACAACTTCACAAGTGCAGGATTTTCTCACCAAAACAGCTATGGGAGAAACTGCAACTGTTCATGGAGAGGTCAGCCTCCAGATAAAGTTGGGAGACCTTGCGTTCCGACATCATTTTCTGGTCGCGAACATTATGGATGACTGCATTCTCGGAATGGATTTTCTGTGACCACATGGAATCACGTTGGATTTGGGCAACCGGGTGTTGAAATGGCAGAATGTCGAAGTATAGATGGAGGATCCGCGCGTCCAAATTCCCAAGATGAATGTTGTAGGATGTACATACACTGATGTACCGAATTATTCCGAAAGCATTTACGGGTCAGGCTTGATGGTGATCCTGGAGACCACCGATCTTATCTGATCAAGCCAACGAAGACGTCCGCTTTGCGCAGTTTGATTGTAGGACCAAGCCTTCTAAGATCTATGAGGAACGGATACGTGCCGGTTAGAGTCCTTGACACCGCAGACTCAACCACGAGCATCAAAGTGGGAGAAGTCATCGGCAACTGCCAGCCTGTTTCCACAATCACCTTTTTGGAAGCCGCTCACGACCATCATTGGAAAAGGAGGCAAGACGCAGACAAAGCCCGGGAATCCATGTCTGCAATATTGAAGCAGGTCAAATTGCCAGTGCAGCTATTCAAGCGAGCCTCTGATCTGGTCACCAAGTACAGTGACATCTTCTCAACAAGCCCGGATGACCAAGGCCGAACGAGTCTGGTAACTCACGTCATAGATACACAGGGAGCCAAGCCGATTCAACAAGCACCAAGACGTCTTCCTATAGCCAAACAAGGAGAAGTGAGCGCACTGATCTCGGACATGGAAAAACAAGGTGTTATCGAGCCTTCTGTCAGTCCATAGGCTGCGCCAGTAGTTCTAGTGAAGAAAAAGGATGGTAGCACTCATTTCTGTGTCGACAATAGGCAGCTTTACGAGGTCACTAAGAAAGATAGTTACCCGCTTCCACGCATCGATGACATCATGGACACACTCTACACTCGATCTCAAGAGTGGCTACTGGCAGGTAGAAGTCGACAAGAAGGACCGAGAGCAGACCGCATTTTCAGTTGGGACTGGATTGTGGCAATTTGTGGTGATGCCATTTGGGCTTTGCAATGCTCCAGCCACTTCCGAACGCTTGATGGAATACGCGCTACGTGGTCTACCCTGGAAAACCTACTTGGTGTACCTCGATGACATCATTGTTATCGGGAGAACGTTCGAAGAGCATGTGCGGAACTTAG
The DNA here is from genome assembly GCA_963969285.1 of Odontomyia ornata. Classification (NCBI taxonomy): domain Eukaryota; kingdom Metazoa; phylum Arthropoda; class Insecta; order Diptera; family Stratiomyidae; genus Odontomyia; species Odontomyia ornata. The sequence continues at coordinate 178,536,920 of OZ017740.1, forward strand.
AAGAGGTTTTCTCCCGATTGCGACTGGCAAATTTGAAACTTAGTTCCGACAAGTGTACCCTTTTTGCACCTGAAGTAAAATACCTGGGACACGTTGCATCAGCAGAAGGTGTCAAAACAGACCCTGAGAAAATTGAAGCCGTGAAAAGCTGGCCAACACCAAACAACAAGCGCCAACTATGAAGTTTTCTGGGCCTGGCGACCTACTATCGAAGATTCGTCAAAGACTTTGCCAAAATAGCTAAGTGTCTCCATCAGCTAACCGAGAAAAATCGTCCATATGTCTGGAATGAGCAATGCCAGGTAGCCTTTGAGACCTTGAAGAAAAAGCTGTGTGAATCACCCGTGCTGGCATATCCGAAACCCGGAAAAATGTTTGTAGTTGATACCGATGTGAGCAACGGCAGTATTGGAGCTGTACTCTCCCAGCAGATCAATGGGGAAGAAGGAGTCCTCTCGTATTACAATCGAGTTCTCTCGAAAAGTGAGAGGAACAACTGCGTGACCCCGAAGGAGCTGTTGGCTATAATAGAGAACACCAAGCAGTTTTACAAGTACCTATATGGCCAGAAATTGTTCTTCGAAAGGACCATGCATCACTGAGATGGCTGCTCAACTTCAAAAACCCCGAGGGACAAGTCGCAAGATGAATCGAAAGATTGCAGTCATACGACTACGAAATTGTTCATCGGAAGGGCGGAGTTCATGGATGTGCTGACGCCCTATCTCGCCGTCCATGTCCAGCTACCATTGCCGACGTATTGAGGAAAAGAAACCACCCGTTGATCTGCGATTGATAATGACCGAATTTAATGAAGGTTGGTCATCGGAGGAGATTCGAAATTCCCAGTTAGCTGATGAAGACATCGGACCATTGCTCGTATGGAAGGAGACAACTGGGTGACCTGAGTGGAAAAACGTTTCAATGCATGGCACGACCCTGAAAAGCTATTGACCACAATGGAACTCCCTTCAGGTGGAGGGTGGCGTACTCAAGTAAAAATGGGAAACGGCGGATGGCAGCTCCTATAGGATGCAAACTATACTACCCAAAAACCGAATCCACGATGTGGTTAAGAAGATGCACGAAGGATCCTCGGGAGGCCACCTTGGTGTTAACAAGGGCTTAGCGAAATTGCGGGAAAGGTCTTACGGGCTCTACGCTAGAGAAGACGTAGAGGACTGGTGTCGCAGATGCACAAGTTGCACTTCCGTCAAAGGCCCAAAGTGGCGACTGAGAGGACAAATGCAAACCTATAACGTAGGCGTGCCATTCGAAAGGATCGCTGTTGACATCGCAGGACCCTTTCCTGAATCCGAATGGGGAAATCGATGCACGCTGGTTGTAGCCGATTATTTCAGCAAGTGGCCCGAGGTCTACCCCATTCCCAACCAGGAAGCAATTACCGTAGCCGAACAGCTAGTATTAAATTGGATCAGTAGGTACGGCGTACCTTGCGAATTACATTCAGATCAAGGCCGAAACTTTGAGTCACTAGTTTTTGGCGAAATGTGTGAACTACTGGGAATACGGAAAACGAGAACAACACCCTTGCATCCCCAATCCGATGGAATGGTCGAACGGTTCAACGGCACGCTCAATAAACACCTGGCCAAGATGGTTGACGAGAACCAAAGGGACTTGGACCGACACATACCACTATTTTTGATGGCGTACAGAGCTGCCGAACATGCATCGACGGGCCAAGCCCCAGTCAAAGTCATTTTTGGAAAGATTATTCGTCTGCCAGCTGAAATAAAGTTCGGGACACCCCCTGAGGAACCCCGAACGATCTCGGAGTACGCAAGTGAGCTAAGACAACGGTTGAACTAGATACATCGGACAGTGCGAAAACACCTCGAATCAGCTCCTGACCGCATGAAGACCAGGTATGATCTAAAGGCAAATTCTACTGGCTTCCAGCAAGATGACTTGGTGTGGCTTTATAACCCACAACGGTGAAAGGGTAGGTCTCCAAATTTGCAGCATAATTGAGAGGTACCATACCGAGTTACAAAGCGAATCAACGACGGCGTATACCGAATACAGGAACACCGTAAGACAAGAGCCAAAATGAAAATCGTGCACCTGGACCGTCTTGCTCCATATTACATCCAGGGAGAATTGACTACAACTGGCGACACATCTTTCCGGGGCGAAAAGAACTGAGGCGGGGGCAGTGTTACATGTACAAATAACTCTGCGAGCTACTGTCGCAATTGTTTTCACAACCATTAAAAACATCAACCAACGAATGTACTCGAAAACCCGCCAAGCATGATCAACAACTGAAAGTGAGTCACTGCCCATTCATTTAGCTGCTCGAATATGCCAGGCATTTCGCCAATATACGAGAAAAGGATTGAATGACTAGAGACCCTATATAAAGGCGAGCTGAAGGAATGGGGGGATTCATTACAACCGCGATAGTAAAAACTGCGATAGTGTGGAGTGCGAATTGGAAAGCGATATTGATCGAGTAATAGCAAAATGATTTTTGTGATAGATAAGACAGTTAAAGTGAAAAATTTATAGACAAAGTGAAAATTAAAATTAGTGATAGTGTTAAATTAATGATTGTGCATTTATCAATATATAAACTCTTTTAACTCAATTTAAAAGACATTGCGTTTTCACTTTCCTGGAACATTAAAATTATTGGCCGTGAACCATAACACGCGACAATATGTTTACATTCATAACATATATATATATATATATATATATATATATATATATATATATATATATATATATATATATATATATATATATATATATATATATATTGTTACATGTACAAATAATTCTGCGAGCTACTGTCGCAATTGTTTTCCCAACAATGAAGAACTCGAATTCACTCGAAACCCACGAGAATCCAACAAGCATGATCAACATCTGCAAGTGACGTCACTCCATTCATGAACTAGCTCGAACCTACCAGGTACCTCTCGGTAGAACATTCGATAATGTACGAGAAATGGGTGAATAGGTAGAGACCCTATATAAAGGCGAGCTGAATGAATCGGGGGAGATCATCATTTCATTCGACCGCGATAAGAAAACTGCGATATAGTGGAACGCGAAGTAAAGACAATTGATTGTTTGAGTGCAAAGTGTGTTTCGTAATAGTGAAGTAATTTAGAAGACAATTGCGATAAAAAAATTTATGGACAAGTGTTAGATTTTAATTTTAATAGTGAAAATTAAAATTAGTGAAAGTGTTAACGGATTATTGTGCATTTTAGTTAATTAAATAAACTCTTTTAACTTAAATTAAAAGACATTGCGTTTTCACTTTCCCGGAACATCAAAATTATAGGCCGCGAACCAATAACACGCGACAGTGGTGTCAAAAGTGGGATAGAAAAATTTTGAAAGTGAATATTTGAACATTTTTATAGTGCACAATAGGAAAATTTAAAGAAACATTAAAAATGCCACGAAGCTTAAACTTAAAAATTAATGAATTGACCATGTCGGAGCTTAAGGAAGAGTTAGAACAGCGAAACCTGGCTACGCAAGGTACAAAGGCCACAGTGATTGCACGCTTGCGTGACGCAATTGAATCGGAAGGCGCGTATCTGGATTCGGGTGAGCCCTCAGATGCAGAAAAAGGCGCAGTAGGTGGTGAAGCAGAAACAAAAAAACCAAAGGAACCAGAAAATGCGATGATGCAAATGTTAATGCTGATGCAGCAAGAGCAGCGACAACAGTCATCCAATTTAACTGCGAAGCTCAATTAACAGTCATCCAATTTAACTGCGAAGCTCAATGAACACTCATCCAATTTAACTGCGAAGCTCAATGAACAATCAGCAAAAATGGACCAACAAGCGATCGAAATCAAGGCAGACATCGCTCAGAAGCTGGAAAAACAGTCAACCGAAATAAAAGCGGAGCTCAGTAGTCTCAACAGCCAAATTAAATGCGTCGAGGAGAAGGTATACCAGGTCGAGGAGAGAATCAACCTTGAGATCAGCCAGGTAAACCATGAGATGGAAAAAGTGAAAAAGGACTTGGAAGCAGCGAAGGCAGTAATAACCGCCTCACCAGCCCCAATTATAACCGCAGCGCAAAGCTCATCTAGAAATGTGCAAGCACCAATATTCGATGGGCAAACGGTCTGGACTATTTACAAAACCCAGTTCGAAACAGCCGCTCGCATAAATCACTGGAATGAGCAGGAACGAGCAACTGCACTGATTCTTGCTCTAAGAGGCCCGGCTGCCGAGCTGTTGCAGACGATCCCCGTTGAATTGCACTCAAACCCGGCTGCTATAATGAATGCGCTCGACATGCGTTATGGAGACGATCATCTGAAGCAGATTTATCGGTCACAGCTAAGACATCGAATGCAGAAGTCTGGTGAAGCCCTACAGCAGCTAGCCCAAGACATTGAGCGACTGGCACTTTTGGCTTATCCAGCCTACGACCCAGAACATCGAGATGATGCAGCGACAGAAGCATTCATCAGCGCACTAAAGGACCCGGAATTGCAACAAGCCATGCGTTTAGCTCAAAAGCAAACGGTTAAGGACGCACTGGCTTATAGTCTGAACTTTGAGGCAGCGAAAAATGTGACTCGTACCACTGCCCGGGTTCGTGAGGTAGTGATAGACGAGTGCAGGTGTGAGCGCGTCGAAATTGAGCGAGATCCGCATGTAAATGGTGCGCCTAGATGCTGGAATTGCGGAGAGAAGGGGCACCTGCAAAGAGACTGCAAGAAGCGAAGAAAACCGAGCTATTGTCCAGGGTGTGCAGCTAGGAGGAGATCCAGACCGAGTCAGGAGCCCAGAATGGAAGCCCTTCAAACAGAGGGGTCGGGAAACATGTAAGAGCCAACTTCGTGGGGCAGAGGTTGGCTAGGAGGATCGACGTCCCCAGCACCACCATCATCGTGTCAAGACTACATCGTGGAGAAGCGGACTTATGCCTTCCGGGTCAAATTGATGGAGAACACTGCACCATAACAGTCGACACTGGTGCAACCCGATCGATTATCCGACCAGACCTAGTGAGACAGCAACAACTTCACAAGGGCAGAATTTTCTCACTACGGACAGCTACGGGAGAAACTGCACCTGTTCATGGAGAGGTCAACCTCCAGATACAGTTGGGAGACCTTGTGTTCCGACATAATTTTCTGGTCGCGAACATTATGGATGACTGCATTCTCGGAATGGATTTTCTGTGACCACATGGAATCACGTTGGATTTGGGCAAACGTGTATTGAAATGGCAGAATGTCGAAGTACTGATGGAGGATCCCAGCGTCCAAATCCCCAAGATGAATGTAGTGGTATATACTGACACTGATGTACCGAATTCTTCCGAAAGCATTGTATGGGCCAAGCTTGATGGTGATTCTGGAGACCACCGATCTTATCTGATCGAGCCAACGAAGACATCCGCATTGCGCAGCTTGATTGTAGGACGAAGCCTTGTAAGATCTTTAAGGAACGGATATGTGCCGGTTAGAGTCCTTAACACCGCAGACTCAACCACGAGCATCAAAGCGGGAGAAGTCATCGGCAGCTGCCAGCCTGTTTCCACCATCACCTCTTTGGAAGCTTCTCACAACCATCACTGGAAAAGGAGGCAAGACACAGCCAAAGCCCGGGAATCCACGTCTGCAATATTGAAACAAGTCAAATTGCCGGTGCAGCTATTCAAACGAGCCTCTGATCTGGTCACCAACTACAGTGACATCTTCTCAACAAGCCCGGATGACCAAGGCCGAACGAGTTTGGTAACTCACGTCATAGATACACAGGGAGCCAAGCCGATTCGACAAGCACCGAGACGTCTCCCTATAGCCAAACAAGGAGAAGTGAGTGCGCTGATCTCGGACATGGAAAAACAAGGCGTTATTAAACCTTCTGTCAGTCCATGGGCCGCGCCTGTAGTTCTAGTAAAGAAAAAGGATGGTAGCACTCGCTTTTGTGTCGACTATAGGCAGCTTAACGACGTCACTAAGAAAGATAGTTACCCGCTTCCACGCATCGATGACATCATGGACACTTTAGCCAACGTGAAATGGTTTTCTACACTCGATCTCAAGAGTGGCTACTGGCAGGTAGAGATCGACAAGAAGGACCGAGAGAAGACTGCATTTTCAGTTGGGACCGGATTGTGGCAGTTTGTAGTGATGCCGTTTGGGCTTTGCAATGCTCCAGCCACTTTCGAACGCTTGATGGAATATGTGCTACGTGGTCTAACCTGGAAAACCTGCTTGGTATACCTAGATGACATCATCGTCATTGGTAGAACGTTCGAAGAGCATGTGCGGAACTTAGAAGAGGTTTTCTCCCGATTACGACTGGCAAATTTGAAACTTAGTTCCGAGAAGTGTACTCTTTTCGCAGATGAAGTAAAATACCTGGGACACGTCGTATCAGCAGAAGGGGTCAAAACAGACCCTGAGATAATTGAAGCCGTGATAAGTTGGCCAACACCAAACAACAAGCACCAACTACGAAGTTTTCTGGGTCTGGCGACCTACTATCGAAGATTCGTCAAAGACTTTGCCAAAATAGCTAAGTGTCTCCATCAGCTAACCGAGAAAAATCGTCCGTATGTCTGGAATGAACAATGCCAGACAGCCTTTGAGACCCTGAAGGAAAAGCTGTGTGAATCACCCGTGCTGGCGTATCCGAAACCTGGAAAAATGTTTGTAGTTGACACGGATGCAAGCAACGGCGGTATTGGAGCTGTACTCTCCCAGCAGATCGATGGCGAAGAAAGAGTCCTCTCGTATTACAGTCGAGTTCTCTCAAAAAGTGAGAGGAATTACTGTGTGACCAGGAAGGAGCTATTGGCTATAATAGAGGCCACCAAGCAGTTCCACAAGTATCTATATGGCCAGAAATTTGTTCTTCGAACGGACCATGCATCACTGAGATGGTTGCTCAACTTCAAAAACCCCGAGGGACAAGTTGCGAGATGGATCGAAAGATTGCAGTCATACGACTACGAAATTGTTCATCGAAAGGGCGGAGATCATGGAAATGCTGACGCCCTATCTCGTCACCCATGTCCAGCTAACTGCAAGCATTGCCGACGGATTGAGGAAAAGGAGCCGCCCGTTGATCTGCGACTGATAACGGCCGAATTCGATGAAGGTTGGTCATCGGAGGAGATTCGAAATGCCCAGCTAGCCGATGAAGACATCGGACCATTGCTCGTATGGAAGGAGACGACTGGGCGACCTGAGTGGAAGGACGTTTCAATGCATGGCGCAACCCTGAAAAGCTACTGGGCACAATGGAACTCCCTTCAGGTGGAGGGTGGCGTACTCAAGCGGAAATGGGAAACGGCGGACGGCAGCTCCTATAGGATGCAAATTATACTACCCAAAAGCCGAATCCACGATGTGATTAAGGAAATGCATGAAGGATCCTCGGGAGGCCACCTTGGTGTTAACAAGACCTTAGCGAAATTGCGGGAAAGGTTCTACTGGCTCCACGCTCGAGAAGACGTAGAGAACTGGTGCCGCAGATGCACAATTTGCGCTTCCGTCAAAGGCCCAAAGCGACGACTGAGAGGACAAATGCAAACCTACAACGTGGGGGTACCGTTTGAAAGGATTGCTGTTGACATCGCAGGTCCCTTTCCTGAATCCGAATGGGGAAATCGATATATGCTGGTTGTAGCCGATTATTTCAGCAAGTGGCCTGAGGTCTACCCCATTTCCAACCAGGAAGCAACTACTGTAGCCGAACAGCTAGTGTTAAATTGGGTCAGTAGGTACGGCGTGCCTTGCGAACTACATTCGGATCAAGGCCGAAACTTTGAGTCACTAGTTTTTGGCGAAATGTGCGAGCTGCTCGGAATACGGAAAACGAGGACAACGCCGCTGCATCCCCAATCCGATGGAATGGTCGAACGTTTCAACGGCACGCTCAATAAACACCTTGCCAAGATGGTTGACGAGAACCAAAGGGACTGGGACCGATATATCCCACTATTTTTGATGGCGTACAGAGCTGCCGAACATGCATCGACGGGCCAAGCCCCAGCCAAAATCATTTTTGGAAAGACTATTCGTCTGCCAGCTGATATAAAGTTTGGAACACCCCCCGAGAAACCCCAAACGATCTCGGAGTACGCAAGTGATCTAAGACAACGGTTGAACCAGATACATCGGACAGTGCGAAAACACCTCGAATCAGCTACTGACCGCATGAAGACCAGGTATGATCTAAAGGCTAATTCTACTGGCTTCCAGCAAGATGACTTGGTGTGGCTATATAACCCGCAACGGCGAAAGGGTAGGTCTCCAAAGTTGCAACATAACTGGGAGGGACCATACCGAGTCACAAAGCGAATCAACGACGTCATATATCGCATACAGGAACACCGTAAACCGAGAGCCAAAATGAAAATCGTGCATCTAGACCGTCTTGCCCCATATTACATCCAGGGAGAATTGACTACAACTGGCGACACATCTTTTCGGGGCGAAAAGAACTGAGGTGGGGGCAGTGTTACATGTACAAATAATTCTGCGAGCTACTGTCGCAATTGTTTTCCCAACAATGAAGAACTCGAATTCACTCGAAACCCACGAGAATCCAACAAGCATGATCAACATCTGCAAGTGACGTCACTCCATTCATGAACTAGCTCGAACCTACCAGGTACCTCTCGGTAGAACATTCGATAATGTACGAGAAATGGGTGAATAGGTAGAGACCCTATATAAAGGCGAGCTGAATGAATCGGGGGAGATCATCATTTCATTCGACCGCGATAAGAAAACTGCGATATAGTGGAACGCGAAGTAAAGACAATTGATTGTTTGAGTGCAAAGTGTGTTTCGTAAAAGTGAAGTAATTTAGAAGACAATTGCGATAAAAAAATTTATGGACAAGTGTTAGATTTTAATTTTAATAGTGAAAATTAAAATTAGTGAAAGTGTTAACAGATTATTGTGCATTTTAGTTAATTAAATAAACTCTTTTAACTTAAATTAAAAGACATTGCGTTTTCACTTTCCCGGAACATCAAAATTATAGGCCGCGAACCAATAACACGCGACAATATATATATATATATATATATATATATATATATATATATATATATATATATATATAAATATATATATATATATATATATATATATATATATATATATATATATATATATATATATATATACATATATATATATATATATATATATATAAATATTTATATATATATATATATATATATATATATAGAGATATATATATATATATATATATATATATATATATATATACATATATATATATATATGTATTTATATATATGTATATAAATGTATATTTATATATATATATATATATATATATATATATATATACGAGGACATACATGTAGGTATATATGTGTACATCTATATACGAGCGTATATATTACATTAACATATATATACATATATATATACATATATATATATATATATATATATATATATATATATATATATATAGATATATATATATATATATATATATATATATATATATATATATATATATATATATATATATATACATATATAGACGAGCATATATATTACATTAATATATATATATATATATATATATATATATATATATAATACATATATATATATATATATATATATATATATATATATATATATATATATATATATATATATATATATATATATAAATATAATTGTGTCCAAAAAATAAGGTGACATTTGAATTTAAACTGCGCGAGTTACGGACGGTTCCCACACACAATTCACGTCATAGCGCATTCTAGCGTATTCACCTTGAAGACCTCGGATGACACCTGGAATACCAGACGATACATGATCGCAGAAGACGCTGACTAGCAACTTAGGTAGCCCTTCCGGCACGTGTAGTTAGAATGCATTTTTATCCAACAATAGTTCACTTTTAGTAAATTCTAAGTTCAGTTCAATTTTAATTGTAAACGAGTTAAGTCGGAGTAAAATTAAATTCGAATTGTTAAATTTGTCTTTTATTTTATCAAACTATAACCGAATACATATAACTGGCGCAGTCGAATTGAACTAAGGGCGGAGGAATTCCGGAAAAGTTTTAATAAGACAAGTGAATCGGAGGATAACCGGTTTTTCACGACAGTACATTGCGTTTGTTTTGTTATAACTTTTTGCAAGTGACGCGAGTTGAACGTTGCGACGAGCAGACTATAGACGAAAGAATATCGTCATCTAAGTTCCGGAAAGGATGGAAAGTATCCTGATAATTCTTTGGTAAGTCAGATTTTGGATTCATGTCCGCTCCTTACAAAATTCCTCCAGGAAAACCCTACTCTCTCCCAAAGACCTCTAGGCTTAGAAAATTTTACAAAATATCTAAAAGTGAAATTAACAGTGGAAAATTAAACGGTAGTGAAAATTCGGTGCAGTTTTGTGAAACTTCTCGCGATCTTAGTAATTCACTGTATCATTCAATAAGTTTAATAGATCTGAGTAAAATTAATTTGAGTATAGATATCAATTCGATAAATAATAATAATGTCAGTGGAAATATAAATAATATAAACGTGAACATGGCAAATCCAGGCACTAGTGCAAGCAAAATAACAGTCACTCCAGTTGACCTTTTCAATTCATTAAGAATTCCCGACGCCATCAAGGATTTACCAAAGTTTGATGGTAATCCTAGGCTGTTATTCGATTTTATTGACAATGTCGATGAAATCCTCGATTTAATACGAGTGACCAGTGGAACACCCTACGGGCAACTTATGTTGAGGGGAATAAGAAATAAAATTGTAGGTGAGGCTAACGAGGTTTTGAATATGTATGGAACTCAGTTGAACTGGGACCAAATAAAAGAAAATTTGATTCTGCACTATGCAGATAAACGAAATGAAACCTCCCTCATACGAGATTTGCACAGCCTTAAACAAAATTCCGATTCGATCCAAAAGTTTTACGGTGAAATAGTAGAAATTCTTTCGAGCTTAGTTAATCATGTGAATATTCATGAAAAAGACACGGGTGTGATATCTGCGAAGAAAAATCTTTTCTCAGAAATGTGTCCGAATACATTTTTGAGCGGCCTTAGAGAACCTTTAGGCTCCACAATTCGCACAATGAAGCCGGAATCTTTGTCATCCGCCTTTGCGTGTTGTATCAAAGAACAAAATATTTCTTACTCTAAATCAGACATTAATAAAAATATATTGAACCCAAAACAGACGACTTTAACCAAATCAAATTTTCTTAATTCATTTTCTCAATCCGTGAACCCACTCACTATCTTTAACAATTTTAAAGTGGCACAACCAAATTCACCAAAACTTTCGTTACAACCATACGCACAGCCTTACACACCTTATCAAACAAGGTTCCCTCTACCGAAACCCATGTTTACTAGCCCATATTCGCAACCGATACAACATTTTAGACCACAACATAATAATTACTTTAACCAAAATATTCAACGACCATTTGGAATGCAAAATAATTTTCAGAACCCCCAAGCAAGGTTCCCAATCTTTAATAGGCCTAATAATGCAAATCTCCAAAAACCAGAACCTATGGAACTAGGTTCAACAGTAGTTAAACGCGTTCAACCACAGTATAATCGTCCCCAGGATAACTTCTTTAGATCAACGGGACCGCCAAAAGTTATATCTAAGGAATTATTTAATATTTCAGAAGAAAACTACGCAAACGACATCCCCCTAGTGGAAGCTGTCCCTCCAACGAATTCTATACACTATGCTGACAACTATTATGAGCACCCTAGCGAATCTGCCGAACCAATAATTGACTAAATTTACGCACCCCAACCTCAACAATACTATCATAACCAGTACTATTGCCCTAGTCCAGCGGAATCATCTACCCAACAATATGATACAAAAAATGTTGAAGTAGACGATGGAAATTTTGGTTGTCTGGCCTCCATCAACCCATCAGATACTTAGATGTCAATACACATGGTAATATAATCCCATATATCCACATTTCATCCCCTTTCGGACGACCCCTTAAGTTCCTAATTGACACCGGAGCGTCTTCATCATTTATCAACCCCGAATATGTGAACCCCAATGACTTAAGGAAAATTAACCCAATTACAATCAATACAGTTCTTTCGAAGCATAAGGTTGAACATGAAGTCACTCTACCAAATTTCGTAGAATTCCAACAAAAAGGCTTCCTGAAATTCTTGGTGTTTAAATTTCATGGATATTTTGACGGGTTACTTGGGATAGACATACTTAGTGTCTTAGACGCTAAGGTGGATGTCGGCAATAAGCGACTTCTAACTAAAAACGCCATACTACCTTTGATCTCGAAACCAAATCTAATGTCCCCAAAGTACTCTATACCTTCTCACTCTAAATTAATCGTCAAATTACCAGTAGACGTAGAAAGTGGTGATATTTACATCAAACCTGTGAGAATATCCCAAGAATTATTTATCTCAGAAGGAATATACACCGCTAATAATTGGCATGCCTGGGTCGAAATAGTGAATCGCTCCCAAACTGACCAAGTTTTACTTCTTGAACAACCACTAATGGTTGAAAATCTTGGCATTAATTACCATGAAATAAATAACCTGAATGTAAGTTATGAGGAGGAGAGTTCGCCTCTTACTCCTTGCGAGGACATTATTAACCACCTGCGAGTTGAACATCTGAACCAAGAGGAACGGAAGGAATTGTTCAAAGTTTGCCGTGAATTTGATGGTATTTTCCTTAGAGAAGGACAAAATCTCACCTTTGCGAACGACGTTAAACACCGTATTAGGACGGACGACGAACTCCCCATATATACAAAATCATATAGATATCCATTTGTCCACAGAGAGGAAGTTCGTAAACAAATATCGGATATGCTCGCACAAGGCGTCATTCGGCCCAGTTATTCCCCATGGAGCTCCCCAGTGTGGATAGTCCCCAAAAAACTGGACGCAGCAGGGAAGCAAAAATGGAGACTGGTGATCGATTATCGCAAACTGAATGAAAAAACAGTGAGCGACCGATACCCGCTTCCTAATATCAGTGACATTCTCGATAAGCTTGGAAAATCCATGTATTTCTCAACTCTTGACCTCGCAAGTGGTTTCCACCAAATCGAGATGGACCCCAGAGACATTCCTAAAACAGCCTTCACCGTTGAAGGAGGGCATTATGAGTACGTGCGCATGCCTTTTGGGCTTAAAAACGCGCCTTCAACGTTTCAAAGAGTCATGGATAACGTTTTAAAAGAGTTACAAGGAACTATTTGCCTGGTCTATTTGGATGATATAATCATCTACTCTACTTCCCTACAGGAGCATATTGAGAATCTCAAGAAAGTTTTCCAAAGACTGCAAGATCATAATCTCAAAGTACAACTTGACAAGTCTGAATTTTTAAAAAAGGAAATAGCTTTCCTAGGGCACCTTGTTACAACTGAAGGGATAAAACCGAATCCCGACAAGGTGCAAGCAATCTTAGATTTCCCATTACCTAAAACCCCAAAGGAAATTAAAACCTTCCTCGGACTTTTGGGATACTACCTGAAATTCATTCGGGATTTCGATAAACTCACCAAACCCCTCACACGGTGTTTGAAAAAAGGACCGGTGAATACGTAAAAGCATTTAATGATTGCCGAAATATATTAATGAACGACCCTCTTCTCCAACATCCAGATTTCAGCAAACCCTTTGTCTTAACGACAGATGCCAGCAACTTCGCACTTGGTGCAGTCTTGTCGCAGGGCCCCATTGGTAGCGATAAACCCATCTGTTATGCAAGTAGGACCTTGACAGACTCGGAAATCAATTACTCTACCATAGAGAAAGAACTCTTAGCGATAGTTTGGGCGACGAAGTACTTTAGGCCATATCTCTTTGGTCGTAAATTCAAGATCGTAACGGATCAGAAACCTCTCACGTGGATTATGAACTTGAAAGATTCGAACCTGAGGTTAGTGCGTTGGAGATTGAAATTGGAAGAGTTCGAATATGAAGTTATCTATAAACAAGGAAAAAAAAACTCTAATGCAGACGCATTGAGTCGAATTCCGAAAAACTTAGCGAGTTCCCATGTGACTGAAAAGGTGAAGGAAGTTAACATCAATGAAACTGATGACATGGAAAATGCATCAATGCAAACCACTGGAGGTACGACTGTACACTCCGCAGAAGAAAACCTTAATGATGGAATTCCCATCTCCGAACAGCTCTTGAACGAATTCTCCTTACAAATTATTCTAGAAAAAACAAATAGACGGCCCCAAACAAACGTACAGACTCTTTTCAGAAATAAACAGCGCCGTACTATCCAGATGCAAGAATTCTCCGAACAGAATGTTATTGAATTGTTCAAAAAATTCATTCCCCCTAACCGTCTAACTGCCATCTACAGCACAGATGAAATCTTCAGGTTAATCCAGGAAGTGTATTCAAAACATTTTGCAGCGTCCAATAATCTTAAACTCATTAGGTGCACGGAAATAGTAAAAGATATCATTGAAAGTGATGAACAGGATTCCCTCATAAACGAGTACCATCAGAAAAACAATCATCGTGGAATAAACGAGAGCTTACTACACCTTAAAAGAAAATACTATTTCCCCTATATGAAAACAAAAATCACTCAAATTATTAATAACTGCGAACAATGTCAGACTTTAAAATACGATAGACGTCCACAAAAACCTAAATTCCAAGCCCCTGAAGCACCTAAAAAGCCACTTGATACTATACATACGGATATTTATACAATAGATAAACAATATATCCTTACCCTTATTGACAAATTTTCTAAATTTGCCGCAGCTTACCTTTTACCTGCCAGAAATAGCTTAGCTATCATAAAATCCTTAAAACACTTCATCAGCCTCCACGGTATACCTGAAAACATTGTGACAGTAGTAACAGATCAAGGTACCGAATTCACCTCCACCATATTTAAGGACTTCTGTAAACAATATAGCATTAACCATCATATAACCTCATACCAACAATCAACTAGTAACGCTCCCGTGGAAAGACTCCACTCCACACTAACGGAAACATATAGGATAATCTACTATAAATATAAGGATAAAGACCCTGCTGACATCTTAAATGAAGTTATAGCTACCTACAATAATGCCATACATTCGGCAACTAAGTATACTCCATTTGAGCTTTTTTACGGTAGGACCTATAAATTTAATAATGGCTTACAATCTAGTAGCAAGCATGAATATTTACAACAATTAAAGGAATTCCAAACTAAACTACAAGCTGAAATTAAGGCTAGATTAGAAGAGCAAACAGAAAAAAGATTAAAGAAATTGAACGAAACAAGAGACCCTCCCGAAGCTCAAAACGAAGGTTCAATAGTATTTAGGAAAGAATGCAGGAGAAATAAGCTCAGTCGTAGATTTACAAAACATAAAGTAAAAGAAGATAACCATGTAACTCTTATTACTAACAGAAACCAAAAAATACATAAATCAAAAATTAAGAAAAAACGTAAATTTCAGGCAAGCAATGCTAATATTCGGACAGAAGATGAGCATCCAAGACCTATCAGCTAACACTGGACTATTGCCGATTAAACTAGGGAACGCGAGATTAGTAACATCCCAAAGTAATCTCATACACATAATACAACTGGATAAATATGAAAACAATATAAACAAAATATCTGATACACTTCGAACCTTTGAAAACAACTCTGAATTGACCGATTCTGTAGAGGTAACAAAAAACAAACTCACGGAAGTAAGCAACAAACTGTCCTCGCTAATGCCTCAAAAACGCATGAAAAGAGGCCTCATAAATGGTTTAGGGACAATAATAAAAGGTATAACTGGCAACCTAGATGCAAATGATGCTGTCGAAATCAATAAAGAAATAAATAAAATTATAAATAATGAAAATAAACTTAACACAGAGATAACCCAACAATCTAAATTAAACGGGCAAATGATGGAAAGATTCGAGAATATAACAAACCATATAAATCAACAACAAAAAGTTATAACAAGCTACCTCAACTACATAAATACTAATTCGAAAAACCAAATCAAAAATGAATATAAAACCCTAAAATACGCCCAGTACCCAAACCAAATAAATTATAATATTGACTTATTGAATGATCATTTAACTGGA
Organism: Odontomyia ornata; assembly: GCA_963969285.1. NCBI lineage: Eukaryota > Metazoa > Arthropoda > Insecta > Diptera > Stratiomyidae > Odontomyia > Odontomyia ornata. Next base: position 178,553,056 of record OZ017740.1, read on the forward strand.
ATTTCTGAAGCTATCCTTTTAGCAAAATTAAACGTTATCTCGAAGATGATATTGAATCCACGAGAACTTACCGAATTATATCACATACTAGATAGACAAAATATAAACATTTCTTCAACCGAACAGATTTACGAGTTGTTAAGTCTTCAAGCTTACTCTAACGGTACCAATATCATTTTAAACATTAAAGTTCCTATAATGTCAGAAGAATCCTATTCCCTTTTAAATATCATTGCCCTACCAATCCAAAAAACCAAAACAATACAGACCAAACCTTACCTTATCATGAGTTCCCACCACATTCAAAATCTTGACGAAGAGTGCCACAGCATCGAAAAAACGTTCTAATGCCTACGAAACGAACACTGGAAGCCAGTACAAAATTCTAAATGCATTGCAAGGATAATAAGGAATGAACCAGCCCATTGTGAGCTTCATGACAGTAGGGGTAGTTTGCCGGTTCTGGCCCACTTTTTTCATACAAATTTCAAATGTGGTCTAGGGTGTGTGTCTTGGGTGTGTGGGTGAGTGTATTAGGGTGGTATCGGTGGATGCCTGAGATAAGAGTAGTTGCCAGAGGGTGGGTGTGTGTCTAGGGTATGTGGATATGTGTATCAGATTTGTGTAGGTGTGGGCCTTAGATATGTGTACAAGATTGGCATAGGTGAGTGACGGGGATGAGAAGGTATGGGTCTTAGGTAAATAAACATCAGTGTCATGGTTGAGTAGGTAAGCGTTCCGGGTTTAAGTAGCCTCTAGCGGTTAGTAGAACTAGTATTGATGGTTGTGTTCTAGAATAGACATATGTCTTTAGATGATGGGTGCGCTTTCTTAGCCTAAGTAGCCTCTAATGGTAAATGGTGAAACTAGGCATATTGATTATAGTCTAGGATAGGCCCATATTTTCAATCAATAGATTAGAGCTCTAGATTTCTCAGCGGGCATTTATATTGGGTTAATATACAAGTTTGAAATTAATGGGAGCTAGCCTTTGACGCTTTTCGCGATAGATAATTATACTATTCATGGTTGTTATTTCTCTATAGCGGAAGGATTTCTCATACATTCGTTGCTTATAGTCTTTGCATGGTTTCGTTATTCATCTTTGGTGGAAGTGTTTCTCGAGTCTTAAACGCTCCTAGTGGTTGATAGTTTTTTATCCATGACTAATTTAATGAAAATTTTAGGAGGTCCATGTCTAGAGTTGATAGCTTGAAGTATTAGGGTTGTTGATCAATTAGGGAAGCTCTGTAGATAGGAGGCGCTCTGGGTGGTTGTTCGCTGGTTGTAGGGCTTGAGATCCTTTAGCGTGTGTCACTTATTAAAGGCGTTTGGGGCGAGCGATTAACTTGATCACGTTAGGCGTGCTGGACTTTTTTATGATGCGAGTGGTTGCGTGGTGACGGCGGGCTTTTGTATAGACGGATGACTGCGATACTGATGGATGATGGACGTGCCTGTCAGCGCGTATTCTAAGCCGTGGGAATTCACTTAATGGGCGCTTGGATAGGGAACGCGTTGCAGCGATTGGTGTCTTTGGCTGCGTGTGGAAATTGCCGATTCGCTTGATCATGCTAGCCGTGCCGGAAGTTTTTATGATGCGAGTAGTTGTGTGGGATGGAGGGCGCTGCTATAGATAGGTGGCCTTGCATTATGGATGGGTGACGGGCTTGCCTTTCGACGGGTGCTCTAAAGCATGAGAATTTACTTAGTGGGTGCTTGCTTAAGGTACGTTTTGCTCCTCGTTTGATGTCTCTGGTTAAAAATGGACGGTATTGTAGATGTGATGCGCGTTACTTGTTGGAGGAAGTAATTTGAGGTGTATGTTTCCACCGAGCCGTAGAAATTTGTCTCGCGAGCGTTTGGTTAAGTTTCCGCATTGCTCATCAAAGGGTGCCTGTCTTTAAGTATGGACGGCCTTGTCGGCGATTCGGAATGATTTACGTCGATTTTTGGAGAATCGTGATTGTGGTGTAGATTTGCTCCGCGGCGAGTTCTGTTAAGCATGGAAATTGACCTCGGGGGATGCGTGGCATGTGCAAGTGATTTTGCTTGTTAAGAGTAGTGTTTCGTACGCATAGACTTCCCTGTCGGCGCGAGTTTTGGGGCATCGGAATCTACAGCGTGGAAGAGAAGTGGCATGGCATACATTGCATTAAAATATAGTTTTGCTTGATGGAGGCGGTTTTTCTTGTTGTGTTGGCCGTGGGCAGAGGGTAACGTGATGCACGGCATTGAGACGTGTTTTCATAAATGTCCATTCACAGATGCGCCTGTTCTAGTTTGCTGATTATTATTTACATTGATCGTTTTCAGTTTCTTTTTGCTCGGATACGTCGTTTCTTTGTTTTGTGACTCAGTGCTATTGTATATTATTGCTTTTATCGGTTTCATGTTAATAGTACTTTAAGAATCGTCAAGAATGTATTTAATTCGGTTAGACTACTATGTTGATTGCTCAAATCTATGGATGTAGTGAAAGAGATCTTAATGTTTGTTGTGATGCGTTCTTGATATTAAGTATAGTAGTAAATTTTAGTTTGCTTGTGGCAGCATTTTGTTTGTCTTCATCATCATCACTTATTTCTTAGAGCAGTTTCTATACTTCATTCTCTGATTTTACTATTATGTAGAAGTATGGCACTATATTCATTCGTTTTTTAGGTCTTTGTAAAAAAATTTTTTACAAAGACCTACTAGTTTCGTGACCTGTCTGTCCGTCTGTCCGTCCGTCTGTCCGTCCGTCCGTCTGTCCGTCTGTCCGTGCGTCACAGCTGATTTCCTCAGAAACTATAGAAGCTAGAATGCTCAAACTTTGTGAAAAGGTCAGAAGTGATGGTCTCTCAAAAGTTAAGGCCTTAACAAAAATTTAAAAAAATTTTAAGGGGGGTTCCCCCTAATAACGAATTGGCCCTGAAAAATTTTTTTTCATCAAAGGTAGTCGAGTGGGGTATCAAATGAAAGGTCTTGATTAGAACTCTTAGAATCTGAAATAAAAAAATCATTTTATGAATTAGGGGGTTCAGGGTAAGGCAAAATGCACCCAAAATTTGTGTCCCCCCCCCCCCTCGCGATTGGACACCTTTCAGCCGAAAAATCTGAAAATTGTCACGAATGTGGACCTATATGAGTACAAGGGCAACAAATACCTTAGAAATTGAAATTCGCTCAACTTTGTTAATAATAGTATGATTTGTAGATTTTACATTTTTACCCATAAAATCAAAACGGTATCATTAAACTTTTTGAAATTTTGCACTTATATATACTAACATAAGATATATATGTTCACAAAATTTAATTGAGATCGAATCATAATCAAGTGAGTTATAGCCATTTCAATTATATGGAATTATACCAACAATAACACGTGTTTATGGTTGATATAGGGTTTTCCAATAAGAGGTGTTATTTTGATATTATAAGAGAAATGCCATTTTTAATACAAATGATCGGATGTTTATTTCATTATAAAGAAGAAGATATGCCGTTAATAGCATTAACTAATATTGAGCAAATAACCACTACGACACGCTTACAGGACCATATCCTCTTCATGAAATTTTTTATAACCAAATCGCAAAGTGGTTGCCCTCTGTCCTCGATAGCCTCACGAATTTCATCTTTGAGATCTTGAATCGACGCTGGGCTATTGGCATAGGCCTTCTCTATCACGTGGCTCCAAAGGAAGAAGTCGCAAGGTGTTAAATCAGAAGATCTATTCAAAATAACACCTCTTACTGGAAAACCCTATATATATTTAAAATTGACTTAGGTACTTTTATTTTCTTTCAATTTTCATGAAAATTTAAGGAATAGTGTTTAACTTGAACATGTTCAATCGGCCGAGCATTCGGAAAAATCATTTAAGCTAGATTAAAATGGCGGCTGCACTGTGCTTATGAAAGAAACTGTGCATCTTTTGTATAAATTTGAACAATTTCATATCTAAGTATTGGATGAATAATTCAAGTTATCGATTCACGCCATTAGAAAACTTGTTTCTAACCCTAGGATGTTTACAAAGACCTTCTGGTAGGAGCACTCTCCTGCTTACTCAACTTGTTTTACTTTGCTATAGGATGCCCATTGGTTTTGTTCAAAAATTCTAATAATTTCTTCCAAGATGAGATGGTGATAATTTTGTTCGTACATCATATGATTTGTCCCTTTTGATAAGTGCTTGGGTCTATTTTTTAGATCACTATCTTGAGATGTATGTTTTGGGTATCTATTCTAAATTTGAGATTATTTATGGATGTTGTATAGGAAAGATATTACGGTTTATGGCTTCTGGAATGCTACTTTTTTATGATGGATGTAGAAATCATCGTGGTGGTCCTAATGAGTAGGAATAAAGACGCATTTTCATTGATAAATTTTGGGTACGTACTGAAAGGAAGAACGTTATATAGAAAAAAGTGAACGCGGTAGGTCATTGACATTAGGGGTTTGTTGGTATCATGGTATTATTCTTTGTTTATGCCCATAACGCATGGAAAAATATTTCTTAGTCATGCTAGCACTATAGGCATGCACTAGATTGAATAAATTTTTATATTTACTCTGAATTAGGTGCTGTTATTGTGGGTCTGTATTATTTAGTTTAGGTAGTTTCATGAGTGTCAGTATAATATAGAGTAAAACTATTATTTTATGCTTGTCTCATATTCTACACAGTATGTATGATTTTTTGACATTTCCGAATTTCTCTAGACATATTTTCATTTAGAACTAGTTGATGTTTTGAGTATGATAATTTTTAATTTGTTATCTTCTTAGGAAAATGATGCATGCTTGGATGGTGCCGTTAAGTTGATACTTTTCGGATACATATTATCGCTTTTAATGCCTATATGATTGCATGAGAATTTACAAACCCCATACTTTGTGTGCTTGTATTAAGCGTAAAGTCACTTCAGCTATAGTCATATACATTTTCAATATTTGAGCATTGTAAAATACGTATTTCGTACATTTTAAATATGCTTGATTTATCATCATAGGGATTGTCGGGTATATTCAAGTATTATTTTCACATAAGTAAAATATATTCTTGTTGAGTTTTTTCTTATCAGAATTTTTTTCTGCTGGATGCTTGGTTGATTTTTTTTAGGTTTGAAGAAGATCTAATTAGTTTTCAACATAAAGGGTATGCTTTGGGTTGGCGCACTGCTACTATAGATCACTTAGGCTAATGTTTACGTAAGATAGTTCGGTATAGATAACGATGTGTGGTAGCATATGAGTTTATGGTAGGCTATTTTTACATCGATCTCATCGTATCTTGTATAGACAAGTAGCATATGCTATGAAGTGTTCATGATAAGGCTGGTCACGAGTCATTGTAGGATGTTAAGATATGATCATTACTTTCAGGAGGTGTTTGTCTGCTGGTAATTTGATGAACGGATGTATACTTGAGTTGAATGAACTCATGCGGGTTTTTTTTTGTCCATCGCTTGATATTTTTGAATGGTAGAGTTAAGTGTTTGATATTTGGGAGTTTCAGATATGCTAGGAATGTTTAGGTTTTTTTTGGTTTGTTGTTTGAGGTATTTGTTTACTTGAGCAGTGTTAGATTAGTTGTTAAAATAAAAAGATTGTGTTTCTTTCTAATAGAAATAATTTATTGAGTAATGCTATTTTTTGTTATATATAAATAAATTTTCATACAACTTACAGGACATCTAATATATGGGTTGATATATTAATTAATTCTATAGCATATTGAACACTTTTCAAGTTAACTTAACCTAGATTTATTCAGCTGCACTATTTCTGCATTAGGACCATACAAATGTATAGTAAGTCCTCTCACGTCTATTTTTAATGTTTATTGTACAATTTATATAGCCTCCTCAGCATATAATAGTAGCTTATGTCCCCTTCACTCTAGTGCAAACTGTTGATGTTTCAATTCGAATTTCGTTTTGATTGTATTTTACGAGAATAGTATGTTCCTTGATGAATTACTGATGAGAATTTCCTTAAACTTTTTCATTCTAATAGCGCTGGCCACCAGTTGGCTCTAATTTTGTTTGGACTATTTATACTACCCGATGCTATGAATTATTACTTTGTCGTATGTATGCGAGACTGCAGGAGTATGTACTGTTTTATTAGTTTAAATATATTTCTTGTCTCTTGATCGTATGAATAACAAATGCATGTATCAGTGCCTGATGTCGTATTAGAGTTGGACCATCCACATATTTGGTAGTGTATTCCGTGTTTATTAGATACTTTCTCGCCCATATTACCATAATTAAGCATATAATTCTCGATTCATGTTCGGTGTTCAGGAAAAATATCACGGTACACTTCCATGAAGTATAGGATAACCATTATAAGAGATCTTATTGCGGCGAAAGTGTATTGACCTCTGTTTTCCTAGTTTTCTTGACGTCATTTACGTTGGTTTGCTGAATTTTAAAAACTTCATAATAATCCGTAGAATTATATGAAGTCTAGTGATAGAAAAAACGACGTGTTGCCTTTAAGTTAACATACATTCATGTCCTAGTTTGTACAGTGCAGCTAAGATGAGGGTCTGTTTCTCAACATTAAATTTCAGTATTTTATAGACTCGAGAGATTATACTTGATTTCAAAGCCTTTCACAATAATTTGTAGTTTACCAAGTCTCAATTTCCAATTTCCTAATGAATAATTCCTTTAAGTGAAGTAAAACATTGTTTATAGGGTTTTTAGTATTTTATTTCATCACATGGAAAATTAAATCGTTACATAGTACTGGTACTTCATGAAAAAGCCAAGAGTAGCTTATATTTACAAATGATGTTTGAGTTGGAGTGAAGAAGTCGTTGATATCCAGTTTAAGTACGCTTTTTTCTCGGCGTCTTGCACAATATTGGTCATAGTATTCCTTCACACAATCGGTGAGCAAATTGTTGTATTGCATGACAATGTTGAAAAAATCCATCAATATGAAAAGCGTGAAGAGCTCGGGATGTTTAAGTATTAGTCTCTCTCCTCCAATAGGTATGTAGAAGAGTTCAAGAAGTCCAAGCTGATTTGCAAGGAATTCATCTACTCTATCCTTGAGATCAATGAGGTATTGGCGAAGTGAAGTCCATTGACTGTTATCTAACTCCAACCGATTTTGTCCACTGCATTGGAAGATTATTTTCGCTTGACATGTCAGCGGGTCAAATCCAAGTATTACTTTGCTTTTGTGGAAGCCTTCATCAAGATAGTATGTATAGTTCAGCAAGAGGGTTTTCTCATAGATTCGCTGTTTCTCTCGATTCTTTTTAGTCTCTTCTCTTTCTTGTTCACTTTTCTGGCTGAAGTAGCCTTATCAGTCTGGCTGGCCTTTTCATGCTTCTGACTAGCTGACGAATTTACTGGATCTGCTCCGATCATTTTAAATGACTGCATCTCGTAGTAAAACTAAATATGTATATTTATTACACCAGCATATATATTCACTTTTCTGAATTTACGGATGGAGGTGGGGTCAAGTTCAATATATGTTGATAATTCTATTCCATGAGTAAAAATGTTTAGCCCTTGGATGCTATAATGTTGCTTACTCTCATGATTTAAATTCAAAGATAAGCAAGTGCTATGGAGTTAAGATTTGAACCACCAAGCTAACAGGAGTAGGAGTCAGTAACAGGAAATGACACTTTGCTCCGTATTTTCTTTAGAATTTTTAAGGAGTACTGCTGGACCACAATAGATTGCTTCTAGGCTAACTAGCTGTCTTTTTATCTGTTAAACTATCTATTTAGCTGTCGCTTTTGCTGATGAGCTGTCTATCTTATGTGTAATGCTGTATATGTAGCTGTCTATTTAGCTGATGTCGTGTCTGTTTAGTTGTTATGCTGTCTGCTGAGCTAACCGTTTAGCTGATAAACCCGTCTATTTAGCTGGTAAGTGGTCTATATAGCTATCTTTTTAGCTGATGCCCTGTCTGCCTAGTTGATATGCTATCTCTTGAGCTGTCTGTATAGCTATCTTTAGTTGATAAGTTGAGCGTTTGACCTAACGTGCTATCTTCCGTTCGGTAAATTTATTTGTTTGTTGATAATTCTTTATCCATAAAAAAATTCTTACTTTCCATACAGTTGCAGTCAGCTGTTTTTACACCTTACTTTAAATGTCATATGCTCATCACGATTTACGTTAGGCCTATTGGTTACAAAGACTGCATGTTGATCATCTTTCAAGTTATTCGTAGGCATACATGGATCAGATAAGAATATTCACGTCTAGGTTGCTGTTCTGTTGAACAAATCTTGAGTAGGAGGAAGCCATTGTTAGTTGCTCGAGAACTAATTGATCGTATTTCATGTTGATATATTCTTCATAACATTGAGTCAATACACACTTCTTTTTTCATGTGCATCAGTTTTTCTCCTGACCCCTGTCCATCTTATCTGTAGGAACCCCTTTTGACAGCAATTTGAGTTCACTTTTCCAATCTTTACTTGTCTTCATAGGACTTGAGGTCCGTCATTATTTTTTAAGTAAATAATGCGTGAGACTCTTACCGCCCACAATGATGTTCCGTTGCATTGAAATCATGCTGCTATACTTATGAACTTATCCAAAATGCTCAAAAATCGTATGATCCCTTGGATCAGCCATTTGAACCATTTTGTAAAGCACAAACTTGTTGAGTAAATCTCTACTTGATGCAAACCATTGCTAGGGTCTGAACATGAGTTAATTTAGCCTGTTGTTTAGTCGATGTATTAAGGGCTTATAGTGGAACTTATTAAGTATATTGAATCATCTTGGTTTCCTCATGTATGATCAACCCTTTTGCATTATCCGGGATATGCAGAATGATCAGTATGTTATGACCGGAACGATTTTTCCCTATCATTGAAGAACAATTGAGTAAAATTTTGGTCCCTCCAACTGCCTAAAAATCTGTCATTGATCCGTTTTCAGAAGAGGTTTGAATGGTTTGGATGACTTGAGACTGCATCATTACTCACAACGTGTGAAATGATTCAACATCACGGACAAATGTCTCTAGATATGAACATCATAATAGCTATCAAACGTCATTGTATTAGTATCATATGATCGACTGGTCTCTTTATCATGCAAAGAAGGTTATCCGCAATCACTGATCAGTTGAGCAGTCTGATAGGATCATGAGTAGTCGGTTCAGCAGCTGAACTATGATCAACTTCACACCAATATTCTTGCTCTTTTGCACCTACTATCCCAATTGCCTGACGAACTCAAGCTAGCTTTCTCTTTCACACTTACTACCCAAGTTAATTGATGAGCAGAAGGTGGTGAACGGCCACGCAGAGGCTTCTCCCCAGCCTGCCCCATGCCATGCAGGCATGATGACCCATCATCATGCATTATGACGCGTCATAACGCATGATGACCTACGAATAACTTGAAAGATGATCAACATGCAGTCTTTGTAACCAATAGGCCTAACGTAAATCGTGATGAGCATATGACATTTAAAGTAAGGTGTAAAAACAGCTGACTGCAACTGTATGGAAAGTAAGAATTTTTTTATGGATAAAGAATTATCAACAAACAAATAAATTTACCGAACGGAAGATAGCACGTTAGGTCAAACGCTCAACTTATCAACTAAAGATAGCTATACAGACAGCTCAAGAGATAGCATATCAACTAGGCAGACAGGGCATCAGCTAAAAAGATAGCTATATAGACCACTTACCAGCTAAATAGACGGGTTTATCAGCTAAACGGTTAGCTCAGCAGACAGCATAACAACTAAACAGACACGACATCAGCTAAATAGACAGCTACATATACAGCATTACACATAAGATAGACAGCTCATCAGCAAAAGCGACAGCTAAATAGATAGTTTAACAGATAAAAAGACAGCTAATTAGCCTAGAAGCAATCTATTGTGGTCCAGCAGTACTCCTTAAAAATTCTAAAGAAAATACGGAGCAAAGTGTCATTTCCTGTTACTGACTCCTACTCCTGTTAGCTTGGTGGTTCAAATCTTAACTCCATAGCACTTTCTTATCTTTGAAGAGTAAGCAACATTATAGCATCCAAGGGCTAAACATTTTTACTCATGCAATAGAATTATCAACATATATTGAACTTGACCCCTCCTCCATCCGTAAATTCAGAAAAGTGAATATATATGCTGGTGTAATAAATATACATATTTAGTTTTACTACGAGATGCAGTCATTTAAAATGATCGGAGCAGATCCAGTAAATTCGTCAGCTAGTCAGAAGCATGAAAAGGCCAGCCAGACTGATAAGGCTACTTCAGCCAGAAAAGTGAACAAGAAAGAGAAGAGACTAAAAAGAATCGAGAGAAACAGCGAATCTATGAGAAAACCCTCTTGCTGAACTATACATACTATCTTGATGAAGGCTTCCACAAAAGCAAAGTAATACTTGGATTTGACCCGCTGACATGTCAAGCGAAAATAATCTTCCAATGCAGTGGACAAAATCGGTTGGAGTTAGATAACAGTCAATGGACTTCACTTCGCCAATACCTCATTGATCTCAAGGATAGAGTAGATGAATTCCCTGCAAATCAGCTTGGACTTCTTGAACTCTTCTACATACCTATTGGAGGAGAGAGACTAATACTTAAACATCCCGAGCTCTTCACGCTTTTCATATTGATGGATTTTTTCAACATTGTCATGCAATACAACAATTTGCTCACCGATTGTGTGAAGGAATACTATGACCAATATTGTGCAAGATGCAGAGAAAAAAGCGTACTTAAACTGGATATCAACGGCTTCTTCACTCCAACTCAAACATCATTTGTAAATATAAACTACTCTAGGCTTTTTCATGAAATACCAGTACTATGTAACGATCTAATTTTCCATGTGATGAAATAAAATACTGAAAACCCTATAAACAATGTTTTACTTCACTCAAAGGAATTATTCATTAGCAAATTGGAAATTGAGACTTGGTAAACTACAAACTATTGTGAAAGGCTTTGAAATCAAGTATAATCTCTTAAGTCTATAAAATACTGAAATTTAATGTTAAGAAACAGACCCTCATCTTAGCTGCACTGTACAAACTAGGACATGAATGTATGTTAACTTAAAGGCAACACGTCGTTTTTTCTATCACTAGACTTCATATAATTCTACGGATTATTTTGAAGTTATTAAAATTCAGCAAACCAACGTAAATGACGTCAAGAAAACTAGGAAAACAGAGGTCAATACACTTTCACCGCGATAAGATCTATTATAATGGTTATCCTATACTTCATGGAAGTGTACCGTGATATTTTTCCTGAACACCGAATATGAATCGAGAATTATATGCTTAATTATGGTAATATGGGCGAGAAAGTATCTAATAAACACGGAATACACTACCAAATATGTGGATGGTCCAACTCTAATACGACATCAGGCACTGATACATGCATTTGTTATTCATACGATCAAGAGACAAGAAATATATTTAAACTAATAAAACAGTACATACTCCTGCAGTCTCGCATACATACGACAAAGTAATAATTCATAGCATCGGGTAGTATAAATAGTCCAAACAAAATTAGAGCCAACTGGTGGCCAGCGCTATTAGAATGAAATAGTTTAAGGAAATTCTCATCAGTAATTCATTAAGGAACATACTATTCTCGTAAAATACAATCAAAATGAAATTCGAATTGAAACATCAACAGTTTGCACTAGAGTGAAGGGGACATAAGCTACTATTATATGCTGAGGAGGCTATATAAATTGTACAATAAACATTGAAAACAGACGTGAGAGGACTTACTATACATTTGTATGGTCCTAATGCAGAAATAGTGCAGCTGAATAAATCTAGGTTAAGTTAACTTGAAAAGTGTTCAATATGCTATAGAATTAATAAATATATCAACCCATATATTAGATGTCCTGTAAGTTGTATGAAAATTTATTTATATATAACAAAAAATAGCATTACTCAATAAATTATTTCTATTAGAAAGAAACACAATCTTTTTATTTTAACAACTAATCTAACACTGCTCAAGTAAACAAATACCTCAAACAACAAACCAAAAAAAACCTAAACATTCCTAGCATATCTGAAACTCCCAAATATCAAACACTTAACTCTACCATTCAAAAATATCAAGCGATGGACAAAAAAAAACCCGCATGAGTTCATTCAACTCAAGTATACATCCGTTCATCAAATTACCAGCAGACAAACACCTCCTGAAAGTAATGATCATATCTTAACATCCTACAATGACTCGTGACCAGCCTTATCATGAACACTTCATAGCATATGCTACTTGTCTATACAAGATACGATGAGATCGATGTAAAAATAGCCTACCATAAACTCATATGCTACCACACATCGTTATCTATACCGAACTATCTTACGTAAACATTAGCCTAAGTGATCTATAGTAGCAGTGCGCCAACCCAAAGCATACCCTTTATGTTGAAAACTAATTAGATCTTCTTCAAACCTAAAAAAAATCAACCAAGCATCCAGCAGAAAAAAATTCTGATAAGAAAAAACTCAACAAGAATATATTTTACTTATGTGAAAATAATACTTGAATATACCCGACAATCCCTATGATGATAAATCAAGCATATTTAAAATGTAGGAAATACGTATTTTAAAATGCTCAAATATTGAAAATGTATATGACTATAGCTGAAGTGACTTTACGCTTAATACAAGCACACAAAGTATGGGGTTTGTAAATTCTCATGCAATCATATAGGCATTAAAAGCGATAATATGTATCCGAAAAGTATCAACTTAACGGCATCATCCAAGCATGCATCATTTTCCTAAGAAGATAACAAATTAAAAATTATCATACTCAAAACATCAACTAGTTCTAAATGAAAATATGTCTAGAGAAATTCGGAAATGTCAAAAAATCATACATACTGTGTAGAATATGAGACAAGCATAAAATAATAGTTTTACTCTATATTATACTGACACTCATGAAACTACCTAAACTAAATAATACAGACCCACAATAACAGCACCTAATTCAGAGTAAATATAAAAATTTATTCAATCTAGTGCATGCCTATAGTGCTAGCATGACTAAGAAATATTTTTCCATGCGTTATGGGCATAAACAAAGAATAATACCATGATACCAACAAACCCCTAATGTCAATGACCTACCGCGTTCACTTTTTTCTATATAACGTTCTTCCTTTCAGTACGTACCCAAAATTTATCAATGAAAATGCGTCTATATTCCTACTCATTAGGACCACCACAATGATTTCTACATCCATCATAAAAAAGTAGCATTCCAGAAGTCATAAACCGTAATATCTTTCCTATACAACATCCATAAATAATCTCAAATTTAGAATAGATACCCAAAACATACATCTCAAGATAGTGATCTAAAAAATAGACCCAAGCACTTATCAAAAGGGACAAATCATATGATGTACGAACAAAATTATCACCATCTCGTCTTGGAAGAAATTATTAGAATTTTTGAACAAAACCAATGGGCATCTTATAGCAAAGTAAAACAAGTTGAGTAAGCAGGAGAGTGCTCCTACCAGAAGGTCTTTGTAAACATCCTAGGGTTAGAAACAAGTTTTCTAATGGCGTGAATCGATAACTTGAATTATTCATCCAATACTTAGATATGAAATTGTTCAAATTTATACAAAAGATGCACAGTTTCTTTCATAAGCACAGTGCAGCCGCCATTTTAATCTAGCTTAAATGATTTTTCCGAATGCTCGGCCGATTGAACATGTTCAAGTTAAACACTATTCCTTTAATTTTCATGAAAATTGAAAGAAAATAAAAGTACCTAAGTCAATTTTAAATATATATAGGGTTTTCCAGTAAGAGGTGTTATTTTGAATAGATCTTCTGATTTAACACCTTGCGACTTCTTCCTTTGGAGCCACGTGATAGAGAAGGCCTATGCCAATAGCCCAGCGTCGATTCAAGATCTCAAAGATGAAATTCGTGAGGCTATCGAGGACAGAGGGCAACCACTTTGCGATTTGGTTATAAAAAATTTCATGAAGAGGATATGGTCCTGTAAGCGTGTCGTAGTGGTTATTTGCTCAATGTTAGTTAATGCTATTAACGGCATATCTTCTTCTTTATAATGAAATAAACATCCGATCATTTGTATTAAAAATGGCATTTCTCTTATAATATCAAAATAACACCTCTTATTGGAAAACCCTATATCAACCATAAACACGTGTTATTGTTGGTATAATTCCATATAATTGAAATGGCTATAACTCACTTGATTATGATTCGATCTCAATTAAATTTTGTGAACATATATATCTTATGTTAGTATATATAAGTGCAAAATTTCAAAAAGTTTAATGATACCGTTTTGATTTTATGGGTAAAAATGTAAAATCTACAAATCATACTATTATTAACAAAGTTGAGCGAATTTCAATTTCTAAGGTATTTGTTGCCCTTGTACTCATATAGGTCCACATTCGTGACAATTTTCAGATTTTTCGGCTGAAAGGTGTCCAATCGCGAGGGGGGGGGGGGGACACAAATTTTGGGTGCATTTTGCCTTCCCCTGAACCCCCTAATTCATAAAATGATTTTTTTATTTCAGATTCTAAGAGTTCTAATCAAGACCTTTCATTTGATACCCCACTCGACTACCTTTGATGAAAAAAAATTTTTCAGGGCCAATTCGTTATTAGGGGGAACCCCCCTTAACATTTTTTTAAATTTTTGTTAAGGCCTTAACTTTTGAGAGACCATCACTTCTGACCTTTTCACAAAGTTTGAGCATTCTAGCTTCTATAGTTTCTGAGGAAATCAGCTGTGACGCACGGACAGACGGACAGACGGACAGACGGACGGACGGACAGACGGACGGACGGACAGACGGACGGACAGACGGACAGACAGGTCATGAAACTAGTAGGTCTTTGTAAAAAATTTTTTTACAAAGACCTAAAAAACGAATGAATATAGTGCCATACTTCTACATAATAGTAAAATCAGAGAATGAAGTATAGAAACTGCTCTAAGAAATAAGTGATGATGATGAAGACAAACAAAATGCTGCCACAAGCAAACTAAAATTTACTACTATACTTAATATCAAGAACGCATCATAACAAACATTAAGATCTCTTTCACTACATCCATAGATTTGAGCAATCAACATAGTAGTCTAACCGAATTAAATACATTCTTGACGATTCTTAAAGTACTATTAACATGAAACCGATAAAAGCAATAATATACAATAGCACTGAGTCACAAAACAAAGAAACGACGTATCCGAGCAAAAAGAAACTGAAAACGATCAATGTAAATAATAATCAGCAAACTAGAACAGGCGCATCTGTGAATGGACATTTATGAAAACACGTCTCAATGCCGTGCATCACGTTACCCTCTGCCCACGGCCAACACAACAAGAAAAACCGCCTCCATCAAGCAAAACTATATTTTAATGCAATGTATGCCATGCCACTTCTCTTCCACGCTGTAGATTCCGATGCCCCAAAACTCGCGCCGACAGGGAAGTCTATGCGTACGAAACACTACTCTTAACAAGCAAAATCACTTGCACATGCCACGCATCCCCCGAGGTCAATTTCCATGCTTAACAGAACTCGCCGCCGAGCAAATCTACACCACAATCACGATTCTCCAAAAATCGACGTAAATCATTCCGAATCGCCGACAAGGCCGTCCATACTTAAAGACAGGCACCCTTTGATGAGCAATGCGGAAACTTAACCAAACGCTCGCGAGACAAATTTCTACTGCTCGGTGGAAACATACACCTCAAATTACTTCCTCCAACAAGTAACGCGCATCACATCTACAATACCGTCCATTTTTAACCAGAGACATCAAACGAGGAGCAAAACGTACCTTAAGCAAGCACCCACTAAGTAAATTCTCATGCTTTAGAGCACCCGTCGAAAGGCAAGCCCGTCACCCATCCATAATGCAAGGCCACCCATCTATAGCAGCGCCCTCCATCCCACACAACTACTCGCATCATAAAAACTTCCGGCACGGCTAGCATGATCAAGCGAATCGGCAATTTCCACACGCAGCCAAAGACACCAATCACTGCAACGCGCTCCCTATCCAAGCGCCCATTAAGTGAATTCCCACGGCTTAGAATACGCGCTGACGGGCACGTCCATCATCCATCAGTATCGCAGTCATCCGTCTATACAAACGCCCGCCGTCACCACGCAACCACTCGCATCATAAAAAAGTCCAGCACGCCTAACGTGATCAAGTTAATCGCTCGCCCCAAACGCCTTTAATAAGTGACACACGCTAAAGGATCTCAAGCCCTACAACCAGCGAACAACCACCCAGAGCGCCTCCTATCTACAGAGCTTCCCTAATTGATCAACAACTCTAATACTTCAAGCTATCAACTCTAGACATGGACCTCCTAAAATTTTCATTAAATTAGTCATGGATAAAAAACTATCAACCACTAGGAGCGTTTAAGACCCGAGAAACACTTCCACCAAAGATGAATAACGAAACCATGCAAAGACTATAAGCAACGAACGTATGAGAAATCCTTCCGCTATAGAGAAATAACAACCATGAATAGTATAATTATCTATCACGAAAAGCGTCAAAGGCTAGCTCCCATTAATTTCAAACTTGTATATTAACCCAATATAAATGCCCGCTGAGAAATCTAGAGCTCTAATCTATTGATTGAAAATATGGGCCTATCCTAGACTATAATCAATATGCCTAGTTTCACCATTTACCATTAGAGGCTACTTAGGCTAAGAAAGCGCACCCGTCATCTAAAGACATATGTCTATTCTAGAACACAACCATCAATACTAGTTCTACTAACCGCTAGAGGCTACTTAAACCCGGAACGCTTACCTACTCAACCATGACACTGATGTTTATTTACCTAAGACCCATACCTTCTCATCCCCGTCACTCACCTATGCCAATCTTGTACACATATCTAAGGCCCACACCTACACAAATCTGATACACATATCCACATACCCTAGACACACTCCCACCCTCTGGCAACTACCCAAGAGATCCACACGTGTTCCGGACTCATACCTTCTTATCTCAGGCATCCACCGATACCACCCTAATACACTCACCCACACACCCAAGACACACACCCTAGACCACATTTGAAATTTGTATGAAAAAAGTGGGCCAGAACCGGCAAACTACCCCTACTCATGACCGTGCTAAAGATATGGAGATCTTCCAACCAGAACCAAACCATCTCATCTTTTTCAATGTTCCCGAAACGTACATCAACACAACATGCGGCCCAAACAGGATCAAAATAAAAGAAACAATCCTCATCCGATTCAAAGACTGCCAAATCACAGTAAATGAGATTACATATAACACTCAAAAGCTTACCTATTGGGATGAAATAAATATATACCCCACAATATTCAACGAAATTAACTTCACATCCAATGATGCACACCCTATAAAATTCGAAAGTCTAGGAAACTACCAGTTTTCGAGGAATACCGCTGCTGGAATCCAAGGAAGCTATTTCGGTGAACAATACTTACTTGAAATGATGCTGGCAACGATTGGTGCAGTCATCATCACTATCGTCATCCTTTGGCTATTATTGCATCAACGATCAAAATCATTCATAGTTCATGAAAACATTTTACCTACCAACGAGCCAAATAGTATAAAGTTCTTATGGCCGATGCTTCAAACCAAGGGCGGAGGAGTTACGGACGGTTCCCACACACAATTCACGTAATAGCGCATTCTAGCGTATTCACCTTGAAGACCTCGGATGACACCTGGAATACCAGACGATACATGATCGCAGAAGACGCTGACTAGCAACTCAGGTAGCCCTTCCGGCACGTGTAGTTAGATTTGCATTTTTATCCAACAATAGTTCACTTTTCGTAAATTCTAAGTTCAGTTCAATTTTAATTGTAAACGAGTTAAGTCGGAATAAAATTAAATTCGAATTGTTAAATTTGTCTTTTTTTTATCAAACTATAACCGAATACATATAACTCGCACGTCGAAGGATTTGGAGAATTATTTTTTTCTAAGGTGGGTGGTACTGTCAGTAACATCTATGTCAAATTTACATGTCAAAATATTCATTAGTGTTTGAGATAGGCGTAGTTCCTGGGATGGCCTTCAGTTCCGTCTACGCTGGGGCTTGAATCTCCTCTATCGTATAAAAATGGTATCCCCGGAGTGGTCTTTTGAGCTTGCTGAACAGCCAGAAGTCGCCCGGTGCCAGATCAGGTGAATATGTTGGTTGCGGAACGATACCGGTTGAGTTTTTGGCGAAATGATCACGAATTACGAAAGCAGTAAGGATGGTGGATTATCGTGGTGTAAAAACCAAGAATGGTCTTTCCACAATTCCGGCCTTTTTAGGTGGATAGCGTTACGCAAATGACGCATAACATTCAAATAATATTCCTTGCTGACTGTCTGGCCCCACGGAAGGAATTCATAATGCACAACACCACGATAATCGAAGAAGAGAAGAGGTTGATCGTCGCCCAGGACGCTCTTCGTCTTCAACACGTTCACAGCCGGCTTAGAACTCACTATACCGCTTGTAAACATTTTTTTAGACATAACCTCATCACTAAAGGGTTTCCGCAATGCATCTGCAGCAGAAAATTGATTCTGCGAACAAAATTTAATGCAAATTCAACAAATTTCGAAATCGCAAAAAACGAAAAACTCACTTTTAGCAGCTCACAAAAAGACAAGTATCTCAATCACTAATGAATATTTTGACATGTAAATTTTACATAGATGTCACTGACAGTACTACTAACCTAAAAAAAGTAATTCTCCAAATCCTTCGACGCGCAGTTAATTTCAAATGTCACCTTAATTTCTGGACACAGTAGTATATATATATATATATATATATATATATATATATATATATATATATATATATATATATATATATTGTTACATGTACAAATAATTCTGCGAGCTACTGTCGCAATTGTTTTCATCATCATTAAGAACGTCAACAAATGAATTTACTCGAACCCACGAGAACCCAACAAGCATGATCAACATCTGCAAGTGACGTCACTCCATTCATTAATTTACTCGAACCTACCAGGTACCTCTCGGTAGAACATTCGCCAATGTACGAGAAATGGGTGAATAGGTAGAGACCCTATATAAAGGCGAGCTGAATGAATGGGGGGATGATCATTCATTCGACCGCGATAAGAACTGCGAAAGTGTGTGGGAAGCGATATTATTCGAGTAATAGAAAAGTAATTTTCGTAATAGTGAAGTGATTTAGAAGACAATTGCGATAAGAAATTTATGGACAAGTGTAAGATTTTTAATAGTGAAAATTAAAATTAGTGAAAGTGTTAGATTGATCATTGTGCAATTAAATAAACTCTTTTAACTTAAATTAAAAGACATTGCGTTTTCACTTTCCCGGAACATTAAAATTATTGGCCGCGAACCAATAACACGCGACAATGGTGTCAAGAAGTGCGAAAGAAAAATTTTGGAAGTGAAAACTTTTGAACATTTTTGTGCACAATAGTGAAAATCAACGTGGGAACTGGTAGAAAAACAGCCAAAACAATAAAAATGCCAGGAAACTTACATCTAAAAATTGATCAATTGACCATATCGGAGTTCAAGGAGGAGTTGGAACAGCGAAACCTGGCCACACAAGGTACAAAAGCCATACTGATTGCACGCTTGCGTGATGCGATCGAGTCGGAAGGCGTGAATCTGGATGCAGGTGAGCCCTCAGATGCGGAACAAGGCACAGAAGGTGGAGAAGAAGAAACACCCAAATCAAAGGAGCCAGAAAATGCGATATTGCAAACGTTAATGCTGATGCAGCAAGAGCAGCGACAACAGTCATCTAATTTAACTGTGAAGCTTAATGAACAATCAGCGAAGCTTAATGAACAATCAGCTAAGCTTAATGAACAATCAGCGAAGCTTGATGAACAATCAGTGAAGCTGGGTCAACAAGCGATCGAAATCAAGGCAGATTTTCAAAAACAGTCCACCGAAATAAAAGCGGAGCTCAGTAGTCTTAACAAGCAAATTAAAGGCGTCGAGGAAAAGGTTGACCAGGTCGAGGAAAAGGTTTACCAGGTCGAGGAAAAGGTCAGCCAGGTCGAAGAAAGAATGAACCATGAGATGGAAAAAGTGAAAAAAGAATTGGAAGCTGCGAAGGCAGTAGCAACCACTTCACCAGCCCCGCTTATAACCGCAGCGCAAAGCACATCCAGAAATGTGCAAGCACCAATATTCGATGGGCAAACGGTCTGGAGTATTTACAAAATCCAGTTTGAAGCTGCCGCAAGGGCAAATCACTGGAATGAACAGGACCGAGCAACTGCGCTGATTCTTGCTCTAAGAGGACCAGCTGCCGAGCTTTTGCAGACTATCCCCGTTGAGCTGCATTCAAACCCGGCTGCTATAATGAATGCGCTGGACATGCGTTATGGAGACGATCATCTGAAGCAGATTTACCGGGCACAGCTACGGAATCGGATGCAGAAGTCTGGCGAAACCTTACAGCAGCTAGCCCAAGATATTGAGCGCCTGGCACTTTTGGCTTACCCAGCGTACGACCCGGAACATCGAGCTGACGCAGCAACAGAAGCATTCATCAGCGCACTGAAGGACCCGGAACTGCAAAAAGCCGTGCGATTAGCTCAAAATCAAACGGTTAAGGACGCATTGGTTTATAGTCTGAACTATGAGGCAGCGAAAAATGCGACTCGTACCACTGCCCGAGTCCGTGAAGTAGTGGCAGACGAGTGCAGGTGTAAGCGCGTGGAAAATGAACGAGAGCCGCAGGTGAATGGTGCGCCTAGATGCTGGGATTGGGGAGAAAAAGGGCACTTGCAAAGAGACTGCAAGAAGCGAAGAAAACGGAATTATTATCTAGAATAGTGGAGATCCAGACCGTGTCAGGAGCCTAGAATGGAGGCCCATCAAACCGCAAGGGCCAACTTCGTGGGGCGTACGTTGGCTAGAAGGATCGACATCCCCAGCACCCCCATCACCGTGCCGAGGCAACATCGTGGAGAAGCTGACAGATGCCTTCCTGGTCAAGTTGATGAAGAACATTGCACCATAACAAACGACACTAGTGCAACCCGATCGATGATCCGACCAGACCTAGTGAGGCCCCAACTACTTCACAAGGGCAGAGTTCATGAAAATGCTGACGCCCTATCTCGTCATCCATGTCCAGCTAACTGCAAGCATTGCCGGCGGATGGAGGAAAAGGAGCCGCCCGTTGATCTGCGATTGATAGCGGCCGAATTCGACGAAGGTTGGTCATCGGAGGAGATTCGAAATGCCCAGCTAGCCGATGAAGACATCGGACCATTGCTCGTATGGAAGGAGACGACTGGGCGACCTGAGTGGAAGGACGTTTCAATGCATGGCGCAACCCTGAAAAGCTATTGGGCACAATGGAACTCCCTTCAGGTGGAGGGTGGCGTACTCAACCGGAAATGGGAAACGGCGGATGGCAGCTCCTATAGGATGCAAACTTTACTACCCAAAAGCCGAATCCACGATGTGATTAAGGAAATGCATGAAGGATCCTCGGGAGGCCACCTTGGTGTTAACAAAACCTTAGCGAAATTGCGGGAAAGGTTCTACTGGCTCCACGCTCGAGAAGACGTAGAGGACTGATGTCGCAGATGCACAATTTGCACTTCCGTCAAAGGCCCAAAGCGACGACGCATTTGTGGAGAGTTTCTGCCGTGTTAAAGGCTTGTCGTTGAGCGGATAAGTCCCGGAGCATTTCACGAATTTATTTGTCGTCCAATGGCGCCATCTAATTGACAGAACAGGGAAAATCAAGTACGTTGGAAAATTAACGTAGATATAGTTGCATTGAATATAGGTTATATACAGTAGGGATATTAACGCGTTTTACATCACCGATCATTGAAGCACATGTTAAGACTCTCTGTATGAGAAATATTTTAATGTATTCGAACGAATCCGAAATGCTATTGCAAGGTAAGGAAACAGACACGAAGCACCAGCAACGCGGCAAATTTATGAAAGCGACCAATCCATCGGTGCCGCCAGTGAACGGCAGCCTCTAGGATCCAGTCCTACAACAGGTAATATTTCAACTAGTACCTTCCAAGCCGGGTCTAGCAGCAGTAATAAACCCAATCCTGCTAACTCAGGCAGGGTAAACGAAGCTGTAGATAAGCATGCTGGAGAAATAAATCCAGTCTCATCATCTATGAGTCTTCCGACCGGCCCCATCAAAGTCCCTACAACCGATGCTAACAGTAGTAATACCCCCGCCACAGCAGCACCTCCAGCGGAAGGAGCTAGTGTTGTTGTTGCTGCACCACAAACAGTGAAGCAGTCAGAAGATGCAGCTAGTGTAAGTGCGTGCGATGCAAGCGATGATGAACGGCGGGATATGAATAATTCACGCTAGAAATAGTAGTGGCATCAATTAAATTTGACCCAAATGAGACGCATTTGTCTTTCTAATAGTGTAACAACATCGTTCACGTGCAGGAAAGTAGTTCATTTAGTTATCAATCTGATACGCGACGCCTACGAAGGGTCCTTGTAGGTAAACTTAAAGATCAACGGTTGTCTTGCTTTAACTTTATTCAATGTTCGAAAATGTCTTGCGGTCAACTGTTCATTTCTAGCGTTCTCTTGCTTAAAATTAATTCAAAATGAGTTTTTCAATCCAATTATTATTGAGATTTATTATTCTACTACTAAATCTTGAAATGAAAATAATGATGTGATAAATTCGGACTTCGATACAAACTCAATTATCACATTTTAAGATGATGAGCATGTTTTTTTCTGTTTAGATAAGCATTGTCTGCTTTTTATTTCGTATTGTGTTTTCTCATAGTTGGATATTATATTATCTCATATTACCTTAATCTTGAAAAATACGAAAACTAAGTAGAAGATGAAATGTGACGTATCTTTCATCTTGCAGAGTTCAACCATAATTAGGGACTAGTGTGTTTTTGTTCTCTGTTTCCTATCACTCGTTTTATTAATTTATAGTATATCTCTTTGTATTATCGCATGGAATTGTTTTGTTTATTTTTAAACCAAAACAAATTTATTCTATTCATGCCACAGAATTGGCTTGATTATACGAGTAAATGTAGTCATATCCTTACTTTTTGCCTTTTTGTGTACATATATGGGAAATTGAAAACATATATGTTTTGAAATAAATTCGCATTGAGAGTTATAAAAAAAAATAAAAATCAACAAATAGAAATATATTACATTATATACAATGCACCATAATTCATGGTTTAGAGATTTAAATGAAAACAAAAAAAAAATGAATTATGAGAAGAAGTACACCGTGATCAAAATGAAATAAAATGGCAGTAAAGTTGGCATCGATTTATATATAAATATGTTATGTGTGCCTATATTTTAGAATTATTTCTTCTAGAGGCGATATGATTAATTGATTTGTACATGTACGCTTTTCCTTATGTTGGGTAATATTTTTTTACTATACAATGTGTTATTTAAAGTATCTCTCTCTCTCTCTCTCATACTGCATAACACTCTCTCCTTAGTAAAACAGCGTATATGTTATAAATTGAATAATTTTCGTACCTACATACTTACAAACACCTGTTTCAATTATAATACATTTTTATCTTCGTATGCGTCACTTAAATTTTTTTTGATGACGAAAAAAGATACATTCATACGCACACACACAGCATACGCACATGAGATGCATGCAGGAGGGAAAAAGATCTTAAATGCATATTTGTAAATGGGAAGATAAAATTCAGTAGAAACACCATGAAGAGAAAACTTAGTACAAATTGTGATGATGATACAAAAAAAAAATTTAATACAAACATATAAAAATATATATACACACCCACGCATACGCACAGTAACAGTCATATATTTTCTAGAAGATGGAGGTTTAAAGAAACTTACAAATATCGATATAAGTGTAAAGAAACTTCAACATCGACTACAATTTTTATGTAGTGAATAATATGAATTTAAAGGAATTTTATAATAACATGCATTGCTAAGCTTAACAACGACTTTCCTTTACAGTGGTCTTTTCTTTCCAGCGGGAAGTAGAGTGCATGGTAAGTATGCCGTCGCGAGGGTAGGGTTTGAGAAAATCCGCTGAGGCCAGTTTCGCGTCGCGCGCGGTACGCGGTACCTTTGTTGGTTTTTTATTTTTCTTTAGCGTAGTTTTTTTCGGATTCACGTTAATGTAGTATATTTTTCGGTACCGCGTCGGTAAAATTCGGGAACGCGAAATAGAAATTACATTTGTTTGGTACTTTGACTGGATGAATGAAGAAATACGGAGTAACGTAAAATAGGTTTCTTCTCCGCATGGTTGTGTTTTCGACGCGTTTGAAACGGGCGTTTAATGGTGGCTGAAAAATTGTAAATGAGCGTAATCCATTTTGAGACCCGCGACCGAAATCCTCTCCGATCTAGCTGGCCGACAAGCAGCCACCGCGAAAATGGATTACGGTGCACGGATTGGTTGACCGGTTGGTACCACTCGTTGGCACGACTCAGACTTAACGTCTAGAACAGA
The DNA here is from genome assembly GCA_963969285.1 of Odontomyia ornata. Classification (NCBI taxonomy): domain Eukaryota; kingdom Metazoa; phylum Arthropoda; class Insecta; order Diptera; family Stratiomyidae; genus Odontomyia; species Odontomyia ornata. The sequence continues at coordinate 178,577,653 of OZ017740.1, forward strand.
TGAGAGGTCGGTTCCTCGTTTGGACTTAGACATAAAAATCATTACAGAGGCAGTGATAATATGGTATAATCATACATGAGTTGGAAGCAATGATTTTAAGTGAAAAAGACTCTCTAAGAATTGTGTTTTCTTTTCTACATTTTATGTTGATATCAACCTATGAAATGATACTCCTCTGGGCTGATGGTGCTTTCTTTAATTGCATATTTTCACAATGCACATGATTCCAGAAACTTCATTGCATTTTCCTACTTTTCCGTCGAAATATAAAGATTTCTCACTTGCAATCTAACCGATAGATTGTTTCTTATTATCTTGTTAATGAATAACACACAAATCACTAATTTTACAGATTTTCACATAAAACTACGACAGCGAGAAAAGATGAGGAGAAAAATCAGTATTCCATTAGCATCGGGCCATTCCTGTTAGCTACCTGCTCCAAGATGTAAAGAAGCTTAGCTGCTTACAATAAATAACCAATAGCTGGCGATCAAATAACATAAATTTATTAATTGTTTGGGTTGATTGCGAATTTATAATGTAGGCAAATTGTTAGTCGAATCTTTTTTGAATGTGTAGCTATAATTTTGCTTATTCAATTCGAACGAGTTGACTTTTTTGCAAAAAAAAATAATACTATTTCATTAAAATGACGTCAGTGCCTCTTGTGGGTTTATTTTTAGCCTATTTACACTTCGTTCATAAAACGCAACCTCCAAATGAGCGGAGAGAGTGCAATTGACTTCAACTAACTTTGATTTGAAACACAATTACTAACACTTATTTGCAAATTTAAATTTTATGAAACTTAAGCTTTTCTGCTTTTAAAGTATCTGAAAAAAGTGAATGCTTTAAGTGATTAAGACAGTGAATCCTGACTAGAAACGATTAATCTAAATTGTGATGCATCTGTTTTGTAGAGATGATAGGCAGACATATGTTTTGTAGAGATGAGAATAATGCAATTAAGCTCAAGTAAAATTCACAATAAAATCCAAGTAATGTACAATTGTGTTCTTCATGAACGTGCTATTTGAACGAAAATCATTTGAATTATTTCAGAAAACTAAAGTATTTTGCGCCGACGTGCTTCAATTACAACGACTTTAAAAAAGGCGGGATTTTATTTTACAAGTAAGTGAATATATAATGGTATAAGTAGAGTTTTCAAATCGGTTGTTCCATTATTGTTTTGAAAAAAAACTCTTCTCTTACTATTTCCTATAGATTTCCCTCAGACGAGAATTTCAGAAGCAAGTTGGTTGAAGCTATTGGTGACGTGCGCTCCCTCAGCTACAATTGGATTTCCTCTATGCATTTCAAACCCTCTCACAAATACGAAAGCTGTGTGAAAATTATTTGCCGACTATTTTTGGTGCACTTAATTTTGAAGTAAGCATTAAAATATAATAATATGATAGAATATTGAAATTATCATTTATTTCGAAATTGAGCATTCAAATTGAGAATCTGCATTTAAGGCAAATGCTTGAATCGAGAATAAATACGTAGCAGTAAGCAGAGACCTTCCACTGAAACATTTTATTTCAAAATTAGGTTTTATTTAATTTTACCGTAGGTTTGTTTACCAAAATCCACTTGGTAAAAATATTAACAAATATACCAAAAAAACGTGAATCATTATAAAAAGAAACTCTCATAAAAAAAACCATTGTAATGGCCAGCTATATAACAAATCAAAACACTTTAAGAACATTCATTGAATCTGCAATATTAGTTATTTTTACAAACTTTTAGATTGACTTTCCTTTCCTTTCTCAACAACGAAAATCAATATGAATATGCTTATTAAATTTGATGACTGATATAAAAAGATTCCATTTATAGATGGTAGGGTTCATAATAACATTTTGGGCAATCAGTTTTTATTTAGGATGTAAATTATCCTATTTGACAAACTGGAGAAAATCTTTTGAATGGAATTTTATTATACATACTCGTATATATATCTATCTAAAATCAACAATATACATCTGGAGTATCTTCAAAACCTAGTTTTATTCCACCACTAGGACACATCACTGAAATGAGCAGGAACGACAAACAGCATTAATTCTTGCTCTAAGATGCCCAGCTGCCGAGTTTTTGCAGACTATCCCCATTGAGTTGCACTCAAACTCGGCTGCTAAAACGAATGCGCACGATACGTGTTGTTCAGATGATCATCTGAAGCAGATTTATCGGTCACAGCTATGGATGCAGAAGTCTGGCGAAACCCTACAGTAGCTAGCGACTGGCGCTTTTGGCCTGCCCAGCTTACGACCCGGAACATCGAGATGACGCAGCGACAGAAGCGTTCATCAGCGCATTAAAGGACCAGAAATTACAACAAGCCATGTGTTTAGCCCTAAAGTAAACCGCTAAGGACATATTAGCTAATACGCTGAACTTTGAGGCAGCGAAAATGTCACTCGCGCCACTGGCCGGGCTCGCGAGGTAGCGACAGATGAGTGCAGGAGTGGGTGGGTGGAAATTGAGTGAGGACTGCAGGTAAATGGTGCGCTTAGATGCTGGAATTGCGAAGAGAATGAGCACCTGCAAAGAAATTTCAAGAAGCGTAGAAAACCGAGCTATTGTCCCGGGTGTGCAGCTAGGAGGGGATCCACGCCGAGTCATAAGCCCGTGATGAAAGCCCTGCAAATTGAGGGACATCCCCAGCACCACCATCACTGTGTTAAGACTACATCATGGAGAAGCAAACGTATGCATTCCGGGTCAAGTTGACGGAGGACATGACACTACAACAGTTGACACTGGTGCAACCCGATCGATTATCCGACCAGACCTAGTGAGGCACCAACTACTTCACAAGGGCAGAATTTTTTCACTATGGACATCTACAGGAGAAACTGCACCTGCCCATGGAGAAGTGAACCTCCAAATGTAGTTGGGAGACCTTGCGTTCCGACATCATTTTCTGGTCGCGAACATTATGGATGACTGCATTATCGGAATGGATTTTCTGCGACCAAATGGAATCAGATTGGATTTGGGCAAACGTGTATTGAAATGGGAGAATGTCGAAGTATTGATGGAGGATCCAAGCGTCCAAATTCCCAAGATGGATGTGGTAGTATGTGCCAACACTTATGTACCGAAATCCATTGTATGGGTGAAGCTTGATGCATTGTGCAGTTTGATTGTAGGACAAAGTCTTGTAAGATCTATTTTTTTTTGTGGTAGGGAGGTGAATGCCATTTATGCACAGAGTGTGGGACTCCCATGCGTGGCTGGACTACCCACTAAACACCTCCCCTGTCAACCTGAGAACCCAGCCTGGAACCGTTTGACACATTAATTCGGGCCAGGTCTCGTTTTGTTACGCCGTGAGGCACCTTCAAGCTGGGGAGTCCCTTTCCTTGCGGTAGGGGAGAGGGGAAGAGGAAGTGCCAGAAGAGCGATCCTCAGTCCCAGCGCCCCCAGCTGCTGTGAGTCCCTTTTATATTTTAGGACTGCCCGAGCGCAATGTGCCACCTGGTTCCATTTGTCAACTGATTCGAGCATCACCGCAACTATATTACCCAGGGTGAGCTCTCCCGTCTCCCTGTAGAGTTCTCTTCGCAGCCTGACCCATTTCGTACACGAAAAAATGTGTGACATGCATTTTCCTCCTCTCCTGGGCAAAACCGACAATCGGGAGACCGTGACTTACCGATCTTGTGCAGATAAGACTGAAAACACCCATGCCCGCTCAAAAGCTGGGTCAGATAGAATTCAGTCCCACCATGCCTTCGATTTGGCCACAGTCTCACAACCGGGATGAGGCCCGCAGTCCACCTTCCCTTCGTGCAATTGACCCAAGACTGCCGCCAATCGTTGAGCGAGCGCTGTCTCTCCTCGCGGACAACTATCTCCCTCGCATCCTCGTTTCGGCGCAAGTAAATAGCGTGGTGCTCTCTAGCGAGGAGGGCGACAGGTATCATGCCTGCAATCACTCTCACCACCAAGTCGGAGACTGTTGGGTACGAAGATGCAATTCTCAGTGCTCCTCTTCTCTGTACCTGTGCCAAACGTTTTCAGTATACCTCCTTGCTGAGAGCGTCGCCCCATACCTCTGATCCGAACAGTAGCACTGACCCTACAGCACTCATCAAGAGGCGTCATCTTGATGGCCTGGGTCCCCGTACATTGGCCATAAGTCGACTCCGAGCCAATATTCCCGAAGCAGCCTTCTCAGCTGTTGCCCTGATTTGCTCAGAGAAACTCATCTTCGGTCGATCAGTAGCCCCAGGTACTTCACCGCTGGCTTCGATTCGATTTATATGTCTCCCATACTGAGAACCCTTACTCTAGGGATTCTCTTTTTTGTCAAGATGACCACTTCGGTTTTCTCCAGTGCTAAACTCAGCACGCGAGCAGTCATCCAGTCCCTCACTCGGCACATTAGCATGCCTAGCCTAAGTTGCGCTTGTTCAACGGTGCGTCCAGCGACCAGAACCGCAACATCATCCACATAGCCGACCAAGCGCGACTCATCTGGCATCTCAAGTTTCAGTAGCCCGTCGTAAGACACGTTCCACAGGTCCGGACCAGAGATAGATCCCTGGGCAACATCCGTTGTAATTTCCATCCTTCGTTGGCCCTGTGTCGTGTCGTAGAGCAGGCTTCGGTCCTTTAGGTAGTTCCTCAAAAGCCGCATTAGATATTCTGGAACTTGAAAAGAGTTTTCCAGTGTATCCAGAATATCCACCCATCTAGCGGAGTTGAAGGCACTCCTGACGTCGAGTGTCACCAATAGGACGATCCGCTGCTTGGTGCGGCTATATGCCTCTGCTTTTTGGACCACGTTCACCACCTCTGCAATCGCATCAATGGTAGAACGTCCTGCTCTAAAGCCGTACTGCCGAGGAGATAGGTCCCCAGCAGTATGAACCGTGTTAGTGAGTCTTCCCTAGATGAGTTTCTCTAGCAAATTCCCAACCGTGTCTAGCATGCATAACGGGCGGTATGCAGACGGCGATTCGGGGTTTTCCTTCCTCTTGCTGATCAGCACAAGTTTCGCCACCTTCCATCGTACCGGGAAAACCCCATCCCTTAGGCAAGCGTTGGACGTGCTGAGCAGCAAGTCAGGACAATGGTGATAGACAAGCCACAACACCCCAGCTGGAACACCATCTGGACCTGGAGCCTTCCTCGCTTTCAATGAGAGGACTGCCTCCTCCAGTTCCGGCTGTGTGAAGAGTGGGCACTCGACTGCTGTTTCACCATGGACAACGTCAACACGGATGGGATGGGCGGGGAAGAGTCCCCGCACTATCGCGTCCATCTTTTCCGCGTCATGTGTACAAGGCTTCCGTAGGGCACCAAGCTTCCGCATGACCAGCTTGTAGCCAAGGCCCCACGGATCCTTGTTCACATTGTCCACGAGGTCTTGCCAGCAGCGAGCCTTGCCACTGTTGATCAGTTTGCGAAGGCAATTCCTGGCCGACTTATGTGCTGCCACCTGGTTGCATGCCTCGTCACCATTCCGCGCCTGTTGAGCCTCATGTCGAAGCTTGTGACACTCCCTTAATTTTTCAGCGATTTGAGTTGACCACCAGTACACGGGGGGCTTGCCGTGCCGGGGTCTTCGACGGGGCATAGAAGTGCAGCAAGCAGTCGTAATGATGCTCATAATTGTGTTCACCACGTCTTGAGCTGCCAGTTCTTCCTTCCCCTGCGAAGCTCCCTGCAGCGGCTGACCTGCTGTGAGAACCTTGATAAATCTCGTGACGTCCATCCTTCCAATGTTCCATCCAGTTGTAGAAGGCCGAGAGCATGGACGTCGGGAGACAAGATCACTTATCTCAAGTAGAATGCACCGATGATCACTCGCTGAGTAGTCCTCTAATACTTTCCAATTGTGTATCCTCCGTACTAAGGACTCCGAGGCAAATGTCACGTCCAAAATGGCACCCTCACAGCCAATACGGTGGAAAGTCGGCGTATTTCCGGAGTTTAGTACGACGAGTGCCATCCTGGCCGCCATTTCCAGGATTCGTTTCCTCTGCGGATCCGTCTGGGGCATGCCCCATTCGATTGCTTCAGCGTTGAAGTCACCCCAACGAGCAATTTGCCCTCTGCGTTCGAGACAGCGCCCTCCAAAGCCTGAAGCTTGGCTTGGAAAGATGATATCGATTCGTTAGGCGTTAGGTACACACTAAAGAAGGTGGTACCTGAGCACCGAACCCACATGAAACCATGCCCCCATCCACAACTCTCTGCCTGAAAGTCACTGTTCCGAACCCAGATGGCGGCAGTACCAGTTTCATCAGAATACCATAATGCAGGACTTTTATTATAGTGTTGCTCACTCAGCAGCAAGAAGTCGGCTTTCATGTTCCTCGCAAACTGCTCAAGCAGATTTTGGGCGGTTGAACTGCGGTGTAGGTTTAGCTACAGGATACGGATCATCGGAGTTCTGAGTTTGCCTTGGCTAGGGCTTCCTGGAACACCCGGCACTTTCCTGAGCCCAAGACGTGTCCAAAATCAGGTTTTGGATCAGCATCCTCGCAAAGAACACAGTCCCTCCTTCGTACACTATTTTTTTTTATATCCCATTTCGTCGTATTTGTAACATAGGGAACTCCTATCGGGTCCTTTGCATACTTATGTAGTGTGACCATAACCAAAGCATTAGAAAGATTGAAGAGGCGTTGCTCTTCGCCGTATCCTACAGACAACCCACCCTATTCGTAGTTTGCCCTTGTTCAGGAATTTTTCGGCGTCCTTTTTGGTCTAGTCAATTATGGCCATGCGTTGTCCCCTGTTGTTTTCTGGTGTCAGTCTCGCTTTGATCCTTCCCAAGCTAGGGAATTCCCTTTGGATGGCCTCTTCTACCTCGGCCAGATCCGTGACGCAATCAATGTCTCTTATTTCGATCGTTGCCATCGGGTCGAGTGGGGCTATAGTTGCGCTTGTAAGATCTATAAGGAATGGATACGTGCCGGTTAGAGTCCTTAACACCGCAGACTCAACCGCAAGCGTCAAAGCGGGAGAAGTCATTGGCACCTGGCAGCTCGTTTCCGCCATCACCTCTATGGAAGCCACTGACGACCATCATTGGAAGAATAGGCAAGACACAGACAAAAACCGTGAACTCACGTCTGCAATATTTAAGCAGACTTTATTCCCAGTGCAACTACTCAAGCAAGCCACTGATTTGGTCACCAAGTACAGTGACATATTTTCAACAAGCCCGGATGACCAAGGCCGAACGAGTATGGTAACTCACGTCATAGATACACAGGGAGGCAAGCCGATTTGACAAGCACCGAGACGTCTTCCTATAGCCAAACAAAGAGAAGTGAGCGCACTGATCTCGTACATGGAAAAACAAGGTGTTATCTATCCTAAAGGAAAAGGATGGTAGCACTCGTTTTTATGTCAATTGTAGGCAGCTTACCGAGGTCACTAGGAAAGATAGTTACCCACTTCCATGCAATGATGACATCATGGACACTTTAGCCGACGCAAAATGGTTTTCTACACTCGATCTTAAGAGTGACTGCTGGTAGGTAGAAATCGACAAGAAGGACAGAGAGAAGACCGCATTTTCAGTTGGGACCGGATTGTGGCAATTTGTGGTGATGTCATTGGGGCTTTGCAATGCTCCAGCCATCTTCGAATGCCTGATGGAATACGTGGTACGAGGCCTGACCTGGAAGACTTGCTTGGTGTTCCTAGGTAACATCATTGTTATCGGTACAACGTTTGAAGAGGTGATTACCCGATCGCGGCTGGTGAATCTTAAACTTAGTCTCGACAAGTGTACCCTTTTTGCAGCTGAAGTAAAATACCTGGCACACATTGTATCAGCAGTAGGGGTCAAAACACTGGTGACCTACTATCGAAGATTCGTCAAAGACTTTGCCAAAATAGGTAAATGTCTCCATCGGCTAACCGAGAAAAATCTTCCGTATGTCTGGACTGGACAGTTGTAGTAATTGAGCAGGCATACAAGTAAACTTTTCGAAAACCTTCCTATATCCTACCCAAAATTGTAGTGACGTAGCACCGTGCAATTATCGATTTTTGTGAGGGCTTTATTTCACTGAGTTAATTTCACTGGGAAATTGCTAGAAATTCTTCAATTTTAACCGAAAGAAAAGAGACAGAAGAGTCTATTGTGAAGTCAGAACCAAAAAAGGAGAACTTCACTTTGCCACAAGACTTTTTGGGTAAAGATTAAATGTACTATGGTTTGATTAACTACTATCAAAATCATCGACGATACGTAAAACCCAGAGATGATGATCAATTGTTCGGACGTCTCTCAAATACCCCGTCCACTGATTGTATACCATTTGCTTTTACTGAAAAGGGTGAGCCGATTGCTCCATGTGGGTCGATTGCAAATTCGCTTTTCAATGATACCCTAAAAATCATCAGACCTCCTGAGGGCGAGGTTGGTTTGCCAAACACAGGAATCGCATGGCCTTCTGATAAGCAAGTGAAGTTCCGGAATCCTCCAGGAAACTTAATAAAAGCTTTGGAAGGCTTCACTCAACCGAAAGCATCGGGAAAACCTGTTTGGCGATTAAATCTACGTAATCCAGATAACAATAGTTTTCAGAATGAAGATCTCATCATTTGGATGCGTACAGCAGCGCTACCCTGTTTCCGAAAATTGTACCGCCGCATAGATCACTCAAGAAAGCGATTCGAGGACGGTCTTTACAAAGGAAATTATACGTTGAAAGTCAACTATACGTATTCCGTATCTGACTTTAATGGAAGTAAAAAGTTGATATTATCAACAACATCTCTGTTGGGCGGGAAAAATCCATTCTTGGGTATTGCCTACATTGTATTCGGAAGCATCTGCCTTCACTTAGGCATTGTTCTACTCGTCATACATAGCAAATGTAGTAAAAACACGGACATGATGAATGTCAACCCAGGAACTGCCTATTCATAAGATATATCGAGTCCTCCTAAGATCAAGTAACGGGCGTTAATTAACTGAACCCAGTATACTGAAAAAACAAGAAAAATGCTTACAGCAAATTTCAATGTTAGCTACCACATAAACTAAAGTATTTTCACACACCCTGAACTTTCCCGCGTACGATTCCGTTCTGGCAATATAATCTTCCAAAATAATATGATGTAAATCTTACAATAATTTATAAATAGAATTCGATTTTCTTCTTGGTACTATTCAAAGAAAGATTGAAAATATTTTTTGTTACGTAAAATAAATTTATATAAGCACGAACTATTTCACTAGCCGACACACTTTTATTATTGTATGTGTTTATTATGTTGAAATTGTTGGATATGGAAATGAGAAATAATTTTATGATGACGATTTATTGAATTCTGGTTAGTGATATTTTTTTCATACGACTGGAAAATATTTCCGATATTTGTGACGAAAGCCTTTTTATATATTTTGTACAAAACTGACTATATTTACTAGATGAGCAGTACATGTATTTAATATTAGAGAAAATAAAACTTATGAAAAGAAAAAAAATTTGGTGAGAGAATTGTCCAGTATTCAGCAATTTATCTACTGTCCATAATCACACAAAATCAGTATTGGCTTTTCCCAACGGCTGAAATACGACAAAAGCCATAATAATGTCTCGCGACCACATCCCCGAAAAATAGTAGTTTGAAATTTAACTATATGAAATCAAATGGTGACAATTATAATAACCTCGTACGACCTAATGGTCAAATGGCTGGTTCCTAAGATTAATAAGAACTGGATGGGCTAAGCTCATATAAAATGCATGAGAGAGCATGCGACCGGTTTCTGCTCTCTCCCAAGTGAACAGTCTGTCATTTCCTCCCCTTCTGCCTCTTGCTGGTCACTTTCTTGTTCCAAAAGCTGACTAAGTGCGAACTGACTGTCAAGTTGACTGACGCAAATTGGACGCCGAATTGGCCAATTTGCAAGTTTCGTCGCGAGTTTTATCCGATATTAAAACTGTGGAAAGTGTTCGCGATCTAAATTCGTTCCAAGTGTTTAAACATTCGATTGGAGTTTGTGATTCAAGTTACTTTAACGTGTGACACTGTGTAATTAACTTAGAATTTCAAAATGAACTGTGTAGTGCCTTCGTGAAAAAATCATAGTGGAAAAGGATCTGTACGTGTTTTCTTTCACAAGTGAGTAGTTATTATATTAATGCTTTGCATGTTTTTCATACAATGCTGAAGGTTTTTCAAATAGAAAGCAAATTTTTGGTATTGTATGAAAATTTGTTTACGTTGAGCAGCAGCCATGTTTGCTTGTGCAATTTGGCTCTCTCTAAGGTTGTAAACAAGAGCGTAGCAGTAGGAAAAGTGGTCGCAGGGGTTGTTGCAACCATATTGTCACGTGGCTGTCCACTCCAGTATTATTTAATTACTCAATGGCTGGTTCAATCATAACCGTGAACATAACAATAAATCAGACAAGCAAAACAAATTGAAACCAACACACAATTCAATAGTAGACAATCTATAAATGAATTGTGTGAGAAATCGTAAGCAAAGCGAGAGTCACAGAAAAGTGATCAAACCACTCAAATGACAACAGATCTGCGAAATCGTTTGAATGCAAAAAAAGAAGCAAAAGCAGATCCGACTACAACACATACATATTGCTTCACGTGCAATATTATCGCAAAATATGAAAAATTGACGCCGGGAAAATTGAATTTGCAGGCACAGTTGCAGCGTTGTTACCAAACAACTATCGTCACCTACTTCCCCCACAACATGGCAAGGCTTACGGGCGAAGGGGACTTGCATATTTGAATCTTCGCATGGCTGAAGATCAAATATAAAATTGAGAAGCAATTGCATGGGTAACGGGAAAGTGCAATAGAAAACAGGAATGGGCCGCTAGTTGAGTTTTTAGACAGGGAAATGAAAGTCAACGAGCGGGAAATACGAAGGAGTCTAGGAGTTCCGCAAGAGACGTACAATGAAAGATTTAGAATTGGGAAAAATATTTGGCCGTCGTGGTATATTCGAGAAGTAAAGATTGTCCGATTGGTGAAGGAATTTTCACGACGGAGTTCGTACGGAAAATGGCGAAAAATAACTTCCATCCCTCATGAATTATTGTTAGTGGTTCTCGTATTTCGTGATCGTTTCAGTATGAAAATGCTAAAAATTGCGGAAAAATCGTCCGCGGATACCGAAAAGTGCTTGACTTTTATGCATGTGATTCGCACGGGGATTGTGTATTTGGTCGTGGCGTGCTTGAGTTCTGATTGAAACCATCGCGATATCGTCTGGGATCTGGATTTTGCATTGATAGTCATTGGGGAAAAAAAAACAAAATTGTATTCAGCCGACCGAGGAGTAAAATGAGTTAATTTGGATGGATTTATCAGTGATATAGCATAAAAGGCAGTGAATTATCGCGCATTTTGTGAAGTAAATGAGCGAATAAATCGGATCATAAGCAGTTGATGGCTCCGACGGCCAATTTTCGACTGGAAAGTGCGCCTCACGGCTAGTGATTTGTCGCAGAAAAGGTTATTGAAATATAGACTGCAACAATGAGTAGAATTCTTAACCAAAGAATTGTAAAGAAAATCTAATCGGTGAACACTTATTCATTCCATATAATCCACTTAATAATAAAAAGTTTAATAAAAATTCGTTGCCGTCATATTCTTTAACGGTTCTTTTGAATACCAGTTTTGACGGAAAGCCAAGCAGGCATTTTGAAAAGTGAAGTGTATTGCCTTCAACCGAATACAAAGGAAGAAAGAAAAGCTATAATAGAAAAACCTTCACCTACTTAATATTCAATGATGATTGGAAGTGCTAAAGAAAGAAATTTAATGAAATAGTGTTGCCATCTCCAACTGCCGGGGTTCCATTAATCTGTGGTGGAAGAATAAATGATTTAGTATGTGTTTTTAATTTAGAAGGAAGTGCGTTCACAGTCGGGAACGTGGTGGATTATTTTAAAAATAGTTAATTTATTAAATCAAATCCCATTTTTGAATCGTTAAAATTTAAAGTTCGTGATATAACTACCAACTGACTGATCGCAAACCTCCAAATTTACCGCAATAACTGTGATAGGAGTTCCTGAACAGCGTGGAGCCAGCGCAGAATCTCAATCTTAGAGCAATAACCTGGCTTCAATTCATTGCACTCACCTATAATCAATTAAATAGTGAAATTTCAGCCTTCTGAATTTTAATGAATGGTTCTCGAGTCTAAAGGAAAGAAAAATCTTAATTTAAAGTTGAAACCAAAAATTAATCCTCAATTAGGAATATTCACCACATCACCAGTAGGCGCCCGACGAGGTTGTTGATGAGTACCGATATTTTTTGCTTGAAATTGTTTTATAATTGATAATTTTTAAATTGTTTAATTCATTTTTTTTTATATATAATTGAGAAATTTTCTTTTTTTACGCATGTGTTTAAGATTCTTTTCTTTGCGTTACTGGATCAAAGGTTCTTTCCTTTATTGAATTTTTTTATAATTGATAATTTTTTAATTGTTTAATTCGTTTTATTTTAAAGGGGTATCGGTTAATTGCGTTTGTTTTTCGAAAATTGAAGCTTTATAGTGAAAAATTGTTACAAATTTAATATTCAAAGTATTGTCCATCAATAGCTATATCTTTTTCCCATTTTCACGTATCCCCTCTCTGAAATATTCGGCCGGCTTCTCCGCTATCCACCAATCGATCCAATTTTTGACTTCTTCAAACTTGGAGAAGTGCTGGTCAGCCAGGCCATGTTGCATTGATCGGAAGAGATAGTAATCGGATTGCGCAAGGTCTGGACTATACGGTGAGTGAGGTAGGACATCCCATTTGAGCGCTTCAAGGTAGGTTTTGACGACCTGTGCAACATGTGGCCGAGCATTGTCATGTTGCAAAATTATCTTGCCGTGCCTTTGTTCATATTCTGGCCATTTTTCACGCAGTGCTCGGCTCAAACGCATCAATTGCCGTCAGTAGACTTCCCTTGTGATTGTTTCATTCAGTTGCAACAGCTCATAATAGATCACACTCAGCTGGTCCCACCAAATACACAGCATAACCTTCAGGCCATGAATATTCTGAACGGCTGTCGATGATGATGCATGGCCGGGGTATCCATTCGTTGCCCGACGTTTTGGATTATCGTAATGGACCCACTTTTCATCGCCAGTGACAATTCGTTGCAAAAAACTTTCTTTTGTGCCGTTGAAGCAGTTTTTCACACGCGAAAAATCGGCGTTCGACGTCTCTTGGCTTCAATTCATACGGCACCCAATGGCCAACTTTCCGGATCATTTTCATTGTTTTTAAGACGATCGGAAATGGTTTGTTGAGCAACGCCAAGTAATTTTGCAAGCTTTTCTTGCATTTGGGATAGATCTTGGTCGAGCAATGTCTCCGATTCGTGATCTTCGAACTTTTATGGTTGTCCGGGCCGTTCATCATCTTCCAAGTCAAAATTGCCACTTTTAAACCATGCAATCCACTTTTGGCACGTATGTTCAGCTAGGGCATACACACCATACACTTTCACCAAAATACGATGAGTTTCAGCAGCCTTTTTCTTCAATGAAGAAGTACTCCCCGCAAAAACATGCTTTTCGGTACAAAATTCAATATTTTCAGAGTAAAAAAAGTATTGTTACTTACGCTTCAGCTAAATGACATATACTGGCTCTGAAACTAAATGACAGTAGCTTTCCAACAAATATTTGGAAAGGTGAATCACTGGAATAAAAATCAAGTTACGCCATCTGTTAGAAAACCACACGAATATCCCTATTATATATTTGAGAAATTTTCCTTTTTGTATGCATATATTTAAAATTCTCTGCTTTGATTTATTTGAGTAAAGAGTCCTTCCTTTTATTGATTATCTTAAAAGTGTTTTTTTTTGTTCATATGTTTTATTATATCCTTTTTTTGAAAATGCGTGTGCCAAGGTAGGTGCGGTAAAAGTAATTGCTGTAGATTGCTCGAGCTTCAGGGATTGCGAACGATGGGTTGTCATGGACGGTAAATTAACAGACGTGATATCTGTTAAGAAAGTTAAGGGGAAAAGGGAGTTGGAAGTTTGGCTATTGTTTAGTGAAATTTTAAAAACCGAATAATAATGGATTATTAAGTGGAACCCAATCTTCGGTCTTTCCATTTCGTTTTTACTGGGTTGGGTATAGGAACCGCAACGATGGTAGGCTGCTCGATAAAGAGAGGCTATCCATCGGGTGCGTTCCACCGATTTGCTGCTTTGAGGAGCTCTTGCCGGATGGAGTGGCCTTATGCTTGCGTGCCCTTTAATGGTATAGGGTTATGTGATTTGATCACATAATTCTATGGCACAAATTGGTCACGTCTATATTTCTCTTTTGACGGGAAAGTTCGTATAAATAATGTTTGTGTAAGTTTTCCACTCAAAAGTGAAATATGCGAACGGGGCACCACATCCATCCGAATGCCCCACTTTTATTTGTGGGCCATAAGAATCGTCGGGTAACAATGAAGTCTCCGCAAGTCCGTCCGTTTTTGCAGCATAATTTGTTTTTCAAAGATCTTAGCAACTATTAGCTAGTTACATATATTTTTCGACTTCGATCGACTGTTTCTGTGAACCGAGAATTCGTGAATGAGAAATTCTTGTGTAGTGGGTGCTTGTGTTGGGGGGAAAGAACCTGCCCCATGACGCCGCAACGCTAGCTTGCCAGCGCATTCTCGCGTCTCCAGACAAGGCCAATCTCGGTGGATCTTACCATCCGCTGAGGCAGACCATCGCTGCAGTCCTTAACGGACATTTTTATACCTGCCTTTCACTACGCAATGCCAGGCAGCCTTTGAGACCTTGAAGGAGAGGCTATCTGAATCACCTATGCTGACATATCCAAAACCCTACAAAATGTTTGTAGTTGACACCGATGTAAGCAACGGTGGGATTGGAGCTGTACTCTTCCAGCAGATCGATGGCGAAGAAAGAGTCCTCTCGCATTACAGTCGAGTTCTCTCAAGGGATAAGAGGAACTTCTGCGTGACCAGGAAGGGGCTATTGGTCATAATAGAGGCAACCAAGCAGTTCCACAAGTACCTATATGGCCAGAAATGTGTTCTTCGAACGGACCATGCATCGCTGAGATGGCTGCATAACTTCAAAATCGCTGAGGGACAAGTTGCGAGATGGATCGAAAGATTGCAGTCATACGACTTCATAATTGCTCATCGGCAGAGTGGAATTCATGGGAATACTGACGTCCTATCTCGTCGTCCATGTCCAGCTAACTACAAGCATTCCAGACGAATTGAAGAAAAGGAGCCGCCCGTTGATCTGCAAGTGATATCGGCAGAATTCAATGTAGGTTGGTCATTGGAGGTGATTAGAAATGCCCAGCTAGCCTATGGAGACACCAGACCATTACTCGTATGGACGAAGACAACTGGGCGATCTGAGTGGAAGGACGTTTCGATGCATGGCGCCACTCTGAAAATGGAATGGAACTACCTTAAAGTAGAGTGTGGTGTACTCAAGCGAAAATGGGAAACGGCCGATGGCAGCTCCTGTAGGATGCAAACTGTACATCGCATCCAAGATGTGGTCAAGGTAATGCATGAAGGATCCTCGGGAGGCCGCCTTGGTGTTAACAAAACCCTAGCGAAATCGCGGGAAAGGTTTTACTGGCTCCACGCTTGAAAGGACGTAGATGACAACGACTCAGAGGACAAATGCAAACCAATAACATGGAGCTACTGTTTGAAAAGATTGTTGTTGACATCGCAGGACCCTTTCTTGAATCCTAATGAGAAAATCAATACACGCCGGTTGTGGCCGATTATTTCAGCAATTGGCCCAAGTTCTACCCCATTCCCAACCGGGAAGCAACAACTGTAGCCGAACAGCTAGTGTTAAATTGGGTTAGTACGTATAGTGTACCTTGCGAACTACATCCGGACCAAGGTTGAAACTTTGAGTCACTAGTTTTTGGCGAAATGTGTGAGGTGCTGGGAATACAGAAAACTTGGACAACACCACTGCATCCCCAATCCGTTGGGGTAGTCGAATGTTTCAACAGCACACGCAATAAACACCTGGCTGGAACATTCCACTATTCTTGATAGCGTATAGAGCTGCTGAACATGCATCGACGGACAAAGCCCCAGCCAAAGTCATTTTTAGGAAGATTATTCGTCTGCCGGCTGATGTGAAGTTCGAAACACCCCCTGAGAAAACTCAAACGATCTCAGAGTACGCAAGTGAGCCAAGGGAACGTGTAGTGAATAGGGTAAGTATACATGTCCGTAAAGGACTGCAGCGATGGTCTGCTGCCTCGGCGAAGGAAGATGTTGATATCCGCTGAGAATGCCCATGTCTGGGGACGTGTGAATGCGCTGGCAGGCTAGCATTGCGGTGTCGTGGGGCGGGTTCGTTCCCCCAGCGCAAGGACCCACTTCAAAAGAATTTCGCATTCACGAATTCTTCAGTCTCAACAGAAAAGGCGACCGAAATCGAAACTACAAAGAGGGAAAAATTGCTTGTTCAAAGAACAAGTTGAAACAAACCAAAACAGATGGACTTAGGGGAACTTCGTCGTTACCCGGAGATTTTCATGGCCCACAACCAAGAGCGGGATAACCAGATGGTGGTGGTGCCCCCTCGCACCCGCCTAACCGGCTCAAGATCCAAAAATATTGCAGTGGCCATATATTTCCCTTCTGAGTGGAAAACTCATACAACATAACTTGTATGAGCCTCCCCATCAGAAAAGAGATATAACGGTGACGAATTTATGTCATAGGGTTATGCGATCGGATCACATAACCCTATGCTATGAAAAGGCACGTTGTCTCGAGGCCATTCAACCCGCGAGAGTCCCTGAAACAAAACAAGGTTAGAACGTGCCCGATGGCTAGCTCATTTTTGGTGGGGAAAGCCTTCCACCGTACCGGGTCCTATACCCGGTCAGCTTTGATGAAAGGAAAGACCGACCGTTCTCTTTCTCTCTAACTAAACATTTTTATTTCTGTTATCTTTAGACTTCATTGTATCAATTTTTACAATAGCACGAATATTATGTATGATTGTATTCTCTTTCGATAAAGTATATGAAACACAATTCACAAAGGTGAAATTAATCGTGAATGAATCACCTCCCCTTTTCTTTTAAAAAAAAACTAGAAAACTTAGGTATTATTATGCGAAAAGACGAAAAATTTAAGGAACATTTAGAAGAGCTAGAATATTATATAAAAAAACCGACAAAAATATTTAAGAAAAGCTCAAGGAAATAAATAATTGTATCAAAAAAATTTAAGAAAAAATTCACGGAAACTAAGAATTGTAGAAAAAGGAAAAAAATTTAGAAAAAAATTGAGAAAATCAATAGTGATATAAAAAACAACAAAAGGGTACTCACCTAGCCTTTTCGACGAGCGCTCGTTGACGAGGTGGGCAGGTCCTGGAAATTTCTTCTAATTTATTTTATTCTATCAACTAATTCATTAGATTATAAATTTGCGGCACGATGATCTCAGAATCTTCCCTAGTGTAATCACTCATCCAATAAATTTAACAGTTCGTCAATGTGATTATTTCGATAAAACAAACGCATTAAAACGCTCCTTTGGTGTAATTCATCCGTTCAGAACGAAACGAAAAATTATAAACAGCAGCACCACCGTTGGATTTTGACATAATAATGAGGCAGATGTTGTAAATATAGTGTCATTCTTCCATGATTCGTGGAACGCACCATCACTTGTATCAATCTCTATGATGATCCCTAGTCGGGACACTATGTACAACATACAACGTGAAATGTTTTCAATGGAGATCACAACAACTATCGCGCGATTCGCTTAATTTCGTCCCACTAACTGCACACATAACTTTCAACCATTGCTCAACAAATATTAATGTTACGAAGCAAACAACTCAAGACTCAAGCGATCGCTCGGGCACCACTTCAAGATCCAACATTCTCCTTGAAGTCAGATTTCGTAGATAGCTCAATCTGAGGTAGAAATCGCCGATCGAAAGCAAGTCCTTCCACCAACAGCAGTCAGTCACAGATGATGATGAGCCGGGCAAATGTATCTTTTTTCGCTTTCAATGCACCAATACTCAAAAACTTCTTCTACTTCCCTAAATCATAATTTTTCTATTCATTTGTAAGCTTCACTAGGCACTCGAAATACAAAACTCTCGTTTAACACTTTGATTTGATGTGGTAAAGATACAAAATTCTTTTGCGAAAAGGAAGCTACAAACGTTCTAGCAAATCCGAACGAAGCGAAAATTCATGCTACAGTCCTCGCAGGGTTCACGAAAAACACCAATCTCGGCCAAATGGGAACGCACAAACAGCAGAAATTGTCTACGAAACATGCCCAGAAATTTAAAACGAAATTTTCGACACTCAAATGTATTATCATTTCGTGAAAATGCTTTCCGACGCGCAATTCTTTGTCTCAACACTCTCCATAATCCGCTACCTCCTCCGTTCAATCCACTTTCTTCCAAGCACTTCTTCATACAGCAAATAATTTCACTTGGCACCAATAGAAGTAATAAAAGATTCTCTGCTTTAAATGATTCGTGCAAGTACGGACACTCTTTCTTAAATTCACTTTCCCGGCGCGGTTTTCGCCCGAACACGCTGTGTGTCGGTTTTCAGCAGACTCCCCTTTTTCAACTTGGATCCGTCCAAAACTTGTCTCTGCTTTCTCATCACGTGCCTATGGTGAAAAGTCTATCAGCTGTCCACCCAGCTGAATTCGAATGCATTCCATCATGTAATGCACCGTTGCCCTGCACTAAGTCAGGGGCTCCACATCCTAAATTGTAATGGGCAGATTCAAATTTTTATAACAAAAACCAAAATTTAACTGTAGTAGGGAAATTTTAACTAAACTAAAGAAATTAAAAATGAAGTAAGGAAATTTAAATGAATTGAAGAAAATTTACATGCAGTGAAGAAATTTACATGAAGGAAAGAAATAGAAATTTTAAATAGTAATGAAAATTTAAATTTTATAGAAAAGATAATTAACGAGAACATTTAAATTTTTATATAGAGGAAAATTAATATCAAGTCACATTTACAAATAATAATAAAAAGAAAAACTATTCTACAAATTACAAGCACAGGGGAAAAAACTTACATATTAGGTCTTTGTAAAAATTTTTTTTACAAAGACCTACTAGTTTCGCGACCTGTCTGTCCGTCTGTCCGTCCGTCTGTCCGTCTGTCTGTGCGTCACAGCTGATTTCCTCAGAAACTGTAGAAGCTAGAATGCTCAAACTTTGTGAAAAGGTCAGAAGTGATGATCTCTCAAAAGTTAAGGCCTTGACAAAAATTTAAAAAATGTTTAAGGGGGGTCGCCCCTAATAACGAATTGGCCCTTAAAAAATTTTTTTAATCAAAGGTAGTCAAGTGCGGTATCAAATGAAAGGTCTTGATTAGAACTTTTAGAATCTGAAATAAAAAAATCATTTGATGAATTAGGGGGTCCACGGGAAGGCAAAATGTACCCAAAATTTGTGCCCCCCCCCCACCCCCCCCTCGCGATTGGACACCTTTCAGCCGAAAAATCTGAAAATTATCACGAATGTGGACCTTTATGAGTACAAGGGCAACAAATACCTTAGAAATCGAAATTCGCTCAACTTTGTTAATAATAGTATGATTTGTAGATTTTACATTTTTGCCCATAAAATCAAAACGGTAACTTTAAACTTCTTGAAATTTCGCAATTATATAGACTGGCATAAGATATATATGTTCACAAAATTTAATTGAGATCGAATCATAATCAAGTGAGATATAGCCATTTCAATTATATGGAATTACAACAACGATAACACGTGTTTATGGTTCATATAGGGTTTTCCAATAAGAGGTGTTATTTTAATATTAAAAGAAAAATGCCATTTTTTAAAATAAATGATCGGATGTTTAGTTCATTATAAAGAAGAATATATGCCGTTAATAGCATTAACTAACATTGGGCAAATAACCACTACGACACGCTTACAGGACCATATCCTCTTCATGAAATTTTCCATAACCAAATCGGAAAGTGGCTGCCCTATGTCCTCGATAGCCTCACGAATTTCATCTTTGAGATCTTGAATTGACGCTGAGCTATTGGCATAGGCCTTCTCTATCACGTGGCTCCAAAGGAAGAAGTCGCAAGGTGTTAAATCAGAAGATCTATTCAAAATAACACCTCTTATTGGAAAACCCTATATATATATTTAAAATTGACTTAGGTACTTTTATTTTCTTTCAATTTTCATGAAAATTAAAGGAATAGTGTTTAACTTGAACATGTTCAATCAGCCGAGCATTCAGAAAAATCATTTAAGCTAGATTAAAATGGCGGCTGCACTGTGCTTATGAAAGAAACTGTGCATCTTTTGTATAAATTTGAACAATTTCATATCTAAGTATTGGATGAATAATTCAAGTTATCGATTCACGCCATTAGAAAACTTGCTTCTAACCCTAGGATGTTTACAAAGACCTTCTGGTAGGAGCACTCTCCTGCTTACTCAACTTGTTTTTATTTCAAATCTGCCATTACAATTTGGATAGGAGATAGGAGGGTTTTGGAGCAGTTTGCTAGTATAACTGCTCGATTACTACAAACGGTTGAACCAGATACATAAGACAGTGCGAAAACTCCTCGAATCGGCTACTGACCGTATGAAGACCAGGTATGATCTAAAGGCAAACTCTACTGGCTTCCAGCAAGATGACTGGATGTGGCTATATAACCCACAACGGCGGAAGGGTAGGGTCTCCCAAGTTGCAGCATAATTGGGATGTCAAATTCAGCTGGATTAGAATAAATTTCCACCATGCCTTACTTGCTGATCACGACAGCTAAAATAAAAAATTGTAGTGGATGGAGCTGTTAATCAGGGAAATATAACAAAAAAAGTACATATACATATATATATATATATATATATATATATATATATATATATATATATACATATAATATATCTATATATATATACATATATATATATATATATATATATATATATATATATATATATATATATATTATATATATATATATATATATATATATATATATATATATATATATATATATATATATATATGTATATATATATATATATATATATAGGGTTATCCCTTTTACGCTTGGGAAAATAAAGCTTAAGAAAATACATAAAATATTCAGATAGAAACAAGATTTTTTATTCAATATAAAGATTAAACCTTGCCATTTTACATGAAATACAACATCATTCAAATGTTGTCCACGGGACCTCTTACAGGCCTCAATCCTTTTGAGATAATTTTCAATTATTTTTCGGCACATTTCCGGCAATATCTTGGCCATAACTTCACGATATTTGGTTTTCATTGCTCAACATTTTGAGGATTGTTCGCGTAAATACGACCTTTTGCATAGCCGCATAAAAAGAAGTCCAAATGTGTTAGGTCGCAGGATCTTGCAGGCCAATTGACATCACTCAATCTCGAAATTACGCGTCCTGCAAATGCCTCTTGCAAAAGTGCTCGATTAGCCTATGTTGTGTGTCTTGTGGCTGCGTTCTGTTGGAACCACATGTTCTCCAGATCATAATCTTCAATTTTTCTCCAAAAATAATCGGTTCACATCCGGCTATAGCGGTCAGAATTGACTGTAATGGCTCGTTTTCAAAAAAATACGGGCCAATGACACCACCAGACCATAATGCACACCAAACGGTCACTTTTTCCGGATGCAAAGGCCTTTCCCCCCCCCCCCCCCATATGTGGCAATTCTGTTTATTTACGTAACCACTGAGTGAAAAATGAGCCTCATCACTAAAGCGAATTTTGTTCGAAAAATCGTTATCAATGGCTTGTTGTTTCCACCCAATTCGCATACATTCTGCGTTGTGTATGGTCTTGAGGCTCAAGTTCTTGAGTGAGTTGGATTTTGTATGGATGGAGATGCAAATCCAAATGCAAAATCCACCACAATCAGCCGTAAGACAAGCCCAAATGTTGAGCACGTCGAGGAATCGACGAATTCGGGTCTTCCTCAACACTTTGAGCAACGACAGCTATATTTTCAGCAGAACAAATGTTGCGATGATGCACAGTCCTTGCAGTATCAATAACCGATCCAGTCTCTTCAAATTTTCTCACTAAGTTTGAAATTGTTTGCTATGTAGGTCGATTATGTCGACTGTAATCGGCTCGTAAAGCCCTAAATGTTGATACAGGAGAAACACAATTTTTATAATAAATTTTAATAATTTTAACGCGTTCTTTGACTGTTAAACGATCCATATTTTTAAATGGCAAACCTTCAGCTTAAAAACATGCTTTAAATGACACTTAATTCTGACAGATGTTAAATGGCAGGGTTATACTTTCCTACCTCGAAATGGATAACCCCGTATATATATATATATATATATATATATATATATATATATATATATATATATATATATATATATATATATATATATATATATATATATCCATATATATATATATACATATATATATGTACACATATATATATATATATATATATATATATATATATATATATATATATATATATATATATATATATATATGTATATACAATACATATAAATGTATGCATATATCTCTATATGTATTTATACATACACAATATACTTTCAACTTGGAAATCGTTGAACGTGTTTCGCCGTGTGCTCTACTGATTTACTCTGTTTAACCTCGAAATTTTTTTATAATTAAATCGTTTTTTGTTCTCATCACTTCTGTTTACTTTCGGTGACTTTCATCGCGAGTGTGGATGTGTAAAGATATTCCCTGCATTTTATTTTGAATCTGAAAATACTTTTTTCTTTTTGTGTAGTGAAAAATTGATTTCAACTTTTCGTAAAGTGATTTCAACTTGTGGCAAAGTGAAAAGGTGATATTTAATCTCAGCATTTTATTTATTGGTGAGTAATTGTGCCAATTTAATTATTTGCTCCTTGTTATGCAATTTAACATTATAAAGCACAATTTTTTTGGGGTTAAGCCTTAATATAGGTAATTCTTCATACTGTAGAGACTTAAGCTTTTGGTTGTTTTATCTTCCCCCTGAGATAGGCAATCCTTCATATCGTGGAGACTTTTTTGTAATTGGTTCTTGTTTGGACTATAGAAGTACAATTACAACTTTTAATCCTACAATTCTCTATCATCATACATAATTTTGAAACACCGAAAAAAAATATATATATAATTAAAAAAAAATAATAAAAATAATAATTATAATAATAATACAAAAATAAAAACTGGTGGACTTGGGATACATTAGAACTACAAAAAAACACAAAATTTTTTAATTATATTCACTAATAATTTTCAATTTTTCGCATTAAAAATGTCCTGCTGTGCGACCAAATGCCACGATTCTGATGATAAGTCCCCTTTTGTGCTATGTTTTGGCCTCTGTGAACGGTCTTATCATTCGGGTTGCGTAAACATCAAAGGTATGTTGCCGACGTTATAAACAAACCGGACAATGGCGTCCACTGGTACTGCGAGACGTGTAGACGTTATTCAAATTCAGCCTACGTTTCTAGGCTCCGCATGGCTAGCTTAACGGTTAAATCTTTATGTGATGTGTATTAACCGAGCTGTTAAAGGGTTAAAGAAAACCCCAAAATGTCCCAGATCAATCGAAACGATCGAACCGGTACGAGTGCAGATTGAATCGGAACAATTCCCGATTGATCTAGCACAATTTGCAATCGAACCGGTTTGAGATTGATCTGGTACGACGAAATACCTCGGACATGGCAGTTGTCATTTGGAGGGAGGAGACTGGCGGGAAACCTACAGGTGGGAATGATTGCTGTGCGGACTAAAGTTCAGGAACCCACGTCAAGTAGGAGTTTTGCTTGGGCGGACGGAGGAGTCTGTTTTAATCGCCACACGTTGCGCACGTCGGAGGAAACGCGCCGACAACGAATTAACGTGATCATCATTTTCGCGGTCTCAAGTGCTTTCAATTGTGTACACAATTGTGCAGGCAATAATTGTCTGTCGATAAATCGCGGATAGTGGAAATCAGTTTGCATTCACACAAAAACGAACGGATCTAAGTAGACAGTTAGCATATGAAAGCGGCTTGATTTGCATTCAATCTGAATTTGAATTTTTCCATAATCTCGGTTGAAGATTTCGTTTTCAATCCACTGGTCAGCATCTTCACGGGCCATTAGTAGATATGTTCGAGGAGGGTAAAAAAAAAATACCGCTAAGATATATATCACTTGAAAGCCTATCACAACCAACGAACCAACCTCTCGTTTCGAGAAGAAAATTCGTATATTACTGAAAGTTTAGTGCAAGTTGTAAAGTTACAGTAAATTAATGACACTCGAATTACATAAGTAATTTTTGCCCATAATGCTCAATGTGAACGGATAAAAGTCCTCAAATTACATCCACTCAGATTGGAATTTTCAACTTTGATTTCGACTACGAGATTTAAATGCGCATATGTGCAAGTCATAAACAGTTAATATTACATTGTAAATATTCTGGATTCTTCCGGCCTGGTGGTTATAAACCATTAATCTTTTTATTCTGGCTGTTCTTAAATCAACAATACAGTGGAATTTATATCACACTTTGCTGCTCGGTTACATTCTTACAGAATCGAAATTACAGGACCATCTGCATCGTCGGCGAGCGTTCGGAAGACCATGCGGGTGAGTACCCTCTTATTGCATCATATATACTCGTACATACATTTCGTTTGCATGTTCCTTTTTCATTTTTAAAATATTGCAAAAACAAAGCCTGATAAAAATACAAAAAATTCACTAATAACGTTGAAAATTATCGAGTATATACATTACGCCTAACACTGGAATTACATCTTGAATGTGTAAACGTAGTTGCAATAAGTTTTTATGATAAACAAAATATTATAATAGGAAAGTGAATGCGCAGCATTTATGGAAAATGTTCGTTGTTCTGTAAACATAAGAATTCGTCGCTGATCCCATTTCAGCTAGTTAATTAAAAGAGTTATAAACAAATTAAGAAAAAAAAAAATCAATATAAACACAATTGTAATAGTGCTAAAAAGTCTTGAAAATATTTAGTAAAACAATTTAATAATTAACACAAACTTTAAATTGATTTTTACACAGAGCCTTAGCATCAAAATTAAATGATTTGTAATATCGATTTTATATAACTAAAAATATATATTAAAAGCATTAATGGTAAAAGTAAAAATATATTCGACTCAAAGTAAATAGAATAATACCAAATTGAGGGAAGGTGTTGTATTCAACTTAACCAGGAATCAAACACTTCATGGAGGAAATACCGAATTTTGTGGGTACATGTTTTGAAATTTATTTTATGTGCATGGTTGCCGCTGGCATTTTTCCCGTAACGTAATTTGATGTTTAATAGTAAGAATTTTGTATCAGATGAATAAACGAAAAATAATTTAAATTTAGATAATCAAATGCAAAAACCGCATAAAAGAATATTCACAAGGAACTTAGAAAAAGTAGAAATGATAAAATAGTTTGATGGAAATGATAAAACAAAAATATATTTGATTTTGGATCATGAAAAATTTTAAACTTATAATTAAATAAAATGATAAAACGTTCAATAGGATAGGCATGTTTGAAAATTATTTAGACCAAGAATTTCAAATCAGCGTTTGATCTATAATAAGTAACATCCGTTACACGCGTTTGGATAAAATACGAACGAAAAGATTATTTTAATTACTTCGAATTCACGTTATAAATTGGAATGGATGAATGTATATAAATATTTCCTGTAGTAATTTCTTGAAAAAAAAAAATTAAAATTGGTATTTCTAATATCCTACATGTTCGATTATTTTTTTGTGAAGAAATGGAGATGCTTCATTAAAGGTGAAACCATCGGTCTTTCCTTTCCCAAATACTGACCGAGTATAGGACCCGGTACGGTGGCAGGCTGCCCCCCAAAAACATGAGCCAGCCGCCGGGTACAGTTTAATCCTTTGTTTTCTCGTTGTTTCAGGTGACGTCGCGGGTTGAGTGGCCCAAGCAGAGTGCCTCTTTATGGCATAGAGTTATGCAATCAAATTATATACTCGTAATTCTATTGCATAAATTGGTCACCGGGGTACTCCCCTTCTGATGGGAAAGTTCATGCAATTCAAGTTGTATGAGTTTTCCACTCAGAAAAGGAATACCTGGCCACTGCAACAAAATATATATGGATTTATTCTGGTTGGGTGGGTGCGAAGGGGCTCCACCATCACCCTTTTGCCCCTCTTTCATTTGTGGGCCATGAACTTCGTCGGCTAAGGACAAGGTTACCCCCAAGTCCGCCTTTCTTCTCAGGTTCCTCTTGTTCTCGAAACAAGTACTATCTCCCTCGACGTAGTTATCTACACTTTTTGCGACTTCGGTTGCCCCTGGATCTCCAGCAGTGAAATTCGTGAGTGCGAAATTTTTTTGTAGTGGGTCCTCGTGCTGGGGAAATGAACCCACCCCACGACACCGCAATGCTAGCCTGCCAGCGCATTCACGCGTCTCCAGACGAGGGCATTCTCGGCAGATACCGACAACTTCTTCTGCCGAGGCAGCAGAACATCGCAGCAGTCCTTTACGGACTTTAGAAACTCCTAAATTCACTACAGATGAACTTAGTGCTTGGCACAATAAATGTTCAGTTGCGTGTGATGAGATTGCTCCCTTGCTCCAGTTTTTTGAGACTATATCTGCGCATTCTCTAACTGTGACGAGCCTGGATACTCGCGATGTGTTACAGCCTTCCGAACCAGATCTTCCTTCATCGGGGGAGAATACTAAAATAACGTTTGATGAAATAATTGAAAATATATTTCTACTTTGCAAGGAAAAGTCTTTTATGACAGTATTAAGGCGCGATTAACACTTGCATGTCAAAGTCACAGAACGTAGAGAGTTGAAGTTGATAGGGAGTGGTCAAGCTCAGAAAAAGTCAAGACAGAGTTGAATAAAGGCGCGAAATTCGAATTATGATTTTAACATTCTCCCTGAATTCAAGCCTTATTTCATTAATTACATAATAACATACATGATATAGATCAATGATTATTTATAACAATGAGTTATGCAAGTACATGCCAAGTTTAGACCTTATAAAATGAAATTTATCTTTTGACAATCCTTTTGTGAATATATCGGCAAACTGAGATTCACTGCTTACAAACTTCAATACGATTATTTAAAAAAAATATTTTTCCATAATGAAGTGATATTCAATGTCAATGTGTTTGCACCTCTTGTGAAAGTTTATATTTTTAATAACACTGATGGCACTTTGATTGTCTAAATGAAGACATATTGGGTCCTGTTTATATTCACCACTTAGCAATTGTTTTATCCACATTGCTTCTTTAGTGGCGGCACAAGCTGCCATGAATTGAGCTTCAGTTCTCGACAGAGCCACAGTTTGTTGTCTTTGACTCGACCAAGTCACGGCTGCCCCATTCTTGAAGAAAACATAGCCAGTGACGGAACGACGTGTGTTCAGATCGTTTGCATAGTCAGAATCGCTGTAGTCAATGACTTCAGAAGCTTCTGGTGTATGTGAGTAGCATAGTTCATACTTTTTAGAGCCTTTTAAATATTTAAAGATCCGTTTGACTGCGTTCCAGTGACTCTGGTTGTAGCAATTGAGGAATCTGCTCACCAAACTGACTGCGAACATTATGTCGGGCCGACTCACTGTAGCCAGATGCATAAGAGTGCCCACAGCTTCTCTGTATGGAATGTTCTTCTCGTACTCTCCATCTCCCTTCTGTAGCTTCATGTGAGGGTCGACTGGAACAGTATTAGGATTAGCATTATTCATCTCAAATCTTTTTAATATTTGTCCTATGTATCTTCTTCTTTTATACGGAATACCCATTTGCATCCAATTGCTTTGGCATTTGGGGGTTTTTCTAACAATGTCCATGTGTTGTTCTTCTGTAGAGCATCCAGTTCTTCAGTGATAGATTTTCTCCATTTTTCTTTGTTTACCGATTTTATAGCTTCGGTGTAAGTCGTAGGCACATCTGACAGTACCTCTTCGTGATGACACAGGTAAGTATTTTCTACGGAATCATCTAGATTAGTCTTTTCCTTATTTTTCTTTCTTGGTCTCAGGGTGATTTTGCTGACTGGAGGACTATCAAGATCAATGCTGGTGTCCGGAATGTATTCACTGTCTGAAGTAGACGGGTTTTCGCGTACAGTGTCATTAGTACTTGTAGTTGAATCCATCTCTGATTCAGAGTTGTTACTATTAACTTCTTCTTTATTTGTTTCAGGTTTCTTCTCAGATATTTCTACGGGAACATAGTCCCTCTTCACGGTAAATTCAAGAAATGTAGCATCTCGACTGTTTACCACTTTTCTTGTGTTTGGTACTATGAATCGGTAGCCTTTGGTATGATCGCAGTATCCAATAAAGATAATCTTTTGTGCCTTTGGATCCCATTTCTTGCGTTTCTCTTTGGGCAAGTGTACCATAGCTTCACATCCGAATATACGCATATGGTTCACCTTTGGCTTTTCACCAGACCACATTTCTTTTGGCGTTTTAAAAGATAAGGACTTCGTTGGAGAACGATTAATTGCATGTGCCACAGTATGTATGGCATCAGCCCAGTACATCTTGGGTAGATTGGCATTTAGGAGCATACACTTTGCTCTTTCTACTAGTGTTCTGTTCATGCGTTCTGTTCATGCGTTCTGCTGTTCCATTTTGTTCAGATGTATACGGTGTGGTCGTTTTATGTACGATGCCAGCGCCTTTTAAATAATCTGAGAATTCCTTGTTGACGTATTCCAAGCCGTTATCTGTCCGAAGGATTTTTATACGAGCACCCAGCTGGTTTTCGACTTCATTTCTGAATTCCTTGAACTTCTTCAGAGCGTCAGACTTGTTTCGGAGAAAGTACACGAACACCTTCTTTGAATAGTCGTCAAGAAATGTTATAAAATATCGGGCACCGCCCATAGTCTGCGTTTCCATTGGCCCACATACATCGGAGTGAACCGTTTCAAGAAGATTTCTAGCCTTGGAGCCTTCACTTTTGAAAGGTAGTCTTGTTTGCTTGCCTTCTGTACATGTTACACATGTGATTGCAGGTGCTTTTGTTGAGAAAACGACATGGTCAGTGTTTTCTGTCATCTTCCGTAGACTATCAAAATTCAGGTGTCCCATTCGTTGGTGCCACAGGTAAAAGTCTGGTTCTTCGACATCAGACATGCATGCATAGCCTTTTCCTGGCATATTCAGCCGGTACATGTTGTTGATGACACTTGCTGTTGCTACTATCTCATTTCTTCTGTTCATAATAACACAGCCGGTTCTGTCAAACTTAACTTGGCCACCACTGCGAATAATTTGACTTACCGACAATAAATTTGTTGCGAGTTTGGGAACACATAATACTTTTGTAAAAAGCACCTTCTTGTTTTGACCTTCGTCCTCATAAACATCTAAGCTCACTTCTCCTGAGCATTGTACGGGTAGTACTTTGTTGTCTGCGACTCTAATTTTCTGTATGGCAGGAGCCGTTACATTTTCAAGCATATTCTAATGTCTTGTCATGTGTGATGATGCACCGGAATCCACGTACCAGGCGTCATCTTGGCTGGATGTTGCCATAAGCACAGCAGTATAGGAAGAACTGCTTGTTTTTCGTTGAATATCCTTCGTCTTGGATTTGCATTCAGAGCTTTTATGGCCATACTTGTTACAAGAGTAGCACCTCAGACCCTTAGTTTGCTTCTTATAATAGTTTTTAAATTTCTTAGTGACTGAGAACACTGTTGAGTCACTTTCTGTTTGTCTAACGTCTTGCAATAGTCTTGATTTCACAGAGTCTGAGGTTGTCTTCATGCTTGAGCTTTCAATAACAATTATCATTGGTTGATAGGATTCTGGTAGACCGGAGAGCAGCATTGTACCCAGCCATTCGTCGTCTACTTGGAAACCAATGTTTCTGAGCTTGTGAGCAGCGCACATAATTTTGCTCACATATTCCTCTACGTTTTGACATGCAGTAAGCGAAGTATTACAGAGATCACGCAGCAGCCCAACACGGCGTGTCAGCCCAGAGTCATCGAATACTTTCGATAACTTGTCCCATACTTGCTGTGCAGTGTTAGCCTCTTGTATGTGCACATAATTTATTCGGTCAACTAGTAGAATTATCTTAGTTTTTGCCCTTGTATCTCGTTTTGTGTCCACTCCGACACCTGTGGCGGGTTCTATGCAGTCCCACAGCTCATCATGCTGTAGATATGTTTTTACAGCAAATCGCCAGGTTGCATAATTATTTCGATCGGTTAACTTTTCAATTAATGCCAATTGATTATTTGCTGCCATTTTTAAGAACTCTTAGTCTAGTGATCACGAGAAAACAGAGAAAACACTTTGCAATTGTTAAATTAGAAGTCACGTTTTTGCGTTTTAGGTTGTGTTCACTATTTTTCACTGTAATGTTTATTCCACTGAAAGTTTTTGCACTGATACTATTTTTGGGCTTTACTGGGCCCATAACCTGATGAAATAATTGAAAATATATTTCTACTTTACAAGGAAAAGTCTTTTATGTCAGTATTAAGGTGCGATTAGCACTTGCATGTCAAAGTCACAGAACGTAGAGAGTTGAAGTTGATAGGGAGCGGTCAAGCTCAGAAAAAGTCAAGACAGAGTTGAATAAAGGCACGAAATTCAAATTATAATTTTAACAATATTAGATACTGCTTCTGCCATAATAACGAGAAGTAAGACGCAAGCTAAACTCGCAACAAAAAACAACGCTAAACTGTTGGCCAGCAATGATTGAGAGGTTATATTTCAATCATCACCTGCGCCCTCATCTTTTCGTCGAAGTGCTATATCGAAAAATTGGCCCACTTCACCCAACACTCTTGTAACGGTTATTCAACCAACGCCAGTAGCTGATGTTTCTCGTTCCGCTGATAATCTGCCAGCACTACAGATAGTTCCATCTCTTCATGTCATGGCACCGCTGAAGCAAATATTTATACCTCGTCTCGCTTATGAGACATCGACGAATGATATTTGTGATTATGTCTCAACGAAATTTGAACCTTCAGTAAAGATCATCAGCTGTCGCAAACTGAGAGAAGACAACATTGAGGGAAGAGTTAACGCTTCCTTTATGCTTACTGTACCGTCAAGCTGCAACATAGTTCTTCAACCAGAATACTGGCTTCCTGGAACATTAATTAAACCGTTTGAGGCAACCAAAAGAAGAAATTTTCGTCGCATATTAAACTCTCTTCCGAAACTTTAACAACCGGTCACCCCACAACTTCTACAAATATTAATTTAAATTTTGATATTCAAAACACTTCTCGTTGCTTCAATCTTTATTATCAAAATGTACGTGGCATGCGAACCAAGCTGGAAGCTATTAAAATTGCCTCTTCCATTTCCGGCGATGATTTCATTTGTTTTACAGAAACCTGGCTAACTCCTGATATCGCCAGCAGTGAATTTTTTCCACTTTATGATGTCTACCGAACTGATAGAGATCGTTTTGTTACAGGTAAATCTGACGGTGGTGGTGTCCTTATTGCTACTCATAAGCCTTAGACAGCAAACTCTGCTCTGACTTTTCACCGTCACTTCCAGTAGAATACATCACTGTCTTAACCAATATCTCTCAAGCCATGAGTTTAGTATTGCTTTGCGTGTATATCCCTTGTAATGCTCCTTTCCGCGTTTACAACCGTTTTTTCTCTGAATTATCTTCGTATTTCTGTAGCATCAACCCTCTATACAATATTTTTATCTGTGGTGACTTTAACGTGGCTTGCCTAAGGTGGGACTCAAGCTCTCATACCCTCTCATCCTTCAATGATCTCTCTATCCTGTTTTCTTCTTTTTTATCACTTTGCTCCGTATCGCAATTAAATATGATCCCAAACGCAAACAATCAACTTCTCGATTTCATCCTTAGTACCAATCCTGCCTCTATCTCCTCGATCACAAAATCCCCCTCCGAATAAGTAAAACCTGATCCCCATCATCCTCCGCTTGAGGTGCGTTTATCTTTTCTTGCTGCAGTCCAAACGCACTCCTTTTTCCCCCAGATTTAATTTCTGCAAAGCCAACTATGCAGCCATTCAGCTTGAGCTGGATAATATTGACTGGAATTCAATGCTACAGAAGCTAGATGTCAATTCAGCGCTATTAACTTTCTATGGGAATCTCAGTAGCATAATTACAAACCATGTACATATCTGCTGTTCCCCTCAGAAAAAGAGCCCCAGCTGGTTTTCCGCTGAAGTCTCAGACGCTCTTTATTTGAAGGACCAGGCGCACAAAAAACTTCATTATTCCAACTCTAACACTGACCTCACCAACTACCGACTGCTTTGTAAAGAAGCCAAAAAAGCGGTTAAAAACGTAATGCGATGTTATTATTATATGATTGAAACATCACTGCAATCTAAAAGTACTAAGCCCTTTTGCACACACATGTATTCTCTGAAAACAACATCCCATATTCCTAATATCTTCTCATGGCATAATTCCCAAGCTTCTGATGAGTAAGCTATCTGTGACGATTTCGCTAAATTTTTTTTCTCCACATTTAAGGTTTCAAACCCCACTATATACTCATCATGTCCTTCCCCTTCCCCTATTATGCATTCTATTGTGACCTCTTCATCGGAAATTGAAAATGTCGTGCTTATCTTTGAAATTAATGGTGGTCCGGGCCCTGATGGAATACCAAATCTGTTCGTTAAGTCATTATCTTCTAGAAGCATGCTACCATCTTTCCGATCCATAAGTCCGGAGATCGTAGTGAAATCTCAAATTATCGTCCGATTTCTTTGCTGTCTTGTTTTGGCAAGCTCCTTGGAAGAATTGTGCATAACAGAATGTACGATGATATCAGTATCCTGTTTGCAAATGAATAACCTGGCTTCATTAAAGGTCGTTCGACAGTAACTAATTTGTTACAACTTACGAATATCATCTCTCTTGCTTTCGACAAGAGTCAACAAGTCGATGTCATATACACCGATTTTGCTAAAGCCTTTGACAGTGTCGATCACGGCCTCTTGGCTAACAAATGATTGTTCCGCGTTTCCGACTCTATCCTCTCTTGGATCTTATCTTTCTTATCCCATCGCTCCTGCACCGTTACATGGAATAATTTTTTTTCATCGGGCTCTTTTAGCTCAAAATCTGGTGTTCTTCAAGGATCAATTTTAGGCCCTTTGCTATTCAACATTTTTATTAATGATCTTCCTCAATGCATGTCTTCTAATTGTCTTCTTTATGCTGATGATTTAAAAATTTATCGTTCCATTAACGCCAGCAAAGATTGCTTATGCCTCCAAAATGATCTTGACAATCTCCAAAATTGGTGTCAAGGTAATTTACTTCCTCTTAACATCTCTAAATGTTGTCACATGAGATTCACCAACAAAATTCATCCAGTTTTATATGAATACCAGATTGATGGATCGATGCTCGCACTTGTGGACAAATTTAAAGATTTGGGAGTAGTATTTGACCCAGGTTTCAAATTTAACATCCATACTTCATGCTTACCACTAGAGCTTCACGTGTCGCTGGTTTTATTTTACGATCCTCTTGCAAGTCTTTTAGCATTTCAACCAGCGTCCTTCTATTCGTACTTCTAGCCCAGTCAATCCTTGAGTATGCCTCCCAAGTATGGTCTACTCACTATACCAATCTATCGGATGCTGTTGAAACTGTACGGCGTAAATTCACACGATCTCTATTCTACAAATATAACCTCACTTACAGCTCCTACGATGAGCGCTTACAGATCCTCAACATTCTATCACTCAAAAATAGGAGATAATTCTTAGACCTGTGCTGCTTATTTAAATTATATCACGGTATTCTTTCATCCAACTTTCGGGAAAGGCTTTATATACGTCCCACCTCAAGAACGCGTTCAACTGACATATTCTTTGTGCCCTTTGCTCGTACCGTTATTTATTTTTATCCATTTTTAGAACGCGTATCATGTCGTTACAATGAGCTCCAGCTGGGTCCTCTGCCACATTCCTTAAACGCATTTAAGAGCATATTTCATAATATTCTCCTTAGCTTCCAATATTCTTGTTGTTTTTTCTTATTATAACTTTGTTTATTCGCATACATTATATTATATTGTATTTCATTACCTATTTTGTAATTGGATTCACGAATCTGTAAAACAGTGTAAATAAATAAATAAATTAATTAATAAATATATATATATATATATATATATATATATATATATATATATATATATATATATATATATATATACATATATATATATATATATATATATATATATATATATATATATATATTTATTTTTATATATTTATGTATATGTATATATAGATATATATATATATATATATATATATATATATATATATATATATATATGTATGCATATAAATAAATATATATATATATATATATATATATATATATATATATATATATATCTATCTAACTATATATCTTCTTCTTCTTCTTAGCACTACAGTTCTTTCGGGCCTTCGCTTCCTGCAACAGTGCCTCCAACTGTCTCGGTCCGTTGACCACATCATCCAATTCCGAAATCCGAGCAGCGATAAACTGTTTTCGTCGATGGAGTGAGACCAGCGTTTCCTCGGTTTCCCCACTGGCCACTAGCCTTCAGTTCTCCCTACGAATACCTTCTTGGGTATCCGTTGTTCGTCAATACGATTCATGTGTCCAGCCCATTGCAGATTCCGCAGTCTTACAATCCTTTAGACCTCCGGTTCGTCAAAAATATATATACATATATATATATATATATATATATATATATATATATATATATATATATATATATATATTTATATATGCATGAATTTATACATATATATATATATATATATATATATATATATATATATATATATATATATATATATATATATATATATTTATATATATTTATATATGCATGAATGTATATATATATATATATATATATATATATATATATATATATATATATATGTATTTTACATATATACATATATATACGCATGTAAATATATTGTATATTTGTATACATATAGATATGTGCATATATATATATATATATATATATATGTATATATATATATATATATATATATATATATATATATATATATATATATATATATATATATATATATATATATATATATATATATATATATTTATATATATATATATAACATATATATACATAGTAGAAATCGAGCAGCCGCCTAGGCAAACTCCTGAAAACCATCATAATGCTGATCCAATCTTCATTGTAAATTTTAAAAAATTATTATCTAATTTACGATTAAAATTACACATGGCAACCCCTTCGTAACGCATCTTACCACATTACATTGTCCTGCAATGCAAACTACATACATTGAATGGATGAGTGGGCTCATCAAGAAGTACCGTTGAGACAGAGGAAGGAACTCTGTTGCTCATCGAAACAAGCAGGGAGATCTGCTTGGACGTGGGGAGTCTGTTACGGATCGCCAGAGAGTGGAGATTAGTTGAATGTTAGATTTTTGAAATCGTTTTCTGAGTCGAGAGGATTCCCTCGTTAGGTGTTGTTTTCCCGAACAAATTCTTCTCGCGCGCTTAAAGTAAAAATCATAAGACTTGCATAACTATCAATTCTAGTTTTACAACATATGTGCGCCTTGTATGTGACAACGAATTTCACTACAGTCAATGTGTCGAATAATATGTTCTAGTGCAGTGTTCTAGGTCGATGAGTAATTAATTTTGTTGGCGCCAGAATAATAGCATATCAATGAGTATGAATCCAAACTTATATACGAGTAGTGTGTAGTAGATATTAAAGCTACGAGTGTTAGATAGTAAAGTGTTGAAATGCATAATTAATGAATCAAAACTAGTTTTATAATAAGTTATTCTGGGAAATAGCTAATTCCACTTCGCGTTTAATTCAATACATTAGCATTGTTATTTAGTGTTAAATAGTATCATCTTTGCAAGGGAAAAATTAAAATTGTATAAATTTCTGTACCGGACTCCAAACTACATACTGCTAACCCAATCGGACACCCGTGATTGCTGCACCACCTTTGTAAGATTCTGTGTGGAACTGTGCTTATCCGGTGCTTAATCATTTTAAATTGACTTTTAGTTAAATTTCTTTTATCTAGAAATGATTACATATATTGGCAGTGCATATTGACTAAATAGCAACTGCAATTAGAACAAATTTCATTTCTTACAGTACTTATAGAGTAGAGATAAATGGACTAAAATTGCATATGTACGGTAAACAAAAATTTGAATTTGCAAGCAATCGAACCAACACATGGTAATCTTTAATCCATTTTTCACACGTTTATTTGCCTCTCTTTTCATTTTGACAGCTCCTCGATTGCAGATGCTAGTTAGTATGTATATAGACTTGCCAGAAAACGTATCCGTACATGCAAGATAACAGAGTGATATTTGTATTAAAAAGCAAATGTCCACTTAATTTGAATGCTTTCTTTTATAATATCATAAAATCTACACTTTTGCATGATTCCCAGTATGTTGCATAATACTTACTATTTAAAAATACTTGGAACTCAAACAAAATCAATTTATGGCAACATAATAGAACAGAAAAAGTATCCGTACAGAACAAACCAGGGGATTCCCCGTGTTACGCGATGTCATATGCAGATGCATATTAATGTTTTTAGGTCCGATTATAGTTCTACTTTAGGTTGGGATAGGTTTAAAAGTGAGTACAGTTTTTTTTAAATCTTTTGTGTACTAGAATACATGATAACGCTAAAAATTAGCGAAATCGGTGCTGAGGAGAGGAATATTATGCTGAAAATTAAGATTGAAGGGAAAATTTACCACGAAGTTGGTCAAATAGTAGTCAGAACTCACTCCTCTGTCCAATATGTGGTGAAAACATTTAATACAACTGGTTCAATTATGTCCAAGCTTCATTTTGGTCGACCCTCTACACTGACTAAACGCGAAAAAAGAAACGTTTTGCAGGCAGTTCAAAAGAATTATCGAGTGACTGCTTCCCAAATTGTTGCAAATATAAAAGACTCTTTTGGCAAGGTTCTCCATGAACATAACATACGAAAAATACTAAAGAGGGATGGATATCGCTCACACATAGCACGTAAGAAGCCATACATTTTGGAAGTGAACAGGAAGAAACTTTTGGATCTCGCAAAAAATTATATAAACAAGCCACCAGAGTTTTGGGAACAGGTTCTATTCTCTGAAGAAAGCATAGTATGCATATTTGGCATTAAAAGAAGGAAGTTAGTGTGGCGGAAAAGTGGTACTGCTCTCGAAAATGAAAATCTCGTACCAACTGTGTGGAGGTGGTGTGATGGTCTGGGGGTGTATGGCGGCAGAAGGAGTTGACCAACTTGCGTTTATAGAATCAATTATGGATCAATACGACTACCTTAATATTTTGCAGGTGAATTTGAAGCAAAGCGTTCAGCACTTGAGGTTTGGTGACGATTTATGATCCCAAGTACACAGCTCACAATGTGAAGCTTCGGTTGCTCTACAACACAAAATATCAACTGTATACGCCGCCCACATCCCCAGACCTTAATTCCATTGAGCATTTGTGGGACTTGTTGGAGCGCAGGATCCGTCAGCAAACCATAACATCAAAGGAAATGCTGAAAAACGTCATCGTCGATGAATTGGCCAAATTACCATTCAGGACACAGCCAAATTGGGTCACTCCATGCCAAATCGACTTAAGGAGGTCCTTTAGAGGAAAGGTTATCCCAACAAGTTATTAAGCCCTGATATGTAATAAAATATTTGGATATTTCAAACAAGTATTGTCATGTACGGATACTTTTCTGGTTTGTTTAAGTGAGGTTTTTTTGTTTTTATTTTATAAATCTAGTTTCATCGATGAATAAATTTTGTTGCTTAAATATTTAAATGTAGCATCCTTCCTTAGCTTGAATTCTCTAATATATTGATTTCTTTTGATGTTATACGGATACTTTTTCTGGCAAATGTATGCTCTGTTATTAGCGAATTTACAGAACGGCTTAAATTTGCTGAATAGAACGCTTTCTGATGACCAGGTGTGATTTTACTCATAAAACAGGGCACAGATATTCCAAGAAAGTTTGATGACAGTCGTTTTGCATGTGGAAAAACAATTGGATGAAGAGATTGAAAAATTGTAAAATTTAAACATCGACGCTTCTCAAACTTTAAGGGATCAAAGGGTTAAAGGAAAAAGCATAGAATAAGCAGGAATGGTTTAACAATAGTCATAGTGTTTACTCAGAATGTCCAGATGAAAAAGATTTTTTTTTTAAATCTCTAAAAAAACTCGGCAAATATTTCGCGCGCTTTCAAGAACTAATATTTCGCCATTTAAAAGTGTGAAGGAAATAAGGAACTATAGGAAGTCAAAATCGTAACCTAATCGTTGGGGAGACAAGCACCATTCGTTAAACATTATTAACATCCCATGTTTAGATATTCTCAGAATTCAAATTCAACCCGAATAAGTTGATCAAAAAATGAATACTTCATCAGGAAAGTCGCTATCGCCTGCTCCAATCCAGATTAGAGGAAAATTGTCAAACGAACTTATCGGTCTAAATCTATCAGTAACAAAATACTAAATATAAACTTCCATGAAAGTATAATTCAAATTAAATAAAACGATAAATTTTAACATTTTGGAAAAGAGAGATCTTCGGATTAATTATATTTATATAACTATTTCTTGTGTAAAGTCAGCGTTAAATTTATATATTCAGTATGCGTGCCATTATGCTAATATTTATCGAAGTATTGACCACTCGTCGACATTTTTATCAATTACCCACACTATCTATGAGCACTCATCGAGGATGTTGGGTAAGTACCCTTTTTCCGTTGCCTAAAGCATGCATAAATTATCCATATTTTTTTTATTAATGTTATCTTTGTATTGTATAAACTATGTACTAACCAATTATAATCATTTCGTTGACTGTTCATCCACATTTATTATTATATTCTTTTATATGAATTTCCTCTTTTTTTCCAAAATCCACGATCAGTTTGACTACCAAAATACAAATTTGATTTTGCGATGAGTATGCAGACGAGCGAAATGTTCATTGTTTATAGGATATGCACGCGTATAACTGATAATTACTCGTAGATTGAAAAATATATGTTTTTTAGAAGTAAGAGGATGAAAATATTTATGTCAAATTATTAACTATAAACTCG
>OZ017740.1:178621943-178929443 GCA_963969285.1 Odontomyia ornata
AGTGTGGAGTGTGAATTGGAAAGCGATATTGATCGAGTAATAGTAAAGTGATTTTCATTGAGAGATAAGACAGTTAAAGTAAAAATTTATAGACAAAGTGAAATTAAAATTAGTGAAAGTGTTTAATTAATGATTGTGCATTTAGTAGTAAATAGACTCTTTTAACTTAATTCAAAAGACATTGCGTTTTCACTTTCCCGGAACAGTAAAATTATAATTATTGGCCGCGAACCATAACACGCGACAGTATATACACATATATATATATATATATATATATATATATATATATATATATATATATATATATATATATATATATATATACATATATATATATATATATATATATATATATATATATACATATATATATATATATATATATATATATATATATACATATATATATATATATATATATATATATATATATATATATATATATATA
Organism: Odontomyia ornata; assembly: GCA_963969285.1. NCBI lineage: Eukaryota > Metazoa > Arthropoda > Insecta > Diptera > Stratiomyidae > Odontomyia > Odontomyia ornata. The sequence goes on from OZ017740.1 coordinate 178,622,395, forward strand.
TATATATATATATATATACTGTCGCGTGTTATGGTTCGCGGCCAATCATTATAATTTTACTGTTCCGGGAAAGTGCAAACGCAATATATATATATATATATATATATATATATATATATATATATATATATATATATATATATATATATATATATATATACATACATATAGTTATATATATATATATATATATATTTATATATATATATATATATATATATATATATATATATATATATACATATATATATATAAATATATATATATATATATATATATATCTATATACATATATATATATATATATATATATATATATATATATATATATATATATATATATATATATATATATATACATACATATATATATATATATATATATATATATATATATATATATATATATATATATACATATGTATATATGTATATTCCATTGAGAACAGTTTTTACCGTTTGTAACTGATTAACCAAAATGTTATAATGAACACTACCATTTGTAAATGGAATATCAGTAATGAAATTTAATAAGCATATTCATATTCATTCTCGTCGTTGTGAAAGGAAAGGAAATTCAATTTTAAAAAATTGTATGACGCATAATTTTACATCATCGATCTTTAGGTTATTTAAAAGTAACTAATTTAAAAGGTTCAATAAAATTAAAAGTTTTTAAAGTGTTTTCAATTTATTTTATAGCTAGTTTTTACATTGTTTTAATTTTAAAAATTATATGACACATAATTTTACATCATCGAATTTAAAAGGTTCAATAAAATTAAAAGTTTTCAAAGTGTTTTCAATTTATTTTATAGCTAGTTTTTACATTGTTTTACTTTTTAGTTCATATTTTTATAATAAGTTACATCTCTCTAGTATATTGTGTTAATATTTGTACAAAGTGCATTTCGATAAACAAACCTACGCTGAAAATGAAAGTAAAACTTATTTAAAAATAAAATGTACTAATCGAAGGGCTCTACTTACTGCTACGTAATTATCCTCGACACAGGTATTCACAATTTGAATGCTCAGTCTGGAAATGTATGTTATTTTTAACATTTTATCATATTCATATATTTAAATGATTACTACTAAATTATGTGCCCCAAAAATAATCAGCCCAGCGTTTCCCTTTAAAATAATTTTCCCACAACTTTCGTATATGGCTGAGGGTTTGAGATGCATACAGCAAATTCAACTGTAGCTGAGGGGAGTTCCGCACCAAAAGCTTCTACCCACTCGCTTCTAAGATTCTTGTCTGAAGGAAATCTATAAGGAACTGTGAAAGAAGAGTATTTTTTTATTCAAAACAAAAATGGAGCAACTGATTTTAAAACGTTATCTATTACATTATATAATCACTTACCTGTGAAATGAAATATATATATATATATATATATATATATATATATATATATATATATATATATATAGATATATATATATATATATATATATATATATATATATATATATATATATATGTATATATATAAATATATAGAAATTATATATATGTATATATATATATATATATATATATATATATATATATATATATATATATATATATATTTATATACATATATATGTATTGTTACATGTACAAATAATTCTGCAAGCTACTGTCACAATTGTTTTCACAACCATCATGATCAACAAACGAATGTTCTCGAAAACCCGCCAAGCATGATCAACTTCTAACAGTGACGTCACTGCCCATTCATTAAGCTGCTCGAATATTCCACGTAGTTCGGCAATGTACGAGAAATGGATTGAATGACTAAAGACTCTATATAAAGGCGAGCTGAATGAATGGGGGGACTCATTACAACCGCGATAGTGAAAACTGCGATAGTGTGGAGTGTGAATTGGAAAGCGATATTGATCGAGTAATAGTAAAGTGATTTTCATTGATAGATAAGACAGTTAAAGTAAAAATTTATAGACAAAGTGAAAATTAAAATTAGTGAAAGTGTTTGATTAATGATTGTGCATTTAGTAGTAAATAGACTCTTTTAACTTAATTTAAAAGACATTGCGTTTTCACTTTCCCGGAACAGTAAAATTATAATTATTGGCCGCGAACCATAACACGCGACAGTATATACACATATATATATATATATATATATATATATATATATATATATATATATATACATATATATATATATATATATATATATATATATATATATATATATATATATATATACATATATATATATATATATATATATATATATATATATATATATATATATATATATATATATATATATACTGTCGCGTGTTATGGTTCGCGGCCAATCATTATAATTTTACTGTTCCGGGAAAGTGCAAACGCAATATATATATATATATATATATATATATATATATATATATATATATATATACATAAATATAGTTATATATATATATATATATATTTATATATATATATATATATATATATATATATATATATATATATATATATATACATATATATATAAATATATATATATATATATATATATATATATACATATATATATATATATATATATATATATATATATATATATATATATATATATATACATATATATATATATATATATATATATATATATATATATATATATATACATATGTATATATGTATATTCCATTGAGAACAGTTTTTACCGTTTGTAACTGATTAACCAAAATGTTATAATGAACACTACCATTTGTAAATGGAATATCAGTAATGAAATTTAATAAGCATATTCATATTCATTCTCGTCGTTGTGAAAGGAAAGGAAATTCAATTTTAAAAAATTGTATGACGCATAATTTTACATCATCGATCTTTAGGTTATTTAAAAGTAACTAATTTAAAAGGTTCAATAAAATTAAAAGTTTTTAAAGTGTTTTCAATTTATTTTATAGCTAGTTTTTACATTGTTTTAATTTTAAAAATTATATGACACATAATTTTACATCATCGAATTTAAAAGGTTCAATAAAATTAAAAGTTTTCAAGTGTTTTCAATTTATTTTATAGCTAGTTTTTACATTGTTTTACTTTTTAGTTCATATTTTTATAATAAGTTACATCTCTCTAGTATATTGTGTTAATATTTGTACAAAGTGCATTTCGATAAACAAACCTACGCTGAAAATGAAAGTAAAACTTATTTTTAAAATAAAATGTACTAATCGAAGGGCTCTACTTACTGCTACGTAATTATCCTCGACACAGGTATTCACAATTTGAATGTTCAGTCTGGAAATGTATGTTATTTTTAACATTTTATCATATTCATATATTTAAATGATTACTACTAAATTATGTGCCCCAAAAATAATCAGCCCAGCGTTTCCCTTTAAAATAATTTTCCCACAACTTTCGTATATGGCTGAGGGTTTGAGATGCATACAGCAAATTCAACTGTAGCTGAGGGGAGTTCCGCACCAAAAGCTTCTACCCACTCGCTTCTAAGATTCTTGTCTGAAGGAAATCTATAAGGAACTGTGAAAGAAGAGTATTTTTTTATTCAAAACAAAAATGGAGCAACTGATTTTAAAACGTTATCTATTACATTATATAATCACTTACCTGTGAAATGAAACCCCAGCTCGTCGTTGTAATTGAAGCACGTCAATGCAAAACACTTTATTTTTCTGAAACTATTCAAATAAATTCTATCACGTGTTCATGAAGAACACATTTGTACTTTACCTTGATTTGCAATAATTTTTTCTTCATCCACGTTCGCTCGAGATTTCCCGAAGGAAATCTAAGCCGACCTCTCTTCGGTTAACAACGTGACGTCTGAGAACGTGTCTACTGACTGTACCCATAAGGTCAATATGTCCGGAGGCCCTTACTCTACTCTGAAATGGCTACTGGCAGGTCTTTCATGAGCGGATTAAGTCTGAAATACAAGAACTAGTCACAAATTCAAATCCCCAAGCTAAAACGCGTCTATCAACTTCCAACAATTTGACTTATTCCCAACCGAACGTCTAGTCTAAAAGAGGGAATTCAATGAAAAAACCACTTCAACCAAAATCACGCGTCCCCGAATATTTACTGACTTGCTGACGGAAATATATTACTTAAATCCGAAACCAAATCAATCTTTTCTCATTAAAAGCGCAAAGCCAAACTACGTGTACTGGACCACAACACAAAACAAGTTGGGTAGACAGACCTATGCTCATGTCAGAAGGGTTTCGTACTCAACTTACAAAATGCCGTAACCAGCAACGAATAAAATTAAGAAACACGTCATGTTCGAGGATCATACTATTATTAACTAAGTTGAAAAATTTTTTAATTCTGAGGTATTTGTTAAAGTTATACCCATAAATATCTCGCTTGATAATTTTTTCAGATTTTTTTAGATCACGGGTGTCCATTCGCGAGGGAGAAAACACATTTTTCATGTATTCCCCCCCTCTGTGCCCCACTGAAGCAAAAACTGTCAGTTTAAGAACTGTTTTGAAAAGATCTCAAAGAGAACTTTCATTTGATACTCATATCGGCTACCTTTCATGAAATTTTTTTCAGGGGCCACTCCTCTGTACTGTAAGCATCGATTCATGGCCTATTTTGTCGAATCCTAGAATGGCTACAAAGCCCTTTTGCTAGGAGCTCTCTTTCAATTGTATGTAGTCATCCTGATGATATCTATCATTCCTGAAATTTTCATGCAAATCCCAGCAAAGCTGTAGTGTCTAAGTCGGTAAAAAGCGCATATGGCTCCATAGCCATCTGTTTCCATAGTAATACAGTGCACATTGTTCCATAGTAATACAGGAAAATTCAAATCGCTATAACTTCGTTACATACTATTCGATCTTTATGAAACTTTCAGGAAAGATCAATCTTATAAATAGTCATCTGTTTGCTAAATTTTATTGAATTTAAGGGTACCATTTAGATTTTATTCAAGAAAACATAAAATCGATAAATCATACTATTACTAACAAAGTTGAGTGAATTTCGACTTCTCATGTATTTGTTGTTGTTGTACTCATTAAGGCCTACATTCATGATTTTTTCAGATTTTTCGGATGGAAGATGTCCAATCGCGAGGGGGGGGGGGGGTACGCAAAAAGTTCCTACATTTCCCCTTCCCCTGCCCCCCTCGGTACTCATTAGGCAATTTTAAAACCTGTTTTGAAAAGATCTTATTGAGATCTTGCCAATGACACCCTACTCGACTACCGATGGTGAAAATTTTTTTTTGAGGGGTCAACTCCCTCTATGGGGAGACCCCCCTTAAACCCCTTTGAAAAATTTTTCCACCCTTGAATTTCAAGAGGTCACCACTTCTGACCTTTCCACAAAGTTTCATGGCTGTAGCCTCTATAGTTTCGGAGAAAAAGTGCTGTGACATACAGACGGACGGACGGACAGACGGACAGTCGGACACAGGTCGTGATTGCAATAGGGTTTTGTATTTTAATACAAAACCCTAATAGACCATTCACGGATTATTTTAACTCCACCCTCTCGGTCGCATACTCATCTTTGCTGTCACTTCCCTATGAAAAGGAACGACTTCCTTTTGAAAAGGAAAGTCTTTAAGGCTGATCAGCAGTTCATTGTTTTATTTTAATCTTGAATTTACTTTTTCCTTTTTTTGTTTTTAAAGTTTTCATTGGATAAATACAGGTCATCTTTTAGACAAACTGATTCCAATTTTTGCAGTTAGTTTGACTTCATAAGTTATAAAGTCGTTTTGTTTCATAAAATATTAAATTTAAATAATAAATAAAATGAACTTTTCTTGCATATGTATGTGGCTATATAATATCTCAACTAAAATATTGACTTCTTAATTTAATCCGTGACAACGAACGACCTATTTAGAGTCGTTATTTCAAAGTCACGTGTAATTGATTAAAAACAAATCTAAGAACGAGTGTTCAGCATTCTATGTTTTCACCCTTTTTTTGTCAAAGTTACAGAGACGATTGTAGTAGTTATAAAGGTATAATGTTCATAAAGTAAATATAAAATTGGCGAGGGAAAAAAGATCCACTCAGATTAACTATTATAGACGATACCATTAATTATAAATATGCATAATTGATCAGAAGGTACGTTAGCGTAACAAAATAACTAATTCAAATCAAAATAGGTGCATATAATATAATTAATGCTTATTATATGAACAAAATTGAACCAAATCATTTGGTTTGGTTTTTTTTTCAATACAATATTTTGTAATATAAATCAGAAAAATTTATTTTTTCTAAACATTAACTTAACTGAATATATTCAAAGCAGGGGATGGGCTGGCCCCATTGCCATTCAATTTGGCTCAGGAGTACGTCATAAGGAAACTACCTTTCGATACACGAGGTACATTACTATACAAGTCAAGCCAAATAATAGCCTATGCGGACGACAAAAACATTTTGTCACGGTCATTAACAACTGCCAAAGAACTCTTCCTGAAACTCGACAGTGAAGCAAAACTAGTAGGGCTACAAATCGATGAAAATTAATCAAAGCTCATGACGCAGTTGAAGGAAAATACGTTAAATATAACATTTTCTGGCACTTCCTCTTCCTCTCTCCCCTCCCGCTAGGAAAGGGACTCCCCAGCTTGAAGGCGCCTCACGGCGTAACAAAACGAGACCTGGCCCGAAGTAATGTGTCAAACGGTTCCAGGCTGGGTTCTCAGGTTGACAGGGGAGGTGTTTAGTGGGTAGTCCAGTTCTTGCAAGCATGGGAGTCCCACACTCGGTGCATAAATAGCATTCACCTCCCTACCACAAAAAAAAAGAAAACTCAATGCATAAATTTACGATTAAACACCAACATACTGTACAAGAAAAATGCATCACATATTTCACATACAATAAGTTTCTCACCTGAAAGAATTGAATGAAATTAAAGGTGATGCGCGCGCAATACATAAACTGATGAATGATGAAGTATGCAAAAAGACTCCTACAAGAAAGGTTACTGTAAGTAGGTTGTGTTTTACGTTCTCATGTGATATGTAATTTTAAGTCTTCCTGTTTTAATGATTTACCATACCATATTTTCCACACTAGTTTTATCGTAGTTGTGGCACATATAGAAGTCAATTAATCAAAACCCACTTACTTATTGACAATTTCCCTTGTTTGCAATAACCCGCTGTCGAAGCATTGAAATTGTTGGACTCGGCTGCATGCTCATAATCAACCCTGCTCTCCACAATGGTTGGAAGCTATAACAGGGGCACAGCGTGTATGAGCTGGCTAGAGAGATGCCTTTCTCATCACGTGCCTTTTTGTGTCGCCTTACACTCCAGATTTTCGCCTTTTCGCACTCAAGAGAATATGTGGAACCACCCGACTAAATTTTATTCCCATGAACTATCGGATTCTTGCAGAGAACACGCTTTTTCCCACTTTTTACACTATAAACCCCACCGTAGTATCAGCAGTACATCTACTGCTAGTAACTGAATTGTCTACAATAACTTTTAGACAGGATTCCGTTCAACTCTTCTCTTCCATTTCGTTTTGATCGAATAACATTAAACCTTTAACATACCAAATATCAAGTACGAAATTTCTACACCTATTGAAAATGGGACTTTGTAATATTAATTGTTTAGATTTTCACTTCATCCATTATGGTTGCATATTTTTAATCGCAAAGATGGTTTTTTTTGCAATACCTTTCAATCTTTGTCCTACTTGTGTTATTCTTCGAATGTATTGTTTTAAGTGGTTACTGTTTCTTTTTTTCCTGTGTTTTTTGCTATCTCGATTTTATATCATATATATATATATATATATATATATATATATATATATATATATATATATATATATATATATATATATATATATATATATTTATATATATATATATATATATATATATATATATATATATATTATATAAATATATATATATATATATATATATATATATATATATATATATAATTATTATATATAAATATATATATATATATATATATATATATATATATATATATATACATATATATATATATGTATATATATATAGATTTCCATATAAAAATGCTAACAAAAAAATATAATTAACTTTTTTCATTAGAGTAAGCTAGCTTTTGTAGCTTTCGCTGTTTATGCTGATGCTGCAACCACTCGACTTGCTTTGCAGCTATTTTTCGTCTGTCGGTTTTGTTCAACTTCAGCTAGCCTTTGGCCTTGACCGCTACCTTGGTTGCCAGCGCCATCATTTTTGGGTAGTTTCTTAGTGATTGCCAAAAATATCGTACTCTCTTGATGCTCGTGGAATTGTCCTTTGACAAAACGTAAGACTAACGATGATTTACCAACAGCCAATTCACCTAACAGGACCAATTTAAATTGACAAATTTTCTTTTGCGATGCACCATTTGGTTGTGGTTCAATCGCTTGCGTATTCCCTCATGTGAAAGTGGTTGCGTGGATAGGTCCGCACCCTCCCTCGAAGAAACCCTCTTTAATTTGTTGCGTGAGGTGAGTATCTTGCTCCAGATTCCGCTGCCCGGTAATTTGCATGAATTCCAAATGGGGTTTTTGTCCACTTTTCGATCGAGGAATTTCACAATTGGTTCGCTGTTACCGAATGCAGAAATGATTTGCCTTGTTGCGATTTGTGCACTTTAACTTGCAACGACTGGCTGCATCTAGTGCGGATTCGAACGACTTTTTTTGGAGGTTATCTCCAGACACCCGTTTGACATTTACCGACTCCCCCGAATGGAAATGAGAGTGAATGGTAGTCTGCTGAGAAAAAGGTGCTTCCGGCCGATTTACAATAATTTATCCCCAAACCCACATACATTACAAAAACCATCTCTAAACTACGTTAATTGACTCGACGAGACAAGTGGTAGCGTTACCGTAACAGCTTTGTACGCGGTCAAAATTTCCGACACGTGGAAGCATTCCGGGCTCCGCAACTCCAGCATACGCCACTGAACGTTGAACCGAAACCACTCGTCTATCATGCATAAAAAGATGAAAAGATTCCCTCCGCGACATAAAGGCAAGGTAGCCGTCTATTTTCTTGAGAGTCCAGGCCGATAGGAGAAACCCATCTGGCTGACAGTTCCATCAAGAAAATAGAAGGTCCATACATGTGTCAGCCTGGGACAACACATCAGAAGGATTCTGTCGTGAAAAAAAATCAAACAAAGGAGAGCGGAAGCTTCAACTCACGTGAAGCGACTGCAAGTGTGTATAAGACAACTCCACTGCTCCTGTCTGTGGGGCTCGAGTGCCAAGGTACCTTACATCCTCCGTAAAGGACCAACTCGTCAGAAGACGCGAATCTTTTATCCCCTTAGGATGTTTTGACTCCACGTTGGGCGCCATTTGTAATGCCGTTTAAAATGTTGTAATGATTTTCCGTCTAAAATCGTTCGAACAAAATCAGAACCGACCTCTCATCGGTTCTAGACGTGAAGTCTGAGTCCTGTCAACGAACCAGTCCGCGCACCCGTAATCCATTTCGCGGTAGCTGCTTATCGGCCAGCTAGGACGGAGAGGATTTCGGTCGCAGGTCTTTAAAATGGATCACGTTCAAATACGTGCCTCAGCCACCATTAAATGCCCGTTTAAAACACGTCAAAAATTAAAACATACGGAAAAGAAATCCACTTTACTTTATTCCGTATTCTCTTCATTATTCCAGTCAATCAAAAAAAACTAAATTCTATTTCGCGCTCCCGAATTTCACCGACGCGGTACAGAAAAATATACTACGTTAAGTCAACCCCAAAGAACTCTACGCTAAGAAAAAGGCAAGGCAAACGAAGGTATCGCGTACTGCACGCGACGCGAAACCGGCCATTCGGGGATTTCTGAAAACCCTTCCCCTTTAGCGGCATACCTACCGTTCACTCTCCCTCCTGCTGAAAAAAAACGGGCGAGCTGAAAAGGAAAGTCTGGTTATGATTTAGCAATCCATGTTATATATTTATCAATAAAAATAATGGCAATATGGAGAATCTTATTTTGTTTTTAGTTTGTACAAGTCCTACTGGGCTTAGTTTGTAAAATCATCAAAAATAAACTACCACAATGCCTCAATATTTTTTTCTAATTTTCATTTTGAAATGTAAATATACAATAGTAATGGGTTTCTTTTTTAATGTTTTCATTTAATTGGACTTCAAAATTTTTATTTTTATTGTAATAAAAATATTATCTTGTTAGTGATATGTGTTAGCCGCTTGAACATTTTAAATTAAAGAGGAGTGAACTTTTCTTATAAATGTAAATACGCGATCCGAATGCATTCTGATTACATTTCTTTTCCGCTGAAATATTATCAGCGCTTTTATTTATTTTACTTTTTTGTTGTTTTAATATGTGGCAACACGTTCAATTGGCTACTCTTACTTTTTATGTTTACAGTTTGCATCTATATACAACTTATGCAAATAACTTTTAACGCCACTATATTTTTTTTTAAACATTAAAGTTTACGTCAAGTCGCGAGTAACTACCTATTTCTACATGTTAAGATCCATAATTTGTAGTTTATATAAGATTGAAAGGATGTCATAATTAAAATTCACTAATTTTTGTTTTCGTTTTACGGCAACTTAACACGATACGTAGTTAATATAATTGCTAAAACTTCGTAGTTATTTCTGGATTGTATCAAAACGAATTAGCAGAGAAAAAGTACAATTTACATGACCGCTTATGTAACCGATCAAAACTACTCAATTGTGCCATACATTTGCTGTGACATATTATTCAATGAAACTTAAAAAGTAACGCCCTGTACTGCTGTTACCCTTCCAATTTACTAAAAACAATATGTTCATCGTTAACGTATAGATGTTTGAGCTTAAACTTCGTTTCGCATATACTTAATTACTGTATATTTTATAGTCTGCGTTTTCATGTTTTTATGCCTACACATTTTTAATGCGCATAGTGAAATGTAATTATTTTCAATGAAAATTGATTGCTTGGTAGTAAAATTGTATTAACTGATAATGCTTACTCATTTTGTTTTGTTCGCATCAATCGTACTCCGTTCTTAGCTGAAACCATTCGAAATTGCCTTGAAATAAGCCCAGCTGTTGAGCCAAATTGCACTACAAACGATGCAAGGTGATCGCAATTACAACGCATTCGATAGTTGGTGTTTTTGCGACGTCTACTATTGCTTGTGAATTGAAATAAATAGGCTTTTCTATTTATTATTTTATTTTACTAAAGGTTTTAATTTACACGGATTTTAGGTTACAAGTTTTAGTCGGCGAGTCCGACCTTCCTTCCTCGAATCACAAAACGAACTGCACGCTGTCATGTTTACAGTGCTGCCATGTTTATATTTTTGTATACTAAGTGAAGTTATAAGCTAATTGTAAAATATAATTAGTACAGCTTGGATTGCGCATTTATTGGCGCGAACGAATTCAAAATAATGTCCATTGGAGTGCATAGCTTAGTTAGTTTTACAAATAATAATTGATGTTTCATAATTATATTGGATTCTGATCCAACATTCCGCCAACCTTGAACGGCTACTGCCTTCAATTCTCCAGATCGCTACTTGGTAAAGGACATACCTTGGCGATTGGCCGACGCAGAGTTCCCAACTTGGTTTTAAGGGAAACCACTCTGACTAGCCCGTCCGCACCTGGGTGGAGTTCAATTATACGACCTAGTAGCCATCGTTGTGGTGGTAGACTGGAATCGACGACGACGACTAATCGACCCAATTGGATGTTTTTCGTTTCTGAATGCCATTTGCCTCTTTGTTGCAGTTGTAAGAGATATTCTTTGGACCAACGTAAATAAAACTGCTGTTGTAACCAGGATAATTGCTGCCAACGAGATAGACGAGAAATGTTAACGTTGGTAACATCGGGTTCGGCTGGCGAGTTCAACGGTTCGCCAATTAAAAAATGTGCTGGCATTAGTGGGTTCAGATCATTCGGATCTGACGAAAGTGGAGTTAACGGACGAGAATTTAGGATCGCTTCGATTTGAGTTACTGCCGTCGACAATTCTTCATAGGTCAGAGAGGCAAGTCCAAAAGTACGATATAAATGCGTCTTAGCCATCTTAACCGCCGCCTCCCAGAGTCCGCCGAAATGTGGTGCTCGAGGAGGTATGTGATGAAACTCGATTCCATCATCGGCACATAGCTGGATAATCGAATCTTGAGTTTGCTGACTGTTGAAACGTTGATGAAGCTCTCTCATCTCTCTTTTTGTTCCAACGAAATTGGTTCCATTATCGCAGTACAGGTGATGGCAGTGACCTCTTCGAGCGATAAATCTTTTTAGAGCCGCAATGAAGGCTTGCGATGTCAAGTCCGAGACGACCTCCAAATGTACCGCCTTGACTGCGAAGCAAACAAACACTGCAATATAAACCTTATACGAACAATTTCCTCTGCGCTTTTGATGCACGCGAATTGGACCACAAAAATCGACTCCAGAAACGAGAAAAGGCCGAGTTGGTTTTAAGCGAGAAGCTGGAAGATTGCCCATTAGTTGATGTGAGACTTGCGGCCGTGAACGAAAACAACGATAGCAGTAATGCACTACTTGTCTTGCAAAGCTTCTGGCGTTAACGATCCAATATTTGTGGCGGATGGCAGCAACTAACGCTTGAGGACCTGCATGAAAATTTTGTTCATGATAATGTTTGACAAGAGAAAGGACAAATGGATGGTTTTTAGGCAAAAGGATTGGGTGTTTCGATTCATAGGTAATGTCTGCGTTCTGTAGACGTCCTCCTACTCTTAGTAGTTTTATCTTGGAATTGCTATCTAGGAAAGGGTTTAAATTTGCGATAGAACTCCTTAGCGGACTTTGCAATTGACTTTCAAGTAGTCTAATTTCTTTAGCGAATTCCTGATTCTGAACGATCCAAATAATTCGATGTAGCGAAGTGTCGAGCTCTTCCGCTGAAAGAGGACCTATCTTCCTATCTTCTGTTCGTCTCGAGTTGTTCACAAATCGCAAAATGAATCCAAATACGCGACGAAGTTTTTGATAGTCATTTATAAATTTTACATTTGATGTTAAGTCTTCCCGGTCAACTATAGTTGCGGCGAGGACGATCTTAACTCTTCTAGGTTCCGGAACATTTGCTGTCGATTGATTTCTAATAGGCCATTTATCAAAGGATTCCATTAAAAAATCAGGCCCATTGAACCAAAGAGTTGAATCTACGAGCGATTCGGGGAGCGTGCCTCTGGAAACAATGTCCGCAGGATTAGAAGTTGTGGGTACATGTTTCCATCTCATGTTCGATGACAACGCTTGTATATTGGCGACTCTATGCGCCACGAAAGTATTCCAACTAGACGGATGATCAGCAAGCCATGCCAGGACAATCGTAGAGTCAGTCCAGCAGAAAACATCCTGAATAGGTCTATTGATGATTTTTTGAACTCGGTCCATTAGCTCCGCCAAAAGTAGAGCTCCACAGAGTTCCAATCGAGGTATGGTGATCGATTTCACCGGCGCTACTCGAGACTTCGCGCATAACAATTTTACAGATATTGCTCCAGATGATGCAATGCAACGAACGTATATACAGCAACCATATGCTTTGGGCAAGGCATCGGCAAATCCATGTAACTCCAAGGTTGTTTTTTCCGGATCTGCAAGTACTAAACGAGGAATTTTTATATTTTGTATTAAACTTAGCTGTCCCTTAAATGTTTCCCAATGTTGATGATAACTTGTAGGCAATGACTTGTCCCAATTTATTTTTAATTTCCAGAGGTCTTGTAGGAATATTTTGGCTATGACTGTTACAGGATTAATGATTCCCAATGGATCATAAATTTTCGCAGCATCCGATAAAACTGTGCGTTTTGTTATTTTTCTTCCATCGATATTGTGTTTATAGCAGCAACTAAATAAGTCTGGTACGGGTTGCCAAACAATTCCTAAAGTTTTAATACTATTCGACTTTTCGAATGAGCAACTCATTGCTAGATCCTCTACCGGATCGCCTTTCAGCAAGTATTCATCGTTCGAACACTTTGCCTTTGATAGAATATACTTTACCTCCGATTTAATCTTTGAAAGCTCTTCCGTCGAGTCAGCCCCTGTTATGAGATCATCCATGTAGAAATCACGACGAATAGTAGTTGCACCGGCTGGATAATCCTTTCCATATAAGTTTGAAAGTTCCTGCAGACAACGAGTAGCTAGGAATGGGGCTGTGGCTGTACCATAAGTAACTGTGTTTAGCTTGTAATGACGTATTTCTTCTGATGAGTGATTTCTCCAGATAATGCACTGAGTGTATTTGTCATCGTCATCTATAATTATTTGACGATACATTTTCGATATATCCGCGGTCAAAGCATATTTATGAAAACGGAAACGAATGAGAATATCGAAAAGCTCGGCCTGTAGAGTCGGCCCAACCATCATCATTTCATTTAGCGATATATTTGTACTAGTGCGACAGCTACAATCGAATACTACACGAAGTTTCGTTGTAGAAGACTCCGGGCTCAAAACGCAATGATGAGGGATCCAATAACGTACTCGGTTTCGATCTTCAGTGTCTATGAGCTCCATATGATTTAGGTCTTCATACTCCTTCATAAATGCAGAATACTGTTCGTTTAATTCTCGATCTTTTCTCAGTTTGCGCTCCAGGTTCGAAATCCGTTGAAGTGCGATGTCGTAAGAACTGCCCAACTTCGAGAGGTCGTCCTTAATGGGATATTTAACGATAAATCGTCCATCTGTTGTTCGACGATAGGTCTGACGAAAGTGATCTTCACAATCTTGTTGTTCCAAACTCCATTTTCGATTATCCATTTCAGTTGATTCCAGTACCCAAAATTTTTCCAAAAGTTGCAGCACTGATTGTTCTGAGTCCTCAGTCACGGCCTTTAAACTGCAAAGCACGTTACTGTTTCGATATTTCATATTCTTGCAACATCCTGACACTATCCAGCCCAATAAGGTTTTCTGTAAAGTTGGCTCGGTTTCTTGGAGTTTGATCTGGCCAACGCAAAGGAGATCAAAAAAGACAGATGCTCCAATCAAAACATCTATTCCTTGACTTTCATAAAAATGTGGATCAGCAAGTGGCAAATTTTTTGGAATGTTCCAATTATCGATACTATAAGAACAGTGGGGTTGAGGGCCCACTATTGTGGGTAAAATTATCATTTCCAAACTAGTTTCAAAGTTGTTAACACGAGATTTAATAGTTGTGTTAGTTCTAAATTTAGCAACAGCACTCACAGCTCCAATCCCGCTAATAGACTCGCTGACCTTTTGTTTCTTTATCTGCAATCGGTTGGACAGCGATTCCGATATTATGTTTAACTGCGAAGCTGAGTCTAAGAGCGCTCTGCAGGGCACGAAAGATCCCACTAAAATTACGTGGTTTATTTCATTGTCGCAACTCACATAAAATTCCGATGACGACGACGACGATATGATCAACGATGAATTATTTGCATGACTTGTTCTAACGTCGTGCTCTAGAGGCACAACCTTGACGTCCGAATTAACGTTTTCCACTTGCTTCGATTGATCCCGATGTAATAAGGTATGGTGAGCACCTGCACAAATTCGACATTTCAACCTTGTGCAGTTTTTGGTCGTATGACCCTTTGTTAAGCAGTTAATGCAAAGCGATCGTCGTTTTACCTCCCAATACCGTTCGACGGGTGATTTCGCTGTGAACTGTGGGCATTTTTGAATGTAATGGTCTGTTGCACTACAAATGATACACGAACTCCGCGCCGATATGAGTACTGTGCGATTTTTTGCGTTAGAACGAGACGGCCGCGGTGCCGAAGCCGATTCATTTTGATGATTACTGCCATCCATCGCGCGAGCTTCAAGAATTTGACAGCAATTGTTTAAAAATTCCGAAAATTCATCCCATTCAGGAAAACGTTTTAAATCACGAATCTCGTCCCATTTTAGTCACGTCTCCGAGTCGACTTTTTGTAATGTCAGATGCAATAATAAACCGTGATATATTTGCTCGGGCTTAGCTAATGACGACATTGACTGAATATGGGCCATAACACTATCAGATAATTGTCGCAGCTGAGACGCTGCTGTCGAATTTACTGCAGGAAGGTTGAATAACTGTCGAACATGACCCGTCAGTATTAATGCGGGATTATTGAACCGTTTGTCCAATAACGTTTTCGCACGAGTGTAATTTTCAGGAGTCGCTTCTAAATGTTCGATAATTTTTCGCCCCTTCTCGCCTAAGCAACTGATTAAATGCTGGAATTTTTCGAAATCCTCTAACTCGTCATCATTATCAACCAATGACTTAAACTTGTTCCAAAATTCTAAGTATGACGTAGGCTCACCATTAAAAAGTGACAATTTGAGACGCGGAAGATTTTTAGACCGCGATCGAGGTGTTAAAAATGTGCCTGTCGTATTAGAAACATCCTTACTTGGTCTTGATCGATTTAAGTACCCAAGAATGGCTGCCTTAGTTCCACAATATAAATCTTCCAGTTCCGCGAGTTTAGTTGTGTTTTGGGCCACATCATCATCAAGATCTTCGATTTCAAGATGGGTCTCCAAAGTCGTCGTAAACGAACTCTCCAAGAGCTCTAGCCTCGTGTTAAGCTCATGAATATTTAATTTCTCACCCTTTGAATCAATGATCCGTTTAACGCGTGTGATGCTTCCTTGCGCAGCGGCCCGCTTTCTTTTCAGTTTATTTACTGATTCGAGAACTTTCCGATCATCTCCATTGTCTTCAGACTCACTAGTCATCTTCACACAATCAAATTGTTTAATGTCACGATTTGACCTCTAAAATTCACTAGGGCACGTTCGATCACGTACAGTTTGAGTTTTTATACAAATGTCCACGAAAAATAACTTTTCTTTCGGATTCCGACCGATTACCGAAATCTACTAGTAGTTTTAATTGAACTGTTCACGACGAAAAAACTGTTCTTTTCAGATTCCGATCGATTACCGAAATCTTACTGTTAGGTTTTTAGTGAACTATTCCCGACGAAAAAATGTCTTTTTTGATTCCGATCGATTATCGAAATCGAACTACAAACGAAACTGCCGTATCCGGCTCGACGGACCAAAAATGAATTGAAATAAATAGGCTTTTCTATTTATTATTTTATTTTACTAAAGGTTTTAATTTACACGGATTTTAGGTTACAAGTTTTAGTCGGCGAGTCCGACCTTCCTTCCTCGAATCACAAAACGAACTGGACGCTGTCATGTTTACAGTGTTGCCATGTCTATATTTTCGTATACTAAGTGAAGTTATAAGCTAATTGTAAAATATAATTAGTACAGCTTGGATTGCGCATTTATTGGCGCGAACGAATTCAAAATAATGTCCATTGGAGTGCATAGCTTAGTTAGTTTTACAAATAATAATTGATGTTTCATAATTATATTGGATTCTGATCCAACAGCTTGCCTAGCTTATTTCCACTCCTTTCATAATGGACCAATTTCACTGAGTGTGTTTCCAATTTCCTTCTTCGCTGGCTTTTAATGGCTTTTAAGTCTCCACGACACTACATTTCATACAAACTCACTTATAATCTTCAAATGAAAGATACGGAAATAAAGCACATGAATGTTCAATTATGTTTAATGTACTTCTGTTACCTTCATGGCCTTTATATTTCTTATAACTCGTTTTGCCACAACCGAACATTCTTCCACTAACTCAGCAAGATAGTACAGTCCGGCAGCAACCGATACGATTATAAAGATTATATGAACTACTATAGAACAATAACTTAATATAAATAGCAGTGACATGCGTATTTCTTTAAATTAAACGGTTCTAAAAGGACATTAACTTAAATTTTGTTAATCCTATGCGAATTCATATCACAGGCCAAGGGACGACCACTATCTAACACTGGAGGTTACCATTTGACTTCTCATATCCACATCTCTGATTAATAATATGCTATGTAGCATATTCTATATCACTTGTAAATTAAATTCCATATTTTCATAAAATGCACACAAAAAGAAATAGTAGGCGTAGATAATTTTTCAAGTAAGAAAAAATAAAATATTTTTTAGTTCATAAGACTATGTCAAATGGAGTGTGCATAATTACTAATAAAATTTTATTAATTGTTTCATTAAACTGAAAAGTTAATGATTTTCATCGTATATTCATTTTCCGATATAGAAGTTTTGTCTGTATAGTGGAATACAAATTTCCAACTACAGGCTAAGCTCATATAAAACGGATGGGAGAACATGCAAGCGGTTTCTGCTCTCTTCCAAAAGATCTGTCTGTCATTTCCTCTCCGTCTGCTTCTTGCCGCTCACTTTCTTTTTCCAGAAGAGTAGGCGTAGAATGCGGCTTCTAGGCCACTTTTTTCATACAAATTTCAAATGTTGTCGAGGGTATGTGTCTTGGGTTTGTGGGTGCGTGTATTAGGGTGGTATAGGTGGGTGCCAGGGATGAGAAGGTATGGGTCTTAGGGAAATAAACATCTGTGTCTTGGTTAAGCAGGTAAGTATTCCAGGTCTTAGTAGCCTCTTATGGTAAAAAGTGGAACTAGTCTTGATGGTTGTGTACTTTAAACAGTAGGTGCACATCCTTGGCCTTTACAACCTGTGATGGTAAATAGTAAAACTAGAAACTTGATTCCTGTCTAGGATAGTCCTAAGTATTTCAATTAATACATGTAGATTAAAGGCCTAGATTTCTCAGCGTGTGTTTACATAGCGTTAATATTTATGTTCGAAGTTAATAGGAGCTAGCCTTTGACGATTTTAGCAGTAGATAATTATACTATCGATGTTTTTTA
Organism: Odontomyia ornata; assembly: GCA_963969285.1. Classification (NCBI taxonomy): domain Eukaryota; kingdom Metazoa; phylum Arthropoda; class Insecta; order Diptera; family Stratiomyidae; genus Odontomyia; species Odontomyia ornata. The sequence continues at coordinate 178,641,176 of OZ017740.1, forward strand.
TTCATCCATAGTGGAAGGGCTTCCTATATATTCATTGCTTTTAGTCTTGTCTTAGTTGTAATAATCTTTAGTGGAAGGTTGTCTCAAGTATTCGTTGCTTCTAGTCTTCAAGTAGTTTTGTTATTCATCTTTGGTGGAAGTGCTTCTCGGGTCTTTTACGCTTCTAGAGGTAGACACTTTTTTACCCATGGCTGTTTTACTGTGTAGGAGATCCATGTCTAGAGTTGATAGCTTGAAGTATTAGGGTTGCTGATCAATTAGGGAAGCTCTGTGGACAGGTGGTGCTCTGGGCGATAGATTTGCTGCTTATAGGGGTTGAGGATTTCTGGCGTATCTCACTACTGAGAGGCTTCCGGGTCGAGCGATTTACTTTATCACATTAGGCGTGCTGAACGTTTTTTATGGTGCGATTTGCTGCGTGGTGACGGCGGACGTTTGTAAAGACGGATGACTGTGATATTGATGGATGATGGACGTGCCCGTCAGCGCGTACTCTAAGCCATGGGAATTCACTTCATGGGCGCTTGAATAAGGAACGCGTTGCTCAGCGATTGGTGTCTTTGGCTGCATGTGGAAATGAACGATTTGCTTGATTACGTTTGGCGTGCTGGAAGTTTTTATGATGCGAGTGGTTGCATGGTGATGGAGGGCGTTGCTATAGAGGGGTGACTTTGCATTATGGATGGGCGACGGGCTTGCCTTTCGATGGGTGCTCTAAGGCATGAGAATTTACTTAGTGGATGCATGCTTAAGGTACGTTTTACTCCTCGTTTGATGTCTGTGGTTAAAGATGGGCGGTATCGTAGATGTGATGCGCGTCGCTTGTTTCTACCGAGGCGGATGTTATGAGCCGTAGAAATTTGTCTCGTGAATGCTTGGTTAAGTTTCCGCGTTGCTCGTCAAAGGGTGCCTGTCTTTAAGAATGGTCGGCCTTGTCGGTGATTCGGAATGATTTGCGTCGCTTTTTGGAGGATCATGGTTGGGGTGTAGATTTGTTCGGCGGTGAATGCTGTAAGGTATGGAAATTGACCTCGGGGATGCGTGGCATGAGCAAGTGAGTTTGCTTGTTAAGAGTAGTGTTTCGTACGCATAGACTTCCCTGTTGGAGGAAGTTTTAGGGCATCAAAATCTACAGCGTGGAAGTGAAGTGGCATGGCGCACATTGCATTGCAATATGGTTTTGCTTGATTGAGGCGGTTTTTTTTTTGTTGTGTTGGCCGTGGGGGGCAGGTAACGTGATGCGCGGTATTGAGACATGTTTTCATGAATGTCCATTGAAAGATGCGCCTGACCAAGTTTGCTGATTATTATTTGCATTTCGTTTCTTTTTGTTGTGACTCATTGCTATTGTATATTATTGCTTTTTTCGGTTTCATGTCACTAGTACTTTAAGAATCGTCTACAATGTATTTTGTTCGGTTAGACTACTATGTTGATTGCTCAAATCTATGAAGGCAGTGAAAGAGATCTTAATGTTTGTTGTAATACGTTCTTGATATTAAGTATAGTATTAAATTTTAGTTTGCTTGTAGCAGCATTTTGTTTGTCTTCATCATCATCACTTATTTCTTAGAGCAGTTTCTATACTTCATTCTCTGATTTTACTAATATGTAGAAGTATGGCACAATATTCATTCGTTTTTTTCTTTACTACAGTATGCCCATTGGTATTGTTCAAAAGCTCTAGTAATTTCTTCCAAGACGAGTTATTTTTTCAAATCAATGATCTTGTAGTGCATGAGATGCTGATAATTTTGTTCGTACATCATATGATTTGTCCCTTTTGATAAGTGCTTGGGTCTATTTTTTAGATCACTATGTTGACATGTATGTTTTGGGTATCTATTCTAAATTTGAGATTATTTATAAATGTTGTATAGGAAAGATATTACGGTTTATGGCTTCTGGAATGCTACTTTATATGGAGTTTATGTATGGTGGATGTAGAAATTATCGTGGTGGTCCTAATGAGTAGGAATATGGACGCATTTTCATTGATAAATTCTGGGTACGTACTGAAAAGAAGAAGCTAATATAGAAAAAAAGTGAATGCGATAGGTCATTGACATTAGGGGTTTGTTGGTATTATGGTATTATTCTTTGCTTATGCCCATATTGCATGGGAAAATATTTTTTAGTCATATATGGTAGCATTATAGGCATGCACTTGATTGAATAAATTTTTATATTTACTTTGAATTAGGGGTTGTTATTGTGGGTCTGTATTACTTAGTTTAAGTAGTTTCATGAGTGTCAGTGTAATATAGAGTAAAACTGTTATTTTATGCTTGTCTCATATTCTTCATATCATGGTTTCTAGTATTGAAAAATTATTCATGTATGGATCGCTCTAGTATGATTTTTCGACATTTCCGAATTTCTCTAGGCATATTTTCATTTAGAACTTGACGTTTTGAGTATGATAATTTTTAATTTGTTATCTCCTTAGGAAAATGATGCATGCTTGGATGATTGTAGTAATCTAGGAGCTATGGCTCTAAAAGCAGCGCTGACACAGGCACACAGCACCAACTCAATTTAACAAGGAGTAACCATTCAGTCACCTTCCTCATCGCAACACTCGTTTTTTTTTCGCATGAAAAATAAGTAAAAAAAAAAAAAAAAATTTCTTTTGTACTTAACACCCGGGAAACAAAATTCTAAAACTGTTTTAATGTGTAGTGATTTTATTTCAATATCTTTTGAATATAATTTAACTAATTGCGGTGTAACGCGGTATGCAAATGCTTAGAACGAAACGGTTAACCCCTTAAATTATAGGAACGATAAAATCATTGTATCATTTAAACCCCACAAAATTTGTCAAATTTTATCCATTCCAACCATAATATTAATTAAAAATTGTTTTGTTTGTTGGTAATTAACGCGTGCCTGTCCTATTCTTTCGATTTATTTCCCCCTTAATTAATTATTTATTAATAATTATAAACAGAAATTGCTTTCAATTGAAAACTTAATCGAATCTACACAAAAAAATAAACAATCTAGAATTTTAAAAATAACCGAAATGAGTGTGCATTATCACCACCGCATGTTCACACATAGATGGCACTTCTATTTCCACATGGTACGAGCGAGGTTATTGCGTGTGCCTCGAACATGTTTTCAGTGAACAGTTTCCCATAAACCGCTCCGTGCACAAGGCGGATACGAGTAAGTGCCAGTGAAGTGTCAGGTGAAGTGATTTGAATGGTTGGCGAGGGAGTCTTATTAAGAAAACCGTGAGTAAACTAATATTAGTTTTTCTAAGGACTATTTTTTTTCGAATGAGTGTGAAAAGTTTAAGCAATGATAAGACAGTTGCTGCAACAACTTAAACGATGACATGGGCTGGAAATCAAAATCGCGGATTCCTCCGAAAGATAATAGACCTAAGACTAGTGATGTAACAGACCCCAGAGAAAATGAATTCGAAGAATTCTGTTTGAAACGAGAAATATTAATGGGAACCTTCGAGAAGGGCTGGGAGGAACCGTCGCCTATTCAAAAGGCGGCTATACCAATTGCTTTAAGTGGTAAGGATATATTAGCACGAGCGAAAAACGGTACTGGGAAAAACCGGTGCTTATTGCATTCCCGTAATCGAGCAAATCGACCCATCTCGTGATGTTATCCAAGCTCGTGTCATCGTACCATCGAGAGTGGGACTTCTGCTTGCGGGACTCAACAGGCGGAAATCGGACACGTTAGAATGTGGAGTGTAGTTTAGGACGAACGGGGGCAGTGTAAGTGGCAGTCAGCTAAACTGTGTTTTGTCTCATTTTCTTCGACGCTCTTTGTATCACCTGTCCTGCTTTCGTTGACTGCAAGAAAATTCCTTTTCGAACTAAAAAGAAAAGGGACTGTTTGGTGGATTGTTATTGATATGAAGTTCTGTGGAAAAATCTTTTGTTCATGAAAGCTTCAAGCCAGAGACAAAAACGCAATTTCGCAAAGACTCGAGGCAAAAGTTGGATAATTGGAGTTGTGCGAGTGTATAGGACAGTTAATGGTTGTTTTGTGCGTGTCCAGAGATTGCTAAAGTATCCGAGTTCGGGTCAGTTAATGAATCTACGCGTGCGAATCCGCCAGCGACACAAATTATGTTTTGTAAGCGATTCGAAGGGACGACGAAGGCAGGAAAGTGTGCAACATAGAGCAAATGCAAGCAGTGAAGACTTTGTGCATTTAGTATGGGTTTTACTACGTTGAAAGGGGAGTAGCGCTATTCGTTAGTGGTTATTGGATTTATTAGAAACGCCAAGGTGATGTTCGTCGTAAGCCGCGACAATAAATCGTGTATTACTGTTGTTTATCTCGATCGGCTACGCCGATCTTGAACTGAATTAATGAAAACATTGAATCGAACTTCCTGAACGTGCTTAAAATAAATTTGAGCTTAACCGACAGTTTATCGGCTTTCTTTATATTGTTTCTTCGTGAAATGTTAGTAATAGTATTTCCTGTGAAACTTTAGCCAGACTTAATTTGGGGAAAATAGACATTTATCAATCCACAATGGTTATTTCCGCTGAATCTTTTCGCAACTATGAACTTGTTCTGAAAAATCTTCTGGCTGGGGAAATTGCTGGGATGTGTTCTAAAACTGCTGTAGCACCATTAGATAGGATAAAAATCTTACTTCAAGCACATTCCTCTCATTACGAACATTTAGGGGTGTTTAGTGGTCTCAGGCACATAATATTGAAGGAATCATTTTGGCATTGTATAAAGGCAATGGAGCACAGATGATTAGGATATTTCCGTACGCAGCCACGCAGTTCACATCCTTTGAAATGTACAAGAAGTACTTATCGCAGTTTGAACTACATTTATAGTTTGTAGTACACGCGGATAAATTTAAAGCAGGAGCTTGTGCAGGACTGACGGCTGTTACATTGGCATATCCGCTAGATACAATTCGTGCTCGTTTAGCATTTCAAGTAATGGGAGAACACAAATACACTGGAATTTCGCAGTGTGCTTCTGAAATGTTCCGCAATGAAGGCGGAATACGTGCACTTTACAGAGGGTTTTTTTTACCTACTTTAACAGGCATGGTCCCGTATGCCGGGCTGTCATTTTACTGTTTTGAGATGTTTAAATTTTTTTTGCATGAAGTATTTGCCAAAGTACGCATGCAATAAATGCGAAAGGAATACTGGTGGCCTTGTTTTACATATACCTGCAAAACTGGTATGTGGTGGCTTAGCTGAAGCTGTTGCGCAATCAATTTCATATCCCTTGGATGTTACTAGAAGAAGAATGCAACTCGCAATGATGAGCCCAGATACAACAAAATTTGGGATGGGAATGATGCAAACATTAACGTTAATTTACCGTGAAAACGGTATCGTTCGAGGATTATAGCGAGGAATGTCAATTAACTATTTAAGAGCAATACCCATGGTAGCTGTTTCATTTTCCACATACGAAATACTTAAACAAGCTCTAAAATTGGATACAGGGATGAAAATTTAATTTTATATTGGCCTAAAACATTTCAATCATCAAAAGTTCATACATTTGAAGCAAAAAGTGCATTGTCTTAATGCGTTATTCTCTAAGTTGCAAATAAGCCAATCGATAATATTTTGCAATTCAACGCGACGTGTGGAACTGCTGGCTAAGAAGATCACGGAATTTGGTTATTGTTGTTACTATATCCATGCCAACATGGCGCAGGCGCATAGAAATCGTGTTTTCCATGAATTTTCGACAGGGGCTATGCAGAAATATAGTCTGCTCTGATCTTTTTACACGTGGTATTGATGTATAGGCTGTGAATGTTGCTAGTAATTGCGATTTTTCACGTATGGCTGAGACTTACTCGCATCGTATTGGCCGTTCAGGGCGTTTCGTACCTTTGGGTATTGCCAGCAATCTAATCGCATATGAGGATCGTTTCGATTTGCATCGCATTGAAAAGGAATTAGCCCCTGAGATTAAACCAATTCCAAAGGTGGTCGATCCTTCGCTTACGTTGCCAACTCGTTACCAAGTTTGCAAAGCGGTAACGGAAACGACATGAGCAATTCATCAATCAATGAAGAAGGAAACGTGAGCAAGTGGGAAAACGTGTGAAGAACGATGTCTCTGAAATAGTTAAATGCTACAAGTGTGTTAGTCCGTGCGGGAATGCGCGAGTGCCTGATTTATGTGTGAATGTATTCGCGTTTTGGATTTATAGTACTTTATGAAGGAACAAATTGTGAATGAAACGGCGTGAATGAAAATTTTGATTTTAATACTTATGCGATTCGAATGATAAATTATGAAAGGGATTGTAGCGGATTGATTACCAAAGTGTTTTTAAGAGTATTGGGAGGAGAAAAGAAAAATTAACATCATGAAAAGAGCTAAAGTTGGTCGCGTTAGCTTTAATGAGGACTAGGGGAAGGAGTTAGATGAATCTGTAAATAGTGCAGAACAGTTTGGCCCAATATATGGGGCCTAGAATGATTTGGCAAAACGAACTCAGGCTCTGATTTCTAGAGTCCAAACAATAATAAAATTGAATTTAATAGGTATAAAGAAAGAGCGCGCTTTGATAAAAGGGTGTGAATAATAGACGAGTGGGAGCAGACGCGACCAAAATGTATGAAATAGGCAAATGCAAATGCACAGAATTTTTTTTTAAATGAACGTTTGCATGCAATCCCGTATGGATGAAAATAAGCTCATTTCGCGTCCATTACTTTATAGGTCTTTGTTCGATACGTCAAGTTCAATATGCGTTATTTCAGGTTTGTGGCAGAGACAACTTCTACCATCCTGTGGATGCACAGCGAAAGAAAAGAAGAAAAAAAAAGGAAAAACTTCGCATATTGCTACTTTTTTACGACAGTGCCTGTAAAAAAATTATAGCAGCTGCCAATATCGCCATGAGCCATCAGCATTAGGTCCCGAAGTGTTGTGCAACAGGTGGTTGGAAGGCCGAGGTGAAGATCTTCATTGTACGGAGCGGCACATGTTGATTGGGAAACGGCGGGACCGTACTCCTTGTTTCTGGGAAAACACACCGTTTGGATGCAAAAGGCGCATAGTGTATTCAAACATAGTTCAACAAAGAGTGATAAATCAACTGAAGAGTTAGATCCAGGAGAATTAGTCAAAGCACTCAATCCATATATTGACCAACGGATTGCATATAAAGAAATATTATGCATTAAAAGCCGTAGAATAAGTAGCAGCAAGCATTACCACAGTCAAAGACCATACGTTTGTGATATTCAAAAAAAAAGTTTACATGTATTTACACTTGGATAGCTGAATTTTTATATGATTGTATACACACTTAGGATATATTTTATGCCTTCCTACTCGTGTTCTAATAGTTGTTGTACGAATGCGAATCTACACTACCAAAAGAAAGAAGTCGTGACTCATAAATTACAACCGGTACAATAATACGCTTAAAAATGAATTACAGGACTTGCTTACCTACAATTCGTCAACGAGCGCTCGTCGTCGAGGGAAAGGTATTGTAAGTACCATTTTTTAATTTAATTTTTTTATTATATATTTAATTATTTACCTATTTATTGCAATGTTCTATACGAAACAATATCATTCGAAAAATCTAAATGTAAAACAATAATCTGGGTACAAACGCATACAACGTCATAATAATTGAAAAAAAAAAATATCAAACTATACAATCGGGAAAAGATGTATGGAAGCAAACACAGAACAGGATAAATTAGGGAAAAATATATCCTAATATGTAAAATAGTGCATAGACTGTCACAATTTGTATAATGTGATGTTTTCAAGTTATGTTTTTTTTTTCTAACCAAAATAGCATGCGTATACTAGTTCTTATAATATTGGCACACAATATTTAACTATCTCAAATATCCGCATGTACGATATGTATCAATATCCTATTCAAAGAACCGAAACTACGCGAATATATTCTACACAAAATATATGAAATTGAAATCAGGTTTCTTAAATACTTGCGTAAGAATATAAATATATTCAAACCAAAAGAAATTTAAAAAGCAATATTTTATTATTTCCATAATAATAGTGTAACTTATGTTGCTATGTACAATTTTTCTCCTATTTCTTATGGTCGTGATGTGTATGCTATAGTAACGTGAACTATAATTCTTTGTAATTTCAAGTAACAAATTTTGTACACGACGTATCAAATTTTTGGTTAGGTCACTGTGTGGTTTCAATCTACGATTCCTAATATAATATAATTTATTTTCAAAAAATTATATAAAAATAAAAATAAAAAAAGAATGCTGAATTAAACAAAAAAATTGGTCTTTTCCCTTCCGGTTTTTCTGACCGAGTATAGGACCCGGTACTGTTGCAGGCTTCCACCCCAAGATATGAGCCAGCCACCGGGTAGAATTTAATCCTTTTTGTTTCAGGTGACTTTATGGGTTGAGTGGCCCAAGCCAAGTGCCTTTTTATGGCATAGAGTTATGCAATTCAATTGTATAACTCTATGACATAAATTGGTCACCGGGGTACTCCCCTTCTGATGGGAAAGTTCATATAATTCAAGTTGTATGAGTTTTCCACTCAGAAGAGGAATACCTGGCCACTTCAACAATTTAACATTGGATTTATTCCGGTTGGGTGGGCATGAAGGGGCTCCACCACCACCCGGCTGCCCCTCTTTCATTTGTGGGCCCTGAATGTATTTGGGTAAAGACGAGGTCACCCCCAAATTAGTCTTTCTTGTCAGGTTGCACTTGTTCTCGCAACAAGTCGTAATTCCTTCGTGGAGGTTATCTACAGATTTGCGACTTCGGTCGTCCTCTTGATCTCTGCAAGCAATTCGTGAATGCGAAATGTTTTGTAGTGAGTCCTTGTGCCGGGGAAACGAACCCGCCCCACGACACCGCAATGCTAGCCTGCCAGCGCATTCACGCGTCTCCGGACGAGGGCATTCTCGGCAGGAATCAACACCTTCCTCTGCCGAGGCAGCAGAACATCGCTGCGGTCCTTCACGGACTTATTGAAAATCCCTAATTCACTACAAATGGCGCCCAACGTGGGGCCCGAAAAGCCCGGCTGTATCATCAGTCGTGAGCACGAGACAGTCCATCGTCTCTAGGTGTCCCCACTAGGTGTTAGAAATTTTGGCGGGTAGATAACTCCCGAGGGTTTTTGCACTAATCGTGCCCCAGCAGCCTAATAACTTTCGAACGTGTGTTGTCCCTGGACATCAATATCGTTTGGTCCTGCTTTTGAATTATACTTTGGTGGTTTACCCCCATTGTATAACTAGTAAGGCCAAATGATATTAGAGTCCCTTTTTGTGTTCGGAAGTTATTATCCCAACATCTATTTTGCGGAGGATTCTGATCCGCTCCCCAAACCAGCGGTGCCTAAGTGTCTTAAATTACATGGATTTTGATTTCATGTGATTGGCTGATTAGCTAATCCATGACTATCCATGACAAGACACGCGCTGCTTGTGGATTAGAATCCCACCCTGGGCTGACAAGTTGTAACTTGAGAAGTTTGCTAATGAGGGATCACTTCTGAACCCTGATTTTTCATGGTGCCACAAGAGAGTGTCCCTGAAACGTTTTGGAAGGATTGTGCCATGGTGTCCATACTTGGGAGGAAGGACGGAAGGGAAAGACCGGTTATTATTTTTTTTGATAGTTCGATCACCACTTAAATTTTTTCATACATTCTTTTTTGAGGTACTTTTATAGTTCGCCACTGACGGCCACTTGGAAGCTATATATATTATACATTACATTCTTTTTTCACTTTTTTTTCATTAATTATAGATAGTTATAGTTAAATATTATTTAGAAAATAAATTTCATTTAGCATGCCCACCAAACGCACGCCAGAGAGGAGGAAGTTAAGGTCGGATGCCGGACCAGCTCTCTTGTGCTCCATCTGTCACGAGGACATGGACGAAACCACAAGCCAGAGGTTGCAATGCGGACACAGGCTACACCAGCTGTGTTTGGCCCAACTGCGGCAAACCTCATCCACGTGCCCGCTCTGTCGTCAGCCTTTAGAAATCGCACAGCCAGCAACAGAATGATCTCAGTCCTCCAGTGCAAGTGGAGCTGTCCCCAAAAGCGGACCCCTTCCATCCACGACAAGGAGTGCACGAGACGAAGACTACAGGGCTGAAGCAGTTCCGCCTGCAGAATAAGCGAGTCCCCCTGTGGCTGTGGAAGCGACAGTTTTACAAGATCTAATGGCACTAATGCAGGACATGTCCACCCGGTTAGCCTCGCTAGAAAGCCAGAGAGAGAACCCCGCACCACCCCGGCCAAGAACTCCTCCTATGTGGGAGTCGGACCCACATCCGTGGGATTTCCCGGTAGACTCGCGGCGTGATCCCGAACGGATCCGGCCAGGTGCAGCCATGAATCCATTGGCTCCAGTTTACCGGCCCCGATTGAGCCAAGCACCGCCACCTAATCAAGCTCCCGTGATTCCGCCGGAACAACGCTTCCATCCACACGACATGTATCAGCTGAAGCCGACACAGATCCCCAGCATCATCCAGGGATGGAATCTACATTTCAGTGGGGAACCCAATACTATAACGGTGGAAGTCTTCATAAGTCGGGTGGAGTCGCTGATTGAGCAGATGCTAGCAGGAGACCGCACAGCGCTCGCAGGATACTTGCCAATGCTGCTTAGGGGAGCAGCACTGGAGACATATTGGCGAATACATTCAGCTCCACCATCCATACGCTGGTCACGGTTGAAGGAGGTACTCCGCATGGAATACCCTACGGTTGACATGGACGAATTAGTCCTGGACAAGATGAATGCTAGATGGCAGCGTCCGGGCGAGTCCTTCCATCAATATCGAGCCGATATCCTTCGGTTGAATGACCAGCTGTCAGAGCCATTGTCTTCTACCCAAATTCTGCGCCTGCTAAAGCGCAATCTAAGACCGGAGATTCGTCGGCATATCGTGAACTCCAATCCACAGAGTATGGAGGCCCTGCTGAGAAATGTGCGTCGCATAGAAGGGTTTGAGGAAGACCTACGGGACCGGCCATACTTACTAACCAGGACGGGTCCTCGACGAGGAATCGCGGAATTGGCCCCAGATTATACCACCCTAGATCTGGAGGATGATTTGGACCCAGACCATCTTGCTGTAGCAGCAGTGGGAAGTCTTACGACCTGCTGGAATTGCCACCAAACCGGACACCGGTTCATTTCATGCCGAGCAGAACGTAAGGTTTTCTGCTACGGTTGCGGCAAGCCGGACACTTACTTCCCGGACTGTTCTGAAAGTGCCGCGCGAAAAAACGGCCAGAAGAGTACCCGACCACCTCAGCGGTACTCGAAGCCCCAGCAGTAGCTCCTCAGTCAGCGGCTCACCCCAACAAACCTGACGTTAACCCACCAGCCATGACCATTATGACTGCGGATGTTCACTCTCTTCCGGAGACCTCACCAACGACAATATTAAAACGACCATCGCAGTCACTGCCAGAAGAACCGCAGCAGCCTCAAGTACGCACTCTAAAACCTTATCATGTTAGACTGCAGAAATATCGGGTGGCTCGAGAGCGAATATTTGCTTCCGAAGTCGTCACTTCCCGTCCGTGCACGAAAAAATGGTCAACCCGTCGTTGGCGGAATTTCCGCAAGAGAGTGCGCATCTGCCGTCAAACCGTAAACTCTTGTAACATCTCGGAGGTTGCTGAGAATGAGATCAGACCTTATCATCCAATTAAAGTGTTGGGCGAGACCGTGTTTGCTTTGATCGACACGGGTGCCAGTATCAGTTGTCTTGCCTCGAGCTTTGGCTCGAAGGTGCTCCAAGACTATCCGAACTTGATTAAATCCTGGCGCACTGAAATCAGTACAGCTGATGGCACCAAACACCCTATACGAGGTAAACTAACCACACCCGTGACGTTCAGGGGTCAGACGAAGGATATTACCTTCTACATTATCCCGTCTTTGACTCAGAATGTATACCTTGGTGTCGATTTCGTCCTTCGCTTTGGACTGGCCTCCGATTTATTCACCGATTTGTCTTTAAAAACCAGAAATATCAACGAAATCACTTCTACTCCCGATAGGCATGACCTGACGCCTAACCAACGGCAGCGCCTGGAAGCATCCATCGCTGCCTTCCCATCTTACGCCACCCAAGGCCTTGGCCGCACCACCCTAGTCTCACACGCCATCGACGTTGGCGATAGTAAACCGATTAAACAGAGACACTATGCCATCTCGCCGGCCATGGAGAAATTGGTGTATGCGGAACTAGATAGGATGCTCGAGTTGGGGGTCATAGAGGAGTCCCAAAGTGCTTGGTCATCACCGGTAACCTTGGTTGTGAAGCCAGGTAAAGTCCGTCTCTGTCTTGATGCCCGTAAGGTAAACGCGGTTACCATCAAAGACGCGTACCCTCTTCCACTCATCGATGGAATACTAGGGAGACTGCCGAAAGCTAATTATATCACCAGTCTCGACCTAAAAGACGCCTTCTGGCAAATTCCACTCGATGAGGGCTCGAGGGACAAGACCGCCTTCACAGTGCCTGGACGACCATTATATCAGTTCGTCACAATGCCCTTTGGCCTGTGTAACGCGCCGCAAACGATGACTCGGTTGATGGACAAGGTCATCCCACCTCACCTAAAACACCAAGTGTTCGTGTACCTTGATGATCTATTACTCATCACGGAAACGTTCGATCAACACCTCCTACTTCTACAAGAAGTAGCCCTGCACATCAGTAAGGCGGGACTCACCATCAACGTACAGAAAAGTAAGTTTGTCATGAAAGAAGTCCGATACCTCGGTCATGTTATAGGACATGGCACTATCAAAACGGATCCAGACAAAACTCGTGCGATTGATGAGTTCCCCTTACCAAAAACTGTGAAGCAGCTACGACGTTTCCTTGGTGTGCGCGGCTGGTACCGAAGGTTTGTTCAGAATTATGCAACAGTTTCAGCGCCCCTGTCAGACATGTTGCGGAAGGGGAAGTTCGTTTGGACCGAACTCAGCCGAAAGGCATTTGAAGAGCTTAAACAAGCCCTCACATCAGCTCCTGTCTTGCACAGCCCCGACTTCACGAAGCCCTTCTCCATTCATTGTGACGCAAGTCAACATGGAATAGGAGCCGTGCTGGTGCAATTGACCGATGAAGGAGAGGAAGCTCCCATCGCCTTCATGTCCAATAAGCTGAATTCGGCCCAAAGAAACTATACTGTTTCCGAGCAAGAATGTTTGGCAGCGGTAATGGCTGTGAAGAAATTCCGAGCTTATATCGAGGGCCACCAATTCGAGATCATCACGGACCACGCGTCACTACAATGGTTGATGAACCAGGCAGATTTAAGTGGACGCCTAGCCAGATGGGCTCTTAAACTGCAAGGGTTCAAGTTCTCCATCAAACATCGGAAAGGAACCCAGAACATCGTACCCGACACTCTCTCACGGATGTTTTCCCCAGAGGGAGCCGAATTAACAATAACTGACGAGGACCCCATCGAAATAGATTTGGACAGCCCACATTTCGAATCAGATAGCTACAAAGAGTTGAGGCAAACCATCGCGACCCAATAAACACAGCTGCCTGATTTGAAGGTAATAGACGGCTATGTGTATAGGCGAAATGAATACGCCACTGGTGATCCATGGCAGGAAGAAGAGTCTTGGAAACTCTGGGTACCGGAGGAAATGACACAACATCTGATCTTCCGCGCACATGACCATCCTTTAAGTGCCCACGGAGGTTACGGTCGAACACTACGGCGACTCAAGAAATACTTCTTTTGGCCTAAAATGGCATCCCAGGTCAAAGACTACGTGAGCGCCTGTGAGACCTGTAAAGGCACCAAAGCGCCCAACCAGCCTCTTCGACCTCCTATGGGTCAACTCAACGTTCTAGAACGCGTGTTCCAGCGTCTATACATCGATCTACTCGGTCCATATCCTCGGTCTTCAATGGGACACATCGGAGCTATAGTCGTTCTAGATCAGCTCTCAAAGTTCCCAATGGTGGAACCTATCCGTAAGTTTACAACTCCATCGATCGTGAAATTCTTAGAGAACCGGGTATTTCATGTGTTCGGTGTTCCAGAGAGTGTGTACTCAGATAATGGAGTACAGTTCCGGTCTCGGCAGTTCAAGAGCCTACTTGAGCAGTATGGCGTTGAACACCAACTGACGCCCATATACTCTCAGAACGGTTGAACTGCACTCTATTGGCCGCGATGCGTTCTTACGTCCACCCATCTCAAAAGGATTGGGATCGTCAATTGTCTGCCATCACATGCGCCCTGCGATCCTCGTATCATTCCGTCACCGGTGTCGCCCCTTACTTTGCCGCCTTTGGACAGCACATGATTTGCCACGGTAAATCATACCGGCTGTTACGGCAATTACAGTGTTTGGGAGACCCCGTCGCTGCGCTGGAGCCCCACGAACGTCTAGGAGACCTCCGCCAACAAATCGGACGGAAGATTAAGGCCGCAGGTAGTGCAAATGAAGCGCAGTACAATCTCCGGTCACGATCTGCTAATTTCAAAGAAGGAGATGAAGTTTTCCGGCGAAACTTCCGCCAAAGTGACGCCGAGGGGCATTACAACGCCAAGCTGGACAGACGATTCTTGAAAAGCCGCATAAAGAAGGTAAGGGGACCTAACCGTTACTTGATAACGGATCCATCGGGAAAAGAAGTGGGGATATACCACGCGAAAGACCTGCGCCGATAGATAATTAGTCACGTCTGTTTGTCCGTCCGCATATATTTTCAAAAAAAAAAAAACGCACAAGGGTTGTATATTTCCGGGCAAACATAAACATAAGTCAGTCCGTCCGTCTGTCAATTGTGTTTTTCTTTTATTGTCCGTCATCTCTAGTCCCGACGCCGAAGCCAACCCATGATACACAGAAATATCCTTCAGCTCCTTTTTCGCAATCCGCATTGCCTTGGGATCACGAGAAAATTAGCTGCCCTGTAGTAATCTAGGAGCTATGGCTCTAAAAGCAGCGCTGACACAGGCACACAGCACCAACTCAATTTAACAAGGAGTAACCATTCAGTCACCTTCCTCATCGCACCCGGGAAACAAAATTCTAAAACTGTTTTAATGTGTAGTGATTTTATGTCAATATCTTTTGAATATAATTTAACTAATTGCGGTGTAACGCGGTATGCAAATGCTTAGAACGAAACGGTTAACCCCTTAAATTATAGGAACGATAAAATCATTGTATCATTTAAACCCCACAAAATTTGTCAAATTTTACCCATTCCAACCATAATATTAATTAAAAATTGTTTTGTTTGTCGGTAATTAAAGCGTGCCTGTCCTATTCTTTCGATTTATTTCCCCCTTAATTACGCCTAATAATTATAAACATAAATTGCTTTCAATTGAAAACTTAATCGAATCTACACAAAAAAATAAACAATTTAGAATTTTAAAAATAACCGAAATGAGTGTGCATTATCACCACCGCATGTTCACACATAGATGGCACTTCTATTTCCACATGGTACGAGCGAGGTTATTGCGTGTGCCTCGAACATGTTTTCAGTGAACAGTTTCCCATAAACCGCTCCGTGCACAAGGCGGATACGAGTAAGTGCCAGTGAAGTGTCAGGTGAAGTGATTTGAATGGTTGGCGAGGGAGTCTTATTAAGAAAACCGTGAGTAAACTAATATTAGTTTTTCTAAGGACTATTTTTTTCGAATGAGTGTAAAAAGTTTAAGCAATGATAAGACAGTTGCTGCAACAACTTAAACGATGACATGGGCTGGAAATCAAAATCGCGGATTCCTCCGAAAGATAATAGACCTAAGACTAGTGATGTAACAGACCCCAGAGAAAATGAATTCGAAGAATTCTGTTTGAAACGAGAAATATTAATGGGAACCTTCGAGAAGGGCTGGGAGGATCCGTCGCCTATTCAAAAGGCGGCTATACCAATTGCTTTAAGTGGAAAGGATATATTAGCACGAGCGAAAAACGGTACTGGGAAAAACCGGTGCTTATTGCATTCCCGTAATCGAGCAAATCGACCCATCTCGTGATGTTATCCAAGCTCGTGTCATCGTACCATCGAGAGTGGGACTTCTGCTTGCGGGACTCAACAGGCGGAAATCGGACACGTTAGAACGTGGAGTGTAGTTTAGGACGAACGGGGGCAGTGTAAGTGGCAGTCAGCTAAACTGTGTTTTGTCTCATTTTCTTCGACGCTCTTTGTATCACCTGTCCTGCTTTCGTTGACTGCAAGAAAATTCCTTTTCGAACTAAAAAGAAAAGGGACTGTTTGGTGGATTGTTATTGATATGAAGTTCTGTGGAAAAATCTTTTGTTCATGAAAGCTTCAAGCCAGAGACAAAAACGCAATTTCGCAAAGACTCGAGGCAAAAGTTGGATAATTGGAGTTGTGCGAGTGTATAGGACAGTTAATGGTTGTTTTGTGCGTGTCCAGAGATTGCTAAAGTATCCGAGCTCGGGTCAGTTAATGAA
The DNA here is from genome assembly GCA_963969285.1 of Odontomyia ornata. Taxonomy (NCBI): domain Eukaryota; kingdom Metazoa; phylum Arthropoda; class Insecta; order Diptera; family Stratiomyidae; genus Odontomyia; species Odontomyia ornata. The sequence goes on from OZ017740.1 coordinate 178,657,646, forward strand.
TCTACGCATGCGAATCCGCCAGCGACACAAATTATGTTTGGTAAGCGATTCGAAGGGACGACGAAGGCAGGAAAGTGTGCAACATAGAGCAAATGCAAGCAGTGAAGACTTTGTGCATTTAGTATGGGTTTTACTACGTTGAAAGGGGAGTAGCGCTATTCGTTGGTGGTTATTGGATTTATTAGAAACGCCAAGGTGATGCTCGTCGTAAGCCGCGACAATAAATCGTGTATTACTGTTGTTTATCTCGATCGGCTACGCCGATCTCGAACTGAATTAATGAAAACATTGAATCGAACTTCCTGAACGTGCTTAAAATAAATTTGAGCTTAACCGACAGTTTATCGGCTTTCTTTATATTGTTTCTTCGTGAAATGTTAGTAATAGTATTTCCTGTGAAACTTTAGCCAGACTTAATTTGGGGAAAATAGACATTTATCAATCCACAATGGTTATTTCCGCTGAATCTTTTCGCAACTATGAACTTGTTCTGAAAAATCTTCTGGCTGGGGAAATTGCTGGGATGTGTTCTAAAACTGCTGTAGCGCCATTAGATAGGATAAAAATCTTACTTCAAGCACATTCCTCTCATTACGAACATTTAGGGGTGTTTAGTGGTCTCAGGCACATAATATTGAAGGAATCATTTTGGCATTGTATAAAGGCAATGGAGCACAGATGATTAGGATATTTCCGTACGCAGCCACGCAGTTCACATCCTTTGAAATGTACAAGAAGTACTTATCGCAGTTTGAACTACATTTATAGTTTGTAGTACACGCGGATAAATTTAAAGCAGGAGCTTGTGCAGGACTGACGGCTGTTACATTGGCATATCCGCTAGATACAATTCGTGCTCGTTTAGCATTTCAAGTAATGGAAGAACACAAATACACTGGAATTTTGCAGTGTGCTTCTGAAATGTTCCGCAATGAAGGCGGAATACGTGCACTTTACAGAGGGTTTTTTTTACCTACTTTAACAGGCATGGTCCCGTATGCCGGGCTGTCATTTTACTGTTTTGAGATGTTTAAATTTTTTTTGCATGAAGTATTTGCCAAAGTACGCATGCAATAAATGCGAAAGGAATACTGGTGGCCTTGTTTTACATATACCTGCAAAACTGGTATGTGGTGGCGTAGCTGAAGCTGTTGCGCAATCAATTTCATATCCCTTGGATGTTACTAGAATAAGAATGCAACTCGCAATGATGAGCCCAGATACAACAAAATTTGGGATGGGAATGATGCAAACATTAACGTTAATTTACCGTGAAAACGGTATCGTTCGAGGATTATAGCGAGGAATGTCAATTAACTATTTAAGAGCAATACCCATGGTAGCTGTTTCATTTTCCACATACGAAATACTTAAACAAGCTCTAAAATTGGATACAGGGATGAAAATTTAATTTTATATTGGCCTAAAACATTTCAATCATCAAAAGTTCATACATTTGATGCAAAAAGTGCATTGTCTTAATGCGTTATTCTCTAAGTTGCAAATAAGCCAATCGATAATATTTTGCAATTCAACGCGACGTGTGGAATTGCTGGCTAAGAAGATCACGGAATTTGGTTATTGTTGTTACTATATCCATGCCAACATGGCGCAGGCGCATAGAAATCGTGTTTTCCATGAATTTTCGACAGGGGTTATGCAGAAATATAGTCTGCTCTGATCTTTTTACACGTGGTATTGATGTATAGGCTGTGAATGTTGCTAGTAATTGCGATTTTTCACGTATGGCTGAGACTTACTCGCATCGTATTGGCCGTTCAGGGCGTTTCGTACCTTTGGGTATTGCCAGCAATCTAATTGCATATGAGGATCGTTTCGATTTGCATCGCATTGAAAGGGAATTAGCCCCTGAGATTAAACCAATTCCAAAGGTGGTCGATCCTTCGCTTACGTTGCCAACTCGTTACCAAGTTTGCAAAACGGTAACGGAAACGACATGAGCAATTCATCAATCAATGAAAAAGGGAACGTGAGCAAGTGGAAAAACGTGGGAAGAACGATGTCTCTGAAATAGTTAAATGCTACAAGTGTGTTAGTCCGTGCGGGAATGCGCGAGTGCCTGATTTATGTGTGAATGTATTCGCGTTTTGGATTTATAGTACCTTATGAAGGAACAAATTGTGAATGAAACGGCGTGAATGAAAATTTTGATTTTAATACTTATGCGATTCGAATGATAAATTATGAAAGGGATTGTAGCGGATTGATTACCAAAGTGTTTTTAAGAGTATTGGGAGGAGAAAAGAAAAATTAACATCATGAAAAGAGCTAAAGTTGGTCGCGTTAGCTTTAATGAGGACTAGGGGAAGGAGTTAGATGAATCTGTAAATAGTGCAGAACAGTTTGGCCCAATATATGGGGCCTAGAATGATTTGGCAAAACGAACTCAGGCTCTGATTTCTAGAGTCCAAACAATAATAAAATTGAATTTAATAGGTATAAAGAAAGAGCGCGCTTTGATAAAAGGGTGTGAATAATAGACGAGTGGGAGCAGACGCGACCAAAATGTATGAAATAGGCAAATGCAAATGCACAGAATTTTTTTTTAAATGAACGTTTGCATGCAATCCCGTATGGATGAAAATAAGCTCATTTCGCGTCCATTACTTTATAGGTCTTTGTTCGATACGTCAAGTTCAATATGCGTTATTTCAGGTTTGTGGCAGAGACAACTTCTACCATCCTGTGGATGCACAGCGAAAGAAAAGAAGAAAAAAAAAGGAAAAACTTCGCATATTGCTACTTTTTTACGACAGTGCCTGTAAAAAAATTATAGCAGCTGCCAATATCGCCATGAGCCATCAGCATTAGGTCCCGAAGTGTTGTGCAACAGGTGGTTGGAAGGCCGAGGTGAAGATCTTCATTGTACGGAGCGGCACATGTTGATTGGGAAACGGCGGGACCGTACTCCTTGTTTCTGGGAAAACACACCGTTTGGATGCAAAAGGCGCATAGTGTATTCAAACATAGTTCAACAAAGAGTGATAAATCAACTGAAGAGTTAGATCCAGGAGAATTAGTCAAAGCACTCAATCCATATATTGACCAACGGATTGCATATAAAGAAATATTATGCATTAAAAGCCGTAGAATAAGTAGCAGCAAGCATTACCACGTTCAAAGACCATACGTTTGTGATATTCAAAAAAAAAGTTTACATGTATTTACACTTGGATAGCTGAATTTTTATATGATTGTATACACACTTAGGATATATTTTATGCCTTCCTACTCGTGTTCTAATAGTTGTTGTACGAATGCGAATCTACACTACCAAAAGAAAGAAGTCGTGACTCATAAATTACAACCGGTACAATAATACGCTTAAAAATGAATTACAGGACTTGCTTACCTACAATTCGTCAACGAGCGCTCGTCGTCGAGGGAAAGGTATTGTAAGTACCATTTTTTAATTTAATTTTTTTATTATATATTTAATTATTTACCTATTTATTGCAATGTTCTATACGAAACAATATCATTCGAAAAATCTAAATGTAAAACAATAATCTGGGTACAAACGCATACAACGTCATAATAATTGAAAAAAAAAAATATCAAACTATACAATCGGGAAAAGATGTATGGAAGCAAACACAGAACAGGATAAATTAGGGAAAAATATATCCTAATATGTAAAATAGTGCATAGACTGTCACAATTTGTATAATGTGATGTTTTCAAGTTATGTTTTTTTTTTTCTAACCAAAATAGCATGCGTATACTAGTTCTTATAATATTGGCACACAATATTTAACTATCTCAAATATCCGCATGTACGATATGTATCAATATCCTATTCAAAGAACCGAAACTACGCGAATATATTCTACACAAAATATATGAAATTGAAATCAGGTTTCTTAAATACTTGCGTAAGAATATAAATATATTCAAACCAAAAGAAATTTAAAAAGCAATATTTTATTATTTCCATAATAATAGTGTAACTTATGTTGCTATGTACAATTTTTCTCCTATTTCTTATGGTCGTGATGTGTATGCTATAGTAACGTGAACTATAATTCTTTGTAATTTCAAGTAACAAATTTTGTACACGACGTATCAAATTTTTGGTTAGGTCACTGTGTGGTTTCAATCTACGATTCCTAATATAATATAATTTATTTTCAAAAAATTATATAAAAATAAAAATAAAAAAAGAATGCTGAATTAAACAAAAAAATTGGTCTTTTCCCTTCCGGTTTTTCTGACCGAGTATAGGACCCGGTACTGTTGCAGGCTTCCACCCCAAGATATGAGCCAGCCACCGGGTAGAATTTAATCCTTTTTGTTTCAGGTGACTTTATGGGTTGAGTGGCCCAAGCCAAGTGCCTTTTTATGGCATAGAGTTATGCAATTCAATTGTATAACTCTATGACATAAATTGGTCACCGGGGTACTCCCCTTCTGATGGGAAAGTTCATATAATTCAAGTTGTATGAGTTTTCCACTCAGAAGAGGAATACCTGGCCACTTCAACAATTTAACATTGGATTTATTCCGGTTGGGTGGGCATGAAGGGGCTCCACCACCACCCGGTTGCCCCTCTTTCATTTGTGGGCCCTGAATGTATTTGGGTAAAGACGAGGTCACCCCCAAATTAGTCTTTCTTGTCAGGTTGCACTTGTTCTCGCAACAAGTCGTAATTCCTTCGTGGAGGTTATCTACAGATTTGCGACTTCGGTCGTCCTCTTGATCTCTGCAAGTAATTCGTGAATGCGAAATGTTTTGTAGTGAGTCCTCGTGCCGGGGAAACGAACCCGCCCCACGACACCGCAATGCTAGCCTGCCAGCGCATTCACGCGTCTCCGGACGAGGGCATTCTCGGCAGGAATCAACACCTTCCTCTGCCGAGGCAGCAGAACATCGCTGCGGTCCTTCACGGACTTATTGAAAATCCCTAATTCACTACAAATGGCGCCCAACGTGGGGCCCGAAAAGCCCGGCTGTATCATCAGTCGTGAGCACGAGACAGTCCATCGTCTCTAGGTGTCCCCACTAGGTGTTAGAAATTTTGGCGGGTAGATAACTCCCGAGGGTTTTTGCACTAATCGTGCCCCAGCAGCCTAATAACTTTCGAACGTGTGTTGTCCCTGGACATCAATATCGTTTGGTCCTGCTTTTGAATTATACTTTGGTGGTTTACCCCCATTGTATAACTAGTAAGGCCAAATGATATTAGAGTCCCTTTTTGTGTTCGGAAGTTATTATCCCAACATCTATTTTGCGGAGGATTCTGATCCGCTCCCCAAACCAGCGGTGCCTAAGTGTCTTAAATTACATGGATTTTGATTTCATGTGATTGGCTGATTAGCTAATCCATGACTATCCATGACAAGACACGCGCTGCTTGTGGATTAGAATCCCACCCTGGGCTGACAAGTTGTAACTTGAGAAGTTTGCTAATGAGGGATCACTTCTGAACCCTGATTTTTCGTGGTGCCACAAGAGAGTGTCCCTGAAACGTTTTGGAAGGATTGTGCCATGGTGTCCATACTTGGGAGGAAGGACGGAAGGGAAAGACCGGTTATTATTTTTTTTGATAGTTCGATCACCACTTAAATTTTTTCATACATTCTTTTTTGAGGTACTTTTATAGTTCGCCACTGACGGCCACTTGGAAGCTATATATATTATACATTACATTCTTTTTTCACTTTTTTTTCATTAATTATAGATAGTTATAGTTAAATATTATTTAGAAAATAAATTTCATTTAGCATGCCCACCAAACGCACGCCAGAGAGGAGGAAGTTAAGGTCGGATGCCGGACCAGCTCTCTTGTGCTCCATCTGTCACGAGGACATGGACGAAACCACAAGCCAGAGGTTGCAATGCGGACACAGGCTACACCAGCTGTGTTTGGCCCAACTGCGGCAAACCTCATCCACGTGCCCGCTCTGTCGTCAGCCTTTAGAAATCGCACAGCCAGCAACAGAATGATCTCAGTCCTCCAGTGCAAGTGGAGCTGTCCCCAAAAGCGGACCCCTTCCATCCACGACAAGGAGTGCACGAGACGAAGACTACAGGGCTGAAGCAGTTCCGCCTGCAGAAGAAGCGAGTCCCCCTGTGGCTGTGGAAGCGACAGTTTTACAAGATCTAATGGCACTAATGCAGGACATGTCCACCCGGTTAGCCTCGCTAGAAAGCCAGAGAGAGAACCCCGCACCACCCCGGCCAAGAACTCCTCCTATGTGGGAGTCGGACCCACATCCGTGGGATTTCCCGGTAGACTCGCGGCGTGATCCCGAACGGATCCGGCCAGGTGCAGCCATGAATCCATTGGCTCCACCTAATCAAGCTCCCGTGATTCCGCCGGAACAACGCTTCCATCCACACGACATGTATCAGCTGAAGCCGACACAGATCCCCAGCATCATCCAGGGATGGAATCTACATTTCAGTGGGGAACCCAATACTATAACGGTGGAAGTCTTCATAAGTCGGGTGGAGTCGCTGATTGAGCAGATGCTAGCAGGAGACCGCACAGCGCTCGCAGGATACTTGCCAATGCTGCTTAGGGGAGCAGCACTGGAGACATATTGGCGAATACATTCAGCTCCACCATCCATACGCTGGTCACGGTTGAAGGAGGTACTCCGCATGGAATACCCTACGGTCGACATGGACGAATTAGTCCTGGACAAGATGAATGCTAGATGGCAGCGTCCGGGCGAGTCCTTCCATCAATATCGAGCCGATATCCTTCGGTTGAATGACCAGCTGTCAGAGCCATTGTCTTCTACCCAAATTCTGCGCCTGCTAAAGCGCAATCTAAGACCGGAGATTCGTCGGCATATCGTGAACTCCGATCCACAGAGTATGGAGGCCCTGCTGAGAAATGTGCGTCGCATAGAAGGGTTTGAGGAAGACCTACGGGACCGGCCATACTTACTAACCAGGACGGGTCCTCGACGAGGAATCGCGGAATTGGCCCCAGATTATACCACCCTAGATCTGGAGGATGATTTGGACCCAGACCATCTTGCTGTAGCAGCAGTGGGAAGTCTTACGACCTGCTGGAATTGCCACCAAACCGGACACCGGTTCATTTCATGCCGAGCAGAACGTAAGGTTTTCTGCTACGGTTGCGGCAAGCCGGACACTTACTTCCCGGACTGTTCTGAAAGTGCCGCGCGAAAAAACGGCCAGAAGAGTACCCGACCACCTCAGCGGTACTCGAAGCCCCAGCAGTAGCTCCTCAGTCAGCGGCTCACCCCAACAAACCTGACGTTAACCCACCAGCCATGACCATTATGACTGCGGATGTTCACTCTCTTCCGGAGACCTCACCAACGACAATATTAAAACGACCATCGCAGTCACTGCCAGAAGAACCGCAGCAGCCTCAAGTACGCACTCTAAAACCTTATCATGTTAGACTGCAGAAATATCGGGTGGCTCGAGAGCGAATATTTGCTTCCGAAGTCGTCACTTCCCGTCCGTGCACGAAAAAATGGTCAACCCGTCGTTGGCGGAATTTCCGCAAGAGAGTGCGCATCTGCCGTCAAACCGTAAACTCTTGTAACATCTCGGAGGTTGCTGAGAATGAGATCAGACCTTATCATCCAATTAAAGTGTTGGGCGAGACCGTGTTTGCTTTGATCGACACGGGTGCCAGTATCAGTTGTCTTGCCTCGAGCTTTGGCTCGAAGGTGCTCCAAGACTATCCGAACTTGATTAAATCCTGGCGCACTGAAATCAGTACAGCTGATGGCACCAAACACCCTATACGAGGTAAACTAACCACACCCGTGACGTTCAGGGGTCAGACGAAGGATATTACCTTCTACATTATCCCGTCTTTGACTCAGAATGTATACCTTGGTGTCGATTTCGTCCTTCGCTTTGGACTGGCCTCCGATTTATTCACCGATTTGTCTTTAAAAACCAGAAATATCAACGAAATCACTTCTACTCCCGATAGGCATGACCTGACGCCTAACCAACGGCAGCGCCTGGAAGCATCCATCGCTGCCTTCCCATCTTACGCCACCCAAGGCCTTGGCCGCACCACCCTAGTCTCACACGCCATCGACGTTGGCGATAGTAAACCGATTAAACAGAGACACTATGCCATCTCGCCGGCCATGGAGAAATTGGTGTATGCGGAACTAGATAGGATGCTCGAGTTGGGGGTCATAGAGGAGTCCCAAAGTGCTTGGTCATCACCGGTAACCTTGGTTGTGAAGCCAGGTAAAGTCCGTCTCTGTCTTGATGCCCGTAAGGTAAACGCGGTTACCATCAAAGACGCGTACCCTCTTCCACTCATCGATGGAATACTAGGGAGACTGCCGAAAGCTAATTATATCACCAGTCTCGACCTAAAAGACGCCTTCTGGCAAATTCCACTCGATGAGGGCTCGAGGGACAAGACCGCCTTCACAGTGCCTGGACGACCATTATATCAGTTCGTCACAATGCCCTTTGGCCTGTGTAACGCGCCGCAAACGATGACTCGGTTGATGGACAAGGTCATCCCACCTCACCTAAAACACCAAGTGTTCGTGTACCTTGATGATCTATTACTCATCACGGAAACGTTCGATCAACACCTCCTACTTCTACAAGAAGTAGCCCTGCACATCAGTAAGGCGGGACTCACCATCAACGTACAGAAAAGTAAGTTTGTCATGAAAGAAGTCCGATACCTCGGTCATGTTATAGGACATGGCACTATCAAAACGGATCCAGACAAAACTCGTGCGATTGATGAGTTCCCCTTACCAAAAACTGTGAAGCAGCTACGACGTTTCCTTGGTGTGCGCGGCTGGTACCGAAGGTTTGTTCAGAATTATGCAACAGTTTCAGCGCCCCTGTCAGACATGTTGCGGAAGGGGAAGTTCGTTTGGACCGAACTCAGCCGAAAGGCATTTGAAGAGCTTAAACAAGCCCTCACATCAGCTCCTGTCTTGCACAGCCCCGACTTCACGAAGCCCTTCTCCATTCATTGTGACGCAAGTCAACATGGAGTAGGAGCCGTGCTGGTGCAATTGACCGATGAAGGAGAGGAAGCTCCCATCGCCTTCATGTCCAATAAGCTGAATTCGGCCCAAAGAAACTATACTGTTTCCGAGCAAGAATGTTTGGCAGTGGTAATGGCTGTGAAGAAATTCCGAGCTTATATCGAGGGCCACCAATTCGAGATCATCACGGACCACGCGTCACTACAATGGTTGATGAACCAGGCAGATTCAAGTGGACGCCTAGCCAGATGGGCTCTTAAACTGCAAGGGTTCAAGTTCTCCATCAAACATCGGAAAGGAACCCAGAACATCGTACCCGACACTCTCTCACGGATGTTTTCCCCAGAGGGAGCCGAATTAACAATAACTGACGAGGACCCCATCGAAATAGATTTGGACAGCCCACATTTCGAATCAGATAGCTACAAAGAGTTGAGGCAAACCATCGCGACCCAATAAACACAGCTGCCTGATTTGAAGGTAATAGACGGCTATGTGTATAGGCGAAATGAATACGCCACTGGTGATCCATGGCAGGAAGAAGAGTCTTGGAAACTCTGGGTACCGGAGGAAATGACACAACATCTGATCTTCCGCGCACATGACCATCCTTTAAGTGCCCACGGAGGTTACGGTCGAACACTACGGCGACTCAAGAAATACTTCTTTTGGCCTAAAATGGCATCCCAGGTCAAAGACTACGTGAGCGCCTGTGAGACCTGTAAAGGCACCAAAGCGCCCAACCAGCCTCTTCGACCTCCTATGGGTCAACTCAACGTTCTAGAACGCGTGTTCCAGCGTCTATACATCGATCTACTCGGTCCATATCCTCGGTCTTCAATGGGACACATCGGAGCTATAGTCGTCCTAGATCAGCTCTCAAAGTTCCCAATGGTGGAACCTATCCGTAAGTTTACAACTCCATCGATCGTGAAATTCTTAGAGAACCGGGTATTTCATGTGTTCGGTGTTCCAGAGAGTGTGTACTCAGATAATGGAGTACAGTTCCGGTCTCGGCAGTTCAAGAGCCTACTTGAGCAGTATGGCGTTGAACACCAACTGACGCCCATATACTCTCCTCAGTCCAACGCATCAGAACGGTTGAACCGCACTCTATTGGCCGCGATGCGTTCTTACGTCCACCCATCTCAAAAGGATTGGGATCGTCGATTGTCTGCCATCACATGCGCCCTGCGATCCTCGTATCATTCCGTCACCGGTGTCGCCCCTTACTTTGCCGCCTTTGGACAGCACATGATTTGCCACGGTAAATCATACCGGCTGTTACGGCAATTACAGTGTTTGGGAGACCCCGTCGCTGCGCTGGAGCCCCACGAACGTCTAGGAGACCTCCGCCAACAAATCGGACGGAAGATTAAGGCCGCAGGTAGTGCAAATGAAGCGCAGTACAATCTCCGGTCACGATCTGCTAATTTCAAAGAAGGAGATGAAGTTTTCCGGCGAAACTTCCGCCAAAGTGACGCCGCGGGGCATTACAACGCCAAGCTGGACAGACGATTCTTGAAAAGCCGCATAAAGAAGGTAAGGGGACCTAACCGTTACTTGATAACGGATCCATCGGGAAAAGAAGTGGGGATATACCACGCGAAAGACCTGCGCCGATAGATAATTAGTCACGTCTGTTTGTCCGTCCGCATATATTTTCAAAAAAAAAAAAAACGCACAAGGGTTGTATATTTCCGGGCAAACATAAACATAAGTCAGTCCGTCCGTCTGTCAATTGTGTTTTTCTTTTATTGTCCGTCATCTCTAGTCCCGACGCCGAAGCCAACCCATGATACACAGAAATATCCTTCAGCTCCTTTTTCGCAATCCGCATTGCCTTGGGATCACGAGAAAATTAGCTGCCCTGTAGTAATCTAGGAGCTATGGCTCTAAAAGCAGCGCTGACACAGGCACACAGCACCAACTCAATTTAACAAGGAGTAACCATTCAGTCACCTTCCTCATCGCACCCGGGAAACAAAATTCTAAAACTGTTTTAATGTGTAGTGATTTTATGTCAATATCTTTTGAATATAATTTAACTAATTGCGGTGTAACGCGGTATGCAAATGCTTAGAACGAAACGGTTAACCCCTTAAATTATAGGAACGATAAAATCATTGTATCATTTAAACCCCACAAAATTTGTCAAATTTTACCCATTCCAACCATAATATTAATTAAAAATTGTTTTGTTTGTCGGTAATTAAAGCGTGCCTGTCCTATTCTTTCGATTTATTTCCCCCTTAATTACGCCTAATAATTATAAACATAAATTGCTTTCAATTGAAAACTTAATCGAATCTACACAAAAAAATAAACAATGAGTGTGCATTATCACCACCGCATGTTCACACATAGATGGCACTTCTATTTCCACATGGTACGAGCGAGGTTATTGCGTGTGCCTCGAACATGTTTTCAGTGAACAGTTTCCCATAAACCGCTCCATGCACAAGGCGGATACGAGTAAGTGCCAGTGAAGTGTCAGGTGAAGTGATTTGAATGGTTGGCGAGGGAGTCTTATTAAGAAAACCGTGAGTAAACTAATATTAGTTTTTCTAAGGACTATTTTTTTTCGAATGAGTGTAAAAAGTTTAAGCAATGATAAGACAGTTGCTGCAACAACTTAAACGATGACATGGGCTGGAAATCAAAATCGCGGATTCCTCCGAAAGATAATAGACCTAAGACTAGTGATGTAACAGACCCCAGAGAAAATGAATTCGAAGAACTCTGTTTGAAACGAGAAATATTAATGGGAACCTTCGAGAAGGGCTGGGAGGAACCGTCGCCTATTCAAAAGGCGGCTATACCAATTGCTTTAAGTGGTAAGGATATATTAGCACGAGCGAAAAACGGTACTGGGAAAAACCGGTGCTTATTGCATTCCCGTAATCGAGCAAATCGACCCATCTCGTGATGTTATCCAAGCTCGTGTCATCGTACCATCGAGAGTGGGACTTCTGCTTGCGGGACTCAACAGGCGGAAATCGGACACGTTAGAACGTGGAGTGTAGTTTAGGACGAACGGGGGCAGTGTAAGTGGCAGTCAGCTAAACTGTGTTTTGTCTCATTTTCTTCGACGCTCTTTGTATCACCTGTCCTGCTTTCGTTGACTGCAAGAAAATTCCTTTTCGAACTAAAAAGAAAAGGGACTGTTTGGTGGATTGTTATTGATATGAAGTTCTGTGGAAAAATCTTTTGTTCATGAAAGCTTCAAGCCAGAGACAAAAACGCAATTTAGCAAAGACTCGAGGCAAAAGTTGGATAATTGGAGTTGTGCGAGTGTATAGGACAGTTAATGGTTGTTTTGTGCGTGTCCAGAGATTGCTAAAGTATCCGAGTTCGGGTCAGTTAATGAATCTACGCGTGCGAATCCGCCAGCGACACAAATTATGTTTTGTAAGCGATTCGAAGGGACGACGAAGGCAGGAAAGTGTGCAACATAGAGCAAATGCAAGCAGTGAAGACTTTGTGCATTTAGTATGGGTTTTACTACGTTGAAAGGGGAGTAGCGCTATTCGTTGGTGGTTATTGGATTTATTAGAAACGCCAAGGTGATGCTCGTCGTAAGCCGCGACAATAAATCGTGTATTACTGTTGTTTATCTCGATCGGCTACGCCGATCTCGAACTGAATTAATGAAAACATTGAATCGAACTTCCTGAACGTGCTTAAAATAAATTTGAGCTTAACCGACAGTTTATCGGCTTTCTTTATATTGTTTCTTCGTGAAATGTTAGTAATAGTATTTCCTGTGAAACTTTAGCCAGACTTAATTTGGGGAAAATAGACATTTATCAATCCACAATGGTTATTTCCGCTGAATCTTTTCGCAACTATGAACTTGTTCTGAAAAATCTTCTGGCTGGGGAAATTGCTGGGATGTGTTCTAAAACTGCTGTAGCGCCATTAGATAGGATAAAAATCTTACTTCAAGCACATTCCTCTCATTACGAACATTTAGGGGTGTTTAGTGGTCTCAGGCACATAATATTGAAGGAATCATTTTGGCATTGTATAAAGGCAATGGAGCACAGATGATTAGGATATTTCCGTACGCAGCCACGCAGTTCACATCCTTTGAAATGTACAAGAAGTACTTATCGCAGTTTGAACTACATTTATAGTTTGTAGTACACGCGGATAAATTTAAAGCAGGAGCTTGTGCAGGACTGACGGCTGTTACATTGGCATATCCGCTAGATACAATTCGTGCTCGTTTAGCATTTCAAGTAATGGAAGAACACAAATACACTGGAATTTTGCAGTGTGCTTCTGAAATGTTCCGCAATGAAGGCGGAATACGTGCACTTTACAGAGGGTTTTTTTTACCTACTTTAACAGGCATGGTCCCGTATGCCGGGCTGTCATTTTACTGTTTTGAGATGTTTAAATTTTTTTTGCATGAAGTATTTGCCAAAGTACGCATGCAATAAATGCGAAAGGAATACTGGTGGCCTTGTTTTACATATACCTGCAAAACTGGTATGTGGTGGCGTAGCTGAAGCTGTTGCGCAATCAATTTCATATCCCTTGGATGTTACTAGAAGAAGAATGCACCTCGCAATGATGAGCCCAGATACAACAAAATTTGGGATGGGAATGATGCAAACATTAACGTTAATTTAACGTGAAAACGGTATCGTTCGAGGATTATAGCGAGGAATGTCAATTAACTATTTAAGAGCAATACCCATGGTAGCTGTTTCATTTTCCACATACGAAATACTTAAACAAGCTCTAAAATTGGATACAGGGATGAAAATTTAATTTTATATTGGCCTAAAACATTTCAATCATCAAAAGTTCATACATTTGAAGCAAAAAGTGCATTGTCTTAATGCGTTATTCTCTAAGTTGCAAATAAGCCAATCGATAATATTTTGCAATTCAACGCGACGTGTGGAACTGCTGGCTAAGAAGATCACGGAATTTGGTTATTGTTGTTACTATATCCATGCCAACATGGCGCAGGCGCATAGAAATCGTGTTTTCCATGAATTTTCGACAGGGGCTATGCAGAAATATAGTCTGCTCTGATCTTTTTACACGTGGTATTGATGTATAGGCTGTGAATGTTGCTAGTAATTGCGATTTTTCACGTATGGCTGAGACTTACTCGCATCGTATTGGCCGTTCAGGGCGTTTCGTACCTTTGGGTATTGCCAGCAATCTAATCGCATATGAGGATCGTTTCGATTTGCATCGCATTGAAAAGGAATTAGCCCCTGAGATTAAACCAATTCCAAAGGTGGTCGATCCTTCGCTTACGTTGCCAACTCGTTACCAAGTTTGCAAAACGGTAACGGAAACGACATGAGCAATTCATCAATCAATGAAAAAGGGAACGTGAGCAAGTGGAAAAACGTGGGAAGAACGATGTCTCTGAAATAGTTAAATGCTACAAGTGTGTTAGTCCGTGCGGGAATGCGCGAGTGCCTGATTTATGTGTGAATGTATTCGCGTTTTGGATTTATAGTACCTTATGAAGGAACAAATTGTGAATGAAACGGCGTGAATGAAAATTTTGATTTTAATACTTATGCGATTCGAATGATAAATTATGAAAGGGATTGTAGCGGATTGATTACCAAAGTGTTTTTAAGAGTATTGGGAGGAGAAAAGAAAAATTAACATCATGAAAAGAGCTAAAGTTGGTCGCGTTAGCTTTAATGAGGACTAGGGGAAGGAGTTAGATGAATCTGTAAATAGTGCAGAACAGTTTGGCCCAATATATGGGGCCTAGAATGATTTGACAAAACGAACTCAGGCTCTGATTTCTAGAGTCCAAACAATAATAAAATTGAATTTAATAGGTATAAAGAAAGAGCGCACTTTGATAAAAGGGTGTGAATAATAGACGAGTGGGAGCAGACGCGACCAAAATGTATGAAATAGGCAAATGCAAATGCACAGAATTTTTTTTTAAATGAACGTTTGCATGCAATCCCGTATGGATGAAAATAAGCTCATTTCGCGTCCATTACTTTATAGGTCTTTGTTCGATACGTCAAGTTCAATATGCGTTATTTCAGGTTTGTGGCAGAGACAACTTCTACCATCCTGTGGATGCACAGCGAAAGAAAAGAAGAAAAAAAAAGGAAAAACTTCGCATATTGCTACTTTTTTACGACAGTGCCTGTAAAAAAATTATAGCAGCTGCCAATATCGCCATGAGCCATCAGCATTAGGTCCCGAAGTGTTGTGCAACAGGTGGTTGGAAGGCCGAGGTGAAGATCTTCATTGTACGGAGCGGCACATGTTGATTGGGAAACGGCGGGACCGTACTCCTTGTTTCTGGGAAAACACACCGTTTGGATGCAAAAGGCGCATAGTGTATTCAAACATAGTTCAACAAAGAGTGATAAATCAACTGAAGAGTTAGATCCGGGAGAATTAGTCAAAGCACTCAATCCATATATTGACCAACGGATTGCATATAAAGAAATATTATGCATTAAAAGCCGTAGAATAAGTAGCAGCAAGCATTACCACGTTCAAAGACCATACGTTTGTGATATTCAAAAAAAAAGTTTACATGTATTTACACTTGGATAGCTGAATTTTTATATGATTGTATACACACTTAGGATATATTTTATGCCTTCCTACTCGTGTACTAATAGTTGTTATACGAATGCGAATCTACACTACCAAAAGAAAGAAGTCGTGACTCATAAATTACAACCGGTACAATAATACGCTTAAAAATGAATTACAGGACTTGCTTACCTACAATTCGTCAACGAGCGCTCGTCGTCGAGGGAAAGGTATTGTAAGTACCATTTTTTAATTTAATTTTTTTATTATATATTTAATTATTTACCTATTTATTGCAATGTTCTATACGAAACAATATCATTCGAAAAATCTAAATGTAAAACAATAATCTGGGTACAAACGCATACAACGTCATAATAATTGAAAAAAAAAAATATCAAACTATACAATCGGGAAAAGATGTATGGAAGCAAACACAGAACAGGATAAATTAGGGAAAAATATATCCTAATATGTAAAATAGTGCATAGACTGTCACAATTTGTATAATGTGATGTTTTCAAGTTATGTTTTTTTTTTCTAACCAAAATAGCATGCGTATACTAGTTCTTATAATATTGGCACACAATATTTAATTATCTCAAATATCCGCATGTACGATATGTATCAATATCCTATTCAAAGAACCGAAACTACGCGAATATATTCTACACAAAATATATGAAATTGAAATCAGGTTTCTTAAATACTTGCGTAAGAATATAAATATATTCAAACCAAAAGAAATTTAAAAAGCAATATTTTATTATTTCCATAATAATAGTGTAACTTATGTTGCTATGTACAATTTTTCTCCTATTTCTTATGGTCGTGATGTGTATGCTATAGTAACGTGAACTATAATTCTTTGTAATTTCAAGTAACAAATTTTGTACACGACGTATCAAATTTTTGGTTAGGTCACTGTGTGGTTTCAATCTACGATTCCTAATATAATATAATTTATTTTCAAAAAATTATATAAAAATAAAAATAAAAAAAGAATGCTGAATTAAACAAAAAAATTGGTCTTTTCCCTTCCGGTTTTTCTGACCGAGTATAGGACCCGGTACGGTGGCAGGCTTCCACCCCAAAATATGAGCCAGCCACCGGGTACAATTTAATCCTTTTTGTTTCAGGTGACTTTATGGGTTGAGTGGCCCAAGCCAAGTGCCTTTTTATGGCATAGAGTTATGCAATTCAATTGTATAACTCTATGACATAGATTGGTCACCGGGGTACTCCCCTTCTGATGGGAAAGTTCATATAATTCAAGTTGTATGGGTTTTCCACTCAGAAGAGGAATACCTGGCCACTTCAACAATTTAACATTGGATTTATTCCGGTTGGGTGGGCATGAAGGGGCTCCACCACCACCCGGTTGCCCCTCTTTCATTTGTGGGCCCTTAATGTATTTGGGTAAAGACGAGGTCACCCCCAAATTAGTCTTTCTTGTCAGGTTGCACATGTTCTCGCAACAAGTCGTAATTCCTTCGTGGAGGTTATCTACAGATTTGCGACTTCGGTGGTCCTCTTGATCTCTGCAAGCAATTCGTGAATGCGAAATGTTTTGTAGTGAGTCCTCGTGCCGGGGAAACGAACCCGCCCCACGACACCGCAATGCTAGCCTGCCAGCGCATTCACGCGTCTCCGGACGAGGGCATTCTCGGTAGGAATCAACACCTTCCTCTGCCGAGGCAGCAGAACATCGCTGCGGTCCTTCACGGACTTATTGAAAATCCCTAATTCACTACATGATGCCATTAAGTTGATATTTTTCGGATGCATATTATCGCTATGATTGCATGAGAATTTACAAACCTCATACTTTGTGTGCTTGTATTAAGCGTAAAGCCAATTCTGCTATATTCATATACATTTTCAATATTCGTGCATTAAGTAAAGTACGTATTTGCTACATTTTAAATATACTGGATTTATCATCATAGGGATTTTCGGGTATATTCAAGTATTATTTTCACATAAGTAAAATATATTCTTATTGGGTTTTTTTCTTATCAGAATTTTTTTCTGCTGGATGCTTGCTTAATTTTTATAGGTTTGAAGAAGATCTAATTAGTTTTCAACATATAGGGTATGTTTTGGGTTGGCACACTGCTACTATAGATCACTTAGGCTAATGTTTATGTCGGTATAGATAACGATGTGTGATAGCATATGAGTTTATGGTAAGCTATTTTTAGATCGATCTCATCGTATCATGTATAGACAACTAGCATATGTTATGAAGTGTTCTTGATAAGGATGGTCGTGAGTCATTATAGGATGTTCAGAGATTATCAGGAGGTGTTTATCTGCTGGTAATTTGATGAACTGATGTACAGTTGAGTTGAATGAACTCATGCGGGATTTTTTTTCGTCCATCGCTAGATATTTTTGAATGGTAGAGCTAAGTGTTTAATATTTGGAAGTTTTGGATATGATAGGAATGTATAAATCATTATGCTTGGTTGTTATGGATATTTAATTGCTTGAGCAGTGTTAGATTAGATGTTTGAATAAAAAGACTGTGTTTCTACCTAATAGAAATAATTTATTGAGCAATGCTACTTTTTTTGTTATATATAAATAAATTTTGATACAATTTACAGCACACCTGATAAATGGCTTGATATATTTATGAATTCTATAGCATTTCGAACAATTTTCAAGTTAACTTAACATCGGTTTATTCAGCTGCACTATTTCTGCATTAGGACCATACAAATTTACAATAAGTCCTCTCACATCTTTTTTAATGTTTATTCTACAATTTATATAGCAATTCAATATCCTCAGCATATCATTGTAGCTTATGCCCCCTTCACTCTAGTGCAAACTGTTGATGTTTCCAATATCGTTTTGGTTGTATGTTATGAGACTGCGTGGCAATGAGGAAGGCTGGGTAAACGGTTATTCTGCATTCTGCGATGATCATCATGCATGCATGGCAAGAGGCAGGCTGAGTAGAAGCCCCTGTAAGGCCCTTCACCACCTTCTGCTCACCAATCAACTCGAATTGTTGGTATGAAAGAGAAGGCTACCTTGAGTTCGTCAGGCAATTGGGTTAGTAGTTGCGAAAGAGAAAACATTTTTGGTGTGAAGTTGACCATAGTTCAACTGCTGAACGGACAACTCATGACCGTATCAGACGGCTCAACTGATCGGTGATTGTGGATAACCCACTTTGCATGACAAAGAGACCAGTCGATCATTTGATACTAATACATAGACATATGATAGCTATTATGATGTGCATATCTAGACACATTTATCCGTGATATTTAATCTTTTCACAGGTTGTGAGTAATGATGCAGCCTCAAGTCATCAAAACCATTCAAACCTCTTCTGAAAATGGATCAATGACAGATTTTTAGTCAGTTGGAAGTACCAAAATTTTACTCAATTGTTCAATGATAGGGAAAAAATCTTTCCGGTCATAGCATATCCCGGATAATCCAAAAGGGTTGACCATACATGAGAACACCAAGATGATTCAATATACTTAATAAGTTCCACTATAAACCCTTAATACATCGACTAAACAACAGGCTGAATTAATTCATGTTAAGGCCCTAGTGATGATTTGCATGAAGCAGAGATCCATTCAACAAGTTTGTATTTTAAAAAATGATTCAACTGGCTGATCCATGGGATCATATGATTTTTGAGCATATTGAATGAGTTCATAAGTGTAGCAACATAGTTTCAATGCAATGGAACATTATAGTGGGCAATAAGGGTCCCATAGGCCGCAAATCCTATGAAGACATGACAACCTAGAGAACTGAAATCGAATTGCTGTAGAAAGAGGATCCATATAGATTAGATAGACAGAGGTCAAGAGAAAAATGACGCACATAAAAAAGAATGGCGACTTGACTCATTCTTATGAAGAATGCATGAAACAAGATCAATTAACTCTCGAGCACATAACAATGGCTTCCTCCTAATCAAGATTTGTTCACCAGAACAGCAACATAGACGTGAAGATTCTTGTCTGACCCATGTATGCCTACAAATAACTTGGCTTAAAGCAATCCTAACGAGCATATAACATTTGAAGTAAGGTGTAAAAATCCTGACTGTAACTGTATGGAAATTAATAAGAATTTTCTTATAAATAGATACTTATCAAGCAACAAATAAATTTAGGGAATGAAAGATAGCACGTTGGATCAGACACTCAACTTATCAACTAAAGACAGCTCAGGGGATAGCATATCAACTAAGCAGACAGGGCATCAGCTAAAAAGATAGCTACATAGACCAATTACCAGCTAAACAGACGGGTTTGTCAGCTAAACTGTTAGCTCAGCAGACAGCAGAACAACCAAATAGACAGGTCATCAGCTAAATCAAGAGCTTAACAGAAAGTATTACACTTAAGATAGCCAGAGCATCAGCAAAACCGGCAGTTAAACAGACAGTTTCACAGATTAACAGATAGATAAGTAGCCTATAAGCAATCGTTTGTAGCCTAGTAGTACTCCTAAAAACTCTAAAGAAAATACATAGCAAAGTGTCATTTCCTGTTACTGACTCCTGCTCTTGTTAGCTTGGTGGTTCAATTCTTAGTCCCATAACACTTTCTTACCTTTCAATTTAAATTATGAGGGTAAGCAGCATTACAGCATCCAAGGGCTAAACATGTTTACTTATGCCATAGAATTATCAACACATATTGAACTTTGTAATGAATCAGGCAACGCCGCTGGGTGACCACCACCAACACACCTTGCTGCTATGTGGCTTGTCATCTCATGTTGGTCGTGACGGTTGTACATCCCACGTCAATTTTGTCGTGGGATGTCAAAGGAAGATGACAGCCACATGGCAGCCGAGTTGTAAAACGGTTCATTTCCACCGCCAAACGATCAACATTTGTGCTGTACTTCAAAACGCCCTGGAGTCGATCGCGCCGCCTGCCAAGAAATCTTCGAGTACATTGGGAAGATAGAAAACGAAAGTCTCAAGCAACTCATTTGGGACGGAGTAACAAATGACTTAATAAATTCACTCATAGCATCGCCAGCTGATGTGAAAACTCTTCGAATATTTATAATTTTGCCTTTCTACCACTTATTTCTCAGGAATAGGAAGCAAATTAAACACTGAACACGAAAACGGAGTATGCAACTTTGAATAATTTTTCGCCGCGAAAAATTATTCAAAGTTGCATACTCCGTTTTCGTGTTCAGTGTTTAATTTGCTTCCTATTCCTGAGAAAAAAGTATGTGAATGGTAGGCAACGTTGCCGTGTGATATGTATGAAAGGATTGTGACATGTTATAAAGGTGGCGTTTTGTTACACAATCGATTTTAACTTAGCTAAAAAACGGGAGGATGGTAAAAGGCGTGTAATCTATGAACCACACCTGACAGGGGTGCCGTACAGCCTATTTTACATTCCGGAATTGAAAGATTTCATCGACCTCCAGCAAGACTATGTTCAATGGGCTATGGACAGAAATATAGAGGATTTTCACCTGTGTAATTATCCGTTCCTGTTGATGCCGAAGCTAAAACACTGCTTTTGCAAACTGATCAAGCAATTCAAATGCAAATTGTTGCTACACTAGCTCTTTTGTACATGTTTTCTGGCGCACCTGTTGCCGTATCTCAATTTGTGCATTTGAATGTTACCCGTGAAAATCTTGTTGATGATACTTTCCGAGAATTGTCACGATATACTCAACAGAGAAAACCGGAATATGCCTTAAATTCAGTAGAAATCCTCAGCAGCCAGAAGCGTTTGCCTGTCAAACCACATCATAATTAAGAAAGTAACAAAGAAATAAACTCCGTAGCAATAGTATGGATGCATCCAAGAGATTTTAGCTTTGAAAAAAAGGGGAAAATTCAAATTTCCATTTCGAAACAACGAAAAACTCTTCATTAGTGCCAGCTTTTTATTATTTAAATACGACCTTGCAATCTCTATTATTTATTCGATACTGTCCGAAAGGAAAATCACTCTTTGTTACCAACTAGCTATAAACTAATTACACCATTAATTTTCCCTGTAAATAAATATTTTTAGTTCCATTATAAGATCAAGCATAGTTGAATAGTATGTAAAACAAAAATTTAAATAATTTTGGTCGTAAGGTATGAATGAGTATAAACCGAAATTGTGGTGAACTCCTTTTAATTATTAAATTTTGTAATTAGAATCCTTCGATTTTAAGAAAAAAGTATTACACAATACGGAGACTAGAATTTCATCCAATTACAAGAGGATTTGGAAACCAATTGTGTGCTATTCATAATTAGTATAATTTCAACCAAAATCAAAGGAGAAAATCAAAAAGTACGTGGTGTTGTCACTCGAAAAAGCGACGACCTCGAATGAGAAAACTACTGATGCGAAGAGGCACAGTCAATAAATCTGAAGTAACTGCATGTTTGTCCTTCTAGTATTCCTTGTGAACGTTAACACCAATGTTGGCTGCTCTTGTACACTGCATCCTTGTCTTTTTTTGGTAATCTAAAGTGTAATTGCCCCGTGTTCTAAATAAATCCCCCCGTGAGATGAATGTTGAATTCTGTTTTGATTACGCATGGGTTATTTTTTTTTGATAGTTAATATTGTCACCGCATGACACAGCGGTTGATTTTAAAGATTGTTTGTTCCAATTAGCCAAAAGAAAAAAAAACAGCACAAACAAATTATTTTAACTTTGAGATTAAATTTTAGTATTTTTTTCTTTAATTCCAATTTAGTATCATTTTTGTTGCGTCCACCTCGCGGAAAAATAAATTTACTGTTACAAAATTTATACTTTCTGGATCCAGACAACTGATTCAAAAAAAAGAACCAAATGAAGAAAGAAAGAAAGAAAAGTCATTGAATAGTGATCTAAAAAAAAGGAGAGAAAACATTATATACATAGTACTCTCCGATGCAAGTCAAAATGATTTTGAATGTCTCTTGAGTAAAACCAAGCAATGGACATGCAAGACAATTATTGATGATTAAAATCCAGAATAAGTATAAATTCAGCAGTTGGTTAATCTCCTTTTTATTTTGATTTAGTATTTCCTAGGTTTCTTCCTTGAGTTTAGGAAGTATTTTGTATGCTAGTTATTATTGTCCCGAAAACTGTATTCGATGAAAAAGTACTTAATTTACTTCTATAAGTCGATAAATTAAGCATGATTAATGGATAGGAATAATAATTTTTTTGGATTATATCTCACAAATGGAAAAAACATATAACATGAATTGCTATCTCTAACAACGACTTTCCTTTCCAGTGGTTCCCTTCTTTCAGCGGGAAATAGAGTGCATGGTAAGTATGCCGTCGCGAGGGTAGGGTTTGACAAAATTCGCTGAGGTCAGTTTCGCGTCGCGCGCAGTACGCGGTACCCTTGTTGGTTTTGCCTTTTTATTAGCGTAGCTTTCGTCGAGTTTGAGTTAGCGTAGTATATTTTTCGGCACCGCGTCGGAAATTCGGGAACGCGAAGTAAAGATTTGATTTTTGGTTCTTTGACTGGTTGAATGAAAAAATACGGAGTAACGTAAAGTAGGTTTCTTCTCCGTATGTTGTGTCTTGTGACGCGTTTGGAAACGGGCATTTATTGGTGGCTCAAAATTGTAGATGAACGTAATCCATTTGGAGAACCGCGACCGAAATCCTCTCCGATCTAGCTGGCCGACAAGCAGCCACCGCGAAAATGGATTACGGTGCACGGATTGGTTGACCAGTTGGTAACATCCGTTGGCACTACTCAGACTTAACGTCTAGAACCGATGAGAGGTCGGTTCCTCGTTCGGACTAAGACTTAAAATCATTACAAATGGCACCCAACGTGGGGCCAAAAACATCCTAAGGGGATAAAAGTTTCGCGTCTTCTGGCAAGTTGGTCCTTTACGGAGGATGTGAGGTACTTTGGTACTCGAGCCCCACAAACAGGAGCAGTGGAGTTGTGTGATACACACTTGCAGTCGCTTCACGTGAGTTGTAGTTTCCGCTCTCCTTTGTTTGATTTTTTTTCGCGACAGAATCCTTCCGATGTGTTGTCCCAGGCTGACACATGTAAGGACCTTCTATTTTCTTGATGGAACTGTCAGCCAGATGGGGTTTCTCCTGTCGGCCTGGACTCTCAAGAAAATAGACGGCTACCTTGCCTTTACGTTGCGGAAGGATTCTACTTATTTCGTATGCGTGATAGACGAGTGGTATCGGTTCAACGTTCGGTGGCGTATGCTGGAGTTACGGAGCCTGGAATGCCTCCACGCGTCGGGAATTTCGACCACGCACAAAACTGTTACGGTAGCTCTACCACTTGTCTCGTCGAGTCATTTAACGTAGTTTAGAGACGGTTTTTGTAATGTATGGGAGTTTGGGGATAATTTTTGTAAATCGGCCGAAAGCATCCTTTCTTCGGCAGCCTACCACGCAATCACATTTCCCTTTGGAGGAGTCGACTGCTGGAAGGGAAAGTGTCAATCACATAAACTTTTTTTTCTTCTATAGTTACGAAATAGCTCGCCACTATCGGCCACTAATCTAGCATTAAGTTTTTTTGCATATATATACAGATTAGAAGTAGAAGTAGGATTAAGTTACTTTTTTTTTTCTTCTTTCAGTAAAATATAGCACCAACACCCATATTAAACCCACACATGGCGACGAAACGGACACCAGATAAGCGTTGGACCCGATCCAAAGCGGTCCAACCCGCTAACTGCGGGATCTGCTTTGAAGACGTAGTGGAGGGTGTACACAGCGTGTGATTGGAGTGCGGACACCTGTTCCATCGTGCCTGTGTCCAACAGCTCCTACTAACGTCCGAGCTTTGCCCACTATGCCGGCGACCCACAGAGTGGACCGCCCTAGACGTCCCCCTCGGAACGCCCATCCCGACGCGTGGAGCAGTAGCGAAAGGGGCCCTAGATGCCGAATCGCCCCAATCACTGATGGACTTGCAAGGAGCCGTAGGCGGGGAAGTTCCTGCTGCAGTTGTCACGGCCGAGGTTCCAACCGCGCCTTCCGCCCACTCCATTGACACCCTCGTGGCGTTAATGCGAGATATGTCTGAGAGGATCAGCAACTTGGAGGGAAGGCTCCAGAACCTCCCGATGAGCCAACCCCCCAGCCGCGTGAGAAGTCTGCTTGGCTGGGAGCCCAATCCCAGTGTGGCTATGCCCCACTCTCGACCGGCTGATCAATGGACCCTACCTCCAAGGAACGCGGGAATGGGCCCCAGAGCTTCCGAGTATCGACCACGACACAGCACCTCCAGTCCCCGAGGCAGTCCCTTACAGCAGGTCAATCGAAGATGCGATTCCCCGCGGGAACGCATTGACACCTTTCCGAGACCCGACGCCTCGTATCATTTAGAGTTGGCGCCTGAACTTCACGGGTTTCAACTCGATGATATCAGCGGACTGGTTCCTTTTCCGGATTCAGACGTTAATATCCAGCACCCTGGGAGGTGATTTCTCGGCCTTCCTCCGGCATGCACACCTTTTGTTCAGCGGAGATGCTGCCGACTGGTACTGGAGTTTTAAGGAGTCGACGCCACGTCCCAATTGGGATTCTTTCAGTGCAGCCTTCCGCAATCGATTTGATGACGGCTTCACTGAAAGAGAACTACGGGAACAAATAAAGAAACGGAAACAAGGCGCCCACAAACTGTTCGACCAGTACTACACAAGTATAGTGCGACTGAGCACTCGCAACCATGCCCGAGGATGAACTGGTAGAAATTATCAGGGATAATATGCGTTGGGAGCTTCAGAACAGCCTTCTGCATTTTCCCATCAACACCATACAGGGATTACGCCTCCATGCCCGTAGGCAAGAACAGCTGGATGAGCGGCGAGGTACCTTCCGTCCACAACCTCGCATAATGGGACCAAATCCACGAAATCATCACACCGCGGAGTTGATGGCAGCGGACCACCTACTTGCTGACCCAGTACCGAGGAGCGGAGCACCACCGGAGCTTGAGGGCCAGGCAATGATTGATCGACCATCCCTTGGAGCAATTACAAGCCCGACGGTCTGTTGGAACTGCCGACAAACGGGGCATCGGTTCTATGCATGTCCAGCGGAACCGACGATCTCCTGTTGCCGATGCGGGAAGGAAGACACTTACGCACCTGATTGCGCAAATTGCAAATTGCGAAAAAACTTGCCACCGAGTGCCGCGACCACCCGGCGGCACTCCTTAAACCCGGATGAACCAATGCTGACCCCATCACTAGCTATGACCAAGCCCCAGACATGACCCCAATTCTGCTGACTCGCACCGCCAAACACAGTTCTCCCGAAGTTGCACAACCGACGTCATCCTTTGTCGAGGTGGACGCGCAGGGAAATGATAGCGAGGCGGAGGTTCCTTGGCATGTCAAGCCCTTCCACGTCAGACTGCGGAATTATTTGGCTACTCGACAGCGCATCTTCCATGAGGAGTTGGCTACAACTGTCCCACCGCGAAGAAAGCGAGCCACGCGTCGGATGCGGAGCTTCTGGAGAAGGGTCAGGCAGTCGAGGAAGGTACTGAGGGACATACACTTAGACGAATTATTGAGGGATGACGTTCGACTATATGCGTCAGTACACCTCCTGCAAAAACGATTGTCAGGTTTAGTCGATACGGGAGCCAGTGTGAATTGCATATCAGCCGATTTTGCAGGGGAGGTACTGGCAATGCACGCAGACCAAATCCACTATTTTACCACCTGGTTAAGCACGGCGGACGGAACTCGTCACTCTGTAGTGGGAAAAATTACGACGGATGTCACCTTTAAAGGAGTAACTAAGCCTCTGGAATTTTACACTATACCTCAATTAACCCAGAATCTTTACCTAGGGGTGGATTTCGTTCGAAAATTTAACTTGGCCCCGGCACTGTTTTCCGGCACGAAACTGGAGTCCGTCAATACTGTTCCTGACAAAACTCGAACCACTCACTTATTACGACATACACTGGATGTGAATCAACAACTGCGACCTGACTCGGCTATATCGGCTTTTCCATCGCATGAGAAGGAAGGTCTCGGGCGGACGGCCCTGGTGTTTCACACAATAGATGTAGGGGATGCTAAACCCATAAAACAGAGACATTTTGCCATATCTCCGGCGAAGGAAAAGTTTTTATATGCCGAAGTTGATCGAATGCTAGCATTAGGCGTGATCGAAGAATCGCAGAGCGCGTGGGCTTCCTCAGTCACCTTAGTTGTCAAGCCGAACAAGGTCCGGCTATGCTTAGATGCCAGACGCTTGAACGCCGTCACTGTCAAGGACGCATAACCTCTACCGTTGATTGAAGGCATTTTGAGTCGGTTGCCTAAAGCCCACTTCATCACGAGCTTAGACCACAAGGACGCCTTCTGGCAAATTCCTCTAGACTCTGGCTCAAAGGAGAAAACGGCCTTCACCGTCCCAGGTTGGCCCCTGTATCAATTCGTGACCATGCCATTCGGATTGTGCAATGCCCCTCAAACAATGACGCGCCTTATGGATAAGGTGATACCACCTCATTTACGGCACCAAGTTTTCGTTTACTTGGACGATCTGCTGCTTCTAACCGAGACCTTTGACGAACACATCGACCTGCTTCAGGAGGTCGCTCTGCACATCCGGAGGGCAGGGTTAACCATCAACATACAGAAGAGTCAGTTCGTGATGACGGAGGTGAAGTATTTGGGTCACATCATTGGGCATGGCAATATCAAGACCGACCCGGACAAGACTCAAGCGATTGACGTTTTTCCATTACCCAAGACCACGAAGCAATTACGCCGATTCCTAGGCTTATGCGGATGGTACCAGCGTTTCGTGCGTGACTATGCCACCATTACCACTCCTTTGACCGACATGCTGCGTAAGGGACGTAAGTTCGTCTGGGAAGGGCCCAGCTTGTGAGCCTTTGAAGAGCTAAAGAAGAGTCTGACTACAGCCCCCGTACTGCACAGCCCGGACTTTGACAAACCGTTCTCAATCCATTGTGACGCGAGTCAACATGGGGTGGGAGCAGTCTTAGTCCAGGTTGCACAAGACGGCGAGGAGAGGCCTATAGCCTTTATGTCCCACAAGCTGAACCAGCCCAGTGGAACTACACGGTCTCGGAGCAGGAATGCCTGGCGGCTGTGCTGGCAGTGAAACGTTTTCGAGCATATGTAGAGGGACATCCCTTTGAAATCGTCACTGATCATGCGTCACTGAAATGGCTGATGAGCCAAGCTGATCTCCACGGCCGCTTGGCCAGATGGGCCCTGAAATTACAGGCGTTTGACTTCACGATAAGACACCGCAAGGGAAGTCAGCACGTGGTACCGGACACACTATCAAGGATGTTCGCCCCTGAAGGAGCCGAGTTGGCCCAGGAGGACGACAGCCCCCTACGGATCGACTTGGACCATCCTGCCTTCAAGTCAGCATGTTATATCCAGCTGATGAATACGATTCAGGACCAGTTGCCACAGCTGCCAGAACTACGGGTAACGGAGGGATTTATATACAAGCGGACGAGACACGCCTCCGGAGACCCCATCCAAGAAGAGGAACAATGGAAGTTATGGGTGCCCGAAGAACTGACCTTCGAATTGATTAAGCGGGCTCATGACCACCCATTGAGTGCACACGGTGGTTATGGTCGTACGCTTCGGCGACCGAAGACTTACTTCTTTTGGCCTAAGATGGCGCAGCAAGTGAAAAAGTACGTAGCCGCCTGTAAGCTGTGCAAATGCACGAAAGCGCCCAATTCTGTTCTTCGTCCCCCGATGGGAAAATTCGAACTACCGGAGCGGGTGTTCCAGCGCCTGTATATAGATCTCATCGGTCCGTACCCTCGCTCAACTTCGAGATACACGGGAGCTGTCGTAGTCCTGGACCACTTGTCCAAATTTCCGATTGTGGAACCTCTTCGGAACCTGCACACCGGCCCCATAGTCACTTTTCTGGAAAATCGCGTTTTCCATATATTTGGAGTACCGGAGAAGCTGGTCTCCGACAACGGAGTTCAGCTCATCTCGTCTAGATTTCGGGAACTAATGGAAAAGTATGGCATTACGCATCAGCGGACTGCCGTCTACTCCCCGCAAGCCAATGCGTCCGAGCGGTTGAACCGCACCCTCATAGCCGCCATTCGGGCCTACGTCCAACCGGATCAGAACGGTTGGGACCGCAGGATTTCCGCCATCACCTGTGCCCTGCGTTCGTCTTATCACTCCACCACAGGCATCTCCCCATACTTTGCCGTGTTCGGCCAGCATATGATCTGCCACGGAAACTCGTACCGGCTATTACGGCATTTGAAAGGTTTGGAAGACCCAATAGTGGTGCTGGAGCCGCACGAGAAACTCCAAATTCTACGAGAACAAATCCGGGAGAGGATTGAAGACAGTAGACGGTTGGGGGAGGAGCGGTACAATCTGTGATCCCATCCTTCTGGCTTCAAGGCAGGCGACGAAATCTACTGACGGAATTTTAGACAAAGTGAAGCAGGTCGGCACTTCACTGCCAAGCTAGACAAGAAGTTCGTGAAGTGTCGAGTCTTACAAGTTTTAAGTCCCACGCGGTACCGCATTGCGGACATGTCCGGAAGGGAGCTGGGAGTCTACCATGACAAAGACCTACGACGGTGAAAAACGAAAAAAAACCCTATCATAGGGCCAAGCAGCTTCCTTCTGTCTCCCCATGCCTGATAGGCATCGTGGACACTGCCCTGTAATGAATCAGGCAACGCCGCTGGGTGACCACCACCAACACACCTTGCTGCTATGTGGCTTGCCATCCCATGTTGGTCGTGACGGTTGCACATCCCACGTCAATTTCGTCGTGGGATGACAAAGGAAGATGACAGCCACATGGCAGCCGAGTTGGCGTTGGTTGTAAAACGGTTCATTTCTACCGCCAAACGATCAACATTTGTGCTGTACTTCAAAACGCCCTGGAGTCGATCGCGCCGCCTGCCAAGAAATCTTCGAATACATTAGGAAGATAGAAAACGAAAGTCTCAAGCAACTCATTTGGGACGGAGTAACAAATGACTTAATAAATTCACTCATAGCATCACCAGCTGATGTGGAAACTCTTCGAATATTTATAATTTTGCCTTTCTACCACGAATTTTTAGACGCGAAAAATTATTCAAAGTCGCATACTCCGTTTTCGTGTTCAGTGTTTAATTTGCTTCCTATTCCTGAGAAAATAGTATGTGAATGGTAGGCAACGATGCCGTGTGATATGTATGAAAGGATTGTGACATGTTATAAAGGTGGCGTTTTGGTAAAAAACGGGAGGATGGTAAAAGGCATGTAATCTATGAACCACACCTGACAGGGGTGCCGTACAGCCTATTTTACATTCCGGAATTGAAAGATTTCATCGACCTCGAGCAAGACTATGTTCAATGGGCTATGGACAGAAATATAGAGGATTTTCACCTGTGTAATTATCCGTTCCTGTTGATGCCGAAGCTAAAACACTGCTTTTGCAAACTGATCAAGCAATTCAAATGCAAAGTGTTGCTACACTAGATCTTTTGTACATGTTTTCTGGCGTACCTGTTGCCGTATCTCAATTTGTGCATTTGAATGTTACCCGTGAAAATCTTGTTGATGATACTTTCCGAGAATTGTCACGATATACTCAACAGAGAAAACCGGAATATGCCTTAGATTTAGTAGAAATGCTCAGCAGCCAGAAGCATTTGCCTGTCAAACCACATCATAATTAAGAAAGTAACAAAGAAATAAACTCCGTACCAATAGTATGGATGCATTCAAGAGATTTTAGCTTTGAAAAAAAGGGGAAAATTCAAATTTCCATTTCGAAACAACGAAAAACTCTTCATTAGTTCAAGCTTTTTATTATTTAAATACGACCTTGCAATCTCTATTATTTATTTGATATTGTTCGAAAGGAAAATCACTCTTTGTTACCAACTAGCTATAAACTAATTACACCATTAATTTTCCCTGTAAATAAATATTTTTAGTTCCATTATAAGATCAAGCATAGTTGAATAGTATGTAAAACAAAAATTTAAATAATTTTGGTCGTAAGGTATGAATGAGTATAAACCGAAATTGTGGTGAACTCCTTTTAATTATTAAATTTTGTAATTAGAATCCTTCGATTTTAAGAAAAAAGTGTTACACAATACGGAGACTAGAATTTCATCCAATTACAAGATGATTTGGAAACCAATTGTGTGCTTTTCATAATTAGTATAATTTCAACCAAAATCAAAGGAGAAAATCAAAAAGTACGTGGTGTTGTCACTTGAAAAAGCGACGACCTCGAATGAGAAAACTACTGATGCGAAGCGGCATAGTCAATAAATCTGAAGTAACTGCATGTTTGTCCTTCTAGCATTCCTTGTGAACGTTAACACCAATGTTGGCTGCTCTTGTACACTGCATCCTTGTTTTTTTTTGGTAATCTAAAGTGTAATTGCCCCGTGGTCTAAACAAATCCCCCTGTGAGATGAATGTTGAATTCTGTTTTGATTACGCATGGGTTATTTTTTTTTGATAGTTAATATTGTCACCGCATGACACAGCGGTTGATTTTAAAGATTGTTTGTTTCAATTAGCCAAAAGAAAAAAAAACAACACAAACAAATTATTTTAACTTTGAGATTAAATTTTAGTATTTGAATTTTAACTTTAATTCCAATTTAGTTTCATTTTGGTTGTGTCCACCTCGCTGAAAAACAAATTTACTGTTACAAAATTTATACTTTCTGGATCCAGACAACTGATTCAAAAAAAAAAAAAAAGAACCAAATGAAGAAAGAAAGAAAGAAAAGTCATTGAATAGTGATCTAAAAAATAAGGAGAGAAAACATTATATACATAGTGCTCTCCAATACAAGTCAAAATGATTTTGAATGTCTCTTGAGTAAAACCAAGCAATGGACATGCAAGACAATTATTGATGATTAAAATCCAGAATAAGTATAAATTCAGCAGTTGATTAATCTCCTTTTTATTTTGATTTAGTATTTCCTAAGTTTCTTCCTTGAGTTTAGGAAGTATTTTGTATGCTAGTTATTATTGTCCCGAAGACTGTATTCGATGAAAAAGTACTTAATTTACTTCTATAAGTCAATAAATTAAGCATGATTAATGGATAGGAATAATAACTTTTTTGGATTATATCTCACAAATGAAGAAAAATATAACATGAATTGCTATCTCTAACAACGACTTTCCTTTCCAGTGGTTCCCTTTTTTCAGTGGGAAATACAGTGCATGGCAAGTATGCCGTCGCGAGGGTAGGGTTTGACAAAATCCGCTGAGGTCAGTTTCGCGTTGCGCACGGTACGCGGTACTCTTGTTGGTTTTGCCTTTTTATTAGCGTAGCTTTCGTCGGGTTTGAGTTAGCATAGTATATTTTTCGGCACCGCGTCGGAAATTCGGGAACGCGAAGTTAAGATTAGATTTTTGGTTCTTTGACTGGTTGAATGAAAAAATACGGAGTAACGTAAAGTAGGTTTCTTCTCCGTATGATTGTGTTTTGTGACGCGTTTGGAAACGGGCATTTATTGGTGGCTCAAAATTGTAGATGAGCGTAACCCATTTGGAGACCCGCAACCGAAATCCTCTCCGATCTAGCTGGCCGACAAGCAGCCACCGCGAAAATGGATTACAGTGCACGGATTGGTTGACCGGTTGGTACCATCGGTTGGCACTACTCAGACTTAACGTCTAGAACCGATGAGAGGTCGGTTCCTCGTTCGGACTAAGACTTAAAATCATTACAACTTGACCTCCCCCTACATCCGCAAATTCAGAGAAGGGAATATATATACTGGTGTAATAAATATACATCTTTAGTTTTACTACTAGAAGCAGTCATTTAAAATGATCGGAGCAGATCCAGTAACTTCGTCAGTCAGTCAGAAGCATGAAAAGGCCAGCCACACTGATAAGGCTACTTTACCTAGAAAAGTGATCAAGAAAGAGAAGAAATTAAAAAAAAATCGAGAGAAACAGCAAATCTGTGAGAAAAACCTCTGATCTATACATACAAAATCTCTGAACTATACATACTTTCTTGACGAAGGCTTCCACAAAAGCAAAGTAATACTTGGATTTGACCCGCTGACATGTCAAGCGAAAACAATCTTCCGATGCAATGGACAAAATCAGTTGCAGTTAGATAACAGCCAATGGCCTTCACTTCGCCAATACCTCATTGATCTCAAGGATAGAGTAGATGAATTCCCTGCAAATCAGCTTGGACTTCTTGAACTCTTCTACATACCTATTGCAGGCGAGAGACTAATACTTAAACATCCAGAGCTCTTCACGCTTTTCATCTTGATGGATTTTTTCAACATTGTCATGCAATACAACAATTTGCTTGCCGATTGTGTGAAGGAATACTATGACCAATATTGTGTGAGATGCAGAGAAAAAAGCGTACTTAAACTGTATATTAACGACTTCTTCACTCCAACTCAAACATCATTTGTAAATATAAACTACTCTAGACTTATTTATGAAATACCAGTACTATGTAATGATCTAATTTTCCATGTGATGAAATAAAATACTACAAACGTCATAAAAAATGTTTTATTTCACTGAAAGGAATTAATTAGGAAATTGTGCATGGAGACTTGGTAAAATACATACTATTGTGAAAGGCTTGGTAACCAAGTATAATCTCTTTAGTCTATAAAATACTGAAGTTTATTGAGAAACAGAACCTCTTCTAAGTTGCACTGCACAAACTAGAACATGAATGTATGTTAACTTAAACACAGCACGTTGTTTTTTCTATCACTAGACTACATATTATTCTACGGATTCTTATGAGGTTTTTAAAATTCAGCTTAACAGTGGTGCTAAGTACATCACTTTGAAAAAACGTCAAGAAAACTAGTTGGTCAGAGGTTAATACACTTTCAACGCGTAACAGATCTTAGTTACAATGGTCATCCTATACTTCATGGAAGAGTACCATGACATTTTTCCTGAACACCGAATACGCATCGAGAATTATATGCTTAAATATGGTAATATGGGTGAAAAAGTATCTAATAAACATGGAATACACTACCAAATATGTGAATGCTCCAACTCTAATACGACATCAGGAACTGATACATGCATTTGCCATTCATATGCTCAAGAGACAAGAAATATTATTACTCTCATAAAACAGTACATACTCCTGCAGTCTCGAATACATACGACAAAGTAATAATTCATAGCACCGGGTATTACAAACACTCCAAACAAAACTATAACCAACTAGTGGTCAGTGCTGTTAGAATGAAAAAGTTTATAATTGATATTCAATTTGTATCGGGAAATCCTCATCAGTAATTCATTAAGGAATATACTATTCTCATAACATACAACCAAAACGATATTGGAAACATCAACAGTTTGCACTAGAGTGAAGGGGGCATAAGCTACAATGATATGCTGAGGATATTGAATTGCTATATAAATTGTATAATAAACATTAACAAAGATGTGAGAGGACTTATTATCCATTTGTATGGTCCTAATGCAGAAATAGTGCAGCTGAATAAACCAATGTTAAGTTAACTTGAAAATTGTTCAAAATGCTATAGAATTCATAAATATATCAAGCAATTTATCAGGTGTGCTGTAAATTGTATCAAAATTTATTTATATATAACAAAAAAAGTAGCATTGCTCAATAAATTATTTCTATTAGGTAGAAACACAGTCTTTTTATTCAAACATCTAATCTAACACTGCTCAAGCAATTAAATATCCATAACAACCAAGCATAATGATTTATACATTCCTATCATATCCAAAACTTCCAAATATTAAACACTTAGCTCTACCATTCAAAAATATCAAGCGAAGGACAAAAAAAATCCCGCATGAGTTCATTCAACTCAACTGTACATCAGTTCATCAAATTACCAGCAGATAAACACCTCCTGATCATCTCTTAACATCCTATAATGACTCGTGACCATCCTTATCAAGAACACTCCATAACATATGCTACTTGTCTATACATGATACGATGAGATCGATCTAAAAATAGCCTACCATAAACTCATATGCTATCACACATCGTTATCTATACCGACATAAACATTAGCCTAAGTGATCTATAGTAGCAGTGTGCCAACCCAAAACATACCCTATATGTTGAAAACTAATTAGATCTTCTTCAAACCTATAAAAATTAAGCAAGCATCCAGCAGAAAAAAATTCTGATAAGAAAAAAACCCAATAAGAATATATTTTACTTATGTGAAAATAATACTTGAATATACCCGAAAATCCCGATGATGATAAATCCAGTATATTTAAAATGTAGCAAATACGTCTTTTACTTAATGCACGAATACTGAAAATGTATATGAATATAGCAGAATTGGCTTTACGCTTAATACAAGCACACAAAGTATGAGGTTTGTAAATTCTCATGCAATCATAGCGATAATATGCATCCGAAAAATATCAACTTAATGGCATCATCGAAGCATGCATCATTTTCCTAAAGAGATAACAAATTAAAAATTATTATACTCAAAACGTCAAGTTCTAAATGAAAATTCGGAAATGTCGAAAAATCATACTAGAGCGATCCATACATAAATAATTTTTCAATACTAGAAACCATGATATGAAGGATATAAGACAAGCATAAAATAACAGTTTTACTCTATATTACACTGACACTCATGAAACTACTTAAACTAAGTAATACAGACCCACAATAACAACCCCTAATTCAAAGTAAATATAAAAATTTATTCAATCAAGTGCATGCCTATAATGCTACCATATATGACTAAAAAATATTTTTTCATGCAATATGGGCATAAGCAAAGAATAATACCATAATACCGACAAACCCCTTATATCAATGACCTATCGCATTCACTTTTTTCTATATTAGCTTCTTCTTTTCAGTACGTACCCAGAATTTATCAATGAAAATGCGTCCATATTCCTACTCATTAGGACCACCACGATAATTTCTACATCCACCATACATAAACTCCATATAAAGTAGCATTCCAGAAGCCATAAACCGTAATATCTTTCCTATACAACATTTATAAAT
Source organism: Odontomyia ornata (assembly GCA_963969285.1). Lineage (NCBI taxonomy): Eukaryota > Metazoa > Arthropoda > Insecta > Diptera > Stratiomyidae > Odontomyia > Odontomyia ornata. The sequence goes on from OZ017740.1 coordinate 178,693,231, forward strand.
AATCTCAAATTTAGAATAGATACCCAAAACATACATGTCAACATAGTGATCTAAAAAATAGACCCAAGCACTTATCAAAAGGGACAAATCATATGATATACGAACAAAATTATCACCATCTCATGCACTACAAGATCATTGATTTGAAAAAATAACTCGTCTTGGAAGAAATTACTAGAGCTTTTGAACAATACCAATGGGCATACTGTAGTAAAGAAAAAAACGAATGAATATTGTGCCATACTTCTACATATTAGTAAAATCAGAGAATGAAGTATAGAAACTGCTTCAAGAAATAAGTGATGATGATGAAGACAAACAAAATGCTGCTACAAGCAAACTAAAATTTAATACTATACTTAATATCAAGAACGTATCACAATAAACATTAAGATCTCTTTCACTGCCTTCATAGATTTGAGCAATCAACATAGTAGTCTAACCGAACAAAATACATTGTAGACGATTCTTAAAGTACTATTGACATGAAACCGATAAAAGCAATAATATACAATAGCAATGAGTCACAAAAAAAGAAACGAAATGCAAATAATAATCAGCAAACTTGAACAGGCGCATCTTTGAATGGACATTCATGAAAACACGTCTCAATACCGCGCATCACGTTAGCCGCCCCCTCACGGCCAACACAACAAAAAAAACCGCCTCAATCAAGCAAAACCATATTGCAATGCAATGTGCGCCATGCCACTTCACTTCCACGCTGTAGATTTTGATGCCCTAAAACTTCCTCCAACAGGGAAATCTATGCGTACAAAACACTACTCTTAACAAGCAAACTCACTTGCTCATGCCACGCATCCCCGAGGTCAATTTCCATGCCTTACAGCATTCACCGCCGAACAAATCTACACCCCAATCCATGATCCTCCAAAAAGCGACGCAAATCATTCCGAATCGCCGACAAGGCCGACCATTCTTAAAGACAGGCACCCTTTGACGAGCAACGCGGAAACTTAACCAAGCATTCACGAGACAAATTTCTACGGCTCATAACATCCGCCTCGGTAGAAACAAGCGACGCGCATCACATCTACGATACCGCCCATCTTTAACCACAGACATCAAACGAGGAGTAAAACGTACCTTAAGCATGCATCCACTAAGTAAATTCTCATGCCTTAGAGCACCCATCGAAAGGCAAGCCCGTCGCCCATCCATAATGCAAAGTCACCCCTCTATAGCAACGCCCTCCATCACCATGCAACCACTCGCATCATAAAAACTTCCAGCACGCCAAACGTAATCAAGCAAATCGTTCATTTCCACATGCAGCCAAAGACACCAATCGCTGAGCAACGCGTTCCTTATTCAAGCGCCCATGAAGTGAATTCCCATGGCTTAGAGTACGCGCTGACGGGCACGTCCATCATCCATCAATATCACAGTCATCCGTCTTTACAAACGTCCGCCGTCACCACGCAGCCAATTGCACCATAAAAAACGTTCAGCACGCCTAATGTGATAAAGTAAATCGCTCGACCCGGAAGCCTCTCAGTAGTGAGATACGCCAGAAATCCTCAACCCCTATAAGCAGCAAATCTATCGCCCAGAGCACCACCTGTCCACAGAGCTTCCCTAATTGATCAGCAACCCTAATACTTCAAGCTATCAACTCTAGACATGGATCTCCTATACAGTAAAACAGCCATGGGTAAAAAAGTATCTACCTCTAGAAGCGTAAAAGACCCGAGAAGCACTTCCACCAAAGATGAATAACAAAACTACTCGAAGACTAGAAGCAACGAATACTTGAGACAACCTTCCACTAAAGATTATTACAACTAAGACAAGACTAAAAGCAATGAATATATAGGAAGCCCTTCCACTATGAATGAATAAAAAACATCGATAGTATAATTATCTACTGCTAAAAGCGTCAAAGGCTAGCTCCTATTAACTTCGAACATAAATATTAACGCTATGTAAACACACGCTGAGAAATCTAGGCCTTTAATCTACACGTATTAATTGAAATACTTAGGACTATCCTAGACAGGAATCAATTTTCTAGTTTTACTATTTACCATCACAGGCTGTAAAGGCTAAGGATGTGCGCGCCTACTGTTTAAAGTACACAACCATCAAGACTAGTTCCACTTTTTACCATCAGAGGCTACTAAGACCCGGAATACTTACCTGCTTAACCAAGACACAGATGTTGATTTTCCTAAGACCCATACCTTCTCATCCCTGGCACCCACCTATACCACCCTAACACACGCACCCACACACCCAAGACACACATCCTCGACAACATTTGAAATTTGTATGAAAAAGTGGCCTAGAACCCGGATTCTACCCCTACTCAGAAGCTCACTCAACTGGAACTGTCTGTCAAGCTGATATATCTAAATTGAACGCCAAAATGGCAAATTGCAAGTTTCGTCACAAACTTTATCCGATATTAAAACTGTGAAAAGTGTTCGCGATCTGAATTCATTCCAAGTGTTTAAACATTCTATTTTGCTTTGTGATCCGAATAACTTTAATGTGTGGCACTGTGAAATTACTTTAAAATTTCAAAGTGAAATGTGTAGTGCCTTGGTGATAAAATTATAGGCGTAAAGGATCTTTAGTTTTTTCTTTTCACGGATAAGTAGTTAATATGTTAACGTTATGCATGTTTTCCTGTAGTGAATAGGCTAAGTATCAAGTCCGTAAAGGACTGCAGCGATGGTCTGCTGCCTCGGCGGAGGAAGATGTTGATATCCGCCGAGAATGCCCTTGTCTCGCGATGCGTGAATGCGCTGGCAGGCTAGCATTGCGGTATCGTGGGGCGGGTTCGTTCCCCCGGCACAAGGACCCACTACAAAAGAGTTTCGCATTTACGAATTCTTGGGTCTCAACAGAAAGGCGACTGAAGTCGAAAGATTGTAGGTAACTACAACGAGGGAAATGGCTTGGTCAGAGAACAAGTTGGACAAGTGAAAACGGACGGACTTAGGGTAACCTCGTCGTTACCTGACAATCCTCATGGCCCACAAATAAGAGTGGGACAACCGAGTGGGGATGGTGTCCCCTCGCACCCGCCCAACCAGATCAAGATCCATATCTGTTGCAGTGGCCAAGTATTTCCCTTCTGAGTGGAAAACTCATACAACATAACTTGCATGAGCCTTCCCATCAGAGGAGAAATACCCCGGTGACCAATTTATGTCATAGAGTTATGCAATCGGATCACATAACCCAATGCCATAAAAAGGCACCTTGCTCGAGGCCACTCAACCCTCGAGAGTTCCTGAAACAAAAAGAAGGTTACGATGTGCCCGATGGCTGGCTTATATCTGGTGGTGAGAGCCTTCCACCGTACCGGGTCCTATATTCGGTCAGACGGGTGAAAATGGAATGACCGAAGGGTAATTTTTTAACAATCTATAGTTTTATTCGGTTTTGTTTTATGTATTCATCCAATAATTATCTTTCATAATAGTAAAGGTTTTACGAATGGTTTTTTTTGCTTCTCTTTTCTTTTTGGTCACTAAATATAGTATTTTAAATTGTTTAAATTAGGAAGAAAACAGGACTAAATCTAATTCTTAAAAAAAGTAAACTTAAACTGAAATTTAAGCAGTGGTTAATGAGACTCAAAATTAAAGAATTCACGAATATTTAGAGCAATTACTTCATATCTCAACTTGAGCATTTCATCGTCTTCCGCTTGCTAAAACGCAAAATTACGATAATAATGTGCTATACGTTATCCCAATGTACGTTATGTACGTTATTGAGATGAATAGATTTTTAATATTTAGAGATATTCTCTTGTAAAAAAAAAACTAATGTAAACGAATAACGCTGTCTGGGTTTTGAAAATGTATATCCATTTAGGTTTAGTTTATTTCTCGAAAACAACTACCAGAGCATTCTTAAATGTGAAAGTATCTGAATTGAAGAAATTCATTTAAAATGTTTTTCATTAATTAACGCCTTTTCTGCACTTTATTTCAAAGGACGTTGAAGGTGCTTCATCTGAAACTCTCAAACTGCACCTTTGGTAATGAAATTATAAATGACCTTTCTTGCACGACAATTAAAACTACGATCCCGAAATCATTAAGGCTAACTCATGAGGCCGACAACCGAGAAGTTATATCGATAATTCATACGCTAAATAATTTCAATAAATACAAATGTATAAACTATATAATTTATAAAATAATGTAAGCAATGAAAGAAAAGGGTACTCACAGACCTTGTCCGACGACGAGCGCTCGTTGACGATGCAGGGGATTATTAGATGAACACCATTTTAGGATGCCAACAACGGTTGGTTAGAAAATGATGATAGTCGCCTGTATAAAGCACAATACATAGATACTTCGAGATGAAAGAAAAACTGGCGAGATTCACAAATTATAAACGGATGTGTTCCTTTACTTCCTATAAAATATGTTGACAATTGTTACATCCCCCAGAACACCTCACCACTTTTAATAAATAATAGAGTCTATTTGGTCGAATGTAGCAAATAATGGCAAATTGAGTAATAATGGCAAATTGAGTAACTATACAGGGAGGACTGTGTGAGTCGACGTTCGTCCGTCTCCATACATTGCACGCACATTCCCCTAACACAGGTTTTACAGCCAATTCAATTTACGACCTGAGTGTTGTGTGGCATAGAAATTAGTAAACATCTGTACAGATCGCTCCGATTCTGATGGCAGGTTGAATGATGAACTTTAAACGCCCATGATCCGCTAGAGAGAACTTGAATTGTAAAGTCAACTTCAATAAGTGTGTTAGCTGCTTTCAAATATTGTCTAAAGCGCTCGTTGAGATCTTTCGAAATTCCAATGTCCTGGAACATTCTTTGTAGTTTTATCGTACACTCATAACCACAAGCCTGCTTCAATTTTGATATCATTGAAGCTTCCGTGTCATCGCTGGCCGATGTGTGATGAACTAGTCTCTTGGCAAGCATTTTACTATAGAATTCCTGGAAAACATCTTGTCTTCTATGTATTTAAATTCTACCATCACTTGATTTAGTGTGTCTTCTAGTTCAGCTTCTTCTGGATTCTTACTAGATTTTTCAGCAATAAATCACAATATTTCGCCAATAATTCAGGGCTTTTACTTGTACTTTTGCTTGCTGCTGTCACTGCATTTGTGTTGATAAATTCACCACAGGCTTTGTCCAGCGCAGCAACAAAACCTTTGTCATTTTGAAATGCAGTCAGCACTAATGCATTGTACTTTTTATGAACATCGAGTATTGTTTGAACATTTATCGATTGCGATTGCCTGCCAACTAACGATCTTGAAATAATGTACTGATTGAATTAACGTGACTTACTTTATTTTAGTCTTACCTTGCATCCAGATAACGGTGTGGTGGTTGTTTATAGATTGCCGCCAACGAGGAAATTTTGAGGCTGGTGAACGGTCTAGATTCCAGTTACGTAACTTTCGACTACGTAACATGCTCTACACTACATTAGCACTCCTAATGAGCAGAGTTCATTATCACTTGGATAATTATTGCATCAACCTAGAATTACACTCTGAATCAATTCATTAACTCAGAAACTACCGATATGCGGCTACTTTATGTCCAGAACGATCATAGAAAGATGGCCTTCACACATTTTATAAACGTTTATTGATGGTTCACCATAGAGGTTTCAAGTCGATGGCATATATTTTACGTTGAATTTCATTGATGTAAATCTTCCATCTTCCCAAAATTTCCAAGTTAAAATTCCCTAACCACACTTTCTCCAGAAATTTCCGGTTTGGAGTTTTGCACTTCTCAGACAAACTATAAATTAACTCGTACGGAAGACTAATAGAAATTCTTAATGTAAACGCTTTTTGGGTATTAATTCTGATAAAATGGACAAAAATCACATGCGATTGATACAAAAATGACAGCGCGATGCAAGAGAAGGACGCAACCAACAACACCGACGTCTTTCCTCCTTCGCCACCCTCGTACACCGTCGAGGAACACAAAAACGCGTCAGCCTTTGCGTCTCCGTAAGCGTGCACGACTTCACTCCTATCTTTCGATGCAGGCCTCGAATTAGTTTGCATTTTATATTTCTTCATATGTGTGGGTGCTTATAATTAATAAGTATAAAGGAAAATTATGGACGAATAAACAGAATTGCTTCTTGGTGGTTGTTTGTATTTTTAACTTATATTATTATCATACGGTTTTATTGATAAATTTGAATTCATTTTCAACGTAAAGATACAATACAGAATAATGCGTAATAATATATCGCAGTTTTTTTGTGATATTACGTTGATTTGAAACCAAATTGTTAAGCAAGGTGTTTGTTAGTTCTTGATCATTTTAACGAAGACATTAGATATTAAAAAAATTTCTAAACTGAATAATCATTAATGTCAACTGTCACCGCCTATAGCAATATGCGTTTAATCGAACTGTCTTCACCCCTACAGCATGGTGATCAATTTTCTTGATCACCATGCTGCAGGGGTGAAGGAGATAGGAAAGTTTTAGAGCAGATTGATAGGATAACTGCTCGATTACTACAGGGCAGCTAATTTTCTCGCGATCGCAAGGTGACGAGGATTGCAAAAAAGGAGCTGAAGGATCTTCCATTATAGCATCGGTTGCCTTTGGCGTCGGCATACGGGGTGACAAATAATAAAAGAAAACACAATTGATAGACGGATAGACTGTTACGTATATTTGTGTTTTGCTGTAAGTATATAAACATTGAGCGTGCTTGAAACTGTGTGCGGACGGACAGGACAGACGTAGATAAGTACGATCATTTTAACGAAGACATTAGATATTAAAAAAATTTCTAAACTGAATAATCATTAATGTCAACTGTCACCGCCTATAGCAATATGCGTTTAATCGAACTGTCTTCACCCCTACAGCATGGTGATCAATTTTCTTGATCACCATGCTGTAGGGGTGAAGGAGATAGGAAAGTTTTAGAGCAGATTGATAGGATAACTGCTCGATTACTACAGGGCAGCTAATTTTCTCGCGATCGCAAGGTGACGAGGATTGCAAAAAAGGAGCTGAAGGATCTTCCATTATAGCATCGGTTGCCTTTGGCGTCGGCATACGGGGTGACAAATAATAAAAGAAAACACAATTGATAGACGGATAGACTGTTACGTATATTTGTGTTTTGCTGTAAGTATATAAACATTGAGCGTGCTTGAAACTGTGTGCGGACGGACAGGACAGACGTAGATAAGTACCTATCGGCGCAGGTCTTTTGGGTGGTATACCCCAACTTCTTTTCTCGATAGGTCAGTTATCAGATAGCGATTGGGTCCTTCTACCTTCTGTATGCGGCTTTTCAAGAAGTGCCGGTCCAGTTTGGCATTGTAATGCCCAGCGGCATCACTTTGGTGGAAATTGCGCCAAAAGACCTCATCTCCTTCTTTAAAATTGGAAGGTCGTGACCCGAGGTTGTACTGCGCCTCATTTGCACGTCCTGCGGCCTTAATCTTCCGTCGCTTGTGGGGCTTGTGGGGCTCCGGTGCAACGACGGGGTCTCCAAAACACTTTAATTGCCGTTACAGCCTGTATGATTTACCATGGCAAATCATGTGCTGTCCGAAGGCGGCAAAGTAAGGTGCGACACCGGTGACGGAATGATAAGATGATCGCAGAGCGCATGTGATGCCGGACAATCTGCGGTCCCAATCTTTCTGAGTTGGGTGAACGTAACCTAACAGTGTGCGATTCAACCGTTCCGAGGCGTTAGACTGCAAAGATCTGAACTGTATTCCGTGGTCCGAGTACACACTTTCTGGAACATTCTGGAGTCGTGAACTTACGAATAGGTTCCACCAGTGGGAATTTCGAGAGCTGGTCTAACACAACGATAGCTCCGATGTGTCCCATGGATGAATGAGGATATGGACCGAGTAGGTCTATGTATAGACGTTGGAATACGCGTTCTGGGACGTTGAGTTGACCCATAGGAGGTTGAAGAGGCTAGTTGGGCGCTTTAGTGCCTTAACAGGTCTCACAGGCGCTCACGTGGTCTTTGACCTGGGATGCCCTTTCAGGCCAAAAGAAGTATTTCTTGAGTCGCCGTAGCGTCCGACCGTAACCTCCGTGGGCACTTAAAGGATGGTCATGTGCGCGGAGGATCAGATGTTGTGTCATTTCTTCCGGTACCCAGAGTTTCCAGGACTCTTCTTCCTGCCATGGATTACCAGCGGCGTATTCATTCCGTCTATACACGTAGCCGTCTATCACTTTCAAATCAGGCAGCTGTGATAGTTGGGTCACGATGGTTTGCCTCAACTCTTTGTAGCTGTCTGATTCGAAATGTGGGCTGTCCAAATCTATATCGATGGGGTACTCGTCATTCACTGTCAATTTGGCTCCCTCTGGTGAAAACATTCGCGAGAGAGTATCGGGTACAATGTTCTGGGTCCCTTTCCGATGTTTGATGGAAAAACGTCCATGTAAGTCTGCTTGGTTCATCAACCATTGTAGCGAAGCGTGGTCGGTGATGATCTCAAACTGGTGGCCCTCAATATAGGCTCGGAATTTCTTCACAGCCATCACCGCTGCTAAACATTCCTGCTCGGACACGGTACAGTTCCTTTTGGCCGAGTTCAGCTTATTGGACATGAAGGCAATGGGAGCTTCTTCTCCCTCATCGGTCAATTGCACCAACACGGCTCCTACTCCATGTTTACTTGCGTCACAATGAATGGAGAAAGGCTTCTCAAAGTCGGGGCTGTGCAAGACCAGAGCTGAAGTCAGGGCTTGTTTTAGCTCTTCAAATGCCTTTCGGCTGAGCTTGGTCCAAATGAACTTCCCTCTCCGCATCATGTCCGACAGGGCCGCTGAAACTGTTGCATAATTCCGAACAAACCTTCGGTACCAACCGCACACACCAAGGAAACGTCGTAGCTGCTTAACCGTTTTTGGTAAAGAGAACTCATCAATCGCACGAGTTTTGTCTGGATCCGTTTTGATAGTGCCATGTCCGTATCGGACTTCGTTCATGACAAACTTACTTTTTTGTACGTTGATGATGAGTCCCGCCTTACGGATGTGCAGGGCTACTTTTTGCAGGAGTAGGAGGTGTTGGTCGAACGTTTCCGTGATGAGTAGAAGATCATCCAGGTACACGAACACGGTGTTTCAGATGAGATGGGATGACTTTGTCCATCAGCCGGGTCATCGTTTGTGGCGTGTTACACAGGCCAAAAGGCATCGTGACGAACTGATATAATGGTCGTCCAGGCACTGTGAAGGCGGTCTTATCCCTCGACCCCTCATCGAGTGGAATTTGCCAGAAGGCGTCTTTTAGGTCGAGACTGGTAATATAAGTATTCCATCGATGAGCGGAAGAGGGTAAGCGTCCTTGATGGTCACCGCGTTTACCTTACGGGCATCTAGACAAAGACGGAGTTTACCTGGCTTCACCACCAAGGTTACCGGTTAGGACCAGGCACTTTGGGACTCCTCTATAACCCCCAACTCGAGCATCCTATCCAACTCTGCATACACTAACTTCTCCATGGCCGGTGAGATGGCATAGTGTCTCTGCTTAATTGGCTTACTATTGCCAACGTCGATGACGTGTGAGACTAGGGTGGTGCGGCCAAGGACTTGGGTAGCGTAAGATGGAAAAGCAGCGATGGATGCTTCCAGGCGTTGTCGTTGGTTAGGTGTCAGTTCATGCCTATCGGGTATAGAAGCGAGTTCGTTGACATATCTAGTATTTAAAGACAAATCTGTGAATAAATCTGAGGCCAGTCCAAATCGAAGGACGAAATCGACGCCAAGGTACACGTTCTGAGTCAGTGACGGAATAATGTAGAACATAAATTAACATAAATTACGCAACTATTCGAAGAAACTAAATATCTCATAAATGGAAAACATCATATTGCAATATTTCAGTTCTAAAGTAATTCATGATTACAGATGAAATTCCAGAAAAAGAGAGAACGAATGAAAGACACAAAAAGGCATTGCTATTACCTAATTCAAATTGAATAATATACAAGATCTGCAAGTGTGTTGTTGGTTTATTTATTTAAATATATAAATTTCTTGTAAAAATTTGCTTAACAGAAGAGTACTTACCCAGCGGGATAAGGGGCCTGCAACCGCTAAAAATTTTTAAAGCTTTTTTTTTTAAATTTCTACAGAATGTTTTCATTTTCATTGGTTTAGCTTATGTAAAATATAACGACCTTCAACACTGTGAGCGACTCAAAGCGATTCAGTTTAATACGATACCTAAGTAGTTCTTTAAATCATAAGCACTTACTACTCTATACAAATTATTACCACTTTTAAGAGAATTTTACTTTAATTTTTAATGTCATCCAACTTTACTACTCTTAAATATTTGTTAGGAGTATCTTCATCATTCACGTAAAAACCGACATTGCAATGTGGCCGTCGAATAGGTAATTGAATTGGTAATTAATCTAATGTGTCTGTATCTTCTAGAAAAGATTCAAGCTGAAGAGATGATTACATTCTTCAACCCCATTTGATTCTTTCTGTTTCCCTTCCATGCGTATGAGATTCAATATATATAGGCGGTTCATTTGCTTTCAATATCGAACGACTTTTACATTTATGCTTTGAACATCGTATACATCTCCAATTATTGTCTCAATATTTACGTTAAAATAATTATCCGCGACCAATAAAGGTTTGCCACTCCATGCGGAGTATCTCCTTCAACCGTGACCAGCGTATTGATGGTGGGGCCGAATGTATCCGCCAGTAGGACTCAAGTGCTGCCCCCTCAACAGCATTGGCAAGTATCCTGCCAGCGCTATGGGGCTACCTGCCAACATTTGCTCGATCAGCGACTCCACCCGACCAATGAAAACCTCAACAGTTATGGTGTTGAGTTTCCCGCTGAAATGCAGATTTAAGCTCTGAATGATGCTGGGAATCTGCGGCAGCGTCAGCTGATACGTAGCGTGTGGATGGAGGCATTGGTCCAGAGGAGCCACTGGAGCCAGAGTTGGTGGCGGTGCTTGGCTCAGCTGAGGCCGGTACACTGGAGCCAACAGATTCATTGCCACACCGGACCTTTTTTGTTCGGGATCGCGTCGCTGGTCTACCGGAAAATTCCAGGGATTTAAATCTGAATCCCATATCGGAGACATTCTTGGACGAGGTGGGATTGGATTTTCCTGCTTGCTTTCGAGTGCGGCTATCCGGGTGGTCAACCCGTGCATAAGCGCCATCAGATCTTGCAGGACGGTCGCCTCTACAGCTATAGTGGGCCTCTGCCCTTCCACAGGTGGCACTGCTTCGCTCTACCCATTAAATCAGGCTAATCAGCCGCTGGCAAAACCTTGTCCCGGCGGTCTTTTGGTTTGGGCACCGCCCCTTCAGCAGCTGGAGGTTCTAGGTGGCTGGAAGGTAGACCCACTGACGTGGCTGGCTATCGGAACAAAGGGCAAGTCCGGCTGACCAGTAAATGCTGGGTCACGCAGGCTTCATGGAACTCATGTCCGCACGCCAACGTTTGTATGGACGTCCCATCATTTCATGCCTGCTGGCAGATGACACATAATGCCGTGGACCCTGCGTCCGAACGTAACCAACACTTGTCTGGCGTGCGTTTGGTGGATATTTTCGTTAAATAATGTGGGTCTGCGTGTCAGACAGCTGGAACAGAAATAAATATTAGAAAAGAAACTTAAAACTATGAATATTAAAAGTAAATTATGCGCGAGAAAAAAAAACAAACAAATATAAAGTTATGTGAGTGGCCGTCAGTGGCAAACTATATAACACTCCTATCAAAAAAAGGTTTGTAAATATTTTTAAGTAAGTTACCAAAAAATAAATAATCGGTCTTTCCATTTCGTTTCTCATCACAGGCAAGGACTCCAACGGCACACTCCTCCTAGGGCGTCACAGGAACTACTCTCTTGCGGCACCATAAGAATCAGGGTTCAGAAGTGCTCCCTCATCCGCAAGTTATCACAAGTTACAACTTGTCAGCCCAGGGTTGAATTCTGACCCACAAGCAGCGCGTGTCTTGTCATGGATAGTTATGGATAAGCTACGCAGCCAATCACATGAAATCAAGATCCATGTACTGTAAGACACTTAGGCATCGCTTGGTTTGGGGTGCAGATCAGAATCCTCCGCAAAGAAAGTGTTGGGATAATAACTTCCGAATACACATAGGGACTCTAATATCATTTGGCCTTACTAGTCATACAATGGTGGTAAACCACCAAAGTATAAGTCAAAAGCAGGTCCAAACGATATTGATGCCCAAGGACAACACACGCCCGGAAGGTACTAAGTTGCTGGGGCACCATTAGTGCAATAGCCCTAGATACCTACCCTCTAATAATCTTGACACCTTGTAGGGACACCTAGAGGCGATGGACTTTCTCGTTCTCACGACTGATGATACAGCCGGGCATTTCGGGCCCCACGTTGGGCACCATCTTGTAGTGAATAGGTTAAGTATCAAGTCCGTAAAGGACTGCAGTGATTGTCTGCTGCCTTGGCGGAGAAAGATATTGATATCCGCCGAGAATGCCCTTGTCTGGGGACGCATGAATGTGCTGGCTGGCTAGCATTGTGGTGTCATGGCGCCGGTTTGTTCCCCCAGCACAAGGACCCACTACAAAAGAATTGCGCATTCACGAATTCTCGGGTCTCAACAGAAAGGCGACCGAAGTCGAAAGATTGTAGGTAACTACAACGAGGGAAATGACTTGGTCAGAGAACAAGTTGGACAAGTGAAAACGGATGGACTTAGGGTAACCTCGTCGTTACCTGACAATCCTCATGGCCCACAAATAAGAGTGGGACAACCGAGTGGGGATGGTGTCCCCTCGCACCCGCCCAACCGGATCAAGATCCATATCTGTTGCAGTGGCCAAGTATTTCCCTTCTGAGTGGAAAACTCATACAACATAACTTGCATGAGCCTTCCCATCAGAAGAGAAATACCCCGGTGACCAATTTATGTCATAGAGTTATGCAATCGGATCACATAACCCAATGCCATAAAAAGGCACCTTGCTCGAGGCCACTCAACCCTCGAGAGTTCCTGAAACAAAAAGAAGGTTACGATGTGCCCGATGGCTGGCTCATATCTGGTGGTGAGAGCCTTCCACCGTACCGGGTCCTATATCCGGTCAGACGGGTGAAAATGGAATGACCGAAGGGTAATTTTTAACAATCCATAATTTTATTCGGTCTTGTTTTATGTATTCATCCAATAATTATCTTTCATAATAGTAAAGGTTTTACGAATGGTTTTTTTTTCTTTTACTCGTCTAAAAATAAATTTTATGGCTCTTAAGACAGTATATTTATCAAAACTGCCGTTGGTCACTTAGTATAGTATTTTAAATTGTTATAATTAGGAAGAAAACAAGACTAAATCTAATTCTAAAAAAAGTGAACTTAAACTGAAATTTAAGCTGGTTAATGAGACTCAAAACTAAAGAATTCACGACTTTTTAGAGCAAATACTTCATACCTCAACTTGAGCATTTCATCGTCTTCCGCTTGCTAAGATGCAATATTATGATAATAAGGTGCTATATGTTATCCCAATGTTAGTTATGTACTTGGAGAGTGCTTCGATTACAAAACCGTTATTGAGATGAATAGATTTTTAATGTTTGGAGATATTCTCTTGTAAAAAAACTAATGTAAGCGAATAACGCTGTCTGGGTTTTGAAAATGTATATCCATTTAGGTTTAGTTTATTTCTCGAAAACAACTACCAGAGCATTCTTAAATGTGAAAGTATCTGAATTGAAGAAATTCATTTAAAATGTTTTTCATTAATTAACGCCTTTTCTGCACTTTATTTCAAAGGACGTTGAAGGTGCTTCATCTGAAACTCTCAAACTGCACCTTTGGTAATGAAATTATAAATGACCTTTCTTGTACGACAATTAAAACTACGATTCCGAAATCATTAAGGCTAACTCATAAGGCCAACTACCGAGAAATTATATCGATATTTCAAACGCTAAATAATTTCAATAAATACAAATGTATAAACTATATAATTTATAAAATAATGTAAGCAATGAAAGAAAAGGGTACTCACAGACCTTGTCCGACGACGAGCACTCGTTGACGATGCAGGGGATGTAAGTCCTGGAAACATTAGATGAACACAATTTAAGGATGCCGACAATGGTTGCTTAGAAAATGATGACAGTCGCCTGTATAAAGCACAATACATAGATACTTCGGGATGAAAGAAAAACTGGCGAGATTCACAAATTATAAACGGATGTGTTCCTTTGCTTCCTATAAAATATGTTGACAATTGTTACATCCCCCAGAACACCTCACTACTTTTAATAAATAATAGAGTCTATTTGGCCAAATGTAGTAAAAAATTTTGTCGTATGAATTTCCCGAGCGAACAATGGCAAATTGAGTAACTGTACAGGGAGGACTGTGTGAGTTGACGTTCGTCCATCTCCGTACATTGCACGCACATTCCCCTAACACAGGCTTTACAGCCAATTCAATTTACGACCTGATTGCATGATCCGCTAGAGAGAACTTGAATTGTAAAGTCAACTTCAATAAGTGTGTTAGCTGCTTTCAAATATTGTCTAAAGCACTCGCTGAGATCTTTCGAAATTCCAATGTCCTGGAACATTCTTTGTAGGTTTATCGTTCACTCATAACCACAAGCCTGCTTCAATTTTGATATCATTGAAGCTTCCGTGTCATCGCTGGCCGATGTGTGATGAACTAGTCTCTTGGCAAGCATTTTACTATAGAATTCCTGGAAAACATCTTGTCTTCTATGTATTTAAATTCGACCATCACTTGATTTAGTGTGTCTTCTAGTTCAGCTTCTTCTGGATTCTTACTAGATTTTTCAGCAATGAATCACAATATTTCGCCAATAATTCAGGGCTTTTACTTGTACTTTTGCTTGCTGCTGTCACTGCATTTGTGTTGATAAATTCACCACAGGCTTTGCCCAGCGCAGCAACAAAACCTTTGTCATTTTGAAATGCAGTCAGCACTAATGCATTGTACTTTTTATGAACATCGAGTATTGTTTGAACATTTATCGATTGCGATTGCCTGCCAACTAACGATCTTGAAATAATGCACTGATTGAATTAACGTGACTTATTTTATTTTAGTCTTACCTTGCATCCAGATAACGGTGTGGTGGTTGTTTATAGATTTTCACCCACGAAGAAATTTTGAGACTGGTGAACGAGAATTATTCCACTGTCTAGATTCCAGTTACGTAACTTTCGACTACGTAACATGCTCTACACTACATTAGCACTCCTAATGAGCAGAGTTCGTAATCACTTGGACAATTATTGCATCAACCTAGAATTACACTCTGAATCAATTCATTAACTCAGAAACTACCGATATGCGGCTACTGACTGACTAACTAAATTCCTTTAGTTCACGGCAAAATATATCACTTCACACATTTTATAAACGTTTATCGATGGTTCACCATAGAGGTTTCAAGTCGATGGCATATATTTTACGTTGAATTTCATTGATGTAAATCTTCCATCTTCCCAAAATTTCCAAGTTAAAATTCCCTAACCACACTTTCTCCAGAAATTCTGCACCAAAAGATGTTTCCGCTTTGGAGTTTTGCACTTCTCAGACAAACTATAAATTAACTCGTACGGAAGACTAAAAGAAATTTTTAATGTAAACGCTTTTCGGGTATTAATTCTGATAAAATGGACAAAAATCACATGCGATTGATACAAAAATGACAGCGCGATGCAAAAGAAGGACGCAACCAACAACACCGACGTCTTTCCTCCTTCGCCTCCCTCGTACACCGTAGAGGAACACAAAAACCTAAGAGAGAGAGAAGAGGAGTAAGTCTATCCGTGTAAAACCCTGTATGTGAATTCCGATATTTTGCTTGTACAGGCGGTTCTTGCGAGGGAAGGGGTTATCATCACAAACGTCAAAATTTTGTTTACGGCTTCGTGCATTCATCGTTGTCAATATGCGGAAAGTATCATTTTCTCGCGATTTTCGTGAAAACAGTAGTGAATATTTAAGTGGTGAACGTAATACATACTGCTTCGGTTAGTTTCACACGATATACGAGTATAGTGAAATTTTATCAAATCAAGTGACTCAAAAATTAGAAAACGACAATGCACTGTTCGCTTCCGTGTTGCCCGAATTTCAATAGTGGCTCGAGCGGAAAATCGTACTTTTGGTAAAAATTGCTAGTTTCATTGATTTAGAATCGTGAGAAAGTATACTTTCAATAGTTTCAATTTGCAAATCGCAAGAAAACTGCTCAAAAATATTTGCAATTTATTGTTTTGATTGCTTCATATTTTGCCGCATATCTTGTGGCTTAAAGTAGAAGCGGCACAAAATTGTAGCATTTTTAAGGGGGTCATAATTCATTGTAACTTTTTATCATTTTAGAATTCTGAATGATATTTGTGCAAAAATGGAGTGGCGCCGAATTCTCGGGGTAAATCCGGAAATAAAACGTTCGCAAGTTTGCGAAGATCATTTCAAGGGTGACGACGTCGTTAATTTGAACCAAAGCTAAAAGTGTAAGATAGCTATTCTTTAATTAATCTTTTGCACAAAATTCATGTATCTCATATTTTTAGACTCGATGTAGAATTGAATATATTAACACCTTTACATCCACTTTGGGACATGTAAATATATTTCATAATTGATTAAAATGCCGATTTCAAATTTTTTATTTTAGAATTCAACTACGAATAGGACAAAGTTTTGTTCAAATTCCGAATTTAATTCAGGATGTGTAAGTTTACATGTTTTTGCCGTTTTCGTTCCTAAGTATCTAATTTTAGTGCAATTATGAAACGATTTCTTCGGTTTCAGCGAATAAATCCATTGGCCTGAATAGGGAAAGTTTCATTTAGTTTCCTGAACATTACATTCAGCCCGCTCAATTTCAGGACTCTTGAACCAGAAACGACGAAATTGTGAGCATGTCATCTGAATGATTTAGTGGGCTCTAAATCAAATTCGAAGAACGCGTATATTTCTTACATTCTTACATTAAATGTGACAACTGCAAAAAATGTATGATTTCTATTTTTAAATTAATATACGCACAAAATAAAATATATATTTTAGAGTCGATGTGAAGTTGAAGATACTAACATCTCTACAGCTACTTTTGGACATTAAGTATATTTCATGTTTGACTATTTTGTTATTTATATTTATCTTTATTTCAGAAATCAAATTCAGAGGTTAAGCTAAGTTTAGTGCGGTTTCCAAACAATTCCTTCAGCGGCGAATAAGTCGATTGCCCTGGATAGTTCAAGTGCCATATAGTCGCCAACACCTTACATTTAGCACCCTCAATTTTAGGACTCATTGACCAGAAATGACGAAATCCCCAATTGTCGTCATCCGAATATTTTAGTGGGATTCAAACGGAATTTGGAGTATGAATTTCTTATCCTAAGTTTTAATGTAAATTTTAATCCCCTCTATTTTAGAACATGCTTTTGACGAAGCCCATGATACCTTTTCATATTTTGTATAATGCCGTTATGATGATTTTCCAGTTATATATTAATATTGATTTAAGCCCTTCAGCAGCAACGTTGTCTATGGGAAGCCTTGAAAGTGTTAGTTTTAGTATATGATACGGAGCATCAATTATGTCATTTTTTATTCAGGCTTCTAAACGAAAAAGTCAACGGGAGATGATTCATACGGCTTGCAGTATTAATGTATATTTAAATACATCACCTTAAATTTGAACATAATAAACAAAAAGAAAGAAGTAATAAGGTACCATTTTGTATTTCATTCTTATAATGGTGCTTTATATGATATAAGTAATTTAATCAAAAAGATGGAAGATTGATTTTATCTAAGCATTAGGATTCACTTTCTAGCTTGTACAAATACAAGAAAATTTTGTTGCAGGATTTTGACCTTATTTTCGGGTAGAGAATTTTTCCGCTAGTTTAACACTAACAATAGTGTTTTACTAAAGTATGCCACGTGAACATTGTATGTGATTTCTTCTTTTCAATTAAGATGGTAATTAAATGCTACATTCTTTCTAAAAAGGCGAATAACATATCAATCGAAGAACGTTTTTTAGAGAAGCTGTTATTCACTAAGTACAAACAATGTATGATCATAAGTGGTCACTAGTACTCCCTGTTAAGTTTGCTCATCAAAAAGTATCTCAACACCAGGTATTTATTTATGTCTAAAACAAAGTCAAAAAGGTATTCCATCCACCAAAAACTGAATAAAACAATTCGCTGTTACGGTATGTAAGAAAAAAATATTCAACAGAAAGAATATTGCCGTTAATATTATTTTATCAATAAAATAACATCAATTCCAACGGCCTGGAAACAACTCAGAATAATTTACATAGCATTTTGATTTAGCTAAAGAGTATGTGGGCTATTTACGAATGTATTTATACATTATTATCATTATAAATTAAAATCAGATTAATGTTCAATAATAAGCATGAAGGCGATTAGAATCTGCTGAAAAATATACCTTAGAAAACTAAACAGTGGCTCTTCATTATCTAATTCAAACTTTTCACTAACATCTAAAAATATATCTTCCTTGATTGCATTTTAATCCAAAGTTTAGTTACTTATCAAATTTATCTTATGAAACTTATATGAGAAACTAATAAAATAGTAAATTTATTTTTAGTTAAATATTTTCGGCATGGTGCTATTAATTTGAATTTTCCCGCCATATGATTAAGTTTGCCCTCTTGTGATGAGACTACCCATGCTTTAACCCACTACCACTACAATCAAAGAAACCTTACAAACACACAGCCGACATTCGGAAATTTTTGGAACTATCATTAACTCCTTTTCTTCCCTCCCTAAGCCAAAAACGCGTCAGCCTTTGCGTCGCCGTAAGCGTGCACCACTTCACTCCTATCTTTCGATGCAGGTATAAAGGAAAATTATGGACGAATAAACAGAATTGCTTCTTGGTGGTTGTTTGTGTTTTTAACTTATATTATTATCATACGGTTTTATTGATAAATTTGAATTCATGTTCAACGTAAAGATACAATAATGAATAATGCGTAATAATATATCGCAGTTTTTTTGTGATATTACGTTGATTTGAAACAAAATCGGTTTGCAAGGTGTTTGTTAGTTCTTGATCATTTTAACGAAGACATTAGATATTTAAAAAAATTTCTAAACTGAATAATTATTAATGTCTACTTACCTATCGGCTCAGGTCTTTTGCATGGTATACCCCAACTTCTTTTCTCGATAGGTCAGTTATCAGATAGCGATTGGATCCTACTACCTTCTGTATGGGGTCAAGAAGCGCCTTCTGTATGCAGTCAAGAAGTGCCGGCATTGTAATGCCCAGCGGCATCACTTTGGCGGAAATTGCGCCGGAAAACCTCATCTTCTTTAAAATAGGCAGATCGTGACCTGAGATTGTACTGCGCCTAATTTGCACGTCCCGCGGCCTTAATCTTCCGTCCGATTTGTTGGCGGAGGTCTCCTAAACGCTTGTGGGGCTCCAGCGCAACGACGGGGTCTCCAAAACACCTTTATTGCCGTTACAGCCTGTATGATTTACCATGGCAAATCATGTGCTGTCCGAAGGCGGCAAAGTAAGGTGCGACACCAGTGACGGAATGATAAGATGATCGCAGAGCACATGTGATGCCGGACAATCTGCAGTCCCAATCTTTCTGAGTTAGGTGAACGTAAGAACGGATCGCGGCTAACAGTGTGCGATTCAATCGTTCAGAGGCGTTAGACTCAGGAGAGTTTATGGGCGTCAGTTGGTGTTAGACGCCGTACAGTTCGAGTAGGCCCTTAAACTGCCGAGATCTGAACTGTACTCCGTTGTTCAAGTACACACTTTCTGGAACCCCGAACACGTGCAATACCCGGCTCTCTAGAGCGTGAACTTACGAATAGGTTCCACCAGTGGGAATTTCAAGGGCTGGTCTGAAACAACGAAAGCTCCGATGTGTCCCATGGATGAATGAGGATATGAACCGAGTAGATCTATGTAAAGACGTTGGAATACGCGTTCTGGGACGTTGAGTTGACCCATAGGAAGTCGAAGAGGCTGGTTGGGTGCCTTAGTGTCTTTACAGGTCTCACAGGCGCTCACGTAGTCTTTGGCCTGGGATGCGATTTTAGGCCAAAAGAAGTATTTCTTGAGTCGCCGTAGCGTCCGACCATAACCTCCGTGGGCACTTAAAGGATGGTCATGTGCGCGGAGGATCAGATGTTGTGTCATTTCTTCCGGTACCCAGAGTTTCCAGGACTCTTCTTCCTGCCATGGATTACCAGCGGCGTATTCATTCCGTCTATACACGTAGCCGTCTATCACTTTCAAATCAGGCAGCTGTGATAGTTGGGTCACGATGGTTTGCCTCAACTCTTTGTAGCTGTCTGATTCGAAATGTGGGCTGTCCAAATCTATATCGATGGGGTACTCGTCATTCACTGTCAATTTGGCTCCCTCTGGTGAAAACATTCGCGAGAGAGTATCGGGTACAATGTTCTGGGTCCCTTTCCGATGTTTGATGGAAAAACGTCCATGTAAGTCTGCTTGGTTCATCAACCATTGTAGCGAAGCGTGGTCGGTGATGATCTCAAACTGGTGGCCCTCAATATAGGCTCGGAATTTCTCCACAGCCATCACCGCTGCCAAACATTCCTGCTCGGACACGCTACAGTTCCTTTTGGCCGAGTTCAGCTTATTGGACATGAAGGCAATGGGAGCTTCTTCTCCCTCATCGGTCAATTGCACCAGCACGGCTCCTACTCCATGTTTACTTGCGTCACAATGAATGGAGAAAGGCTTCTCAAAGTCGGGGCTGTGCAAGACCAGAGCTGAAGTCAGGGCTTGTTTTAGCTCTTCAAATGCCTTTCGGCTGAGCTCGGTCCAAATGAACTTCCCTCTCCGCATCATGTCCGACAGGGCCGCTGAAACTGTTGCATAATTCCGAACGAACCTTCGGTACCAACCGCACACACCAAGGAAACGTCGTAGCTGCTTAACCGTTTTTGGTAAGGAGAACTCATCAATCGCACGAGTTTTGTTTGGATCCGTTTTGATAGTGCCATGTCCGATGACATGTCCTAGGTATCGGACTTCGTTGATGGCAAACTTACTTTTTTGTACGTTGATGATGAGTCCCGCCTTACTGATGTGCAGGGCTACTTCTTGCAGGAGTAAGAGGTGTTGGTCGAACGTTTCCGTGATGAGTAGAAGATCATCCAGGTACACGAACACTTGGTGTTTCAATTGAGGTGGGATGACTTTGTCCATCAGCCGGGTCATCGTTTGTGGCGTGTTACACAGGCCAAAAGGCACCGTTACGAACTGATATAATGGTCGTCCAGGCACTGTGAAGGCGGTCTTATCCCTCGACCCCTCATCGAGTGCAATTTGCCAGAAGGCGTCTTTTAGGTCGAGACTGGTAATATAATTTGCTTTCGGCAGTCTCCCTAGTATTCCATCGATGAGTGGAAGAAGGTAAGCGTCCTTGATGGTCACCGCGTTTACCTTACGGGCATCTAGACAAAGACGGAGTTTACCTGGCTTCACCACCAAGGTTACCGGTGAGGATCAGGCACTTTGGGACTCCTCTATAACCCCCAACTCGAGCATCCTATCCAACTCTGCATACACTAACTTCTCCATGGCCGGTGAGATGGCATAGTGCCTCTGCTTAATTGGCTTACTATTGCTAACATCGATGACGTGTGAGACTAGGGTGGTGCGGCCAAGGACTTGGGTAGCGTAAGATGGAAAAGCAGCGATGGATGCTTCCAGGCGTTGTCGTTGGTTAGGTGTCAGTTCATGCCTATCGGGTATAGAAGCGAGTTCATTGACATTTCTAGTATTTAAAGACAAATCTGTGAATAAATCTGAGGCCAGTCCAAATCGAAGAACGAAATGTAAAAGGTAATATCCTTTGTCTGACCTCTGAACGTCACAGGTGTTGTCAGTCTACCTTGTATAGGGTGTTTGGTGCCATCAGCTGTACTAATTTCAGTGCACCAGGGCTTAATCAAGGTAGGATGTTGATGGAGTACCTTCGAGCCAAGGCTCGAGGCAACACAGCTGATACTGGCACCCGTGTCAATCAATGCAAACGCGATTTCGCCCAGCACTTTAATTGGGTGGTAAGGTCTGATATCATTCTCAGAAACCTCCTAGATGTTACAAAAGTTTAATGTTTGACGGCAGGTGCGCACACTCTTGCGGAAACTCCGCCAACGACGGGTTGACCATTTTGTCTTGCGCTGGCGAGAGGTGACTTCTTCGGAAGCAATTATTCGCTCTCGAGCCACCCGATATTCCTGCAGTCGAACATGATATGGTTTCAGTACGCGTATTTGGGGCTGCTGAGGTTCTTCAGGCAGTGACTGCGGCGGTCGCTTCAATACTGTCGTTGGCGAGGCCTCCGGAAGAGAGGGAACATCCGCAGTCATAGCGGTCAAGGCTGGTGGGTTGTCGTCATGGTTGTTGGGGTTGGCAGCTGCCTGGGGAACTACTGCGGGGTTTTCGAGTACCGCTGAGGTAGTCGGGTACTCTTTCGGCCGTTTTTTTGCGCGGCACAGTCGGGGCAGTCCGGAAAGTAGGTGTCCGGCTTACCGCAAACGTAGCAGAAAACCCTACGCTCTGCTCGACATACAATAAACCGGTGTCCGGTTTGATTGCAGTTCCAGCAGGTCGTGAGGTTCCCCACCGCTGTTATAGCAAGCTGGTCCCTCTCCATGTCTTCCTCCAGATTTGTGGTGGTATAATCTGGTGCCACTTCTGCGATCCCACGCCGAGGACCCGTCCTAGCTAGTAAGTAGGGCCGTTCCCGGAGGTCTTCCTCAACGGTCCTCAGCAGTGCTTCCATACTTTGCGGATCTGAGTCCACGATATGGCGACGTAACTCCGGCCTTAGGTTGCGCTTTAACACTCGCAGCAGTTGGGTGGAAGACATCGGCTCTGACAACTGATCGTTCAACCGAAGGATGTCGGCTCGATATTGATGGTAGGGCTCGTCCGGACGTTGCCATCTGGCATGGATCTTGTCCTGGACCCTTTCATCCATATCGATCCTAGGGTACTCCATGCGGAGTACCAGCGTATTGATGGTGGGGCCGAATGTATCCGCCAGTAGGACTCAAGTGCTGCCCCCCTAAGCAGCATCGGCAAGTATCCTGACAGCGCCGTGTGGTCATCTGCCAACATTTGCTCGATCAGCGACTCCACCCGCTTGAGCAGCGACTCCACCCGCTGAAATGCAGATTTCAGCCCTGAATGATGCTGGGAATCCCCGTCGGCTTCAGCCGATATGCAGCGTGTGGAAGGATGCGTTGGTTCACAGGAGCCAGTGGAGCCAGAGTTGGTGGCGGTGCTTGGCTCAGCTGAGGCCGGTACACTAGAGCCAACAGATTCATTGCCACTCCGGACCTTTTTTGTTCGGGATCGCGTCGCTGGTCTACCGGGAAATCCCAGGGATTTAAATCCGAATCCCATATTGGAGACATTCTAGGACGAGGTGGGATTGGATTTTCCTGCTTGCTTTCAAGCGCGGCTATCCGTGTAGTCAACCCTTGCATAAGCGCCATCAGATCTTGCAGGACGGTCGCCTCTACAACCACAGTGGGTCTCTGCCCTTCCGCAGGCGGCACTGCTTCGCTCTGCCCATTAAGTCAGGCTCATCAGCCGCTGGTGGAACCTGATCCTAGCGGTCTTTTGGTTTGGGCACCGCCCCTTGAGCAGCTGGAGGTTCTAGGTGGCTGGAAGGTAGATCTGCTGACGTGGCTGATTGTCGGCACAAAGGGCAAGTCCGGCTGACCAGTAAATGCTGGGTCACGCAGGCTTCATGGAACTCATGTCCGCACGCCAACGTTTGTATGGACGTCCCATCATTTCATGCCTGCTGGCAGATGACACATAATGCCGTGGACCCTGCGTCCGAACGTAACCAACACTTGTCTGGCGTGCGTTTGGTGGATATTTTCGTTAAATAATGTGGGTCTGCGTGTCAGACAGCTGGAACAGAAATAAATAGATAGAAAAGAAACTTAAAACTATGAATATTAAAAGTAAGTTATGCGCGAGAAAAAAAAAACAAACAAATATAAAGTTATGTGAGTGGCCGTCAGTGGCGAACTATATAACACTCCTATCAAAAAAAAGGTATGTAAATATTTTTAAGTAAGTTATCAAAAAATAATCGGTCTTTCCATTTCGTTTCTCATCACAGGCAAGGCCTCCAACGGCACACTCCTCCTAGGGCGTCACAGGAACTACTCTCTTGCGGCACCATAAGAATCAGGTTTCAGAAGTGCTCCCTCATCCGCAAGTTATCACAAGTTACAACTTGTCAGCCCAGGGTTGAATTCTGACCCACAAGCAGCGCGTGTCTTGTCATGGATAGTTATGGATAAGCTACGCAGCCAATCACATGAAATCAAGATCCATGTACTGTAAGACACTTAGGCATCGCTTGGTTTGGGGTGCAGATCAGAATCCTCCGCAAAGAAAGTGTTGGGATAATAACTTCCGAATACACATAGGGACTCTAATATCATTTGGCCTTACTAGTCATACAATGGTGGTAAACCACCAAAGTATAAGTCAAAAGCAGGTCCAAACGATATTGATGCCCAAGGACAACACATGTCCGGAAGTTACTAAGTTGCTGGGGCACCATTAGTGCAATAGCCCCCTACCCTCTAATAATCTTGACACCTTGTAGCGACACCTAGAGGCGATGGACTTTCTCGTTCTCATGACTGATGATACAGCCGGGCATTTCGGGCCCCACGTTGGGCGCCATCTTGTAGTGAATAGGGTAAGTATCAAGTCCATAAAGGACTGCAGCGATGATCTGCTGCCTTGGCGGAGGAAGATGTTGATATCCGCCGAGAATGCCCTTGTCTGGGGACGCATGAATGCGCTGGCAGGCTAGCATCGCGGTGTCGTGGCACGGGTTCGTTCCCCCAGCACAAGGACCCACTACAAAAGAATTGCGCATTCACGAATTCTCGGGTCTCAACAGAAAGGCGACCGAAGTCGAAAGATTGTAGGTGACTACAACGAGGAAAATGACTTGTTCAGAGAACAAGTTGGACAAGTGAAAACGGATGGACTTAGGGGAACCTCTTTATGACCTGACAATGCTCATGGCCCACAAATAAGAGTGGGACAACCGGGTGGTGATGGTGCCTCCTCGCACCCGCCCAACCAGATCAAGATCCATATCTATTGCAGTGGCCAAGTATTTCCCTTCTGAGTGGAAAACTCATACAACATAACTTGCATGAGCCTTCCCATCAGAGGAGAAATACCTCGGTGACCAATTTATGTCATAGAGTTATGCAATCGGATCACATAACCCAATGCCATAAAAAGGCACCTTGGTCGAGGCCATTCAACCCTCGAGAGTTCCTGAAACAAAAAGAAGGTTACGATGTGCCCGATGGCTGGCTCATATCTGGTAGTGAGAGCCTTCCACCGTACCGGGTCCTATATCCGGTCAGACGGGTGAAAATGGAATGACCGAAGGGTAATTTTTAACAATCCATAATTTTATTCGGTCTTGTTTTATGTATTCATCCGATAATTATCTTTCATAATAGTAAAGGTTTTACGAATGGTTTTTTTTTCTTTCACTCGTCTAAAAATAAATTCTATGGCTCTTAAGACAGTATATTTATCAAAACTGCGGTTGGTCACTAAGTATAGTGTTTTAAGTTGTTTTAATTAGGAAGAAAACAAGACTAAATCTAATTCTAAAAAAAGTAAACTTAAACTGAAATTTAAGCTGATTAATGAGACTCAAAATTAAAGAATTCACGAATATTTAGAGCAAATACTTCACATCTCAACTTGAGCATTTCATCGTCTTCCGCTTGCTAAGATGCAAAATTATGATAATAATGTGCTATACGTTATCCCAATGTAAGTTATGTACTTGGAGAGTGCTTCGATTACAAAACCGTTATTGAGATGAATAGATTTTTAATATTTGGAGATATTCTCTTGTAAAAAAACGAATGTAAACGAATAACGCTGACTGGGTTTTGAAAATGTATATCCATTTAGGTTTAGTTTATTTCTCGAAAACAACTACCAGAGCATTCTTAAATGTGAAAGTATCTGAATTGAAGAAATTCATTTAAAATGTTTTTCATTAATTAACGCCTTTTCTGCACTTTATTTCAAAGGACATTGAAGGTGCTTCATCTGAAACTCTCAAACTGCACCTTTGGTAATGAAATTATAAATGACCTTTCTTGCACGACAATTAAAACGATGATCTCAAAATCATTAAGGCTAACTCATAAGGCCAACTACCGAGAAATCATATCGATAATTCAAACGCTAAATAATTTCAATAAATACAAATGTATAAACTATATAATTTATAAAATAATGTAAGCAATGAAAGAAAAGGGTACTCACAGACCTTGTCCGACGCCGAGCACTCGTTGACGATGCAGGGGATGTAAGTCCTGGAAACATTAGATGAAAACAATTTTAGGATGCCGACAACGGTTGCTTAGAAAATGATGACAGTCGCCTGTATAAAGCACAATACATAGATACTTCGGGATGAAAGAAAAACTGGCGAGATTCAAAAATTATAAACGGATGTGTTCCTTTGCTTCCTATAAAATATGTTGACAATTGTTACATCCCCCAGAACACCTCACCACTTTTAATAAATAATAGAGTCTATTTGTCCGAATGTAGCAAAAAATTTTGTCCTATGGATTTCCCGAGCGAATAATGGCAAATTGAGTAACTGTACAGGGAGGACTGTGTGAGTCGACGTTCGTCCGCCTCCATACATTGCACGCACATTCCCCTAACACAGGTTTTATAGCCAATTCAATTTACGACCTGAGTGTTGTGTGGCATAGAAATTAGTAAACATCTGTACAGATCGCTCCAATTCTGATGGCAGGTTGAATGATGAACTTTAAACGCCCATGATCCGCTAGAGAGAACTTGAATTGTAAAGTCAACTTCAATAAGTGTGTTAGCTGCTTTCAAATATTGTCTAAAGCGTTCGTTGAGATCTTTCGAAATTCCAATGTCCTGGAACATTCTTTGTAGTTTTATCGTATACTCATAACCACAAGCCTGCTTCAATTTTGATATCATTGAAGCTTCCGTGTCATCGCTGGCCGATATGTGATGAACTAGTCTCTTGGCAAGCATTTTACTATAGAATTCCTGGAAAACATCTTGTCTTCTGTGTATTTAAATTCTACCATCACTTGATTTAATGTGTCTTCTAGTTCAGCTTCTTCTGGATTCTTACTAGATTTTTCAGCAATGAATCACAATATTTCGCCAATAATTCAGGGCTTTTACTTTTACTTTTGCTTGCTGCTGTCACTGCATTTGTGTTGATAAATTCACCACAGGCTTTGCCCAGCGCAGCAACAAAACCTTTGTCATTTTGAAATGCAGTCAGCACTAATGCATTGTACTTTTTATGAACATCGAGTATTGTTTGAACATTTATCGATTGCGATTGCCTGCCAACTAACGATCTTGAAATAATGCACTGATTGAATTAACGTGACTTATTTTATTTTAGTCTTACCTTGCATCCAGATAACGGTGTGGTGGTTGTTTATAGATTGTCACCCACGAGGAAATTTTGAGACTGGTGAACGAGAATTATTCCACTGTCTAGATTCCAGTTACGTAACTTTCGACTACGTAACATGCTCTACACTACATTAGCACTCCTAATGAGCAGAGTTCATTATCACTTGGACAATTATTGCATCAGCCTAGAATAACACTCTGGATCAATTCATTAACTCAGAAACTACCGATATGCGGCTACTTTACGTCCAGAACGATCATAGAAAGATGGGTGTAAAATGTCGGACATTAGTGACATTTTCAATTTCTAGCACTGACTAAATTCCTTTAGTTCACAGCAAAATATATCACTTCACACATTTTATAAACGTTTATCGATAGTTCACCATAGAGGTTTCAAGCCGATGGCATATATTTTATGTTGAGTTTCATTGATGTAAATCTTCCATCTTCCCAAAATTTCCAAGTTAAACTTCCCTAACCACACCTTCTCCAGAAATTCTGCACCAAAAGATGATTCCGGTTTGGAGTTTTGCACTTCTCAGACAAACTATAAATTAACTCGTACGGAAGACTAATAGAAATTCTTAATGTAAACGCTTTTCGGGTATTAGTTCTGATAAAATGGACAAAGATCACATGCGATTGATACAAAAATGACAGCGCGATGCAAGAGAAAGACGCAACCAACAACACCGACGTCACTTCACTCCTATCTTTCGATGCAGGCCTCGAATTAGTTTGCATTTTATAGTTTTTTATATGTGTGGGTGCGTATAATTAATAAGTATAAAGGAAAATTAAGGACGAATAAACAGAATTGCTTCTTGGTGGTTGTTTGTATTTTTAACTTATATTATTATAATACGGTTTTATTGATAAATTTGAATTCATTTTCAACGTAAAGATACAATACTGAATAATGCGTAATAATGTATCGCAGTTTTTTTGTGATATTACGTTGATTTGAAACCAAATTAGTATGCAAGGTTTTGTTAGTTCTTGATCATTTTAACGAAGACATTAGATATTAAAAAAATTTCTAAACTGAATAATCATTAATGTCTACTTGTCACCGCCTATAGCAATATGCGTTTAATCGAACTGTCTTCACTTTTTCTAGTAGGACTTTCAATTTTCTTGATCACCATGCTGTAGGAGTGAAGGAGATAAGAAAGTTTTAGAGCAGATTGATAGGATAACTGCTCGATTACTACAGGGCAGCTAATTTTCTCGCGATCGCAAGGTGACGAGGATTGCAAAAAAGGAGCTGAAGGATCTTCCATTATAGCATCAGTTGCCTTTGGCGTCGGCATACGGAGTGACAAATAATAAAAGAAAACACAATTGATAGACGGATAGACTGTTACGTATATTTGTGTTTTGCTGTAAGTATATAAACATTGCGCGTGCTTGAAACTGTGTGCGGACGGTCAGAACAGACATAGATAAGTACCTATCGGCGCAGGTCTTTTGCATGGTATACCCCAACTTCTTTTCCCGATAGGTCAGTTATCAGATAGCAATTGGGTCCTACTACCTTCTGCAGCGGAATCAGTTTGGCGGAAATTGCGCCGGAAAACCTCATCTCCTTCTTTAAAATTGTAAGGTCATGACCTGAGGTTGTACCGCGTCTCATTTGCACGTCTTGCGGTCTTAATCTTCCGTCCGATTTGTTGGCGGAGGTCTCCTAAACGCTCGTGGGGCTCCAATGCAACGGCGGGGTCTCCAAAACACTTTAATTGCCGTTACAGCCTGTATGATTTACCATGGTGAATCATGGCTGTCCGAATGCGGCAAAGTAAGGTGCGACACCAGTGACGGAATGATAGGATGATCGCAGAGCGCATGTGATGCCGGACAATCTGCAGTCCCAATCTTTCTAAGTTAGGTGAACGTAAGAACGGATCGCGGCTAACAGTGTGCGATTCAACCGTTCAGAGGCATTAGACTCAGGAGAGTATATGGGCGTCAGTTGGTGTTTGACGCCGTACTGTTCGAGTAGGCCCTTAAACTGCCGAGATCTGAACTGTACTCCGTTGTCCAAGTACACACTTTCTGGAACCCCGAACACGTGCAATACCCGGCTCTCTAGAAATTTCACGATGGATGGAGTCGTGAACTTACGAATAGGTTCCACCAGTGGGAATTTCGAGAGCTGGTCTAACACAACGATAGCTCCGATGTGTCCCATGGATGAATGAGGATATGGACCGAGTAGATCTATGTATAGACGTTGGAATAAGCGTTCTGGGACGTTGAGTTGACCCATAGGAAGTCGAAGAGGCTGGTTTGGCGCCTTAGTGTCTTTACAGGTCTCACAGGCGCTCACGTAGTCTTTGGCCTGGGATGCGATTTTAGGCCAAAAGAAGTATTTCTTGAGTCGCCGTAGCGTCCGACCATAACCTCCGTGGGCACTTAAAGGATGGTCATGTGCGCGGAGGATCAGATGTTGTGTCATTTCCTCCGGTACCCAGAGTTTCCAGGACTCTTCTCCCTGCCATGGATTACCAGCGGCGTATTCATTCCGTCTATACACGTAGCCGTCTATCACTTTCAAATCAGGCAGCTGTGATAGTTGGGTCACGATGGTTTGCCTCAACTCTTTGTAGCTGTCTGATTCGAAAGGCTGTCCAAATCTATATCGATGGGGTACTCGTCATTCACTGTCAATTCGGCTCCCTCTGATGAAAACATTCGCGAGAGAGTATCGGGTACAATGTTCTGGATTCCTTTCCGATGTTTGATGGAAAACTTGAACCCTTGCAGTTTAAGAGCCCATCTGGCTAGGCGTCCATGTAAGTCTGCTTGGTTCATCAACCATTGTAGCGAAGCGTGGTCGGTGATGATCTCAAACTGGTGGCCCTCGATATCGGCTCGGAATTTCTTCACAGCCATTACCGCTGCCAAACATTCCTGCTCGGACACGGTATAGTTCCTTTTGGCCGAGTTCAGCTTATTGGACATGAAGGCAATGGGAGCTTCTTCTCCCTCAGCGGTCAATTGCACCAGCACGGCTCCTACTCCATGTTTACTTGCGTCACAATGAATTGAGAAAGGCTTCTCAAAGTCGGGGCTGTGCAAGACCAGAGCTGAAGTCAGGGCTTGTTTTAGCTCTTCAAATGCCTCTCGGTCCAAATGAACTTCCCTCTCCGCAGCATGTCTGACAGGGGCGCTGGAACTGTTGTATAATTCCGAACGAACCTGCAGTACCAACCGCACACACCAAGGAAACATCGTAGCTGCTAAACCGTTTTTGGTAAGGGGAACTCATCAATCGCACGACTTTTGTCTGGATCCGTTTTGATAGTGCCATGTCCGATGACATGTCCTAGGTATCGGACTTCGTTCATGACAAACTTACTTTTTTGTACGTTGATGATGAGTCCCGCCTTACGGATGTGCAGGGCTACTTCTTGCAGGAGTAAGAGGTGTTGGTCGAACGTTTCCGTGATGAGTAGAAGATCATCCAGGTACACGAACACTTGGTGTTTCAGATGAGGTGGGATGGCATCAGCCGGGTCATCGTTTGTGGCGTGTTACACAGGCCAAAAGGCACCGTGACAAACTGATATAATGGTCGTCCAGGCACTGTGAAGGCGGTCTTATCCCTCGACCCCTCATCGAGTGGAATTTGCCAGAAGGCGTCTTTTAGGTCGAGACTGGTAAGATAATTTGCTTTCGGCAGTCTCCCTAGTATTCCATCGATGAGTGGAAGAAGGTAAGCGTCCTTGATGGTCACCGCGTTTACCTTACGGGCATCTAGACAAAGACGGAGTTTACCTGGCTTCACCACCAAGGTTACCGGTTAGGACCAGGCACTTTGGGACTCCTCTATAACCCCCAACTCGAGCATCCTATCCAACTCTGCATACACTAACTTCTCCATGGCCGGTGAGATTGCATAGTGTCTCTGCTTAATTGGCTTACTATTGCCAACGTCGATGACGTGTGAGACTAGGGTGGTGCGGCCAAGGACTTGGGTAGCGTAAGATGGAAAAGCAGCGATGGATGCTTCCAGGCGTTGTCGTTGGTTAGGTGTCAGTTCATGCCTATCGGGTGTAGAAGCAAGTTCGTTGACATATCTAGCATTTAAAGACAAATCTGTGAATAAATCTGAGGCCACTCTAAATCGAAGGACAAAATGTGAAAGGTAATATCCTTTGTCTGACCTCTGAACGTCACAGGTGCTGTCAGTCTACCTTGTATAGGGTGTTTGGTGCCATCAGCTGTACTAATTTCAGTGCACCAGGGCTTAATCAAGGTAGGATGTTGATGGAGTACCTTCGAGCCAAGGCTCGAGGCAACACAGCTGATACTGGCACCCGTGTCAATCAATGCAAACGCGATTTCGCCCAGCACTTTAATTGGGTGGTAAGGTCTGATATCATTCTCAGAAACCTCCTAGATGTTACAAAAGTTTAATGTTTGACGGCAGGTGCGCACACTCTTGCGGAAACTCCGCCAACGATGGGTTGACTATTTTGTCTTGCGCGGGCGAGAGGTGACTTCTTCGGAAGCAAATATTCGCTCTCGAGCCACCCGATATTCCTGCAGTCGAACATGGTATGGTTTTAGTACGCGTATTTGGGGCTGCCGAGGTTCTTCAGGCAGTGACTGCGGCGGTCGCTTCAATACTGTCGTTGGCGAGGCCTCCGGAAGAGAGGGAACATCCGCAGTCATAGTGGTCAAGGCTGGTGGGTTGTCGTCAGGGTTGTTGGGGTTCGCAGCTGCCTGGGGAACTACTGCGGGGTTTTCGAGTACCGCTGAGATGGTTGGGTACCCTTTCGGCCGTTTTTTGCGCGCCACTTCCGGACAACACATGTCCGGAAGGTACTAAGTTGCTGGGCACCATGAGTGCAATAGCCCTAAGTAGTTACCTACCCTCTAATAATCTTGACACCTTGTAGGGACACCTAGAGACGATGGACTTTCTCGTTCTCATGACTGATGATACAGCCGGGTATTTCGGGCCTCACGTTGTGCGCCATCTTGTAGTGAATAGGCTAAGTATCAAGTCCATAAAGGACTGTAGCGATGATCTGCTGCCTTGGCGGAGGAAGATGTTGATATCCGCCGAGAATGCCCTTGTCTGGGGACGCGTGAATGCGCTGGCTGGCTAGCATTGCGGTGTCGTGGCGCGGGTTCGTTCCCCCGGCACAAGGACCCACTACAAAAGAATTGCGCATTCACGAATTCTTGGGTCTCAACAGAAAGGCGACCGAAGTCGAAAGATTGTAGGTGACTACAACGAGGAAAATGACTTGTTCAGAGAACAAGTTGGACAAGTGAAAACGGACGGACTTAGGGGAACCTCTTTATGACCTGACAATGCTCATGGCCCACAAATAAGAGTGGGACAACCGGGTGGTGATGGTGCCTCCTCGCACCCGCCCAACCAGATCAAGATCCATATCTGTTGCAGTGGCCAAGTATTTCCCTTCTGAGTGGAAAACTCATACAACATAACTTGCATGAGCCTTCCCATCAGAGGAGAAATACCCCGGTGACCAATTTATGTCATAGAGTTATGCAATCGGATCACATAACCCAATGCCATAAAAAGGCACCTTGCTCGAGGCCATTCAACCCTCGAGAGTTCCTGAAACAAAAAGAAGGTTACGATGTGCCCGATGGCTGGCTCATATCTGGTGGTGAGAGCCTTCCACCGTACCGGGTCCTATATCCGGTCAGACGGGTGAAAATGGAATGACCGAAGGGTAATTTTTAACAATCCATAATTTTATTCGGTCTTGTTTTATGCATTCATCCAATAATTATCTTTCATAATAGTAAAGGTTTTACGAATGGTTTTTTTTTCTTTCACTCGTCTAAAAATAAATTCTATGGCTCTTAAGACAGTATATTTATCAAAACTGCGGTTGGTCACTAAGTATAGTGTTTTAAGTTGTTTTAATTAGGAAGAAAACAAGACTAAATCTAATTCTAAAAAAAGTAAACTTAAACTGAAATTTAAGCTGGTTAATGAGACTCAAAATTAAAGAATTCACGAATATTTAGAGCAAATACTTCACAGCTCAACTTGAGCATTTCATCGTCTTCCGCTTGCTAAGATGCAAAATTATGATAATAATGTGCTATATGTTATCCCAATGTAAGTTATGTACTTGGAGAGTGCTTCGATTACAAAACCGTTATTGAGATGAATAGATTTTTAATATTTGGAGATATTCTCTTGTAAAAAAAACTAATGTAAACGAATAACGCTGTCTGGGTTTTGAAAATGTATATCCATTCAGGTTTAGTTTATTTCTCGAAAACAACTACCAGAGCATTCTTAAATGTGAAAGTATCTGAATTGAAGAAATTCATTTAAAATGTTTTTCATTAATTAACGCCTTTTCTGCACTTTATTTCAAAGGACATTGAAGGTGCTTCATCTGAAACTCTCAAACTGCACCTTTGGTAATGAAATTATAAATGACCTTTCTTGCACGACAATTAAAACGATGATCTCAAAATCATTAAGGCTAACTCATAAGGCCAACTACCGAGAAATCATATCGATAATTCATACGCTAAATAATTCCAATAAATACAAATTTATAAACTATATAATTTATAAAATAATGTAAGCAATGAAAGAAAAGGGTACTCACAGACCTTGTCCGACGACGAGCGCTCGTTGATGATGCAGGGGATGTAAACAATAGATAAACACAATTTAGGATGCCGACAACGGTTGCTTAGAAAATGATGACAGTCGCCTGTATAAAGCACAATACATAGATACTTCGGGATGAAAGAAAAACTGGCGAGATTCAAAAATTATAAACGGATGTGTTCCTTTGCTTCCTATAAAATATGTTGACAATTGTTACATCCCCCAGAACACCTCACCACTTTTAATAAATAATAGAGTCTATTTGTCCGAATGTAGCAAAAAATTTTGTCCTATGGATTTCCCGAGCGAATAATGGCAAATTGAGTAACTGTACAGGGAGGACTGTGTGAGTCGACGTTCGTCCATCTCCATACATTGCACGCACATTCCCCTAACACAGGTTTTATAGCCAATTCAATTTACGACCTGAGTGTTGTGTGGCATAGAAATTAGTAAACATCTGTACAGATCGCTCCGATTCTGATGGCAGGTTGAATGATGAACTTTAAACACCCATGATCCGCTAGAGAGAACTTGAATTGTAAAGTCAACTTCAATAAGTGTGTTAGCTGCTTTCAAATATTGTCTAAAGCGTTCGTTGAGATCTTTCGAAATTCCAATGTCCTGGAACATTCTTTGTAGTTTTATCGTATACTCATAACCACAAGCCTGCTTCAATTTTGATATCATTGAAGCTTCCGTGTCATCGCTGGCCGATATGTGATGAACTAGTCTCTTGGCAAGCATTTTACCATAGAATTCCTGGAAAACATCTTGTCTTCTATGTATTTAAATTCTACCATCACTTGATTTAATGTGTCTTCTAGTTCAGCTTCTTCTGGATTCTCACTAGATTTTTCAGCAATAAACCACAATATTTCGCCAATAATTCATGGCTTTTACTTTTACTTTTGCTTGCTGCTGTCACTGCATTCGTGTTGATAAATTCACCACAGGCTTTGTCCAGCGCAGCAACAAAACCTTTGTCATTTTGAAATGCAGTCAGCACTAATGCATTTTACTTTTTATGAACATCGAGTATTGTTTGAACATTTATCGATTGCGATTGCCTGCCAACTAACGATCTTGAAATAATGCACTGATTGAATTAACGTGACTTATTTTATTTTAGTCTTACCTTGCATCCAGATAACGGTGTGGTGGTTGTTTATAGATTGTCGCCCACGAGGAAATTTTGAGACTGGTGAACGAGAATTATTCCACTGTCTAGATTCCAGTTACGTAACTTTCGACTACGTAATATGCTCTACACTACATTAGCACCCCTTTTGAGCAGAGTTCATTATCACTTGGACAATTATTGCATCAACCTAGAATAACACTCTGGATCAATTCATTAACTCAGAAACTACCGATATGCGGCTACTTTGCGTCCAGAACGATCATAGAAAGATGGCCGTAAAATGTCGGACATTAGTGACATTTTGAATTTCTAGCACTGACTAAATTCCTTTAGTTCACAGCAAAATATATCACTTCACACATTTTATAAACGTTTATCGATAGTTCACCATAGAGGTTTCAAGTCGATGGCATATATTTTACGTTGAATTTCATTGACTAATAGAAATTCTTAATGTAAACGCTTTTCGGGTATTAGTTCTGATAAAATGGACAAAGATCACATGCGATTGATACAAAAATGACAGCGCGATGAAAGAGAAGGACGCAACCAACAACAACGACGTCTTTCCTCCTTCGCCACCCTCGTACACCGTCGAGGAACACAAAAACGCGTCAGCCTTTGCGTCGCCGTAAGCGTGCACCACTTCACTCCTATCTTTCGATGCAGGCCTCGAATTAGTTTGCATTTTATAGTTTTTTATATGTGTGGGTGCGTATAATTAATAAGTATAAAGGAAAATTAAGGACGAATAAACAGAATTGCTTCTTGGTGGTTGTTTGTATTTTTAACTTATATTATTATAATACGGTTTTATTGATAAATTTGAATTCATTTTCAACGTAAAGATACAATACTGAATAATGCGTAATAATGTATCGCAGTTTTTTTGTGATATTACGTTGATTTGAAACCAAATTAG
The DNA here is from genome assembly GCA_963969285.1 of Odontomyia ornata. Taxonomy (NCBI): domain Eukaryota; kingdom Metazoa; phylum Arthropoda; class Insecta; order Diptera; family Stratiomyidae; genus Odontomyia; species Odontomyia ornata. Next base: position 178,729,529 of record OZ017740.1, read on the forward strand.
TATGCAAGGTTTTTGTTAGTTCTTGATCATTTTAACGAAGACATTAGATATTAAAAAAATTTCTAAACTGAATAATCATTAATGTCTACTTGTCACCGCCTATAGCAATCTGCGTTTAATTGAACTGTCTTCACTTTTTCTAGTAGGACTTTCAATTTTCTTGATCACCATGCTGTAGGAGTGAAGGAGATAAGAAAGTTTTAGAGCAGATTGATAGGATAACTGCTCGATTACTACAGGGCAGCTAATTTTCTCGCAATCGCAAGGTGACGAGGATTGCAAAAAAGGAGCTGAAGGATCTTCCATTATAGCATCAGTTGCCTTTGGCGTCGGCATACGGAGTGACAAATAATAAAAGAAAACACAATTGATAGACGGATAGACTGTTACGTATATTTGTGTTTTGCTGTAAGTATATAAACATTGCGCGTGCTTGAAACTGTGTTGACGGACAGAGCAGACATAGATAAGTACCTATCGGCGCAGGTCTTTTGCATGGTATACCCCAACTTCTTTTCCCGATAGGTCAGTTATCAGATAGCAATTGGGTCCTACTACCTTCTGCAGCGGAATCAGTTTGGCGGAAATTGCGCCGGAAAACCTCATCTCCTTCTTTAAAATTGTAAGGTCATGACCTGAGGTTGTACTGCGTCTCATTTGCACGTCTTGCGGTCTTAATCTTCCGTCCGATTTGTTGGCGGAGGTCTCCTAAACGCTCGTGGGGCTCCAGTGCAACGGCGGGGTCTCCAAAACACTTTAATTGCCGTTACAGCCTGTATGATTTACCATGGTGAATCATGGCTGTCCAAATGCGGCAAAGTAAGGTGCGACACCAGTGACGGAATGATAAGATGATCGCAGAGCGCATGTGATGCCGGACAATCTGTAGTCCCAATCTTTCTGAGTTGGGTGAACGTAAGAACGGATCGCGGCTAACAGTGTGCGATTCAACCGTTCAGAGGCATTAGACTCAGGAGAGTATATGGGCGTCAGTTGGTGTTTGACGCCGTACTGTTCGAGTAGGCCCTTAAACTGCCGAGATCTGAACTGTACTCCGTTGTCCAAGTACACACTTTCTGGAACCCCGAACACGTGCAATACCCGGGTCTCTAGAAATTTCACGATGGATGGAGTCGTGAACTTACGAATAGGTTCCACCAGTGGGAATTTCGAGAGCTGGTCTAACACAACGATAGCTCCGATGTGTCCCATGGATGAATGAGGATATGGACCGAGTAGATCTATGTATAGACGTTGGAATAAGCGTTCTGGGACGTTGAGTTGACCCATAGGAAGTCGAAGAGGCTGGTTGGGTGCCTTAGTGTCTTTACAGGTCTCACAGGCGCTCACGTAGTCTTTGGCCTGGGATGCGATTTTAGGCCAAAAGAAGTATTTCTTGAGTCGCCGTAGCGTCCGACCGTAACCTCCGTGGGCACTTAAAGGATGGTCATGTGCGCGGAGGATCAGATGTTGTGTCATTTCCTCCGGTACCCAGAGTTTCCAGGACTCTTCTCCCTGCCATGGATTACCAGCGGCGTATTCATTCCGTCTATACACGTAGCCGTCTATCACTTTCAAATCAGGCAGCTGTGATAGTTGGGTCACGATGGTTTGCCTCAACTCTTTGTAGCTGTCTGATTCGAAAGGCTGTCCAAATCTATATCGATGGGGTACTCGTCATTCACTGTCAATTCGGCTCCCTCTGGTGAAAACATTCGCGAGAGAGTATCGGGAACAATGTTCTGGGTTCCTTTCCGATGTTTGATGGAAAACTTGAACCCTTGCAGTTTAAGAGCCCATCTGGCTAGGCGTCCATGTAAGTCTGCTTTGTTCATCAACCATTGTAGCGAAGCGTGGTCGGTGATGATCTCAAACTGATGGCCCTCGATATAGGCTCGGAATTTCTTCACAGCCATCACCGCTGCCAAACATTCCTGCTCGGACACAGTATAGTTCCTTTGGGCCGAGTTCAGCTTATTGAACATGAAGGCAATGGGAGCTTCTTCTCCCTCAGCGGTCAATTGCACCAGCACGGCTCCTACTCCATGTTTACTTGCGTCACAATGAATGGAGAAAGGCTTCTCAAAGTCGGGGCTGTGCAAGACCAGAGCTGAAGTCAGGGCTTGCTTTAGCTCTTCAAATGCCTCTCGGCTGAGCTCGGTCCAAACGAACTTCCCTCTCCGCAGCATGTCTGACAGGGGCGCTGAAACTGTTGCATAATTCCGAACGAACCTGCAGTACCAACCGCACACACCAAGGAAACGTCGTAGCTGCTAAACCGTTTTTGGTAAGGGGAACTCATCAATCGCACGAGTTTTATCTGGATCCGTTTTGATAGTGCTATGTCCGATGACATGTCCTAGGTATCGGACTTCGTTCATGACAAACTTACTTTTTTGTACGTTGATGATGAGTCCCGCCTTGCTGATGTGCAGGGCTACTTCTTGCAGGAGTAAGAGGTGTTGGTCGAACGTTTCCGTGATGAGTAGAAGATCATCCAGGTATACGAACACTTGGTGTTTCAGGTGAGGTGGGATGACATCAGCCGGGTCATCGTTTGCGGCGTGTTACACAGGCCAAAAGGCACCGTGACAAACTGATATAATGTTCGTCCAGGCACTGTGAAGGCGGTCTTATCCCTCGACCCCTCATCGAGTGGAATTTGCCAGAAGGCGTCTTTTAGGTCGAGACTGGTAATATAATTTGCTTTCGGCAGTCTCCCTAGTATTCTATCGATGAGTGGAAGAAGGTAAGCGTCCTTGATGGTCACCGCGTTTACCTTACGGGCATCTAGACAAAGACGGAGTTTACCTGGCTTCACCACCAAGGTTACCGGTGAGGACCAGGCACTTTGGGACTCCTCTACAACCCTCAACTCGAGCATCCTATCCAACTCTGCATACACTAACTTCTCCATGGCCGGTGAGATGGCATAGTGTCTCTGCTTAATTGGCTTACTATTGCCAACGTCGATGACGTGTGAGACTAGGGTGGTGCGGCCAAGGACTTGGGTAGCGTAAGATGGAAAAGCAGCGATGGATGCTTCCAGGCGTTGTCGTTGGTTAGGTGTCAGTTCATGCCTATCGGGTATAGAAGCGAGTTCGTTGACATATCTAGTATTTAAAGACAAATCTGTGAATAAATCTGAGGCCAGTTCAAATCGAGGGACGAAATGTAAAAGGTAATATCCTTTGTCTGACCTCTGAACGTCACAGGTGCTGTCAGTCTACCTTGTATAGGGTGTTTGGTGGCATCAGCTGTACTAATTTCAGTGCACCAGGGCTTAATCAAGGTAGGATGTTGATGGAGTACCTTCGAGCCAAGGCTCGAGGCAACACAGCTGATACTGGCACCCGTGTCAATCAATGCAAACGCGATTTCGCCCAGCACTTTAATTGGGTGGTAAGGTCTGATATCATTCTCAGAAACCTCCTAGATGTTACAAAAGTTTAATGTTTGACGGCAGGTGCGCACACTCTTGCGGAAACTCCGCCAACGATGGGTTGACTATTTTGTCTTGCGCGGGCGAGAGGTGACTTCTTCGGAAGCAAATATTCGCTCTCGAGCCACCCGATATTCCTGCAGTCGAACATGATATGGTTTTAGTACGCGTATTTGGGGCTGCTGAGGTTCTTCAGGCAGTGACTGCGGCGGTCGCTTCAATACTGTCGTTGGCGAGGCCTCCGGAAGAGAGGGAACATCCGCAGTCATAGTGGTGAAGGCTGGTGGGTTGTCGTCAGGGTTGTTGGGGTTGGCAGCTGCCTGGGGAACTACTGCGGGGTTTCCGAGTACCGCTGAGGTGGTCGGGTACTCTTTCGGCCGTTTTTTTGCGCGCCATAGTCGGGGCAGTCCGGAAAGTAGGTGTCCGGCTTACCGCAACCGTAGCAGAAAACCCTACGCTCTGCTCGACATACAATAAACCAGTGTCTAGTGTGATTGCAGTTCCAGCAGGTCGTGAGGTTCCTCCATGTCTTCCTCCAGATTCGTGGTGGTATAATCTGGTGCCACTTCTGCGATTCCACGCCGAGGAACCGTCCTAGCCAGTAATTAGGGCCGTTCCCGGAGATCTTCCTCAACCCCCTCCAGTCGACTCGCGGTCCTCAGCAGTGCTTTCATACTATGCGGATCTGAGTCCACGATATGGCGACGTAACTCCGGCCTTAGGTTGCGCTTTAACACTCGCAGCAGTTGGGTGGAAGACATCGGCTCTGACAACTGGTCGTTCAGCCGAAGGATGTCGGCTCGATATTGATGGTAGGGCTCGTCCGGACGTTGCCATCTGGCTTGGATCTTGTCCAGGACCCTTTCATCCATATCGATTGTAGGGTACTCCATGCGGAGTATCTCCTTCAGCTGTGACCAGCGTATTGATGGTGGGGCCGAGTGTATTCGCCAGTAGGACTCAAGTGCTGCCCCCCTAAGCAGCATCGGCAAGTATCCTGCTAGCGCCATATGGTCACCTGGCAACATTTGCTCGATCAGCGACTCCACCCGACCAATGAAAACCTCCACAGTTATGGTGTTGCGTTCCCCACTGAAATGCAGATTTCAGCCCTGAATGATGCTGGGAATCCCCGTCGGCTTCAGCCGATATGCAGCGTGTGGAAGGATGCGTTGGTTCACAGGAGCCAGTGGAGCCAGAGTTGGTGGCGGTGCTTGGCTCAGCTGAGGCCGGTACACTGGAACCAACAGATTCATTGCCACTCCGGACCTTTTTTGTTCGGGATCGCGTCGCTGGTCTACCGGGAAATCCCAGGGATTTAAATCTGAATCCCATATCGGAGACATTCTTAGACGAGGTGGGATTGGGTTTTCCTGCTTGCTTTCAAGCGCGGCTATCCGTGTAGTCAACCCTTGCATAAGCGCCATCAGATCTTGCAGGACGGTCGCCTCTACAGCCACAGTGGGTCTCTTCCGCAGGTGGCACTGCTTCACTCTGCCCATTAAATCAGGCTCATCAGCCGCTGGTGGAACCTGATCCTGGCGGTCTTTTGGTTTGGGCACCGCCCCTTGAGCAGCTGGAAGTTCTAGGTGGCTGGAAGGTAGACTCGCTGACGTGGCTGATTGTCGGCACAAAGGGCAAGTCCGGCTGACCAGTAAATGCTGAGTCACGCAGGCTTCATGGAACTCATATCCGCACGCCAACGTTTGTATGGACGTCCCATCATTTCATGCCTGCTGGCAGATGACACATAATGCCGTGGACCCTGCGTCCGAACGTAACCAACACTTGTCTGGCGTGAGTTTGGTGGATATTTTCGTTAAATAATGTGGGTCTGCGTGTCAGACAGCTGGAACAGAAATAAATATATAGAAAAGAAACTTAAAACTATGAATATTAAAAGTAAGTTATGCGCGAGAAAAAAAAAGCAAACAAATATAAAGTTATGTGAGTGGCCGTCAGTGGCGAACTATATAACACTCCTATCAAAAAAAAGGTATGTAAATATTTTTAAGTAAGTTATCAAAAAATAATCGGTCTTTCCATTTCGTTTCTCATCACAGGCAAGGCCTCCAACGGCACACTCCTCCTAGGGCGTCACAGGAACTACTCTCTTGCGGCACCATAAGAATCAGGGTTCAGAAGTGCTCCCTCATCCACAAGTTTTCACAAGTTACAACTTGTCAGCCCAGGGTTGAATTCTGACCCACAAGCAGCGCGTGTCTTGTCATGGATAGTTATAGATTAGCTACGCAGCCAATCACATGAAATCAAGGTCAATGTACTGTAAGACACTTAGGCACCGCTTGGTTTGGGGTGCAGATCAGAATCCTCCGCAAAGAAGGTGTTGGGATAATAACTTCCGAATACACATAGGGACTCTAATATCATTTGGCCTTACTAGTCATACAATGGTGGTAAACCACCAAAGTATAAGTCAAAAGCAGGTCCAAACGATATTGATGCCCAAGGACAACACATGTTCGGAAGTTACTAAGTTGCTGGGGAACCATTAGTGCAATAGCCCTAAGTAGTTACCTACCCTCCAATAATCTTGACACCTTGTAGGGACACCTAGAGACGATGGACTGTCTCGTGCTCACGACTGATGATACAGCCGGGCATTTCGAGCCCCACGTTGGGCGCCATCTTGTAGTGAATAGGCTAAGTATCAAGTCCATAAAGGACTGTAGCGATGATCTGCTGCCTTGGCGGAGGAAGATGTTGATATCCGCCGAGAATGCCCTTGTCTGGGGACGCGTGAATGCGCTGGCTGGCTAGCATTGCGGTGTCGTGGCGCGGGTTCGTTCCCCCAGCACAAGGACCCACTACAAAAGAATTGCGCATCCACGAATTCTCGGGTCTCAACAAAAGGCGACTGAAGTCGAAAGATTGTAGGTAACTACAACGAGGGAAATGACTTGTTCAGAGAACAAGTTGGACAAGTGAAAACGGACGGACTTATGGGAACCTCGTCGTTACCTGACAATGCTCATGGCCCACAAATAAGAGTGGGACAACCGGGTGGTGATGGTGCCCCCTCGCACCCGCCTAACCGGATCAAGATCCATATCTGTGGCAGTGGCCAAGTATTTCCCTTCTGAGTGGAAAACTCATACAACATAACTTGCATGAGCCTTCCCATCAGAGAAGAAATACCCCGGTGACCAATTTATGTCATAGAGTTATGCAATCAGATCACATAACCCAATGCCATAAAAAGGCACCTTTCTCGAGGCCACTCAACCCTCGAGAGTTCCTGAAACAAAAAGAAGGTTACGATGTGCCCGATGGCTGGCTCATGTCTGGTGGTGAGAGCCTTCCACCGTACCGGGTCCTATATCCGGTCAGACAGGTAAAAATGAAAAGACCAAAGGGTAATTTTTAACAATCCATAGTTTTATTCGATCGGAAAATCAACAGATGGCAGCAGTAAGCTTATCATCAGATGATGTAACTATCATGTGTCATTCTATTAAATTGGAATGCAATGAAAATTGAATTGGTGTTCGGTTGTTGCCTTCCCGGCAGACATTGAGGACTACTTATTCCCAGCTTTTTCTTTTGGCGTCTCTAACCACTGATTTCCTACCTTAATTCATTCAGGGTGGGCCAGTGCACTAAATTCTTTGGACGTCTGAATTTATCAAGTGGCTCTTTCAATCCTTGTTACTGAAGTTGACTTTCTTACGAGCGGTTTTATTATTAATGACTTGAAGCAGATCGTGTATTATCCCTTATGTTAAAAGATACAGCTACAATATCATTCAAAAGCTTGTCCTTGTCCCGGATTATATTTGAGATCTAACGTTTGGATCGCAACAGCCTTAGAATGGTTTTCAACCTAATCCATCTAAATGTTAAGCTCTTCCTAAGCAGGACACCAGTCCTCCCCCCAGCAGCAATATCGTTTGTTGGGGGCTGCCAATTAAGTTTTAATTACCATAGTTAGTGTTCATCATGAAATCACCCAGCAACTCTTGCAAGAGGGCGCAGGAATAATAGTAACTATTTAGGTGCGTCTTAATGTTACCACTGTGTCTAGTTAGATTTTGTGCATTCAATATGTTTCATGTGTTCATATGTTTGACATGGAACTGATAAACTGTAATGGTTTTACACGTCTCGTACGTTCAAGATTTCCTGAGGGAAATCTAAACCAAGTTCTCATCGGTTCTAGACGTGAAGTTTTGGAACGTGACAACGGACTATACGCCTTAGATCAACAAGTCCGGACATTCTTAGTCAACTCTTAGGTGGCTGCTGGCTAGCTAGCTAGTTCAAAGAGGAGTTTCGTTCGTGGGTCTTACGCGAGTAGACTAAGTCCGAAATACAAAAACTCAGCCACTGATTCAAATGCCCGATTTAAAATACATCGAACATTTTTCATCGACTCTTCTTTCCACTGAAAAAAAGACGCATGCTCAAATATTACCGACGCAGTGCTCGAAATAACCTACTCGAATTCAAACTGAAAAATCGACTCTCAGGAAAAACGCCAACTCAATGTGTGGCTCCAATTACCGACCAACACGCGAAACCGACCATTCGCGGATTACTACAACCCTACCCTCTTGTCAGCAAACTCACCTGTCACCGACATTATCCTATTGAAAGGGAATGGGTTTTGCTGGAAAGGAAAGACGTTAGTTAATTCAGCAATTCAATGCAAATGTTAATAAACTTGGATTATAAACATTAGTTTGAGTAAAATTTCTAATTTTTGTGTTTGTCTTTCCAAATTGATCGATTAAATAGGGTTGAATAAATTTATCATATGAATTTACTACAAATAACCGAGTGATTGCATGCAATTATTATTCCTTTTTTTACTTAGGGCTTTTTATTTTTCTTTATTGGCTACTGGACCTTTTTCACGGTTCTCGTCAATATTCAAATTGGATAAGATACATCATTTTAAAAAAATGGGCAAAGTGCGGAAGTCTAGATTGATTTTTTTCCTATTCATCCCTCCTATACTAATATAGAGTGAATAATGTGTTGCATGCTTATACAGCAATCCCTTCGCCGGCTTATAACTAATTAAATGCTCAATATTTATTTATCAGAGCTTCGTATGGATGGCTATTGGATATTGTATTCATTGTGGTCACTTCATTTGTAACATAATGGAATGAGTGCAAGGAAATTCAGTTATGATGTGGATCGTTTAAAACTAATTATTAAGTGGAATTTTGTAGTCTGCAGTAAAATTATTTAAATTCTAATTGTTCATACAAGTTAGAATTACATTCACTAATGAAGCTATTGTATTAAAGGTCATGATCATTTTTATTTGATGGATTTACAGTCTTCACTACGTTAACACCAAAACTAACATTCGTCCCTAAACAAAATTGACCGATTATTGGACCGAATTCACTATACTTTTTTATACCTTGGGAATTTATAAAACAATGGGAATAATCACTAAACAACTTAGTATTATGCCTAAAAAATCGGATTATCTACATCCTGTTAATGGGTTGCGTATGCCCATTTATTAACTAATCGTATACGATTGCTAGTGACTAATAACTGGTAGGCTGGCAGTTATTTCCAAGGCCTATTGAAAAACAAGATTGAGTAATTTTATTTTACTACCTTTTCCTTAAAATTAAAATCTAATTTTTTATAAACAACATCTTCCCTCCTTAAAAAAATAATGCCTTATCAGTTACTTTTGCTTATTCCACACTAACTATAAACTACATTCGTGAACTGAAAGCGAATTTTCTCTTGTATTACTTGCGAGGTTCTAAGGAAACTCGAAGAAGCGAAGTTTTATTTTTGAAAGATTAAAAAAAGCTCCGAAAAGCGTAAGGATATAACTTCCATACTGTTTCTCCCAATGTTTCTTTGGGACTTGAAAAAAATTTACTGCAGCAAGGCTGAGATGCAAGAATATATCAAATTTTGTTGGAAAATATCATTTGACTACCTTTCTCCTTTTATTTTTGCAATAGTTAACATAAAACATCAAGCATTAAATTGAATCAAATAAAAATTTGTTATAAGTATGGGGAAGTTCTCATGTGTATAATTAAACGTGTCCAAAGGATCGTAAGTCATAGCTCGACATCCAGGATCTCTTTGAAATTTTGTCAAATTATTCGTCTTGTAGATAACCCGATCATGGACGGTGTTCAACATTTAAATAAAGTTGTAACGTGTTACCTTTTGTTTTCTTCTTTACAGTATCACAAAAAATAGTGATCCAAGGTTAAAGTTTCAAGGAAAAGACCCAGCTTTCAAGCAACCGTTCCATCGTTTTAAATCTCACCTAGGAACTACGCAGGACTTCTTAAATATACCCCCTCTTTTTTTTAGTGCAGCTCTTTTGCAGTGTATATATGGTCTTTACATATATCAATTCACATTTTCGCTTAAGAGGGAAATCCTAGGGGGTGTAGTGAAAACAATGAAATAATTTCAATTAGCAACAACTTTGCAAATTCTAAGATGAATCCCATACATCTACAAAGCGTTAACTCTGACTTCGTCTTCTATAGTTTGTAAAGTATGTCCATCAGTACTGGAATTTTGTGAAATTTTCTAGATGCTTCAATAAATTATTTGATATCGTTTTTTATTAAAAAATTTACGCCTAGTATAGAATTTGCCTCTTTTATACTATATCGTTACTGTAAATGGAAAAGGAACCCTAAACTGCAGCTAGTAGGGTAACAAATCCGTCGTTCTTATCAGTTAATGTTGTAATATTGCAGCAATTCGTAAATACAATAGTTAACTAGAATAATGAAAGCGTATGGTTCACAATTGTTTGGATGTAAAAATTTCGCTGGAGGCTGATAAGGACAAGTGAAAATAATTCAACCGTATCGCGAGAACTAATAAAAATGTTTTGGATTGGATAGACCTGTTATCCGAACATTATTTTGTACATTTTCCCAATATTATGAAAGTTCGTTCAATATTTTCTATTGCAAATTAAGAGTTGGCAAAGTCCCGTTCCGGTGCGAGAAGAAACTGATGGAAAATATTGCTAATAATCGGTTTATCGCTGCTGCTTTTTTCTTTAATCTAAAAACGTGTGCAGTTTTCTATAGTTTGGTTTTTTCACGTATCATCACAAATTAGCAAATATAACGATTCGAGAAATAAATCGAAGAAACTTGCGATCAAAATATAATGAAATCTCTATACACCACTTTATCCATAAATTTCGCTACGTAAAATATCCACTTAACAATAAGAGTGATTAAAATAGATTATGAAATCGAACTTACAAAATTGTCAACACAACGTCGAAGCGATTGTAAATTTTGGAAAAATTTTCAAAACTAATGATAAAATCTCGTCCCATTTGTAAGGCGCAATTAATTAACAATTAACAGCTGTGATTTATTTTAATCAAAAGTTTATTCAAATCACAAAAAAAACTGAAATTTTAAAAATAGTTGAGCATTAATTACAAACTGCTCATGGAGCGTCACAACAGGACTAAATTCTCATAAAAAAATCAAAAAGGAAGCTGTATCCAGTTTGGCTCTTATTGAATGCTGAAGCGACAAAATTCATCCAAGAGAAATATGAAGCGTCATTTAAATTTGCAGAAAGAACGGGTGTTGCAAACCAGTATACCCTATGTATACTGGTATGAACTGGGAGCTCATTTGATGTGTATCCAATATACATCATCAAGACTCCCGGGGAAAAAACTCACTGGTATACCACTTACCTGCTACTCTGTCCATTTTCACTAAATCAACCAAGGCAAAAGTTTATTTTATTAATTATTTTATTTTCTCTGTTCCTATTTTTATCTAACATTACATTTTACAAATTACATTATTGAAGACTTATATCAATATTGAGCCTGTAGAGAATCAAATGGACGTGTTAATGGTTCGGGGTGGCCATACAGCGTGGAACGCAAAAAGGCCGATTGAGGATCGCGGCGCAAGCCAACACCTCACCCCTCACCACTTCGTTGAACACTGGACGATATCTTCGGCTGAACTTTAAATCGTGAATACTTTAAGCGTCTAAGCGATAACTGGGTAGCAGCACGCTCCCTTTTGGATTTGAATACAAACTCGCTGGTATAAGACTGCCCAAGAACATTAAATACCATTCTTTTGTGAGCTTTCAACCTAAATTCTCTTTAAATGTGCTGAGTAGCCGAACACGTGCGCTCTCGTTCCACGAAAGTTTTTCCTACCCGCTTCGTCTCGCTTGCTCGGCTGGTGAATATGCGAAACTGGGGAAATTGAGCGAAAGAGTGTTTTTCGCTTAAGCTTTCGACTTCGAAAGAGTACTTTCGGGTTAAGCTTTCGGCTTTCTCACTATCTCCTGAGGTGAAATAGCGAAACTGGGGACATTGAGCGACAGAGTGTTTTAGCCAGAACTTTCGGCTTTCCCACGATCGCTCGTGGTGAAATAGCGAAAGTGGGAATACTGAGCGAGAGAGTGTTTATGTCGGAACTCTCGGTTTTCCTCTCCGCTTACCTCACTTCGAAGCACCCCGTTTGTTCATGATGTAAATATTGTTACGGGTTGAGCTTTCTCGTTCACTTAACTACTCGCTTATTTACTTGCGCATGTGTTTCCATGGCTGATTTACATTGGCGAAGTGCGAGTACATAGGTTTTGTTTGCTCGCTACTATTGCAGTTATGGGGCGGGAATATATCCGAGCATGTTTATGTGTTCACTCGCAACATTCCTCCGGCAGTTGAAAAAAGGATTTAGTGTACTTGGAGAGTACAATAAATTGTCGCTCTACTCCGGTGATCTGAATTACTTAATGTACCCCAATAGATTACGCTCACTCTTGGTTTTTCGCAATTTTTGTTGTTGGTTGAGTCTCGCTACATTCCTTTTTGTGCAAATCATTCGTACTTATATCTCGCGCTGTTATCGCCATTGGTATTGTCCACTGTACTTCTCGCAACTTATTATTAACCGTTGTTTTGCTGCTGATTTATGCGTAATTTACTAGATGCGAACGCGCCAATGTTATAATTCTATCCAATTGACGTTACTTAATATGTTGTTACAAGTCAACGTTAGGCTTGTTAATTTCTACATTTATGAATTAATGAGTTAATATTTGGTTTGATAATATACAATGTTTTGTTTGATTCAATCATAAATTAATATAATAATATTTCGTTCGGCACCATAAGTTGATACTAATTAATATGTATTAAACGTCAGTGTTGTATTTGCAAATTACTACAATCAAAAATTACTAAGTTAAGATTTGATTTTATACAATTATGTATCATATTTTCCTATTTTGTTTGGTACCTTGAGTTAATGTTAATTACGTATTCATGTTGCTTTCATAAGCCAGTACAATTATAATTAATAAGTTGAAATTTGATTTTATACATCTTTTATATTTTGTTTGGTACCTTGAGTTAATGTTAATTGATATGCATTTCATATTCATGTTGCTTTCATAAGCCAGTACAATTATAATTAATAAGTTGAAATTTGATTTTATACAAGGTTCTGTTTGATTTAATCATAGGTTACTGTAATGATGCTTAAGTATTACTTTAGATACAATGAGTTAAGATCCTGTTTGGTTTAATAATTTGTTTGCTTCAAACACTAAGATGTTACTGTTTCATTTGGTTCTATGCAATAATGGAATAGTGCTAAATTGGCTTCTGTCGTAAATTACAGGATTATAGATTATTTCGTTTTACTATAATATTGTAAACCATACTGAACATATTTTCCGACCCTAAATTGTTTTTTCTTGACAATAAACTATTATTCTACAATTGAAAGATAACGGACTACAATTTCTTCCTTTAATTGGCTTTAATAATATGGTTACAACTTCTTTTAAGATTCATATTCAATGCCGATCTTTTTTATATTTAGAAGTTAATGGTTTTCTCTTATTTTTAACATTACTTATCGTCTTGGAATTTTTATTCTACTCGTATATTTTTTGGCTTTTTGATTTCCTCAATTCTTTCAAATAGTATGAAAGTTCTCATGCGTATACTCAAATATTTTAATTACTAATTAATTGATGTTGCTTTCGGTTATTGGTTATTATTCGTATTAGAGTATTACTATTTGTTTAGTACAGGTTTTAGTAAATTAAAACAGTTAGCGTTAGTGAGGATTTAACTAGGGGGGGGGGTGCGATGGCATTTTTTTTTTTTTCATTTTGTTTTTCCGTGCAATTTTTCCCCTATACATCTATTTTCCCTTTTAATTTCTATTCAACTAACGTACCTATATTACTAATGTTATTATTATTCCCTTCGTTTACCTTTCGCTTTTCATATTTTGACTACATTACCTAGTTTTCCATCTTTAATATGCCATTGGATTAGTGGGAGTTTCTTTAAGTATGTAGGCGGGAGTTTCTGTTAGTATCTTAATGGGGTGGGATGTGTTAATATGTACATGGGTATAGTAAGTCGCTTGTACGGCATCCCATTTGCCCATACTCGTACGGGTGATAATATCGTTCCCTCCAATCACTTCTTTAGATTCACCCGAACGAGAACTTTGTATTACGGCGCCGGCGAAGATCACTTCGTCCAGACTTCGTACAAGTTTCTCTTCACCTGTTCCCCATGGTTTAATAGCAGGCATCATTCGAGCCGACCGTTTGCATGGTCGTTTTATCAAGTGATAACGTTCTGCGCTCTTCGATGCATACTTGCATACATTCTCTTTACCTATTCCCCATGTGTATTAGCAGCTATCCATCGAGCCGACCGTTTGCATGCTCGTTTAAGCATGTTATCAAGTGATAACGTTCTGCGCTCTTCGACGCATACCTGTGACTCGAAACGCCACTGAGAAAACTTAATATTACGGCACCGACGAAGATTACTTCGTACAGGCTTCGCAAAAGGTGGATCGAGCTGGGGAGTTGTGTCGCATGCATTGTCTTTACCTATCCCACATGTTTTACTATCTGCTATCACACGAACTGACTGTGTGCATGCTCGTTTAAGCTTGTTATCAGATGGTAACATTCCGCGCTCTTCAATGCATACTTCGTGATTCGGTGCAAGATATCATTCATACGTTATCTATAGGTATTAAGTAAATCGTTATCCAATCGTATCGTTCCTAGGGACTTAGCTTATTAGTAAATGGTTGGATTATGCTCATAGTGTGCGAGGTGTAAAAAAAAAAAAAAAAATAACAGATCATGGGTGCTGCTCGTTAGTAGTGGTTTGGTTAGTATTAAATTAGTTGAAATTAGAGCATTCGTTTTTAATTTAGTGGGCTTAATGCATTTCGTAGTGGGCTGGACTTTTAATTCATCTATGCTATGCACTTGTGAGGAGGAAGAGCTTTCAAGGCATATGGATTGAATTGTCGATTAATTGGCTCAAGTTGTCTATTACATACTTTTTATCCGTTTGTAGTGGTAAAAAAGGGGGGGTTATTAGAAATGTATTCAGCAGTATGTGTAAATAGTTGTGGATTATTTATAAATCGGAATTATTATGTAGGTTTTTTAATTAAGTATAGAAATGTTTAATGGGTTAATATAAATTAAGTCGACCTTTTTCTCAAACTAAAACTAGAAAGAGTGATTTTGAGCTCTGTTTTATACTTTTATTGATTTTAGTGAATTGTTAAATAGATATACTGCATTGAAAATTTCTTGCGAGAAATTATTGTAAAAGATGATCGAAGCGACACAATCACTATATGGGCTTGGGAACATATAGTTTCGGTCTTCATTCAAGACCCTATATGTGTTCCGTCTAATTTTTCCCTAGTGTGTGTCTAAAAGATGATCAAAGCGACACAATCACTATATGGGCTTGGGAACATATAGTTTCGGTCTTCATTCAAGACCCTATATGTGTTCCGTCTAATTTTTCCCTAGTGTGTGTCTACTAAGTTTGGCATAATGCTGTCCTGGACCTTACTAGAAGACAGTACAGTGCCGTGCGAGGTCACTTCATTAGCCGTTAATAAATTTCTGATCTCGATCTTGAAAAAACGATTGTTTAAAACATCTTGAAGTATATATTATAGCATTCTAAGACGCTATTTGGTATTTTCGCCATATATGAAGTAAAAGGGTGGGAAATGGGTGGGTTTTTGAATTGTCTTGCGCTTTCTACAGGGATTTTATTTGTGACTTTTTTCTAATAGTTAGCAGTTATATAATGCATTCATTGTGCAAGGAAACGTAGTGGCTTGTTTAAAGGGTACATGGTTGATAGTGTGTTGTAAACCCTTTTGGATCAACAGCTCAGAGGCTACGACTGGATGGTAAATTGATGTCTCTTTTGCATATGACTTAATACTATATGTAGCGTGTCTGCCGAAAGTTGAAATCGGGCAGCTCAGAGGCTCAGAGGGACTTATAACTAAAAATAGCGTGTCCGTCGACAGCTAATGCCAACGGCTCAGGGGCTGTTGTTAAATTTACTGGTTTTCATTCCAGTGATTGTGCAATTAGACATAGAAAAAGTGTGTCTGCTGATAGTTATGGTTTGGAGTTTTACCGGGGTTTTACCGACTTGACTGCCACTTTTTCCGTTTCCTTAACATGATGGAGTTGCAGTGGATTTTGTAAGAGATAATTTGTTTTGGGGTAAAATCGTTTGCATTGTGCATCGTTCTTATAACTAAAATTCTGTTGTTTCAAATTTCCCGTACTTTAATTGTTTCAGTGTAACTTGAAATTAAATTAGTTTCATGTTTATTTGCGTTGGAAAATTGCCGTTCTCATGTAAATTATTTTTTTTTTATTTGTTTAGCGCAGTTAATTTATTTAGTTTGCTCTTCAATGTTTTTGCATTTAAAAATATTGCCCAGATGTCTAACTATTCAATTTGCAGTTAAATGTTTGCTTTTGTTTGCTCTTTTAATTATGCTTCAGTTAATTCGAATGCTCATTCAATTCAAGAGATAAGACTTTAATATGCATGTGGGTACGCGTATTGTCCAAGCAGTCGGAGTGATAAGTGGTATCATATTTCGATAACAATGGGCACGCGTTTGTTTGCTCGTATTAAGTTTTCGTTTTGCTTATTTGTGTTTAATATTTACTTGTAATGTTTTGTGTTTTGCATGTTAGTTGATTGAAACTTTATATCTTCTACAAATTGTACGTTGGGTTTGAACGAGTTAGGAGTTAGTTCGAATGACTTTCAGATAAGAAAGATGAGATTTAAGATATATGAATGAGGGAGTAAATGAATAAAGAATTAAATGTTCAAGATGACTATTTGATTTTGGGACTGGTCTTATTTGATGGATATTATGAGTAGAAATATCATTATATTTGAATGTTGATATTATGTTTTAGTTATTAAAATGATCAATAGGATTTTTTGTTTCGATTAAGGAGTGATCTGGGTAGATGACCAGTATGGGTAGCGTTAAACTGATATTATGTTTTTGTTGTTTAAACGATTAACATGACCCCATATTTTTTAGGAAGACTGGTGAAGTTTCATACTTTCTTTTTGTTATTTAAATGATTGAAATAATTATTTGATTTTTTTTTTTTCGTTTTAAGAAGGTTGATTTAGTTTTATGCACTGTATTAGTAGCATTGTTATGATGTGGGGATATTGATACAATATTTTTGTTTTTTTAAAATGATTAAAATTATTAGTTGATTTTATTTTTTAGGAAAGCTGATCTAGTTTGATGGACTGTTTGAATAATATTGATATTATTATATTTAAATAATGAACATTATCTTTTGATTTTTTTTTTTAAAGAAGGTTGATCCAGTTTGATGGACAGTATGAGTAGCAATGGTGTCTTACAGAAGTTGAATGGTTTGAGATATCGGCTGGGTGAATAGATTTTACAGCCCATTTAAATTTGCTACACAGCGCACTACACTGTGGTCTCTGCAAAACCGATATCCTACCGGCTGCGCCAATTTTGTTACAAACCAGTATACCCTATGTATACTGGTAAGAACTGGGAGCTCAACTTGATGCGTATCCTATATACAACATCAAGGCTCCCGGGGAAAGAACTCACTGTAACACCACTTACTTGCTACTCTGTCCATTTTCACTAAATCAACCAAGGCAAAAGTTTATTTTATTAATTATTTTATTTTCTCTGTTCCTATTTTTATCTAACATTACATTTTACAAATTACATTATTGAAGACTTATATCAATATTGAGCCTGTAGAGAATCAAATGGACGTGTTAATGGTTCGGGGTGGCCATACAGCGTGGAACGCAAAAAGGCCGATTGAGGATCGCGGCGCAAGCCAACACCTCACCCCTCACCACTTCGTTGAACACTGGACGATATCTTCGGCTGAACTTTTAATCGCAAATACTTTAACCGTCTAATTAGTAATTGGGTAGCAGCACGCTCCCTTTTGGATTTGAATACAAACTCACTCGTATAAGACTGCCCAAGAACATTAAATACCATTCTTTTGTGAGCTTTCAACCTAAATTCTCTTTAAATGTGCTGAGTAGCCGAACACGTGCGCTCTCGTTCCACGAAAGTTTTTCCTACCCGCTTCGTCTCGCTTGCTCGGCTGGTGAATATGCGAAACTGGGGAAATTGAGCGAAAGAGTGCTTTTCGCTTAAGCTTTCGACTTCGAAAGAGTACTTTCGGGTTAAGCTTTCGGCTTTCTCACTATCTCCTGAGGTGAAATAGCGAAACTGGGGACATTGAGCGACAGAGTGTTTTAGCCAGAACTTTCGGCTTTCCCACGATCGCTCGTGGTGAAATAGCGAAAGTGGGAATACTGAGCGAGAGAGTGTTTATGTCGGAACTCTCGGTTTTCCTCTCCGCTTACCTCACTTCGAAGCACCCCGTTTGTTCATGATGTAAATATTGTTACGGGTTGAGCTTTCTCGTTCACTTAACTGCTCGCTTATTTACTTGCGCATGTGTTTCCATGGCTGATTTTCATTGGCGAAGTGCGAGTACATAGGTTTTGTTTGCTCGCTACTATTGCAGTTATGAGGCAGGAATATATCCGAGCATGTTTATGTGTTCACTCGCAACACGGGGAATAGTTCCACTGAAGCATCACTTAACCCCACGAATGAAAGGATTCACAACTAGCATGCCAACGCTGCTGGGACGTTGTGATGCTGCCTATGATATAACATTAGTATTAAAAAAAGGACGATCCAGTGAAGCCAAGTGTATCGAATCTTCTTTACAGACATAGTATGACCACGTGTATGTGTGTCCATCGCACTCCAATTAACGACATTCAATTAGATCCATTAGAATCAACCCGCTCAATATGTATACAATAAGACCAAGAAAGCTAATAAGTACTGGTTGCCGAGTAGCAAATGATACAAATACTACCAAGAAAAGTGATTTTGCTGTGCCATAAATTTCATCATTTTGATTTACCCTTACAACTAGTACCTTACATATTACCTTAATCTTATGCAAAAAGAAACAAAAAATGGATTTTTTTTAAATATTTTTGTAAAAATATCTGCTTCAAGTTGCGGCTTGGTCTCCGAAAGGGATTTGGCATTTGTCACTATGGCAGCCCCAGCCAGAAGTTGGCAAGAGTCAGATAACTGATCCTAGCTAAGAAAAAGAGAGAAGGGGAGTTAGTCGATTCGTGTAAAACCCTGTATGTGAATTCCGATATTTTGCTTTTAGAGGCGGCTTTCGGGAGGAGAGGGAAATCATTCGAAACTTCAAAGTTTTGTTTACGGCTTTGTGTATTCATCGTGGTCATAGAGGTATACACTGGA
Organism: Odontomyia ornata; assembly: GCA_963969285.1. NCBI lineage: Eukaryota > Metazoa > Arthropoda > Insecta > Diptera > Stratiomyidae > Odontomyia > Odontomyia ornata. The sequence continues at coordinate 178,748,663 of OZ017740.1, forward strand.
GACGGCGAGCTTTCATTTCCCATATAAAATATTGAAGGCTCTTAATACATGCTCAATACGAACAAACATTTCATGTACGTATACTCCAATTTTCGAAACCTTTTGGACTTTCACGGATGAGCTTACGTATGATTGTCCAAATGCTATCATTGTTCGAAATTAATTTCAAAAAAGCTAAAAAGTACATTATTTTCAGTTTTCTCTCTAATGATCATACAGCATTTACAATTGCAAACAATGCCTCCAAATATTGTTCAACAAACTTCTTTCTTTTCCATGAAATATACTAACAAACTACGAAGTGCGCCACATTTAAATCGTTTTCGATCGAAATCAAAAATGGTGACACCCCTGATTTCGGAAATAATGTTTCAGCTGATGGAAAACAGTCAGTTGACAATTCTTGCGAAAATTCAATCAAAGATCGTAATTTTTTAAAATGTTCTATGAAAACGCTTGTTTCGGGTGGATTGTATAAGTGATTTCGAAAATAAAGTGAACAATGTGTAAACGTGAGTAAAAATGTGAAAGCGTCATTGAGTATTTTTCATTTTTTAGGTAAGTAAAGTGCAGTCAAGGAAACAATTATGTCTCCGGGTACAATTTACGTGATGTTTTCTGTGTCCGTCCAGGTTTTCGGTGCGTTTCGTGAATGAAAACATAATTTCGAATGTTGTGTGAATCGTGCCTGCTATAAATGGTATATGGGAGAATTTAAAGAACAGATTTGACGCCGGTCATAGAATTCCGATAACATGCAACTGAAACTCCCTTGCATTGTAAGTATTTACGCGCATTTTTTCTGATTTTTATTCCTACGGATTTAAATGGGCCTAAGTTATCCTTAAAGCTTCGTGTTGAAGAAATTAATTGCGTTTTTAAGTAAAAGTTCATAATTATCAAAGTGCAAAGTGCATGTGAAATAGGAGTAAACGTTTTAATTGAAAAATTTTAAAGGTTTTCTAAAATACGAGATCTTGTATCAGTGCAGTACACCTACAATATGGGGGCTGTTTTATTAATTTCGAAAACTGGTCAGTTGAATTTAAAAAATACTTTTCTTGGTTTCTGGACTCGTGGTGATGGGACAGAAATTGATGTTGAAAATCGAGCCAATTAATGCAGAAATGCATGCATAGTGGTTGAATTTGAAAATATTTGTTTATTTACCGGAAAACGAAGAAAACCGACTTCAAAGTGCCATACAAAGGATGATATTAATTTTATGGAAGTGATATTAAATCACCATGTAATATTACTAATATAGCACCGCTTTTAAAAATTTTATTCTTACTTTGGAGTCGGTTTCTTTTAAAATTTAGGTGAATTTCTCAAGAGAAATTTACCTAATGCGTAGAGTACTTTATATATATATATATATATATATATATATATATATATATATATATATATATCTATATATATATATATATATATATATATGTATATGCATATATATATAAACATATATACATATATATGTATATATATACATATATATATGTACACATATGTAATATATATTTATATATATATATATATATATATATATATATATATATATATATATATATATATATATATATATATATATATATATATATATATATACAGGTATATACGTACATATATGATATAACGAAAACCGTGACTATGCTAGAGGTCACAATTTCGCTCCAATTTTCACATAATTTTTAGTATTGGGTGAATATCTCAGTTAAGTTGTTTAACTAGCTAAATCAGTCGAGGGAAAACAAAATGGCGGCCATATTAGACAAACATTCGTGATTTCATTTTTGACCAAACCATGGCACTTATTTGGATGAAATTTGGTACAGAGGTTTATTGAAGTACGCGATGAATTTCACTATAAAAAATCCAAAGTCGAACAGTTTGAAACAAGATGGTGGCCCCTCAGACGTCGAAAAGCGTGTAAACATTGGATGTTGTAGTTGTGACCAAACTTTTCAACCGATGTTGATGAAATTCAGTACTTTGGTAAAGACTGTAAATGTTTAAAGAATTATGTAAAAAAACTAGAGATCAGGCCTTCAAAAACGAAATCAGGGCTAGTTGAAGATCGAAATTTCAAAGGCTTCTGAAAGACCCAATTTTGATTCGATGTGAATGAAATTTATTTTCAAGATAGAAAACAATTAGATCAAACCATTTTTCTATTTTGGTGCACATACATGCTCAAGTTTTAAAATGGCGGCAATTCAAATATGCGATTTTTTCAGATTTTTGTGGCCCTCTAGTGGCCAAATTGTACGAAGTTCTTGTACTAAGCAAAAAATTACCAAAATCGGATGAAAAATAAAAAAGTCGAAAATTTAAAACCTAATATTTTTCGCTGCCGTTTTCATTAAAAATTTAATACTTTTGCTCCGTCTAGAGGGAAACTGATTGAATGAGATTGGCAAATTGACTGATGAGACTTTAAGATTGAAATATTTTTTAAAATCCGAAATCAAATGCATGCACTCAAATTGGCGACCCACAAAGATCAGAAGGTAAGCGCGATTCGCTATTTTAGTAGCAACTGAAGTAATGAATGTTTATCATGGAAACATTTTTAATGGCGTAACTTGTAAGTATTTATACAACAGACCATTTTAGGGGATTGTAAAATATTTTAACAATGCCCTATTAAAATCGCGATCTGTCTTTTCGTCCGCCTGTCCATCCGTCCGTGCGTCACACCAAGTTTTCTCGCAAACCACACAAGCGAGAGTGATGAAATTTTCTACGTAGGTCAAAAGTTGTGCCCTCTCAAGCTTTTGCAAGAAAATTCCATCAGAATAATAATATCAGCATATATGACAATTTTGTGTCTTTCTTTTGATAGTAAACAATTAATTTTCAAACGCTGCATTCTCATAAAGTTTATCGCCAAGAGTGTGATACACCTTATCATATGATGAACGAAATTTCGACCCTAATTTCGAAATTAGCTTCGAGCCTATGTGAGTTATTACAATAGCAAAGGCAAAGGCTCGTGGCTTCATGAATTTCATCTTTCACCGTCTCCTGTATGTACCTCTATGATCGTGGTCAATGCGTGGAAAGTTCCATTTTCTCACGATTTTCTCGAAAACTTTAGTGAATATTAAAGTGGTGAACACAATACTTACTGATTCGTCTAATTTCACTCGATACAAAGTGAAACCTTATTAAAACAAGTGACTTAAATGTTAGCAAATGACCTCGCGTTGCTCAGTGCCGTGTTGCCCAAATTTCGATAGCTTTATGGGTTTGAAATCGGGAGGAAGTTTTGCTCTGGTATTTTCAAGTCATGAATTAGAAGAAAACTGTCCGAAAATATTTGCAATGTTTTGTTTTGATTACTTCATATTTTACCGCAAATTTAGTGGCTTGGATCAGAAGCGGCACGAAATTGAGGCATTTTTTAAGGTGGTTATAATTTATCATAATATTTTATCATTTCAGAATTATGAATGATATCAATATAAACATGGAATCGTATCGAATTTTCGGAATAAATAGAGTGGAAACGCTCCCAAAGGTGGGAAGATCATTTCAAAAAGAACGACAACATCGTCGAGATTTAAAGGTACGTTTGTCCCATGATGTAAAGCCACAGCATACATTCGTAAGATGTCAGAACTGCAAAAAAATGTCTGATTTCTTCTTTTAAATCATTATTCGCAAAAATTAAAATGTATATTTTTAGACTCGATGCATAGTTGAAGATATTAACATCTCTACAGCTGCTTTTGGACATATAAGTGTACTTCATATTTGATTAAAATGCGAATTTATTTTTTTTATTTCAGAATTCACATTCAGAAATTAAGCTAAGCTTCTAATTTTAGTGTGGTTATCATACAATTCCTTCAGTTCCGGCAAATAAGTTAATTGTCCTAGATAGTGTGTCATTTAGTCACCTGCACTTGACATTTAACACCCTCAATTTCAGAGCTCTTTGACCGGAAATGACGAAATCACCTATAATCGTCATCCGAATATTTTAATGAGATCCAAACGGAATTTGAAGAAAGTTTGAATTTCTTATACAAAATTTTAATTCAAATTTGAATCCCTTCTATTTTAGAACATTCTTTTGCCGAAGCCCATGCTACCTTTTAATCTTTTGTATAACGTCGTCATGACAATTTTCCAGTTATATATTAATGTTGATTCAATCCCTTCAGCAGCAATAATGTCTTTCGGAGGCCTTGAAAGTGTAAGTTTTAATATATGACACGTAGTATCAATTATGACATTTTTTATTTAGGCTTCAAAACGGAAAAAATCAAGTTAAGATGGTTCATACGGCTGACAATACTAATGTAAATTTAAATATATCACCTAAAATTTGAACATAATGAACAAAAATAAAGAAGTAAAAGGTACCATTTTGCGTTTCATTCTTCTAATGCTGCCTTATATAATATAAGTCATTTAATCAAAACTTTGAAAGATTAATTTTATCTAAGTATTAGGATTCACTTTCCAGCTTAAACAAATACAAGAAAACTTTGTCACAGGATTGAAATTTCTTCTTCTAGAGTAAAGAATTTTGTCGCTTGTTTAATACTAACAATAGTGTTTTACTAAAGTATACTACGTGAACGTCGTGTGTGATTTCTTCTTTTCAATTAGGGTGGTAATTCAATGCTACTTTTTTTCCAAAAAGCGAATAATATATCAATCAAGGGTTGCTTCAGTGAGGATCCAAGCATTTTTTAGAAAAGCTGTTATGAGTGCAAACAATATATGATCATAAGTGGTCACTATTGCTCCCGTTTAAGTTTGTTCATAAAAAAGTACCTCAACACCAGGTATTATTTTATGTCTAAAAAAAAGTCAGAAAGATATTCTATTCACTGAAGACTGAATAAAACAATTCACTTTTACGGAATGTAAGAAGATATATGTAACAGAAAAAATATGGCCATTTATATTATTTTCTCAATAAAATACCAGCATCAATTCAAATTGCCTGGAAATAAGTCAGAATAATTTACATAGCATTTTGATTTGGCTAAAGAGTTAGAAAGCTAGTTACAAATGTATCCTGTATAAAATTCCTAAATTAATATCAGATTAATGTTCAATAATTAGCATGAAGGCGATTGGAGTCTGTTGAAAAATATACCTCAGGAAAATGAACGGTTGCTCTACATTATCTTATCCAAATTTAGCAATTATCTTTAAAAATGCATCTTCATTTATCGCATTTTAATTCAAACTTTAGTTACTTATCAAATTTATCTTATGAAACTTATATGAGAAACTAATAAAATACGTAAGTTTAGTTTTAGTCAAATATTTTCGGCATGGTGCATTCAACTTGAATTTTTCCGCCATATGATTAATTTTGCCCCTCTTCTGTTGAGACTACCCATGCTTTTAGCCACTACCACTGCAATCAAAGAAGCCTTACAATTACATAGTCAACATTCGGAAATTTGTTGAGCTATCATTTACCCCATAGATTCAGAGAATACTGGATCCGCAGCCGATCGCGAGAGCCGAAGCAATTAGCAACGTTCCCTAAAGTTGTGTGAAGTTCAGGTTTGAAGTGATATGTTTTTGTTTTTGCACTTAATTCACTCCGAAACACGTTCACGTTTATAAAGTTTTTAATTTTGAAAATAGCGTGTACGAAATCGGTACTTTAGCTCTCTATTTTTATTAAAAACTTACGAATCTCCCATCGGCTTTGACACATGAGTTTTCTCGCCTCTACGAATTTCATCAGCTTTGACGTTCGTGTTTTCTGTTAGAGAATGTTTGTTGTGTTGTACCGTTGCCTTCTTACTCAGATCCGAAGACGGAAACACTTCGTCACATCGCGAACTAACCTCTTCGAGTAGCCTCATCAACGCCATCTAGTGCTGTTCAAATCAAACAAATTTTCTAAAGATTTTTGACAATACATATGACTGTACGTTTGAAATTTTTTCAGTACTATGTCAACGATGTATTTAAGATATGAGACGTCGAAGACATTAGCGCAAATATATGTATTTCCTTCTCGTTTGGATCATTTCGGCTAAATTTCATCTGAGAAATGTCATATTTGACAATCTCAAAAGCCTACTTTCGGCCTACTGAGACGCTGTTTTCAAGTTTTCTGGACAGCTGTTTTTGGAAATATAGGGCTACTGCGCAGCTGTTTCCGGTACGCGAAGTGACGTCAGGTACGTTTATTGATTTCCTTATGGGCCTGAGTAAGAAGGCAACGGTTGTACTCAAACTTTTCTACGAATGATAACAAAGGCGCGATGGACGTGGAAAGAAATTTTGTCGGTGTGCACGGGTGTCAGTGGGGGAAGTGATTCCTCTGAAAAGAGGAAAGAAAAAGCTCTTGGGAAACAAAGGTTAAGGAGAAGCAGAGAGAATCATATGGTTTCGAGAGCGTGAGTTACTTATAACTTATTTATGTGTTAAATTTGCTTCCCACATGGACGAGTACACAGATTCTCGTTGCTCGTAATTTTTTTTATACGTCTTTGATTTACTCCCTTTCTTCCCTTCCTAAGGATCCAGGTCCAATAACCGTCACGAGCCGTCGTGATCGTTGCCGTTGGAGTTGTGGGCTGTCAATTAACTTCGTGGTGGGAGGTTTCGTTTGAAAGTATCGTCTCTGCTTCGCCATCGCGTTGGAGTTCAAAAGAACGAAGACAGGTGATTTAATGGTGGGTGAGGATTTTTCAAGTGTGAAGCGCAAGCGATTGTGTGGCATGGAGTAAATCCTTAACGGGGCCTGCAACTGGCGGGTTAGGCCATCTACCAGCCAGCTCAAGAAGTCTTTTAGGATGTATAATGACTAATTCGAGCTGTTCAGCATAAAAGAACAGGCGGAGATATTTGGTAAAGATGATTGGTCTGATAGGTGCTTGGAAAAGCACATCGTAGGCTAGGTGATTTGGTCACTGCATGCTGTAAGTGGATTGAGGCTAATGTATCAATTCATCGCAACCACGAAACATCAAAACGGTTTGTCTCCCCAAAGCGTAGTAATCAACACACCGTGCATCGAAACCTTTTTCAGTGCATACGCCGACTGAAAACAAGTTCTTTCGAATCTTTGGAACGTAGAGCACGTTTTCGATTCGAGCTTCACACCATTTACCGTTCACTAGTTCATCGATGAGCACAGTGCCACTACCGGTAACGTCGCACACGCCATTGTCTCCGAGCGATATCGAATCGCCACTGCTTGGTTCGAACTCACTGTACCAGTCCCGTCGGTAAGTGATATGCCTGGACGCACCACTGTCAGTAATCCAGACATCGCTTGTGTAGACTGCCATGAGTTATTCTACAACCCCGCTACTCGGCACTGTCTCCGATTTCACATGTCGCTGTTTTTGTTCACTTGTTGAAGCGACGAATGTACACTCGCGATGGTTTTCACCGGCATTGTCCTTGTCCCTTTTCTTTTCCAGCAATCACAACCTCAATACTCGTATTTCTATTTTCGCGGTTTTTCTTATTGTTATTGTTCTGATTCTTCTTGTTACCGCCAAGACTAACAGCGGTTAACGCTCGAGTGACATCATCGTCACCTTCTCCCAGATCCTTCAGTTGAGACGCCATGTCTTGTACCCAGGAAACGTGTTGTAAAACCGACTCGTTTGGATCCATGCAATGTCCGTGGAACTTCTGTAGAAAGAGCATCTTGTTCGACGCCGATTTTTGCATGTGAATTCTCACTAATTGGCCCACATTTGCTTCGCTGTAGTGCAGTTGAGCATACAGTCGAGCTGAGAATCCTCTATCGATGAGGAAACTATGCACATGGCCGTCGCATTGTCTTTCATCCGCTTTTTGCCATCGGCCGAGTTTGCGTCTGCCGGCATCATTCGCGCACCCGTAACGACGTCATGGAACGCGTTCGCGATAAGCATAGAGTTCATTCGAAGCCATCAAATTTCTTGATGTTCTTTATCAGAGTTGATTCCGCCATTTTCGTTCGATTGCTTTTCCGTACACCTTTTCCTGCACACCACAATAGCAACGACGTGTCGACCACCTGGGAAGAAAAAATCGAGAAAACCGTTTTCTCTCTGTCGTTCTCTGATTTCGATAATCGGTTGTTACGCAGGCTGCTTGCCTGGGCCCATAACCTGTTGAGATTATCGAAGGGACAGACGGACGATAGGTTTGAAGAGAAAGACAACTTTGAATATATATGAGTACGCTTTATTTGTCTTACATAAAGGAACTTCTTATTGCACACGTCTCGTGGGCAACAGTCACAGACCAACTGACGAAAAATTACTGGTGACGCAAGTAGTGCGCTTCGGCGCCTTAATACTGGGTTCCACTCACGCATGCGCGGTGAGCCTACCGACGTACGATAACTTTACTTCTCAACAGTTCTTGTTCTTTTGGACTTGACGCATGGTCCGAAAAAATGGAAATAAATTAGGTAAAATAAAGTCAAATCGGTTTGTTGGAAGTTTATTGACATGTTATAAGAGGCATTTAGATGGATGGCTGACAATTTTGCATTCGGAATTAGTCTGCTCGCGGAAGACCTGAGACCAAAATTCCTCTCCGAACTAGCTAGCTTGCTAGCACCGACCTAGGAGTAGACTAAGGGTGTCCGGACTTTTTGACCTGATGTGTTTCGGGAAATCTTCAACGGGACGGATAAAGAGTAAATCATTACAAATTTCAAAACTACATATAATTTCGTTTATTTGATGTCCGCAGGCCATTTCTCTTTCTATTTTGAAAAGCCGTTGGGCGTTGCTTTTTTGTGTGACTAGAAGCGTTTCGACTCCTTTGAAGATGATACTAAGGAGTCGAAACGCATCTGTTCACATAAGAAAGCAAGGCTCGACGGCTTTTCACGAAAAAGGAAAAACATTACACATTATTCAATCAAGCAAAAAATATTAAATGTTAAGTTTTTTTGTCAACATGAATAAAATATTTTTTTCTTAAAAATCCATTGGGTCTTGCTCTTAAGGGCGAGCAAATGCATTTCCCCTCCTTCAGTGTGGCTTTTCAAAAAAACAAGTTGAATTGACAGACTACGTTCATGTCAGAAGGGTTTTGTACATAACATATAATATGCAGATATGCCAATATAGAATGATTTAATTCAAGTAAGTAATGACATGCACAGCAAATATATTTTTACTTTAAGAGAAAAACCAGTATTACTTCATTTTGACTGGCCAACATTTTGTTGAAATATTGTTAAAGTCAATGACTAAGCTGAATCTTAAATGTCTTTTTGTTAGATTATATCTTTGGAGAAATTACAATCAAAAGTGTAGTGTTTGGTTTGATGAAAAGCTCATGTAGTAGAAAAACCATGTTTGATTGTGTAATAGAAGACACACACACACGGCAATAACTTCTGTACATTCTATCAAAACTCATAGAATACAAGGGCCTTTCAAAAGACACTTAAATATCTACTTTCATCCAATTTAATCAAACGAATACAGTTTTGCTGGCGAAAATATATAATTTACAGATCCTGCTGTTATTAGCAAAGTTCAAAGAATTTCAACCATTAAGTTATCTGTTGTTGGATAGCATGTACAATAAATGTTGAAATTCGCGAAAAATAGCACAATTTTATGCAATATTCTCATTTAAAACGGCTGCTATTTTGTTTTAGGATTACGGATGTCACCCATTGAACAAGTTCTAAAAGATATTCATCATGAATATAGTTCCTGAAACATTCATGCAAATCCGTAGTGTCTGAGTTGACTGATACTGATAAAATAATTTTGAAAAGATCTCATTGAGATCTTTCATATGATACCCCAATTGGCCACGTTTGATGAACATTTTTATGAGGTTCACTCCTCTATGTGGAGGGACCACCTTAAAACTCTTCGAAAGATTTTTTAACCCCAAGCCGTTCTAGAAGTCATGACTCTCAAGCTTTCCACAAAATTTCATGGCTGTAGCTTCTATAGTTTCAGAGAAAAACTAGTGTGACATACAGACGGACGGACGGACCGACAGACGGACACACGTACCGATTTTAACAGGGTTTTGTATTTTAGTACAAAGCCCTAAAAAAAGAAAAGAGAATTAGCCTGTTGATATCAAAGAAACAAAATAATTGTCTATAAATAAAATATTCATTATTAAAACTCAACGGCGATTAAACTGTTTTCTTATCTTATTCAAAATAATGTTGCCTTAAGTAGTTCGCGACTGCATTTCATTTTAATTCTGGAAGAGTCCGTGTAAACTCACTGTAGGCGAGCATAGTGGGTAGGGTGGTCAGTTTTCGGACTGTAGTAGGGCTTCACACGCTGTATGCAGTATTCGGCTATATCTTTCGTGAGGCTATGTAAATTAATTGAGAATTATTAAAATCGAATCCTCTGATACTGTTAAGTAAGTAACAGACGACCGGATTTGGTCCGGCCGGACCTACTAGGGTTCGGTCCGCTCTTTTGCAACACACGATCGGACCAGCCAGTCGTTCTTCAGTTTTTGGTGCGCGAAGATGGCACAGGAAGTGGTATCGATTATGTCCAACAAACATAAAATTGCTTTTGCGACAGCAGTTATTGTTGCTACATCGCTACCGCTACGAATTAAAAAGAGGAAAAGGAAAGAATGGACGAAATTTTACTTGATGAATGTTGCATATTCAGTCATATGAGACTAATAAAAGAGCTCGATGAAGAGGATTTTCGCATTTATCTGCGAATAAGCCAGGAGTGTTTCGTAGAACTGTAGCCACACATCATGAAAAAAGATACTGTGATGAGACGTGCAGCGAGTGCTGAAGAGAGATTGGTTGCAACGCTAAAATATCTTGCGACAGGTAGAGAATTGAGGGAATTGAAATTCAGTACCAGCATATCATAGCAGCTCCTATCAAAGATTATTCTGTAATGTGACGCCTACGCCCGGGAATCGAAGTGATTCCGATCCCGAACCCTTGCACCCGGCCAGATGGTTATGACCTCGAAATGCAAGCGGACTTCATCTTTCGTGCGGATATCGTTGCGCAGAAAATATTTTTTTTTTTCTCCAAATATTTAGATCTGTGGATTTAAATATTTGAAACATAATATTAATCAAAAACCCCGACACATTTCGAGGCATATCCATCTGGGAATGCCCCCTCCACCGTGGCCATCGAAACACTATGCCACTGGCGACAAATGGAAATGCACATTGCCGCCATGTGGCGTTCCATTCCGCACATCTGTTTTGTCGGTGGTTGTCGGATTGACAGTCCGACGCAACGAGGGAGTTGGGTTAATCCGTTGTGCGCTACGGGAGATGTTTGCCTGGGTTCGAAGAAGAAGACCATCATTACGAGCCAAGGAAATTGTACGACGTGTTGAAGCAGCAATAGCTGGAGCGGAACCTCTATTTACTCCACCTCGTTCATCGTCAACCGAATCACCAGATAGATCATCATCACCTGAAAGTGATACAATGGTAATGGCCGATCGTGAGGTAATGACACTGCCACTTTGTAAACGCAAACTATATCTAAATGACAATCAATCACAGGATGTATCACCTGTTATACGTATGAATTCAGTTATACAACTCGCCAAAGCGTCGTAACAATTATTTAAAAAAACAAACAACGGAAAAGCCCTCTAGCAAATTGCTGCGGATAAACAACGTCAGAGATGCTAAGGTGTATAACGGCAGGTGCCACTCATGAAATTTGCGCATCAAAGTATCGACCGTGCTTTGTTCGCAACCGCCTTCGTCCAGACACGAGCAACATGGGACCTGGTATGTGATTGATTTGGCTAGTATTACCATATTACAATACAATAGCACGTAATCTTTTGAAGAAGAAAGGAAAGATTTTTCGGAAATCAAAATCGAACCCAATGATCAAAGAAACCGAGCTTTGGCTTCAAAGTAGTACGAGTACTCTGAAGATGAATTGATTTGAATACATTATTTAGTGAATTACGGTGCAGAAGCTGATATTAATTAAATCTCAGAATCGGTTCACCTCGGTAATGGCAGGACGATTGAAGCATTACTCACTCTAGAAAAATCCTCCCAGAGTGAAATCAGATGATTTGTTGCTAAACCTTATTTCACAGCAATAGCGTTTTAAGAGCTCAAGTCGTTTACAATCCTTAATTTAATTATATATTCCGTATGGTATAATCAAACTTTCACAATAGAACTTACAGAACCGAAGACTTAGCCCGGTTATGAAATACGTTTATTTAAAAGTTGAGTCACTAATTTCTCAGATTTGAGCTTGTCCATTACATTTATTAATCTGTTTTTCGTTCATCCTGGACTTAGACTTTCTGTTTTGAAAATCGGCTATTTAGACATATTCATGTAAATACAACTTTCCTTTTATGAACTATCAGCCATCCGAACCACATGTTCTCTGAAGTGTTAACGACAACTAAAAACTTTTGTGTGCTTGGTCGATCTTCCCACACAAGCTATATTTTCGTTGTTCCATTTCCAAAACTTTTTTTTTTTTGAACGTGTTCAATAAGAACATTGAAACCGTTTGTTTTATATTGAAGCAAAATTGAAAATAAAGAAAAGGGTTTCCAAAATATTTTAAAACAAAACAAAAAAGTATCGAAATGTGAGCATTATCAGCGGTGTTCAAATAAATAAAATACTCGGGATTCTCAAAGAAATTTATGAAATAAAATAACAAAAAAAAAGAAGCAAGAAAAATAAATGAAAACACAGTAAGATTTATGAAATATTACTATTAATAATGACCATTGTACTAATACAAAAATGTTGTCATTAACACCGAATGATACGCTTATAGAAAAAAACTTTAACGAAAACAAAAAAATGAGAAACCATCTCCAACGAGTAAAGAAAACGGAAAACATTTGAAAACAGAACATATAGTATTATGATAGAATATATAATTGTTAATGCATCGGAGGAAGTTTTGGAGTTATTACCGATTTCTTAGTAAATAGTTTGTTTGTTTTTAGTTTCCTTTAAAGTATGTTAATTAGTTTTAAGGAAATTTTGTAAACGAAGTCGAAAAAAAAAAAAGATTCAAATTAGCCGAAAATGAATAACGATGCTAAGGTTAGTTAGTTTTTTTGGTAATACTTTGTTTAAGTTTTGTAATACTAAAACAATTCTTAAAAAGGGAGATAAACTGCCAGTTTGAAAGTAGTTTTGATTTAGACGAATTGAATACTCTTGACTCTCCCTACCGTAGAATCTTTAGTTATAACTTAGATTGCAATTCTTTTTAAAATCTAATTTCTAAAGCAAAAAATTTTTGACTGAATAAAAGAAATGATATGAATTGCTAAATTTAACCACGACTTTCCTTTTCAGCGGTTCTTCTTTTTCAGTGGGAAGAGAGAGTGCAGGGTAGGTATGTCGTCGCGAGGGTAGGGTTTTGCCAAATCCGCTGAGGTCGGTTTCGCGTCGCGCGTGGTACGCGGTACCTTTGTTGTTTCGTTATTTTATTTAGAGTAGTCTTCGTCGGGTTGAGTTAGAGTAGTATACTTTTCGGTACCGCGTCGAAACTTCGGGAACGCGAAATGAAAATTAGATCTTGTATTCTTGACTGGTTATAAGAAGTAATACGGAGTAACGTAAAGTAGGTTTCTTCTCCGTATGGTTTGTTTTGATAACGCGTTTTGGAAAACGGGCATGTTCAGGTGGCTGAAAATATTGTAATTGAGCGTAACCCATTCGGAGACCCGCGACCGAATTCCTCTCCGAACTAGCTGGCCGACAAGCTGCCACCGCGTGAATGGGTTACGGTGCACGGATTGGTTGACCTGTTGGTACCATCCGTTGGCACTACTCAGACTTAACGTCTAGAACCGATGAGAGGTCGGTTCCGCGTTCGAACCTAAAAAGGGTGAAAATCATTACAAATGGCGCCCAACGTGGGGCCTAAGACATCCTAAAGGGGAAAGAAATTCGCGTCTTCTGACGAGTTGGTCCTTTGCGGAGGATGTAAGGTACTCTGGTACTCGAGTCCCACTATCAGGAGCAGTGGAGTTGTGTGATACACTCTAGCAGTCGCTTCACGTGAGTTGTAGCTTCCGCTCTCCTTTGTTTGATTTTGTTTTCGCGCCAGAATCCTTCCGATGTGTTGTCCTAGGCTAAACCCTGTAAGGACCTTCTATTTTCTTGATGGAACTGCCAGCCTGATGGGCTTACATATCAGCATGGACTCTCAAGAAAATAGAAGGCTACCTTGCCTTTATGTCGCGGAAGGATTCTAATTATTTCGTATGCGTGATAGACGAGTGGTATCGGTTCAACGTTCGGTGGCGTACGCTGGAGTTGCGGAGCCCGGAATGCTTCCACGCGTCGGGAGTTTTGACCGCGTACTAAGCTGTTACGGTAGCTATACCACTTGTCTCGTCGAGTCATTTAACGTAGATTAGAGACGTTTTGTAATGTATGTGGGTTATGGGGTAAATTTCGTAAATCGACCAAAAGCACCCTTTCTTCGGCAGATTACCACGCACTCTCCTTTCCCGTTGAGGGAGTCGACCACTGAAAAGGAAAGTATAATTTAAATAAATTTTTTTTCCCTTCTTAATAGCTCGCCACTATCGGCCACGAACCTATTCTTAAGTTTTTTGTATCTATATATTAGGGTTATAGTAGGAATATGTGTATTTTATATATTTTTTTTATTTACATTAGCAACCAGACACAAGACAGAACCAAAAATGGCAACGAAGCGGACTCCCGATAAGCGGTGGACCCGGTCCAAAACGGTCCAACCCGCGAACTGCGGGATCTGTTTCGAGGACGTAGTGGAGGGGGTACACAGCGTGCGATTGGATTGTGGACATCTATTCCATCGTGCCTGTGTCCAACAGCTCCTCCTCACGTCCGAGCTGTGTCCCTTATGCTGGCGACCCATCGAGCGGACCGCCCTACATGTCCCCTTCGGAACGCCCCTACCAACGCGTGGAGAAGTGGCGAAAGGAGTTCCAGAGGCCGACCCGTCCCAACCACTGTTAGGCCTGCAAGGAGCCGTAGGCGGTGAAGTTCCGGCCGCAAGTGTCGTGTCCGAGGTGACCCCATGCCTTCCGCCCACTCCATTGACACCCTCGTGGCGTTGATGAGAGATATGTCGGAGAGGATTGGCAACCTGGAGGGAAAGCTCCAGAATCTCCCTATGAGCCAACCACCCAGCCGCGTGAGAACTCCGCTTGGCTGGGAGCCTAATCCCAGTGTGGCTATGCCCCACTCTCGACCATCCGAGCAATGGGCCCCACCTCCAAGGAACTCGGGAATGGATCCCAGAGCTCCCGAATATAGACCACGACACAGCACCGCACCTCCGTTGGTACCTCTAGTCCCCGAGGCAGTCCAGTACAACAGGTCAATCGAGGATGCGATCCCCCCCGGGAATGCATTGACACCTTTTCGAGACCCGACGCCTCGTATCATGGAGAGTTGGCGCCTGAACTTTACAGGGTTCAACGATATGATATCGGCGGACCGGTTCCTTTTCCGGACTCAGGCGTTAGTATCCAGCACCCTGGGAGATGATTCCTCGGCCTTCCTCCGGCATGTACATCTTTTGTTCAGCGGCGACGCTGCCGACTGGTACTGGAGCTTTAAAGAATCAACGCCACGTCCCACTTGGCACTCTTTCAGTGCAGCCTTCCGCAATCGATTTGAGGATGGCTTCACTGAGAGAGAGCTAAGGGAACAATTAAAGAAACGGAAACAAGGCGCTCACGAACCGTTCGACCAGTACTACACAAGTATAGTGAGAATGAGCACTCGCTTGCGAAATACCATGCCCGAGGACGAACTGGTAGAAATTATCCGAGAGAATATGCGCTATGATCTTCAGAACAGCCTTCTGCATTTTCCCATCAACACCATACAGGGATTGCGCCTCCATGCCCGCAGGCAAGAACACTTGGATGAGCGGCGAGGTACCTTCCGTCCACAACCTCGCATAACGGGACCAAATCCCCGAAATCATCACACTGCGGAGTTGATGGCAGCGGACCACCTGCTTGCTGATCCAGTACCAGTACCGAGGAGCGGAGCACCACAGGAGCTTGAGGACCCAGCATTGATTGATCAACCCTCCCTGGAAGCAATTACAAGCCCGACGGTCTGTTGGAACTGCCGACAACCGGCACATCGGTTCTATGCATGTCCAGCGGAGCCGACGCTTTTCTGCTACCGCTGCGGGAAGGCCGATACATACGCGCCTGACTGTGCAAATTGCAAAGTGCGAAAAAACTTGCCACCGAGTGCCGCGACCACCCGTCCGCACTCCTAAGCCCCGGACGAACCAATCCAGACCCCATCACTAGCTATGACCCAGCTCCCGACATGACTCCCATTCTGCTGACTCGCACCGCTAAACACAGTTCTCCCGAAGTTCCACAACCGACGCCATCCTTCGCCGAGGCCAACGCGCAGGGAAATGATAGCGAGGCGGAAGTTCCTTGGCATGTAAAACCTTTTCATGTCAGGCTGCGGAGTTATTTGGCTACTCGACAGCGCATCTTCCATGAGGAGTTGGCTACAACTGTCCCACCGCGAAGAAAACGAGCCACGCGTCGGATGCGGAGCTTCTGAAGAAAAGTCAGGCAGTCGAGGAAGGTGCTGAAGGACATACACTTAGACGAATTATTGAGGGATGATGTTCGGCCATATGCGTCAGTACACCTCCTGCAAAAACGAGTGTCAGGCTTAGTCGATACGGGAGCCAGCGTGAATTGCATATCTGCCGATTTTGCAGGGGAGGTACTGGCAATGCACGCGGATCAAATCCGTCATTTCACCTCCTGGTTAAGCACGGCGGACGGAACTCGTCACTCTGTAGTGGGAAAGATTATGACGGATGTCACCTTTAAAGGAGTAACTAAACCTCTGGAATTTTTCATCATTCCTCAGTTAACCCAGAATCTTTATTTAGGAGTGGATTTCGTTCGAAAATTTAACTTGGCCCCGGCACTGTTTTCCGGTACGACCCTGGAGTCCTTCACCCCAGCTCCTGACCAATCTCAACCCACTAACTTATTACGACATACACTGGATGTAAATCAGCAACTGCGACTTGACTCGGCTATATCGGCTTTTCCATCGCATGAGAAGGAAGGTCTCGGGTGGACTGCCCTGGTGTTCCACACTATAGATGTGGGGGATGATAAACCCATAAAACAGAGACATTTTGCCATATCTCCGGCGAAGGAAAAATCGTTATATGCCGAAGTGGATCGAATGCTAGCATTAGGCGTAATCGAAGAATCACAGAGCGCGAATAACGTATTTCCCAACGTATCGATTTAAAAAAAAACGAAACAGTTTTCTTTTCGTAGTTAAAATTTATTTTCGTACTGTAACTTAGGCTATCGTAACAACAACTGATGATCGATCAGTCAATTGCTCTTTTATTGATTCGTAATTATCTTTTGTGTCATCAGTTTTAACTGACCCAATTGGGTTGCAACTATGGTGAAAGAGCAATTGACTGCTAACAGCATTTTTAGCATATGGCGTAATGTTTGGTTCTGACCTAGTTATACTGCTGGTTGAATATGCATTATCGATGTTGGGTGAATGGCCATTATTTATGTTAAGTGAATGAACGTTTCCATATGTTACTCCTCCTCGGTTTAACTGAAGATTTTCCTGAATCTTTACATTAAAATGATTATACAGTATATTTTTTCCAAGGCAAACAGTGAAAGTAACCATTAATACTATAAACATTGTGATAGCAATATTAATGCCATATGATATCAGTTTATGCTTTTTTAACTCTTTTATTTCCTGATTATTTTCTAAATTGCTTGTAACTAAATTGTCAAATGTAATTGATTTTGAAAAATTAAAGTTAGATTTTGGATAGGGATAGAAGTATTTATTATGTTCTAAAACTTCTCTGTTGGAGAATGTTTCTTCCATTATAGTTACTTGACAATTAAAGAAATTAACAAGATTATTTCTTTTTAAAACAATTTTTCTCTCATCGCAATTATGCTTTATCTCTAATTCTTTAGCATTTTTCACAATAATGCTCTCTTCACTTAAAATTTCTACTTGCGTTTTATTATTGTGTATTAACTTACAGTTTTTCTCCAATGTGCAATGTGTACTTAATTTTAAGTTTTTGGCGATTACATTAGGTTTATATGTATATGTATAGTTATTTATTTCCACAATATACTCATCCTCGCTATCTATTTCAAAATTTTCCATATTTGGTACAGGGGTGATAAGTTTCAAATCAGTTACAATATAACTTCTTGGAACTTTGATAGCTATAACAATGTATTTGTTCTTATATTCTAATATTCCCATTTGTGAAAGTTTAAGTTTATAAAAATCGATATCATATTCCTCAATTTCTTCCATAGTTAATATACTTGGATGTAACAAATTATGTTTTGCCGATACAATATTATCCTGGATTTGGTTGACTTTATTTTCCAAAAATCTTAACTTTATTATTTGTTCCAAGAATAATTGTTGGTGTACGATTTGCTTAGTTGTACCTTCCAATCCTTTAAAAGCTTCCAAAATTTTTCTTCTATCGTTATTTATTATGACTTGCAATGATTTTATGGATTCATTAAAGTGATTGTTAATTTTGATTTGCCCATTGAGGTTGTTAATAGCATTTTGATTATTTTCTTCAATAATTTCCAAATGGTTGAAAATTTGTTCTCTATCATTACTATCCATCGTCCCAAAAAGCCATTTTTGTGCATTACCTACAATATTCAACAAGCCTCTTTTCTGTCTTTTTACTGGACTAGGAATAATAGACTTTATCTTCGCTATAACTGTATTTATCTCACTAAAAATCGTTTCCTTATTCTCAATATCCAAGTGTTTTATATTAACTCTTATATTTGAGACAGTATCTAACATATCTTCTGGATTAACTAAGTGTAAAATAATGCTGGTTTGATTAACTATTTCTATTGTTCTCAATTTAATTTTTGTATAACCCGACTCATCATCAATTTGTATTGTTTGTAATGCTCCCTGTGTCGCTGATATCGTTATGATTATTATGAAAAGAATTGCCTGTAAATTTATATGGTCTTTTAATATTTGTTAAATGCACATTTTCAAGTTTCTTGATTTTATATCTAGTTTCATCTTTATGCCTAACATGTTTATAATTTTTTATTGGTCCCTGTTGTCTATTTTCTACATAATCTTCCCGTTTTTCATTCAGCTTGCTAATTTTTTTCTCTTTATTTTCCTTTACTATCTTACATAAACTCTTCGCATCGACTTCTTCCTTAGCTTTTCTTGGCGTAGTTTTTATAGTTGAATGATATCTATCATTATAATTTCCTATTACTAACTGAATTTTAGCCTCGACTGACAAACTTTTATCGTCGATACCTGTTACTTTTTCTAGGATTGTTGAATGCAATCTTTCAACATCTGCATTGCCAGTATGGCTATTAGGTTTTGTCCAGTGTATTTCTACATGACATTCCCTAAAATATTCTTTCAACTGTTCTGCTATGAATTCATTGTCTAGGATCATCTTTTTCGGTATTCCGAATTTTGCAAAGTGCTCAACTAAAATCGCTTTCTTCGCCCTCCAGTTTTTATCATTTATAGTGTATGCTACTGCAAACTTAGTTAGCTTGTCTATTATGGTTACAAATGCTCGTTTCGACAAATAAAAAATGTCCAAATGTAGGATTTCATTTTTTTGTGTTGGAGTCTCAGTTATCTGAAATTTTGGTTTAATAAGATTACGGTCATATTTTATTTCTTGACACTTTGTGCAATTATTTATTACTAGTTGTATATGTTTTTGGAGTTTGGGAAAATATACCTTTGATTTTAATGAATAATAAGTCTCATTTATTCCGCTGTGCATTGATTCCTTCGTATAATACATGGAAATTTGTTTGTGTAGCTCTTCTTCAGTTTGAATCTCTGTAGCTCTTATTGTACACCTCAGAAAATTTACATTCTCATTGTTCGAAAATAAATCTATTATTGCTTGCTGGACTCGATTATAGTGATGATCTTCCACTTCCGAGAATATTCCTGTGATTCCTTTCTTTATGAATCTAGTTAAAACATCCTTAATTTTACTGTCTCCTTCTAAAGGGTTTAAATATATAATTCTGCGTCCGTGTAAAATTTCTATCTCCTTACTTATATTGTAGGTTAATATAAGCTGTGTTTTAAATTTATTAACTATCTCATCTTTTATTCCAATATGGTCCAATTGCTGTTCGTCTACAGAGTGTATTGTATCTGTTAAGTCCATGTTTGATTCGGTGTCATTATTTTCTGAAATTTTAGGTGTATCCTCAAGTCTACTTAGAAAATCTGCGACTTTATTTTCTTTCCCTTGTAGGTACTCTATTTCAAAGTTAAATTCTTGTAATTTTAAAATCCATCTCTGGTTACGTTGCGAAAATTCCTTTCCCTTATACTTGCTATTTAAATATTTTATGGGTGCATGGTCAGTAATAATTTTGAACTTTCTTCCATACAAATATGGTCGAAAATAATTTACAGAGTAAACGATTGCTAAAAATTCTTTATCCGTAACGCTATAATTCTTTTCGTGATTATTTAAAGTTCTCGATACAAAACAAACTGGATGTCCGTCCTGAGATAGAACAGCTCCGATCGCAAAATTACTAGCGTCAGTAGTCAATGTGAATGTTTTGTCATATTCTGGGAACTTTAATATGGGGTGTGCAGTAATTAAGGCTTTCAGGTTTTCAAAGGCTGAAATATATTGAGGATCATTTATGTTAATTTTTTCGTCTTTTTTCAAATATTTGATCATTGGGTACGCTACTTTAGCGTAATCCCTTATAAATTTTCTGTAAAAACCCGTCATTCCTAAGAACCCTTTTAGTTGTCTCTCGGTCTTCGGTAGACTAAGATTTTCAATGTCTTTGATTTTGTTAGGATTTGGTTGAATGCCCTCTTTCGTTAATATATGGCCTAAAAATTCTGTGTCCCTCTTCATGAAGCTGCACTTATCAGCTTGTATTTTAAGATTGTGCTTTTGTAAAACGTTAAAAATTTTGTCTAATGATAATATATGTTCTTCCAGAGACGTTGAAAAAATCAGTATATCATCAAGATATACCACACATATTTTATTAATATATTCCCTTAATATATTGTTCATCAGCCTCTGAAACGTTGCCGGTGCATTTTTCAACCCAAACGGCATTCTGACATACTCATAACGGCCTGATGGTGTAACGAAAGCAGTTTTTTCGATATCATCTTCTGCTACCAGTATCTGATGATATCCCTTCGCCAAATCCAATGTACTAAAATATTGGGCTTTTCCCAACTTATCTAAGATGCTATCGATATTAGGAAGGGGATATTTGTCATCTATTGTAAATTGGTTAAGCTTTCTGTAATCTACAACAATTCTATACTTTTGTTTTCCCGAATTATCAATTTTCTTTGGGATCACGATTATAGGTGAACTGTACCGACTGTTACTCTTTCTAATAATTCCTTGTTTCTCCATTTCTTCCATCTGTCTTCGAACCTCAGCCTCATGTTGTGGTGGGTATCTATATAATTTCGAGTTTATTTGTTGGTCCGTCGTCGTTTTGATTTGATGAACCACGGTATTAGTGTTGGTTAACTGGTCTCCCTCCTTGAACATTAATCTCCTGTATTTGTTCAACAGCTTTTCAATGGAATCCTTTTCTGTTTTATTAAGATGAGCGGTTTGAATGTCACATACTCCACTTATATCTAGCACATTCACTTCTTCCAGTGATTTTGCTAAGAACGGAAGATGTACACCATTAATTAACAATATTTCCTGCTGTTGAATATCGATTAATTTAACGTTCTTCGTAATCCAGTCCATTCCTATTAAAAAATCGTATTGTTTATTTAAATTGATTTTCGTCCATCTTATCCTGGCGTTCATGGGTTGATTGAATTCCTCAGGACATTCCGTTTTTACCTGCTCTGTTTGATTCGTAACTATACCTTGAATGGTATTAATTTTAACAGGGGTTTCTTCAATAACTTTAAATAGATCTGCTGGAACTCTGCTTGAATTTAAAAGACTGATTGTCGAACCTGTATCAATCATTGCTACGTATCCTCTTCCCTTGAAAGTGACCTTAATATAAATTTTCTTTTCTTCCGAGGCTAGTTGGTAAAAAACTCATTTGTATCTAAAGAATCTACATTTTCCCTACTAATACTATCAACATCCATGGGCTCCAGTCTTTGTTGACTTGATCTATTTTGTGCGGAACTTTTATTATTTTTCTGATATCTAGAATGATTGGAATTATACTGCCTAGATTGACCTGAACCTGGGTTATTTCTGTTAACATCATATTTCTGTGGACTGAATTGATTTTCTTTTGTAAGGTTTGAGGCACTTTTATCACTTTCACCAGAATTATTATTTTGCACATTTCTATTAAATTTATTACTTTTGTGGGAATTAAATTTTTCAATATTTAAGTTATATCTATCTTGGCCAATATATTTATACAGAATTGTACGTATGTTAGCTAAAGAAAACTCATTATATATTTCCGCTGCCACTGCACCTGCTGTTACTTCTTTTATTTTTAAGATTAATGCACTGGTTAAACATGTTAGAATTTGATCCCTATTCTCACAAAATGCTGAATATTCCGTAATAGAATCGACAATTTCTTGAATTCTTAATAATAGTTGATGAATTGTAAATACCTTTAAATTACTAATCTCCTTGGTGATTTGCAGCTGATCTTTCACTGGACGAAAGTGTATCTTTAATTTCTCCTTACATTGTGCCCAAGATTGTGGTATGTCCACTGCCAAATAGTTCTTCGCTTCACCAATGATCTTCTCATTGTATATGATCTGGAATACCTGTGGTGCTCGATCGTTGTATTCATCTAAAACCTGCTCTACAGTTGCGATGAAAGATGGTAGCGTTCCAGGCTCGCCCTTAAATGGTTGCATGTATTTGATTCTTTTTTCCACTGATGTCCTCCAGTTGTTTCCCTGGTTTTGTCTGGCTAGGATTTCAGTCAGGACGACCAGACATTGTTCGAGTTGCTGTTGTGCCATATTCAGTCCGAATATTTTAACTATTTTGTGTTCAGTATCGTGCTAAAGTTTGCTTCACGATACTATATCACTTTAATCGAAATTGTGTTCAGCTCGTTTCTTCGTATCGTGCTAAAGTTTATCTCACGACACTATGTTTTCCACTTTTAAACACCAATTTCTTTTACTTCCGATCTCGATTCGATCACTTTCCTTAAGCCGTTTACTTGTAAAGGAACACCGACTGCGCCAATAACGTATTTCCCAACGTATCGATTTAAAAAAAAACGAAACAGTTTTCTTTTCGTAGTTAAAATTTATTTTCGTACTGTAACTTAGGCTATCGTAACAACAACTGATGATCGATCAGTCAATTGCTCTTTTATTGATTCGTAATTATCTTTTGTGTCATCAGTTTTAACTGACCCAATTGGGTTGCAACTATGGTGAAAGAGCAATTGACTGCTAACAGCATTTTTAGCATATGGCGTAATGTTTGGTTCTGACCTAGTTATACTGCTGGTTGAATATGCATTATCGATGTTGGGTGAATGGCCATTATTTATGTTAAGTGAATGAACGTTTCCATATGTTACTCGCGTGGGCTTCCCCAGTCACCTTAGTTGTCAAGCCGAACAAGGTCCGGCTATGCTTAGATGCCAGACGCTTGAACGCCGTCACTGTCAAGGACGCATACCCTCTACCGTTGATTGAAGGCATTTTGAGTCGGTTGCCTAAAGCCCACTTCATCACGAGCTTAGATCTCAAGGACGCCTTCTGGAAAATTCCTTTAGACCCCGGTTCAAAGGAGAAAACAGCCTTCACAGTCCCAGGTCGGCCCCTGTATCAATTCGTGACAATGCCATTCGGATTGTGCAATGCCCCCCAAACAATGACGCGCCTTATGAATAAGGTAATACCACCTCATTTGCGGCACCAAGTTTTCGTTTACTTGGACGATCTGCTGCTTATAACCGAGACCTTTGACGAACACATCGACCTGCTTCAGGAGGTGGCTCTACACATCCGGAGGGCAAGATTAACCATCAACATACAGAAGAGTCAGTTTGTGATGACGGACGTGAAGTATTTAGGTCACATCATTGGGCATGGCCATATCAAGACCGATCCGGACAAGACTCAAGCGATTGACGTTCTCCCATTACCCAAGACCACCAAGCAATTACGCCGATTCTTAGGTTTATGCGGATGGTACCAGCGTTTTGTACGTGACTATGCCACCATTACCACTCCTTTGACCGACATGCTGCGTAAGGGACGTAAATTCGTCTGGGAAGAGCCCAGCTTGCGAGCCTTTGAAGAGCTAAAGAAGAGTCTGACTACAGCCCCCGTACTGCACAGCCCGGACTTTGACAAACCGTTCTCAATCCATTGTGACGCGAGTCAACATGGGGTGGGAGCAGTCTTAGTCCAGGTTGCACAAGACGGCGAGGAGAGACCTATAGCCTTCATGTCTCACAAGTTGAACCCAGCCCAGCGAAATTATACGGTCTCCGAGCAGGAATGTCTAGCGGCGGTGTTGGCAGTGAAACGCTTCCGAGCCTATGTGGAGGGACACACCTTTGAAATCGTTACAGACCACGCGTCTCTGAAATGGCTAATGAGCCAGACTGATCTCAACGGCAGATTGGCCAGGTGGGCACTGAAACTACAGGCATTTGACTTCACAATTCGCCACCGAAAGTGAAGCCAGCATGTAGTCCCCGACACCCTATCCAGAATGTTCGCCCCTGAAGGAGCCGAGTTGGCCCAGGAGGACGACAGTCCCCAGTTGATCGATCTGGACCATCCTGCCTTCAAGTCAGCCAGCTACACCCAACTGATTCACACTATCCAGAATCAACTGTCCCAGCTTCCTGAACTGCGGTTGACGGATGGATTTATTTATAAGCGGATGGGACACGCATCCCGAGACCCCATACAAGAAGAAGAACAGTGGAAGTTGTGGGTGCCCGAAGAATTAACCACTGATCTTATCAGACGGGCTCATGACCACCCATCAAGTGCGCACGGCGGTTACGGTCGTACACTTAGGCGGTTGAAAACCTGTTTCTTTTGGCCTAAGATGGCACAACAGATAAAAGCGTACGTAGCCTCCTGTGAGCTATGCAAGTGCACTAAAGCGCCTAACACCATTCTTCGGCCTCCCATGGGTAAGGTTGAGGTCCCCGAACGCGTGTTCCAGCGCTTGTACATTGATCTTATCGGTCCTTACCCTCGATCTGCTTCTGGTCACACGGGAGCTGTCGTGGTCCTGGACCAGCTCTCTAAATTCCCTATCATAGAACCACTACGTAACATGCACACTGGACCTATACTCAGCTTCTTGGAGAACCGAGTCTTTCACATGTTTGGAGTTCCGGAGAAACTTGTCTCCGACAATGGGGTCCAGTTCACCTCCAGCAAGTTCCGAGACCTAATGTCCAAATACGGTATCATCCACCAACGAACCGCCGTCTATTCACCACAAGCCAACGCATCCGAACGACTGAACCGTACGCTCATAGCGGCCATTCGCGCCTATGTCCACCCGAATCAGAAGGACTGGGATCGCAAGTTGTCCTCCATCACTAGTGCTCTGCGCTCGTCGTACCACGCCACTACCGGCATTTCGCCGTATTTCGCATTGTTCGGCCAGTACATGATCTGTCATGGGAGCGCTTACAGGCTATTGCGGCAGCTGAAATCACTAGAGGACCCAATCGTGGTTCTGGAACCGCATGAAAAGCTCCAACTTCTGCGAGATCAACTGCGGGAGAAGATGGAAGAAAGTAGACGGATGGGAGAGGAGCGGTACAACTTGCGATCTCATCCTTCTGGGTTTAAGGCAGGCGACGAAATATATCGTCGAAACTTCCGACAGAGCGATGCCACCCGACATTACAATGCCAAACTAGACAAGAAATTCGTGAAGTGTCGAGTCCTAAAAGTAATAAGCCCCACCCGATACCTCATCGCGGACATGGCTGGTAAAACCCTGGGAGTTTACCACGCAAAAGACCTTAGACGATGAGGTACAACTATTTCACACGCAAAACCTTGGCTTACCTAAATCTCTGCCTGGACGAAGACCTCCGAATAACACCCGACTCCCTACTGTATAGCCACTATCGAGTCTTCACGAACATGGTTGTAGCCTATTCCTCGAAATCGACCTTCGACCCGCCACGGCCCTAACCAATACCTTTTACATAGGAGTCGGGATCGTAATTACTTCAATTTTGGGGGGGGGAAAATGTGTAATGTGACGCCTACGCCCGGGAATCGAAGTGATTCCGATCCCGAACCCTTGCACCCGGCCAGATGGTTATGACCTCGAAATGCAAGCGGACTTCATCTTTCGTGCGGATATCGTTGCGCAGAAAATATTTTTTTTTCTCTCCAAATATTTAGATCTGTGGATTTAAATATTTGAAACATAATATTAATCAAAAACCCCGACACATTTCGAGGCATATCCATCTGGGAATGCCCCCTCCACCGTGGCCATCGAAACACTATGCCACTGGCGACAAATGGAAATGCACATTGCCGCCATGTGGCGTTCCATTCCGCACATCTGTGATGTCGGTGGTTGTCGGATTGACAGTCCGACGCAACGAGGGAGTTGGGTTAATCCGTTGTGCGCTACGGGAGATGTTCGCCGTGGTTCGAAGAAGAAGACCATCATTACGAGCCAAGGAAATTGTACGACGTGTTGAAGCAGCAATAGCTGGAGCGGAACCTCTTTTTACTCCACCTCGTTCATCGTCAACCGAATCACCAGATAGATCATCATCACCTGAAAGTGATACAATGGTAATGGCCGATCGTGAGGTAATGACACTGCCACTTTGTAAACGCAAACTATATCTAAATGACAATCAATCGCAGGATGTATCGCCTGTTATACGTATGAATTCAGTTATACAACTCGCCAAAGCGTCGTAACAATTATTTAAAAAAACAAACAACGGAAAAGCCCTCTAGCAAATTGCTGCGGATAAACAACGTCAGAGATGCTAAGGTGTATAACGGCAGGTGCCACTCATGAAATTTGCGCATCAAAGTATCGACCGTGCTTTGTTCGCGACCGCCTTCGTCCAGACACGAGCAACATGGGACCTGGTATGTGATTGATTTGGCTAGTATTACCATATTGCAATACAATAGCACGTAATCTTTTGAAGAAGAAAGGAAAGATTTTTCGGAAATCAAAATCGAACCCAATGATCAAAGAAACCGAGCTTTGGCTTCAAAGTAGTACGAGTACTCTGAAGATGAATTGATTTGAATACATTATTTAGTGAATTACGGTGCAGAAGCTGATATTAATTAAATCTCAGAATCGGTTCACCTCGGTAATGGCAGGACGATTGAAGCATTACTCACTCTAGAAAAATCCTCCCAGAGTGAAATCAGATGATTTGTTGCTAAACCTTATTTCACAGCAATAGCGTTTTAAGAGCTCAAGTCGTTTACAATCCTTAATTTAATTATATATTCCGTATGGTATAATCAAACTTTCACAATAGAACTTACAGAACCGAAGACTTAGCCCGGTTATGAAATACGTTTATTTAAAAGTTGAGTCACTAATTTCTCAGATTTGAGCTTGTCCATTACATTTATTAATCTGTTTTTCGTTCATCCTGGACTTAGACTTTCTGTTTTGAAAATCGGCTATTTAGACATATTCATGTAAATACAACTTTCCTTTTATGAACTATCAGCCATCCGAACCACATGTTCTCTGAAGTGTTAACGACAACTAAAAACTTTTGTGTGCTTGGTCGATCTTCCCACACAAGCTATATTTTCGTTGTTCCATTTCCAAAACTTTTTTTTTTTTGAACGGGTTTAATAACAACATTAAAACCGTTTGTTTTATATTGAAGCAAAATTGAAAATAAAGAAAAGGGTTTCCAAAATATTTTAAAACAAAACAAAAAAGTATCGAAATGTGAGCATTATCAGCGCTATTCAAATAAATAAAATACTCGGGATTCTCAAAGAAATTTATGAAATAAAATAACAAAAAAAAAGAAGCAAGAAAAATAAATGAAAACACAGTAAGATTTATGAAATATTACTATTAATAATGACCATTGTACTAATACAAAAATGTTGTCATTAACACCGAATGATACGCTTATAGAAAAAAACTTTAACGAAAACAAAAAAATGAGAAACCATCTCCAACGAGTAAAGAAAACGGAAAACATTTGAAAACAGAACATATAGTATTATGATAGAATATATAATTGTTAATGCATCGGAGGAAGTTTTGGAGTTATTACCGATTTCTTAGTAAATAGTTTGTTTGTTTTTAGTTTCCTTTAAAGTATGTTAATAAGTTTTAAGGAAATTTTGTAAACGAAGTCGAAAAAAAAAGATTCAAATTAGCCGAAAATGAATAACGATGCTAAGGTTAGTTAGTTTTTTTGGTAATACTTTGTTTAAGTTTTGTAATACTAAAACAATTCTTAAAAAGGGAGATAAACTGCCAGTTTGAAAGTAGTTTTGATTTAGACGAATTGAATACTCTTGACTCTCCCTACCGTAGAATCTTTAGTTATAACTTAGATTGCAATTCTTTTTAAAATCTAATTTCTAAAGCAAAAAATTTTTGACTGAATAAAAGAAATGATATGAATTGCTAAATTTAACCACGACTTTCCTTTTCAGCGGTTCTTCTTTTTCAGTGGGAAGAGAGAGTGCAGGGTAGGTATGTCGTCGCGAGGGTAGGGTTTCGCCAAATCCGCTGAATTCGATTTCGCGTCGCGCGTGGTACGCGGTACCTTTGTTGTTTCGTTATTTTATTTAGAGTAGTCTTCGTCGGGTTGAGTTAGAGTAGCATACTTTTCGGTACCGCGTCGAAACTTCGGGAACGCGAAATGAAAATTAGATCTTGTATTCTTGACTGGTTATAAGAAGAAATACGGAGTAACGTAAAGTAGGTTTCTTCTCCGCATGGTTTGTTTTCATAACGCGTTTTGGAAAACGGGCATGTTCAGGTGGCTGAAAATATTGTAATTGAGCGTAACCCATTTGGAGACCCGCGACCGAAATCCTCTCCGAACTAGCTGGCCGACAAGCAGCCACCACGTGAATGGGCTACGGTGCACGGATTGGTTGACCTGTTGGTACCATCCGTTGGCACTACTCAGACTTAACGTCTAGAACCGATGAGAGGTCGGTTCCGCGTTCGAACCTAAAAAGGGTGAAAATTATTACAATTCCTGAAACCGGTCCGATCCGGTCGTTCTGTTGGGTCCGGTCCAGTCGTTCTGTCGGATTTGGTCCGGTGGAAAATCCATCGAACTCGATCGGACTCAATTTCGGTCCGCGGACTACTCTCCAGACGACCAGATTTGGTACGGAGCGGACCAAATCTGGTGGTCCGCCCAGACCAAACCCGGCCGTGTATTAGCACTAAGAGAGTGGGTACAAAATGCATCGAGAGAATTGAAGCACTTTATCATGTAGCGTGAAGTTGGTGCGTTATTAGCTGTTGATTCGAATTTCAAATAAATTTGACGTGAAGTCTCCCACTAATTTTCGCATCTTGAACTAAATCAATTTTCCGCGCGAGCATTCTAACTTGAACGATATAAAAGATTGAACATGACTTACCCTACGAAGGATACGTCCCTGACATGCTTCCTAGAGCTGTTTTAACAATCCCACACACGTCACCACATTTTTCATTTTTCGACACAAAAACACTCGCGATCCGTAACAAACTTTTCAGTTTGGTTAATTATCATATTTGCAACGCTTATGCACTAGTTTCAACACGGTTTAGCATAAAAAAAATTGTTTTGTGTACGATTTCCATTTCAACTTGATTAGACGTTTCCCATCAATGTTGAATTTTCACAAATCATATGTTTTCAATCATATGGTTGATATTTTGTTGACAATTCGGGGGTTAAGGTATAAGAGGAGTGGGATTTTCGTGAGCGCAACTAGTGAGCCACTTGAATGTGTGGATTCTCTAGCGGCGTGAAAGGCAGGGGGATTTCAATTCGCATGCGAGAGGAAGGCATGTATGTAGTAAAAGTACTTCACTCACGTATGGATGAAAATAAGCTCATTTCGCGTCCATTACTTTATATGGCTTTGGGTAAAACAAATTCGTTACATATTGTAACATCATAATTAATTTAAACACAGCACAGTCCTAATAAAATTGAATTCGCCTTTTATTTAAAACGCCATAATTATTTCACACCGGAATATAATTCACGCCACATTCTATATGGACTCTGTCCGCGCTGATGTCGACAAGAAGACTACTGTTACAGCGTAGTTTCCCGGCGTCAAGGCGAGGCGGTAACCCTAAAGAAAGACGCACATAGAATCGGCAACGTGTGGGTGATCGGCGGCATGGCGTGCAACAGGCGAGTGTAAAGAGTAGTCTTCTTGTCGACATCGGCGCGGACAGAGTCCATATAGAATATGGCGTGAATTATATTACGGTGTGAAATAATTATGGCGTTTTAAATAAAAGGCGAATTCAATTTTATTAGGACTGTGCTGTGTTTAAATTAATTATGATGTAACAATTCAGAAGTGGGATGAGAATCCAGCGTGTGCAATATATTTAGAAAAACTACGGGCGACCATATTAAGTGCATTCCTATAGATAGGTGTCGGTTGGGTATTTTGGTCGCACTGTACTTTTGTGTGGCGAAAGAAAAAAAAGCAAAACAAAAAACAAAGAGTTCAATCGGCGTGTGTGTGTATGTGTGGTGTTGGAAAAAAAAAAGAGAAGAGCACGTTCGTTATCCAATTCGGCTTTGAAAGATTTCCTGTGTTAAAAAAAAAGTCAAATCGGCGTAAAGATACAAGCATGGATAGCGAAGACGAAGAGATTTCTTGGCGACGGACTTCGTCGGATGGCGATGAGGCGACGAAGGAAGCAAGTGGTCCGAGTCAAGGCGATGGGCTCGGTGGCGACAAGGAGAAGGGTTTGGCGAGTGCGGAAGGCGACGCGACGGCGAAAGCCATACGCGAGTTAATGCGCTCTGGACTGGCGGGTCAAATAAAGAAGGCGGTCCAGCAACAGGCTGCCTTGGCGTTTGGCGAGTTGCTGGAACAGCAGCAGGAGGAACGCTCGGCGTCGCGTTCGGATAGTGCTGACGGTAGGTCGAATGGCGGACGACAGGCATTGCGCATCGGGCATGAGATTATCGACACGTTCGATCCTGCCGATGCCGAGCAGAACGTGGAGCGGTGGCTTGGGAAAATCGACCAGCATGGCGATGTTCATGGATGGTCGGAGTACGAACGGGCAACGATTATGCAAGCGAAGTTGGCGGGAAATGCAAAGCGGTGGTTCCATCGATTGGATCAGTACAATTTTTCGTGGGAGCAGTGGAAGGTAAAGTTGCGGGCGGCATTTCCACGGCGTTATGAGTATGCGGTTATGCTCGAGGAGATGATTGCGCGGCGGAAGCAATCCGGCGAGGGCATGACGGCATATTATCATGCCAAATTAGGACTGTGCGCACGGGTAAAAATCCAAGGCGAGGATGCCGTGTCGTGCATTGTTCGAGGATTGCCCGAAGAACTTCGTGCCAATGCACAGGTGACAGGTTGCAAAACGCCGGAAAGATTGTATGAACGATTCATGGCGGGGTTGGAGTCGTACAGAGAATCGGGCGGTGGCAAGGCGATTGTGCCAGCGCGAGAAGGCAGCTTTAGTCGCAACATCGGTGGAGAACGGCAATGGTATGGACACAATTTAGCAAGGCGATGCTATAATTGTCAGGAACAGGGCACGCACCTGAGCAGAGATTGTCCTAAGGCGAGATTGGAGCGATGTGGCGAAGGCGGTCATTTATCGAAAGATTGTGCTCGGAAACAGGTGAGTGTTAGTAATTCCTGTGATAAAAATCAAAACAAACTTGTGGGCCAGATAAACGGCGTCAAAGTTCGGGTATATGTAGATACGGGCAGTGAAAGTAATCTCATGACGGTGGATTTAGTCAAGAGATTAGGGCTTAGCGTAGCACGGTGGGGCGCAGGCATTAAACTGTGCGGATTTGGCGGCGGAGTGTTGAAAGCACTAGGCTGGGTAAAATGTCTTTTGGTGCTGCCGGACTGTGAGATAAACATAGAGGCGTTGGTAACTGACGGTAGTATGGGAAGAGCAGAGTTGCTGTTGGGATGGCCGGCGATTAATGATCCCGGTGTCGTTTTGATAATTGGCGGTGAACGTGTCAAACTGGTTAGGAAAAACGATGCTGCAAGAGCACTTAGTCAGCTGACATTAGAGGCGGAACCCAGACGGCGGAAAGTGGTGTTAGTAAAAGATTTTAAGTGCCAAGGCGAGACTACAGGGCGGGCAGTAGTTGAGGTGCTAGAAGCAATGGCGGGTGAACAAGTTTGCATGGCGGCTAAAATGTTTCGAGACGGACAAGTCTGGACGGCGATGCCCAGTGGAGTGTTAATAGGCGGACAGTCCAATAAGATATTGGTGAGCAATTTAGGCAATAAGGAATTAAATTGGACGAAAGGACGGCTCATCGCTAGGGCAGAGATTCGACAAAACGAATGCGAGATATAGACGGTTCAAAAAGACAGAGTGAGTATTAAATTGGTAGATAGTAAAGTTGAGTTAGACAAATTGAAAATAGGAAACATTTCGGCAACTGATAGAAGAAAATTAATGCAAGTATTAGAACAAAAGGCACACTGTTTCGCACAAAATGAGGGTGATTTGGGGTTGACTGGATTGGGTGAGATGGAAATTCGGTTAACAACAGAACTCCCCGTGTTCCAGCGACTTTATAGATTATCTGTGGCCGAAAGAGATACAGTAAGAGATAAGGTGGATAAAATGTTGCAGGCGGGGATTATTAGGGAATCAAGCTCGGCGTATGCAAGTCCAATTGTGTTAATTCCAAAGAAGACCGGCGAATGTGCGTGGATTATCGGGCGCTAAATGCAATTACGGTGAAGGATCGATATCCTTTACCACTAATATCGGATCAGTTGGATAAGCTGGCAAATAAAATGTTTTATACGACACTTGATCTGGCGCAGGGTTACCACCAGGTCCCTATGCAGAAAGCATCAGTGAGTAAAACGGCGTTCATTACTCCCGACGGCCATTATGAATACTTAAGAGTACCTTTTGGATTGGCGAATGCTCCGGCGATATTTCAGAGGGTAATCAATAAAATGTTGGGTGTTTTGAAGCATGGAAAAGTGTTGGCGTATATGGATGATTTATTAATTCCATCAGCAAGTGTTGATGAAGGTATGGAAATGTTAAGTATTGTGTTAGATTTGATAGAAAAGGCGGGACTAAAATTAAATAAGGAGAAATGTTCGTTTTTGATGGGAACTGTTGAATATCTAGGGCATGAGATTTCGGCGGATGGCGTAAGACCAGGTGCTCGGAAGACAGAGGTGGTGTCCGAATATATAGCTCCAAAGGATGTACATGGCGTGCGACAATTTATAGGATTAGTATCTTATTTTAGAAAGTTTGTTAGGAATTTCTCTTCAATTGCGAGGCCTATAACGGATCTTACCAAGAAGGGGTGTACTTGGAATTGGGGCGATGAACAACAAAAGGCGTTTGAGTTACTGAAAAACAATCTGGTGACACGACCACTGTTGGCGATATATGACAGTAAGGCACAAACGGAGTTACACACAGATGCTAGTAAATGGGGATTAGGTGGCATATTGTTACAGCGTTATGAGAAAAACGAGGCGTGGCGGCCAGTAGAGTATTTCAGTCGAGTCACTTCGATACAAGAGCAGGTGTATCATAGCTATGAGCTTGAAACCTTGGCGGTGGTAGATTCGATAAGGCGTTTTCGGGTCTATTTGGTAGGAATTAAATTCAAGGTGGTAACTGATTGCGTGGCGGTGCGCGCAACAATGTTAAAGAAAGATTTAATTCCTCGAATAGCTCGATGGTGGTTGGCGTTACAGGAGTATGACTTCGAAGTGGAGTATCGTCCTGGCGAAAGGATGCAACATGTAGATGCTCTAAGTCAGAGTCCGTTGGGTTTGGAGGCTGAAGAAGGTGTTAAGCGGATCAACGTTGTAGAAATAGGAGAACATGATTGGTTCTTTACCGTACAGCTACAGGATCCTAAGACGCAGGAAATTACACGGGCGTTCAGTGATGGAACACCGAGTCCTGAGTTAATGGCGAATTATAAAATTAAAGGTGGGCGATTATATCGGAAGACATTAAATGGCGATAGACTGTATGTTCCTGCATTGGCTCGTTTTAGTCTGATACATAAGCATCATGATGATATAGGACATCCGGGCTATGAGAGGTGCCTAAAGTTAGTTCAGGAGACGTATTGGTTTCCCAAAATGAGGCGCTTCATTTTGAAATATGTGGGGGCATGTTTGAAATGTGCATTTGTAAAAGGCGATTACAGGTGTGGCGAAGGATATCTACATCCAGTAGAGAGACGGGCGATACCATTTGACACGGTGCATGTCGATCATGTGGGACCTTTTGTGAAGAGTGCGAAGGGTAATATTTATATGTTGGTGTTGATTGATGGGTTTACTAAGTTTGTGCTGGCGCGCGCAACTAAAACCTTAAGATCTACGGAGACGGTGATAAAGTTGAGAGAAATATTTTCGGAATATGGGTATCCAAGGCGGATCATTAGCGATCAGGGATTGGCGTTTACGAGCCAGGTGTTTAAGGACTTCTTGGCGGAAAAAGGCGTTAGGCATGTGTTGAATGCGATAGCGACACCAAGGGCGAATGGACAGGTGGAAAGGTCCAACCGAACAATTATAGAGGCGTTGGCGGCTGGCGCAGAAACGGAAGCCCGGTGGGATGAGGCGTTACCTGAGATTGGGTGGGGTCTGAATAACACGATGAACGCCAGTACAAGGTTTTCCCCGGCGCAATTGTTGTTCTCCCATGGAAGTCGTGGTGTAATAGCGAATTTGGCGAGTGGCGAGCTAGATAGTGAGGCGACAGGCGAGGCGAGAGTTCAAGGCGGTGAAGGAAATTCGGGGGAGGCGAATCTTCATGAAGAGAACTCACAAGGCGGGGTGGGCGATGACCTAACAGGCGTGGTGACCGATCTACATCATGATCTTGGTCAAGGTGAGGGGATGACGACTACTGGCGTTGCAACGAGGAAACGGATGGGTGACGACTCAGCTGTTCCAATTCACGCAAAAAGGCTATTACTGGACCGCGCAAAGGCGAGTGAAAATATAACTAAGGCAGCAGGGCGAATGAAGTCAAGATACGATCAAAGGTGAAAGAGGGCTGATAAGTATAAGCCGGGCGAATTGGTGTTATGGCGACAAGCGGCTACTAACAAGGCAGGTATTGGCGTAGGGCGGAAACTGGCGAATAAGTATGACGGACCGTATCGATTCGTTAAGGCATTGCAGAACGATCGATACATAATCGAAGCGATTAAAGGCGTTCGAGGGTACAAACGGTACGAGGCATTAGTGGCGGTAGATTCACTTAGGCGGTATCACGGGGTGAATGAAATTGAGGTGGCTGGCGATGACGAAAGTGGTGAAGAGGTTGACCGATTAGATTTGATAGATTTGTTAGAGTCGTAGTAGGTAGTATGTAAATTTCCTATTATTAATGAGGACATTTAATATTGCAGGATGGCCGAATGTTACAGCGTAGTTTCCCGGCGTCAAGGTGAGGCGGTAACCCTAAAGAAAGACGCACATAGAATCTGCAACGTGTGGGTGATCGGCGGCATGGCGTGCAACAGGCGAGTGTAAAGAGTAGTCTTCTTGTCGACATCGGCGCGGACAGAGTCCATATAGAATATGGCGTGAATTATATTACGGTGTGAAATAATTATGGCGTTTTAAATAAAAGGCGAATTCAATTTTATTAGGACTGTGCTGTGTTTAAATTAATTATGATGTAACTACTCTTTACACTCGCCTGTTGCACGCCATGCCGCCGATCACCCACACGTTGCAGATTCTATGTGCGTCTTTCTTTAGGGTTACCGCCTCACCTTGACGCCGGGATACTACGCTGTAACATTCGGCCATCCTGCAATATTAAATGTCCTCATTAATAATAGGAAATTTACATACTACCTACTATGACTCTAACAAATCTATCAAATCTAATCGGTCAACCTCTTCACCACTTTCGTCATCGCCAGCTACCTCAATTTCATTCACCCCGTGATACCGCCTAAGTGAATCTACCGCCACTAATGCCTCGTACCGTTTGTACCCTCGAACGCCTTTAATCGCTTCGATTATGTATCGATCGTTCTGCAATGCCTTAACGATTCGATACGGTCCGTCATACTTATTCGCCAGTTTCCGCCCTACGCCAATACCTGCCTTGTTAGTAGTCGCTTGTCGCCATAACACCGATTCGCCCGGCTTATACTTATCAGCCCTCTTTCGCCTTTGATCGTATCTTGACTTCATTCGCCCTGCCGCCTTAGTTATATTTTCACTCGCCTTTGCGCGGTCCAGTAATAGCCTTTTTGCGTGACTTGGAACAGCTGAGTCGTCACCCATCCGTTTCCTCGTTGCAACGCCAGTAGTCGTCATCCCCTCACCTTGACCAAGATCATGATGTAGATCGGTCGCCACGCCTGTTAGGTCATCGCCCACCCCGCCTTGTGAGTTCTCTTCATGAAGATTCGCCTCCCCCGAATTTCCTTCACCGCCTTGAACTCTCGCCTCGCCTGTCGCCTCACTAGCTAGCTTGCCACTCGCCAAATTCGCTATTACACCACGACTTCCATGGGAGAACAACAATTGCGCCGGGGAAAACCTTGTACTGGCGTTCATCGTGTTATTCAGACCCCACCCAATCTCAGGTAACGCCTCATCCCACCGGGCTTCCGTTTCTGCGCCAACCGCCAACGCCTCTATAATTGTTCGGTTGGACCTTTCCACCTGTCCATTCGCCCTTGGTGTCGCTATCGCATTCAACACATGCCTAACGCCTTTTTCCGCCAAGAAGTCCTTAAACACCTGGCTCGTAAACGCCAATCCCTGATCGCTAATGATCCGCCTTGGATACCCATATTCCGAAAATATTTCTCTCAACTTTATCACCGTCTCCGTAGATCTTAAGGTTTTAGTTGCGCGCGCCAGCACAAACTTAGTAAACCCATTAATCAACACCAACAGATAATTATTATGTAATGGTTTTACCATTTCTACGTCCGAACGCGGAACCGACCTCTCATCGGTTCTAGACGTTAAGTCTGAGTAGTGCCAACGGATGGTACCAACCGGTCAACCAATCCGTGCACCATAACCCATTCACGCGGTGGCTGCTTGTCGGCCAGCTAGTTCAGAGAGGATTTCGGTCGCGGGTCTCCGAATGGGTTACGCTCAACTACAATATTCAGCCACCTGTACACGCCCGTTTTCAAAACGCGTTACAAAAACAAAACCATACGGAGAGGAAACCTATTCTACGTTACTCCGTATTTCTTCATTATCCAGTCAAAAGTACAAAATCTAATTTTTATTTCGCGTTCCCGAATTTCCGACGCGGTACCGAAAAGTATGCTACTCTAACTCAACCCGACGAAAACTACTCTAATAAAACGACAAAACAACAAAGGTACCGCGTACCGCGCACGACGCGAAACCGACCTCAGCGGATTTTTCGAAACCCTACCCTCACGACGGCATACCTACCCTGCACTCACTTTCCCGCTGAAAAAAGAAGAACCACTGAAAAGGAAAGTCCGTTTTTAAGGTTAGCAATTCATGTTATATTTATAAAATTCCTTGGTTCCTTAAAATATAACTACAATATTTTTTAATTTCATTTTCATTCGTCCATCATCTTGTTTCTATTTTTTTCTCTCTCAAAATCTACATATAGAGTTAAGGTGTAGTCGCATATAATGATAAAACTAGTTAGAAAAAGGAGAAAGTTGATTTCATGCAATTAAGATGTAGTGTCTGTGGGTTTGTTGTGTTTCCTATCGTAAATTACTCTTACAATAATCATGTTCACATAAAATACATACTGCGCGAATCAGTAGCAATAATAAACAATGACCAAAATGTAACGTTAGCGCTATATCTGTAGAATGTTTTAATATTAATAAAATTATGCAAAATACAACTAATTATGTATATATGAATTCGCTTGTAACTTGCTTTTGTCCCTCCGTAGACTCTAAATATTTATATATATATATCGTAAAACTAGTATAATATATTAACAATGTTTTTCCTTTCTCTAAGCAAGATTTTTTTCTGGGTTTTCGATTATACAAACAGTGCGTCGACTGATTTGTCCACAATAGAGTTCAGTGCAGCTCACCCCGTAACGGTCCTATCTGGCTTTGTATTCTATCTTACATAAATCTACTTTACTTCTTGCTAGAGACACCTTGTATTTTCATGTCAGGTCGCAGGGCGTTGACTAAATTTTGCATATTTTTACAACACCCATGCTATAAAATGACTTTAATTCTTTTATCGCCGACCGCATTACTTTTCTTCTATCTTTGTCAAAGATTTTGTATTGAATCACCCTCGTTTCTTTTTAAACTTTTACTTTTGTCTTCTTATAGTTGTTCTGTACAAACTATCAACTACACCTCATTTTTTTTTTTTTGTATCTCAGCTTACTTTCAATATAATTACATTCAACTCGAAAATGTTGATTAGACCTGACAACTACCTTACTCCTTAGCGTGTAAACTGTGGTAATAGTTCACTAATAACAAGCAGATCATACAAGTATGACGCACATATTCGTACGCCGCGAAGTGGGACAACGAGCAGCCGCCATTCTGCTACAATTTCCACAATCTTATAGAGATTTCACCCGAACTTTCGAGTTTTGCGTTCTCTCCAGATATAATAGCATGACCTACTTTTTGATACAATTCGAGACTGGAACGAAATAGAATGTATCCACCACAAGTCTTTGCTTCCACTGTTGATTCGTCAAGGACATCACCCCTTTTGTGTTGAATACAATGCGCCCTTTCTATATGTATATAATCATCATTCCATCCTTTCAATTCCGTATATCTCGAAGTATTTTCTCGCACAACACTCCTTTCGCTCTCTCAAATTATTATTTAATCAATATTTCACTTAGCTTTTTTATTCCATTTCTTTCCTGTTTTTCTCCTCGAGCGTCGATGGCAAGTGGGGATTAAGCGGCGGACGATTGAATACTTGAGTTCCTGTTGGC
The DNA here is from genome assembly GCA_963969285.1 of Odontomyia ornata. Lineage (NCBI taxonomy): Eukaryota > Metazoa > Arthropoda > Insecta > Diptera > Stratiomyidae > Odontomyia > Odontomyia ornata. Next base: position 178,787,844 of record OZ017740.1, read on the forward strand.
AGATGAAACCTGAATGATATCCTCAGCTGGAGGTTGATGAAATTTTTCAATTCCCTTCTTTGCGGAAACCCCTTAAACAGAAATATCGATTCATAATTTATTTTCTGTGTGGCATCATTGCACCTACCTTCCGAAACGGAGAAGCAAGCAGCCCTCCGTTAGCTGCAGCACCACTAACGCCCGAAGAGTCCTCAAAAGGACATCAGAAACTCACTCCACTGATATCTGAGGTTATCTTTTTCTTTTTCCGCGTTTTTCCTCCACTGGTTGCGTCGGACTGTCAATTTGACAACCTCCGACAAAACAGATGTGGACTGGGAGTCGTCGCAACTGACGCGGAATGGAACGCCACATGGCGGCAATGGGCATTTTTATTGGTCGCCAGTGGCATAGTGTTTTGATGGCTACTGTGGGGGGCATTGCCAGGGTTCGGGATCGGAATCACTTCGATTCCCGGGCGTAGGCGTCACATTACACGTTCCCCCCCCCCCCCAAAATCGAGGTGACTCCGATCCCGCCTCCTATGTAAAAGGTCTTGGTTAGGGCCGTGGCGTGTCGAAGGTCGTTTTCGAGGAATAGGCTACAACAATTTCAGTTAAGACTCGATAGTGGCTATACAGTAGGGAGTCAGGTGTTATTCGGAGGTCTTCGTCCAGGCAGAGATTTAGGTAAGCCATGGTTTTTCTTTCGCGTGAAATAGTTGCACTTCATCGTCGAAGGTCTTTTGCATGGTAAATTCCCAGGGTTTTACCAGCCATGTCCGCGATGAGGTATCGTGTGGGGCTTATTACTTGTAGGACTCGACACTTCACGAATTTCTTGTCTAGTTTGGCATTGTAATGTCGGGTGGCATCGCTCTGCCGGAAGTTTCGACGATATATTTCGTCGCCTGCCTTAAAGCCAGAAGGATGAGATCGCAAGTTGTACCACTCCTCTCCCATCCGTCGACTTTCTTCAATCTTCTCCCGCAGTTGATCTCGCAGAAGTTGGAGCTTTTCGTGCGGTTCCAGAACCACGATTGGGTCCTCTAGCGATTTCAGCTGCCGCAATAGCCGGTAAGCGCTTCCATGACAGATCATGTACTGGCCGAACAATGCGAAATACGGCGAAATGCCGGTAGTGGCGTGGTACGACGAGCGCAGAGCACTAGTGATGGCGGACAACTTGCGATCCCAGTCCTTCTGATTCGGGTGGACATAGGCGCGAATGGCCGCTATGAGCGTACGGTTCAGTCGTTCGGATGCGTTGGCTTGTGGTGAATAGACGGCTGTTCGTTGGTGGATGATGCCGTTTTTGGACATTAGGTCTCGGAACTTGCTGGAGGTGAACTGGACCCCGTTGTCGGAGACAAGTTTCTCCGGAACTCCAAACATGTGAAAGACTCGGTTCTCCAAGAAGCTGAGTATAGGTCCAGTGTGCATGTTACGTAGTGGTTCTATGATAGGGAATTTAGAGAGCTGGTCCAGGACCACGACAGCTCCCGTGTGACCAGAAGCAGATCGAGGGTAAGGACCGATAAGATCAATGTACAAGCGCTGGAACACGCGTTCGGGGACCTCAACCTTACCCATGGGAGGCCGAAGAATGGTGTTGGGCGCTTTAGTGCACTTGCATAGCTCACAGGAGGCTACGTACGCTTTTATCTGTTGTGCCATCTTAGGCCAAAAGAAACAGGTTTTCAACCGCCTAAGTGTACGACCGTATCCGCCATGCGCACTTGATGGGTGGTCATGAGCCCGTCTGATAAGATCAGTGGTTAATTCTTCGGGCACCCACAACTTCCACTGTTCTTCTTCTTGTATGGGGTCTCCGGATGCGTGTCCCATCTGCTTATAAATAAATCCATCCGTCAACCGCAGTTCAGGAAGCTGGGACAGTTGATTCTGGATAGTGTGAATCAGTTGGGTGTAGCTGGCTGACTTGAAGGCAGGATGGTCCAAATCGATCAATTGGGGGCTGTCGTCCTCTTGAACCAACTCGGCTCCTTCAGGGGCGAACATTCTGGATAGGGTGTCGGGGACTACATGCTGGCTTCCTTTTCGGTGGCGAATTGTGAAGTCAAATGCCTGTAATTTCAGTGCCCACCTGGCCAATCTGCCGTTTAGATCAGTCTGGCTCATTAGCCATATCAGAGAAGCGTGGTCCGTAACGATCTCGAAGGTGTGTCCCTCCACATAGGCTCGGAAGCGTTTCACTGCCAACACCGCAGCTAAACATTCCTGCTCGGAGACCGTATAATTTCGCTGGGCTGGGTTCAACTTGTGAGACATGAAGGCTATAGGTCTCTCCTCACCGTCTTGTGCAACCTGGACTAAGACGGCTCCCACCCCATGTTGACTCGCGTCACAATGGATTGAGAACGGTTAGTCAAAGTCCGGGCTGTGCAGTACGGGGGCTGTAGTCAGACTCTTCTTTAGCTCTTCAAAGGCTCGCAAGCTGGGCCCTTCCCAGACGAACTTACGTCTCTTACGCAGCATGTCGGTCAAAGGAGTGGTAATGGTGGCATAGTCACGTACAAAACGCTGGTACCATCCGCATAAGCCTAAGAATCGGCGTAATTGCTTGGTGGTCTTGGGTAATGGAAAAACGTCAATCGCTTGAGTCTTGTCCGGATCGGTCTTGATATGGCCATGCCCAATGATGTGACCTAAATACTTCACCTCCGTCATCACGAACTGACTCTTCTGTATGTTGATGGTTAACCTTGCCCTCCGTATGTGCAGAGCCACCTCCTGAAGCAGGTCGATGTGTTCGTTAAAGGTCTCGGTTATAAGCAGCAGATCATCCAAGTACACGAAAACTTGGTGCCGCAAATGAGGTGGTATCACCTTATCCATAAGGCGCGTCATTGTTTGGGGGGCATTGCACAATCCGAATGGCATGGTCACGAATTGATACAGGGGCCAACCTGGGACTGTGAAGGCTGTTTTCTCCTTTGAACCAGGGTCTAAAGGAATTTGCCAGAAGGCGTCCTTGAGGTCTAAGCTCGTGATGAAGTGGGCTTTAGGCAACCGACTCAAAATGCCTTCAATCAACGGTAGAAGGTATGCGTCCTTGACTGTGACGGCGTTCAAGCGTCTGGCATCTAAGCATAGCCGGACCTTGTTCGGCTTGACAACTAAGGTGACTGGGGAAGCCCACGCGCTCTGTGATTCTTCGATTACGCCTAATGCTAGCATTCGATCCACTTCGGCATATAACGATTTTTCCTTCGCCGGAGATATGGCAAAATGTCTCTGTTTTATGGGTTTAGCATCCCCCACATCTAAAGTGTGGAACACCAGTGCAGTCCGCCCGAGACCTTCCTTCCCATGCGATGGAAAAGCCGATATAGCCGAGTCAAGTCGCAGTTGCTGATTTACATCCAGTGTATGTCGTAATAAGTTAGTGGGTTGAGATTGGTCAGGAACTGTGGTGAAGGACTCCAGGATCGTACCGGAAAACAGTGCCGGGGCCAAGTTAAATTTTCGAACGAAATCCACTCCTAGATACAGATTCTGGGTTAATTGAGGTATGATGTAAAAGTCCAGAGGTTAAGTTACTCCTTTAAAGGTGACATCCGTCGTAATTTTTCCCACTGCAGAGTGACGAGTTCCGTCCGCCGTGCTTAACCAGGAGGTGAAATGACGGATTTGGTCCACGTGCATTGCCAGTACCTCCCCTGCAAAATCGGTGGATATGCAATTCATACTGGCTCCCGTATCGACTAAGCCTGACACTCGTTTTTGCAGGAGGTGTACTGACGCATATGGCCGAACATCATCCCTCAATAATTCGTCTAAGTGTATGTCCTTCAGCACTTTCCTCGACTGCCTGACTTTTCTCCAGAAGATCCGCATCCGACGCGTGGCTCGCTTTCTTCGCGGTGGGACAGTTGTAGCCAACTCCTCATGGAAGATGCGCTGTCGAGTAGCCAAATAATTCCGCAGCCTGAAGTGAAAAGGTTTGACATGCCAAGGAACTTTCGCCTCGCTATCATTTCCCTGCGCGTTGGCCTCGGCGAAGGATGGCGTCGGTTGTGGAACTTCGGGAGAACTGTGTTTAGCGGTGCGAGTCAGCAGAATTGGAGTCATGTCGGGGGCTTGGTCATAGCTAGTGATGGGGTCAGGATCGGTTCGACCGGGGTCTAGGAGTGCCGACGGGTGGTCGCGGCACTCGGTGGCAAGTTTTTTCACAGTTTGCAATTTGCGCAATCAGGTGCGTATGTGTCGGCCTTCCCGCATCGGTAACAGAAAAGCGTCGGCTCCGCTGGACATGCATAGAACCAATGCCCCGTTTGTCGGCAGTTCCAACAGACCGTCGGGCTTGTAATTGCTTCAAGGGAGGGTCGATCAATCAATGCTGGGTCCTCAAGCTCCTGTGGTGCTCCGCTCCTCGATACTGGTACTGGGTCAGCAAGCAGGTGGTCCGCTGCCATCAACTCCGCGGTATGATGATTTCGGGGATTTGGTCCCGTTATGCGGGGTTGTGGACGGAAGGTACCTCGCCGCTCATCCAATTGTTCTTCCCTACGGGCATGGAGGCGCAATCCCTGTATGGTGTTGATGGGAAAATGCAGAAGGCTGTTCTGAAGATCCCAACGCATATTCTCTCTGATAATTTCTACCAGTTCGTCCTCGGGCATGGTTGTTCGCAAGCGAGTGCTCAATCTCACTATACTTGTGTAGTACTGGTCGAACGGTTCGTGAGCGCCTTGTTTCCGTTTCTTTAATTGTTCTCTTAGCTCTCTCTCAGTGAAGCCATCCTCAAATCGTTTGCGGAAGGCTGCACTGAAAGAGTTCCAAGTGGGACGTGGCGTCGATTCCTTAAAACTCCAGTACAAGTCGGCAGCGTCACCGCTGAACAACAGATGTGCATGCCGGAGGAAGGCCGAGGAATCACCTCCCAGGGTGCTGGATACTAACGCCTGAATCCGGAAAACGAAACGGTCCACCGATATCATATCGTTGAAACCCGTGAAGTTCAGGCGCCAACTCTCCATGATACGAGGCGTTGGGTCTCGAAAAGGTGTCAATGCGTTCCCGGGGGGGATCGCATCCTCGATTGACCTGTTGTACTGGACTGCCTCGGGGACTAGAGGTACCAACGGAGGTGCGGTGCTGTGTCGTGGTCTATATTCGGGAGCTCTGGGATCCATTCCCGAGTTCCTTGGAGGTGGGGCCCATTGCTCGGATGGTCGAGAATGGGGCCTAGCCACACTGGGATTAGGCTCCCAGCCAAGCGGAGTTCTCACGCGGCTGGGTGGTTGGCTCATAGAGAGATTCTGGAGCTTTCCCTCCAGGTTGCCAATCCTCTCCGACATATCTCGCACCAACGCCACGAGGGTGTCAATGGAGTGGGCGGAAGGCATGGGGGTCACCTCGGACACGACAACTGTGGCCGGAACTTCACCGCCTACGGCTCCTTGAAGGTCTAACAGTGGTTGGGGCGGTTCGGCCTCTGGAACTCCTTTCGCCACTGCTCCACGCGTTGGTAGGGGCGTTCCGAGGGGGACGTCTAGGGCGGTCCGCTCAATGGGTCGCCGGCATAAGGGGCACAGCTCCGACGTGAGGAGGAGCTGTTGGACACAGGCACAATGGAATAGATGTCCACAATCCAATCGCACGCTGTGTACCCCCACCACTACGTCCTCGAAGCAGATCCCGCAGTTAGCTGGTTGGACCGTTTTGGATCTGGTCCAACGCTTGTCTGGGGTCCGCTTCGTTGCCATCTTTGATTTTTGCTGGGTGTGTTGCCAATGGGTATTCCTAAAAAAAAACAGCAAGGTAGGTTACTCCTACTACTAACTTAATATATATGGAACTTAGAAATATATATTAGTGGCCGATAGTGGCGAGCTATTTCTATAAGATAGAGAAAAAAAAATTCTTTGAATACACACTTTCCTTTCCAGTAGTCGACTCCTCCAACGGGAAATGAGAGTGCGTGGCAATCTGCCGAAGAAAGGGTGCTTTTGGTCGATTTACAAAATTTATCCCCTAAACCCACCTACATTACAAAAACCGTCTCTAAACTACGTTAAAGGACTCGACGAGACAAGTGGTAGAGCTACCGTAACTATTTTGTACGCGGTCAAAATTTCCCGACGCGTGGAAGCATTCCGGGCTCCCTAATTCCAGCATACGCCGCCGAACGTTGAACCGATACCACTCGTCTATCACGCATACGAAATAAGTAGAATCCTTCCGCGACATAAAGGCAAGGTAGCCTTCTATTTTCTTGAGAGTCCAGGGTTTAGCCTGGGACAACACATCGGAAGGATTCTGGCGCGAAAACAAAATCAAACAAAGGAGAGCGGAAGCTACAACTCACGTGAAGCGACTGCTAGAGTGTATCACACAACTCCACTGCTCCTGACAGTGGGACTCGAGTACCAAAGTACCTTACATCCTCCGTAAAGGACCAACTCGTCAGAAGACGCGAATTTCTTTCCCCCTTAGGATGTTTTAGGCCCCACGTTGGGCGCCATTTGTAATGATTTTACCATTTCTACGTCCGAACGCGGAACCGACCTCTCATCGGTTCTAGACGTTAAGTCTGAGTAGTGCCAACGGATGGTACCAACCGGTCAACCAATCCGTGCACCGTAACCCATTCACGCGGTGGCTGCTTGTCGGCCAGCTAGTTCGGAGAGGATTTCGGTCGCGGGTCTCCGAATGGGTTACGCTCAACTACAATATTCAGCCACCTGTACACGCCCGTTTTCAAAACGCGTTACAAAAACAAAACCATACGGAGAGGAAACCTATTCTACGTTACTCCGTATTTCTTCATTATCCAGTCAAAAGTACAAAATCTAATTTTTATTTCGCGTTCCCGAATTTCCGACGCGGTACCGAAAAGTATGCTACTCTAACTCAACCCGACGAAAACTACTCTAATAAAACGACAAAACAACAAAGGTACCGCGTACCGCGCACGACGCGAAACCGACCTCAGCGGATTTTTCGAAACCCTACCCTCGCGACGGCATACCTACCCTGCACTCACTTTCCCGCTGAAAAAAGAAGAACCACTGAAAAGGAAAGTCCGTTTTTAAGGTTAGCAATTCATGTTATATTTATAAAATTCCTTGGTTCCTTAAAATATAACTACAATATTTTTAAATTTCATTTTCATTCGTCCATCATCTTGTTTCTATTTTTTTCTCTCTCAAAATCTACATATAGAGTTAAGGTGTAGTCGCATATAATGATAAAACTAGTTAGAAAAAGGAGAAAGTTGATTTCATGCAATTAAGATGTAGTGTCTGTGGGTTTGTTGTGTTTCCTATCGTAAATTACTCTTACAATAATCATGTTCACATAGAATACATACTGCGCGAATCAGTAGCAATAATAAACAATGACCAAAATGTAACGCTAGCGCTATATCTGTAGAATGTTTTAATATTAATAAAATTATGCAAAATACAACTAATTATGTATATATGAATTCGCTTGTAACTTGCTTTTGTCCCTCCGTAGACTCTAAATATTTATATATATATATATCGTAAAACTAGTATAATATATTAACAATGTTTTTCCTTTCTCTAAGCAAGATTTTTTTCTGGGTTTTTGATTATACAAACAGTGCGTCGACTGATTTGTCCACAATAGAGTTCAGTGCAGCTCACCCCGTAACGGTCCTATCTGGCTTTGTATTCTATCTTACATAAATCTACTTTACTTCTTGCTAGAGACACCTTGTATTTTCATGTCAGGTCGCAGGACGTTGACTAAATTTTGCATATTTTTACAACACCCATGCTATAAAATGACTTTAATTCTTTTATCGCCGACCGCATTACTTTTCTTCTATCTTTGTCAAAGATTTTGTATTGAATCACCCTCGTTTCTTTTTAAACTTTTACTTTTGTCTTCTCATAGTTGTTCTGTACAAACTATCAACTACACCTCATTTTTTTTTTGTATCTCAGCTTACTTTCAATATAATTACATTCAACTCGAAAATGTTGATTAGACCAGACAACTACCTTACTCCTTAGCGTGTAAACTGTGGTAATAGTTCACTAATAACAAGCAGATCATACAAGTATGACGCACATATTCGTACGCCGCGAAGTGGGACAACGAGCAGCCGCCATTCTGCTACAATTTCCACAATCTTATAGAGATTTCACCCGAACTTTCGAGTTTTGCGTTCTCTCCAGATATAATAGCATGACCTACTTTTTGATACAATTCGAGACTGGAACGAAATAGAATGTATCCACCACAAGTCTTTGCTTCCACTGTTGATTCGTCAAGGACATCACCCCTTTTGTGTTGAATACAATGCGCCCTTTCTATATGTATATAATCATCATTCCATCCTTTCAATTCCGTATATCTCGAAGTATTTTCTCGCACAACACTCCTTTCGCTCTCTCAAATTATTATTTAATCAATATTTCACTTAGCTTTTTTGTTCCATTTCTTTCCTGTTTTTCTCCTGGAGCGTCGATGGCAAGTGGGGATTAAGCGGCGGACGATTGAATACTTGAGTTCCTGTTGGCAGATGAAACCTGAATGATATCCTCAGCTGGAGGTTGATGAAATTTTTCAATTCCCTTCTTTGCGGAAACCCCTTAAACAGAAATATCGATTCATAATTTATTTTCTGTGTGGCATCATTGCACCTACCTTCCGAAACGGAGAAGCAAGCAGCCCTCCGTTAGCTGCAGCACCACTAACGCCCGAAGAGTCCTCAAAAGGACATCAGAAACTCACTCCACTGATATCTGAGGTTATCTTTTTCTTTTTCCGCGTTTTTCCTCCACAGGTTGCGTCGGACTGTCAATTTGACAACCTCCGACAAAACAGATGTGGACTGGGAGTCGTCGCAACTGACGCGGAATGGAACGCCACATGGCGGCAATGGGCATTTTTATTGGTCGCCAGTGGCATAGTGTTTTCATGGCTACTGTGGGGGGCATTGCCAGGGTTCGGGATCGAAATCACTTCGATTCCTGGGCGTAGGCGTCACATTACAATTACCCTTCGCACTCTTCACAAAAGGTGCCAAATGATCGACATGCACCGTGTCAAATGGTATTGCCCGTCTCTTTACTGGATGTAGATATCCTTCGCCACGCCCGTAATCGCCTTTTACAAATGCACATTTCAAACATGCCCTCACATATTTCAAAATGAAGCGCCTCATTTTGGGAAACCAATACGTCTCCTGAACTAACTTTAGGCACCTCTCATAGCCCAGATGTCCTTTATCATCATGATGCTTATGTATCAGACTAAAACGAGCCAATGCAGGAACATACAGTCTATCGCCATTTAATGTCTTCCGATATAATCGCCCACCTTCAATTTTATAATTCGCCATTAACTCAGGACTCGGTGTTCCATCACTGAACGCCCGTGTAATTTCCTGCGTCTTAGGATCCTGTAGCTGTACGGTAAAGAACCAATCATGTTCTCCTATTTCTACAACGTTGATCCACTTAACACCTTCTTCAGCCTCCAAACCCAACGGACTCTGACTTAGAGCATCTACATGTTGCATCCTTTCGCCAGGACGATACTCCACTTCGAAGTCATACTCCTGTAACGCCAACCACCATCGAGCTATTCGAGGAATTAAATCTTTCTTTAACATTGTTGCGCGCACCGCCACGCAATCAGTTACCACCTTGAATTTAATTCCTACCAAATAGACCCGAAAACGCCTTATCGAATCCACCACCACCAAGGTTTCAAGCTCATAGCTATGATACACCTGCTCTTGTATCGAAGTGACTCGACTGAAATACTCTACTGGCCGCCACGCCTCGTTTTTCTCATAACGCTGTAACAATATGCCACCTAATCCCCATTTACTAGCATCTGTGTGTAACTCCGTTTGTGCCTTACTGTCATATATCGCCAACAGTGGTCGTGTCACCAGATTGTTTTTCAGTAACTCAAACGCCTTTTGTTGTTCATCGCCCCAATTCCAAGTACACCCCTTCTTGATAAGATCCGTTATAGGCCTCGCAATTGAAGAGAAATTCCTAACAAACTTTCTAAAATAAGATACTAATCCTATAAATTGTCGCACGCCATGTACATCCTTTGGAGCTATATATTCGGACACCACCTCTGTCTTCCGAGCACCTGGTCTTACGCCATCCGCCGAAATCTCATGCCCTAGATATTCAACAGTTCCCATCAAAAACGAACATTTCTCCTTATTTAATTTTAGTCCCGCCTTTTCTATCAAATCTAACACAATACTTAACATTTCCATACCTTCATCAACACTTGCTGATGGAATTAATAAATCATCCATATACGCCAACACTTTTCCATGCTTCAAAACACCCAACATTTTATTGATTACCCTCTGAAATATCGCCGGAGCATTCGCCAATCCAAAAGGTACTCTTAAGTATTCATAATGGCCGTCGGGAGTAATGAACGCCGTTTTACTCACTGATGCTTTCTGCATAGGGACCTGGTGGTAACCCTGCGCCAGATCAAGTGTCGTATAAAACATTTTATTTGCCAGCTTATCCAACTGATCCGATATTAGTGGTAAAGGATATCGATCCTTCACCGTAATTGCATTTAGCGCCCGATAATCCACGCACATTCGCCATTCGCCGGTCTTCTTTGGAATTAACACAATTGGACTTGCATACGCCGAGCTTGATTCCCTAATAATCCCCGCCTGCAACATTTTATCCACCTTATCTCTTACTGTATCTCTTTCGGCCACAGATAATCTATAAGGTCGCCGGAACACGGGGAGTTCTGTTGTTAACCGAATTTCCATCTCACCCAATCCAGTCAACCCCAAATCACCCTCATTTTGTGCGAAACAGTGTGCCTTTTGTTCTAATACTTGCATTAATTTTCTTCTATCAGTTGCCGAAATGTTTCCTATTTTCAATTTGTCTAACTCAACTTTACTATCTACCAATTTAATACTCACTCTGTCTTTTTGAACCGTCTATATCTCGCATTCGTTTTGTCGAATCTCTGCCCTAGCGATGAGCCGTCCTTTCGTCCAATTTAATTCCTTATTGCCTAAATTGCTCACCAATATCTCATTGGACTGTCCGCCTATTAACACTCCGCTGGGCATCGCCGTCCAGACTTGTCCGTCTCGAAACATTTTAGCCGCCATGCAAACTTGTTCACCCGCCATTGCTTCTAGCACCTCAACTACTGCCCGCCCTGTAGTCTCGCCTTGGCACTTAAAATCTTTTACTAACACCACTTTCCGCCGTCTGGGTTCCGCCTCTAATGTCAGCTGACTAAGTGCTCTTGCAGCATCGTTTTTCCTAACCAGTTTGACACGTTCACCGCCAATTATCAAAACGACACCGGGATCATTAATCGCCGGCCATCCCAACAGCAACTCTGCTCTTCCCATACTACCGTCAGTTACCAACGCCTCTATGTTTATCTCACAGTCCGGCAGCACCAAAAGACATTTTACCCAGCCTAGTGCTTTCAACACTCCGCCGCCAAATCCGCACAGTTTAATGCCTGCGCCCCACCGTGCTACGCTAAGCCCTAATCTCTTGACTAAATCCACCGTCATGAGATTACTTTCACTGCCCGTATCTACATATACCCGAACTTTGACGCCGTTTATCTGGCCCACAAGTTTGTTTTGATTTTTATCACAGGAATTACTAACACTCACCTGTTTCCGAGCACAATCTTTCGATAAATGACCGCCTTCGCCACATCGCTCCAATCTCGCCTTAGGACAATCTCTGCTCAGGTGCGTGCCCTGTTCCTGACAATTATAGCATCGCCTTGCTAAATTGTGTCCATACCATTGCCGTTCTCCACCGATGTTGCGACTAAAGCTGCCTTCTCGCGCTGGCACAATCGCCTTGCCACCGCCCGATTCTCTGTACGACTCCAACCCCGCCATGAATCGTTCATACAATCTTTCCGGCGTTTTGCAACCTGTCGCCTGTGCATTGGCACGAAGTTCTTCGGGCAATCCTCGAACAATGCACGACACGGCATCCTCGCCTTGGATTTTTACCCGTGCGCACAGTCCTAATTTGGCATGATAATATGCCGTCATGCCCTCGCCGGATTGCTTCCGCCGCGCAATCATCTCCTCGAGCATAACCGCATACTCATAACGCCGTGGAAATGCCGCCCGCAACTTTACCTTCCACTGCTCCCACGAAAAATTGTACTGATCCAATCGATGGAACCACCGCTTTGCATTTCCCGCCAACTTCGCTTGCATAATCGTTGCCCGTTCGTACTCCGACCATCCATGAACATCGCCATGCTGGTCGATTTTCCCAAGCCACCGCTCCACGTTCTGCTCGGCATCGGCAGGATCGAACGTGTCGATAATCTCATGCCCGATGCGCAATGCCTGTCGTCCGCCATTCGACCTACCGTCAGCACTATCCGAACGCGACGCCGAGCGTTCCTCCTGCTGCTGTTCCAGCAACTCGCCAAACGCCAAGGCAGCCTGTTGCTGGACCGCCTTCTTTATTTGACCCGCCAGTCCAGAGCGCATTAACTCGCGTATGGCTTTCGCCGTCGCGTCGCCTTCCGCACTCGCCAAACCCTTCTCCTTGTCGCCACCGAGCCCATCGCCTTGACTCGGACCACTTACTTCCTTCGTCGCCTCATCGCCATCCGACGAAGTCCGTCGCCAAGAAATCTCTTCGTCTTCGCTATCCATGCTTGTATCTTTACGCCGATTTGACTTTTTTTTTTTAACACAGGAAATCTTTCAAAGCCGAATTGGATAACGAACGTGCTCTTCTCTTTTTTTTTTCCAACACCACACATACACACACACGCCGATTGAACTCTTTGTTTTTTGTTTTGTTTTTTTTTCTTTCGCCACACAAAAGTACAGTGCGACCAAAATACCCAACCGACACCTATCTATAGGAATGCACTTAATATGGTCGCCCGTAGTTTTTCTAAATATATTGCACACGCTGGATTCTCATCCCACTTCTGAATTGTTACATCATAATTAATTTAAACACAGCACAGTCCTAATAAAATTGAATTCGCCTTTTATTTAAAACGCCATAATTATTTCACACCGTAATATAATTCACGCCATATTCTATATGGACTCTGTCCGCGCCGATGTCGACAAGAAGACTACTCTTTACACTCGCCTGTTGCACGCCATGCCGCCGATCACCCACACGTTGCCGATTCTATGTGCGTCTTTCTTTAGGGTTACCGCCTCGCCTTGACGCCGGGAAACTACGCTGTAACAATATGATCGATCGGATGTAGTAATAGCAAAACTGACGATAGATACAAGCCATATGGCAGCAGCGCTTACTACCACACACATGACCATTAGTAGGCCGACTTTGCTGGCTAACTTACATGGCGTTATATGAAGAATTGTGGAGGTGCCAACAAAAATTCGAGGTTTTGTACGGTTTAGAGACGGATTTCTACAGTGAAATTATTATAATACAGCATTATTCAAACAATATTAATTGAAAAATTAGAAAAAAATGTAATTCGTTTTTTTTTCAGATAGCCCAAAAACTAGTTATTAATAACTTATTTGCATCAATAAATATTATGACAAAACGGTTTTAAGTAATTAATTAATATGCGTGAAGCGAATGAAATGAATTTCATCCTAATTGGATTGCCTATAATCTCGTGCGATACTCATGTGAAGTTCAATCTTGTGAAAAATATGCATGCATAATTATTTAATTTAAAGAGATCATTATTACAATTTTATGAAAAATAAAATCCTTTTCCATAATTCGATACTAATATGGTATCTCACTCACTGCATCTCCTTAGAAAGAGATTAAATACGAGTACATTTTCTTTTTTTTTTCTTGTTTCAGGTATGGAAATCAATCCACCAGGATTAGATAAGCATGCTTAACCTCCTTTTATAATTTTGTCAAATTTATTTGTTTTGTCGATAGTTTATCTTACTAATCAGAAATAATAGTGAACAATTCTTAATATAGGTCAGTGTCTTTCATCGATATATTGATTTGAATATTTTTGAAATTGATTCATATGACACTGTTTTTTTTTTTCTTTTTATATTGCTGATAAAACAGAGTATTTGGTTAGGATACTTTGTCTTTGATAACACATTAATACTTTTATTGTAATCAGATTAAGTAAAATCTTGCAAAATAATAATCAATTCAGTTGACTTTCTATCCAACCTTCAAATGATCAGTTGATTTTCTGTCCTATCTTGAAATCAATGGATATACCACACTAAGTAGTTAAATTGTGAAGAGTAAAGATTATACTCTGATGCATGCATTGCATCAATTTAGGTTTTCTCTAGTTACGCTAATACGAATATACTAGAGTATAATTAGATTATAAATTTTCTACGAGATAAAATTCATTTCATGTCCAACAATTAACAACGATACAACCATGAAATATATAATTACTTCCTTCCTCTCTTTCATATCTTATTAATTTGACAACATTTTGAAAATGCCATTTTGCGCTTAAACTACTCGTATTTACTCTATTTAATCATCATGTTGTTATGTTATCTTAAAAAGCTAAATGCATTTAGCAAAAAAAAGCTACAGTAAAGGCTAGCGTGGTAAATGGAAGGAATTAATTGGTTGAAATTTTGATTGACCGCAATAATATTGTATTAGTTTACGGATACTTAACGTTATAAATGCTCTATGGCCCTTTTATATTTATCTTTCTACTTATGAATATTGCCACCTAATTTGGAAGTCAGAATACTCTTATAGAACTGTTTATCTACGAATTCAGCAAAAAAACTAGAAAATGCTTTATGAATAAATAGAATTCATAAGAATAAACGTAGAGTTTTTTTTTTTTTTCTGGTCGAGAATTATACTTTAAGAAGAATTATTTTTAATTTTGCCACTTTTTTCAAAGATTTTCCATAATGATTGGAATGTTTCTAATTGTTTTTAGTTTTTGTTTTGTTTAACCTTGCAAGTTGGTTGTTGGCTGTTTTGTGTTTTTTTTGGTTTGTTGATTTTTGTTTGTAGAAATAAAAGTACTTATGCAATTGGTTACCTGAAATTACATGTGCCGTGTGTTACCCAAGTTAATACCATTTCTACTGAGCTCGAACTGTTTGGTTCTTGCAGATTATTGAAATCAGGGCTGGCATAGTAATCGCATTGTGTTCATTACGGGCTTTGTTGTACATAGACCCAACAGCCACTATCAGATCCAATTACTCATCTTAGCATTTCGCCAATTCCGCAACCCGCGCACTATTGCCGATACGGACAGATTTCTGGATAGTATAATCGGAAAACACGGGTTGACAGAGACCGCAAAGATGATTGCAAAAATTAATTTCGAAATCGGGCTCCTGCACCATGTACCATAGATTGTTTATTTAGGATCTTATGGCCTATCACTGAATATCACAACCACTGCAACATACTGAGACAACACACAGGGCTTTGTTATTGCGCCGAACGGTGAAGGCGATTGTCTTGCTATTTCGTAGCCGAATGCAAAATCATTGTCGCGAGAAACTACTCATTTCATTTTGTTCACATCAATCGTACTCCGTTCGTAGCCGAATCCATTCGAAATTGACTTGAAAACAGCCAAATCGCACTGCAAACGATGCAAGGTGATCGCAACTACAACGCACTCGATATCTGGTTTTTGCGCCGTCTACTGTTGGTTGCAGATGGAGATCATACAAATAGCATCTGCTATTCTTAGTCTTTCGTAACTTGCACCACTCATGCCAGTAGAGGCAGTATTTCTGTTATTGAACGAAGATATTGTCGATGACTGTTGATATCCCATGCCGCTGCTAAGCGCAGGTGCGTTTGGATTTAAATTTGATTTACTGATGTTTGAGTAAATGTTTCCACTGCCACCCATCCAACTCTCCAGTCCTTTCCAGGGCTGTACGCTTTTCTTGACCTTCAGGGGATCTGTGTCAATCGGAAAATAGGTTAGCTGCTTCTTACATTTCTGAATTCGGTTTCTTCTAATGGCCTTACTCCAACTGCCACACGTACAGTATCAATATCCGACATCGCCAAAAACTTCGTTTGTCACTGCACTTCAAAACCCGGCTTCAATTAATAAACTAAAGCACACAAATATGACATGCCGGTCATTTTTCAGTTTTCTCCTTGACCCACACCCGCCATGTGGCTGTCAAAATCCCAGGTTGTCACCTCGCACAAAACATCTGTGTGTGGAATGGCACGCCATATGGCGGCAATGTGCCTCTCCAGTTGTCGCCAGTGGCATAGTTTTCTCGATGGCCACGGTGGAGGGGCATTTCCAGATGGCTATGTCTCGAAATGTGCCGGGGTTTGGATTAATTCTATATTTCGAATATTTATATCCACGGATCTAAATATTTGGACAGAAAAAAAAATATTTTCTGCACAACGATATCCGCACGACGAATGAAGTCCGCTGGCACTTCGAGGACATATCCATCTGGCCGGTTGCAAGGGTTCGGGATTGGAATCACTTCGATTCCCGGGCGTAGGCGTCACATTACACATTCGCCCCCCCAAAATCGAAGTAATTACGATCCCGTCTCCTATATAAAAGGTCTTGGTTAGGGCCATGGCGGGTCGAAGGTCGGTTCCGAGGAATAGGCTACACCCATGTTCGTGAAGACTCGACAGTGACTATATAGTAGGGAGTCAGGTGTCATTCGGAGGTCTTCGTCTAAGCAGAGATTGGGGTAAGCCAAGGTTTCTCGTGGGAAATAGTTGCACTTCATCGTCTAAGGTCTTTTGCGTGGTAAATTCCCAGGGTTTTACCAGTCATGTCCGCGATGAGGTATCGGGTGGGGCTTATTACTTGTAGGACTCGACACTTCACGAATTTCTTGTCTAGTTTGGCATTGTAATGTCGGGTGGCATCGCTCTGTCGGAAGTTTCGACGATATATTTCGTCGCCTGCCTTAAAGCCAGAAGGATGAGATCGCAAGTTGTACCGCTCCTCTCCCATCCGTCTACTTTCCTCAATCTTCTCCCGCAGTTGATCTCGCAGAAGTTGGAGCTTTTCGTGCGGTTCTAGAACCACGATTGGGTCCTCTAGCGATTTCAGCTGCCGCAATAGCCGGTAAGCGCTCCCATGACAGATCATGTACTGGCCGAACACTGCGAAATACGGCGAAATGCCGGTAGTGGCGTGGTACGACGAGCGCAGCGCACTAGTGATGGCGGACAATTTGCGATCCCAGTCCTTCTGATTCGGGTGGACATAGGCGCGGATGGCCGCTATGAGCGTACGATTCAGTCGTTCGGATGCGTTGGCTTGTGGTGAATAGACGGCAGTTCGTTGGTGGATGATGCCGTATTTGGACATTAGGTCTCGGAACTTGCTGGAGGTGAACTGGACCCCATTGTCGGAGACAAGTTTCTCCGGAACTCCAAACATGTGAAAGACTCGGTTCTCCAAAAAGTTGATTATAGGTCCAGTGTGCATGTTACGTAGTGGTTCTATGATAGGGAATTTAGAGAGCTGGTCCAGGACCACGACAGCTCCCGTGTGACCAGAAGCAGATCGAGAGTAAGGACCGATAAGATCAATGTACAAGCGCTGGAACACGCGTTCGGGGACCTCAACCTTACCCATGGGTGGCCGAAGAATGGTGTTGGGCGCTTTAGTGCACTTGCATAGCTCACAGGAGGCTACGTACGCTTTTATCTGTTGTGCCATCTTAGGCCAAAAGAAACAGGTTTTCAACCACCTAAGTGTACGACCGTAACCGCCGTGCGCACTTGATGGGTGGTCATGGGCCCGTCTGATAAGATCAGTGGTTAATTCTTCAGGCACCCACAACTTCCACTGTTCTTCTTCTTGTATGGGTTCTCCGGATGCGTGTCCCATCCGCTTATAAATAAATCCATCCGTCAACCGCAGTTCAGGAAGCTGGGGCTGTTGATTCTGGATAGTGTGAATCAGTTGTGTGTAGGTTGCTGACTTGAAGGCAGGATGGTCCAAATCGATCAATTGGGGGCTGTCGTCCTCTTGAACCAACTCGGCTCCTTCAGGGGCGAACATTCTGGATAGGGTGTCGGGGACTACATGCTGGCTTCCTTTTTGGTGGAGAATTGTGAAGTCAAATGCCTGTAGTTTCAGTGCCCACCTGGCCAATCTGCCGTTGAGATCAGTCTGGCTCATTAGCCATTTCAGAGAAGCGTGATCCGTAACGATCTCGAAGGTGTGTCCCTCCACATAGGCTCGGAAGCGTTTCACTGCCAACACCGCAGCTAGACATTCCTGCTCGGAGACCGTATAATTTCGCTGGGCTGGGTTCAGCTTGTGAGACATGAAGGCTATAGGTCTCTCCTCGCCGTCTTGTGCAACCTGGACTAAGACTGCTCCCACCCCATGTTGACTCGCGTCACAATGGATTGAGAACGGTTTGTCAAAGTCCGGGCTGTGCAGTACGGGGGCTGTAGTCAGACTCTTCTTTAGCTCTTCAAAGGCTCGCAAGCTGGGCTCCTCCCAGACGAATTTACGTCCCTTACGCAGCATGTCGGTCAAAGGAGTGGTTATGGTGGCATAGTCACGTACAAAACGCTGGTACCATCCGCATAAACCTAAGAATCGGCGTAACTGTTTGGTGGTCTTGGGTAGTGGAAAAACGTCAATCGCTTGAGTCTTTTCCGGATCGGTCTTGATATGGCCATGCCCAATGATGTGACCTAAATACTTCACCTCCGTCATCACAAACTGGCTCTTCCTTATGTTGATGGTTAATCTTGCCCTCCGGATGTGTAGAGCCACCTCCTGAAGCAGGTCGATGTGTTCATCAAAGGTCTCGGTTATAAGCAACAGATCGTCCAAGTAAATGAAAACTTGGTGCCGCAAATGAGGTGGTATCACCTTATCCATAAGGCGCGTCATTGTTTGGGGGGCATTACACAATCCGAATGGCATGGTCACGAATTGATATAAGGGCCGACCTGGGACTGTGAAGGCTGTTTTCTCCTTTGAACCGGGGTCTAAAGGAATTTGCCAGAAGGCGTCCTTGAGGTCTAAGCTCGTGATGAAATGGGCTTTAGGCAATCGACTCAAAATGCCTTCAATCAACGGTAGAGGGTATGCGTCCTTGACTGTGACGGCGTTCAAGCGTCTGGCATCTAAGCATAACCGGACCTTGTTCGGCTTGACAACTAAGGTGACTGGGGAAGCCCACGCGCTCTGTGATTCTTCGATTACGCCTAATGCTAGCATTCGATCCACTTCGGCATATAACGATTTTTCCTTCGCCGGAGATATGGCGAAATGTCTCTGTTTTATGGGTTTAGCGTCCCCCACATCTATCGTGTGGAACACCAGGGCAGTCCGCCCGAGACCTTCTTTCTCGTGCGATGGAAAAGCCGATATAGCCGAGTCAAGACGCAGTTGCTGAGTTACATCCAGTGTATGCCGTAATAAGTTAGTGGGTTGAGATTGGTCAGGAACGGTGGTGACGGACTCCAGGGTCGAACTGGAAAAAAGTGCCGGGGCCAAGTTAAATTTTCGAACGAAATCCACTCCTAGGTAAAGATTCTGGGTTAACTGAGGTATAATGAAAAATTCCATGGGTTTAGTTACTCCTTTAAAGGTGACATCCGTCATAATTTTCCCCACTACAGAGTGACGAGTTCCGTCCGCCGTGCTTAACCAGGAGGTGAAATGACGGATTTGGTCCGCGTGCTTTGCCAGTACCTCCCCTGCAAACTCGGCAGATATGCAATTCACACTGGCTCCCGTATCGACTAAGCCTGATACTCGTTTTTGCAGGAGGTGTACTGACGCATATGGCCGGACATCATCCCTCAATAATTCGTCTAAGTATATGTCCTTCAACACTTTCCTCGACTGCCTGACTTTTCTCCAGAAGCTCCGCATCCGACGCGTGGCTCGCTTGCTTCGCGGTGGGACAGTTGTGGCCAACTCCTCATGGAAGATGCGCTGTCGAGTAGCCAAATAATTTCGCAGCCTGACATGAAAAGGTTTTACATGCCAAGGAACTTTCGCCTCGCTATCATTCCCTTGCGCGTTGGCATCGGCGAAGGACGGCGTCGGTTGTGGAACTTCGGGAGAACTGTGTTTAGCGGTGCGAGTCAGCAGAGTTGGAGTCATGTTGGGAGCTTGGTCATAGCTAGTGAGGGGGTCAAAATTTGTTCGTCCGGGGTTTAGGAGTGCCGACGGGTGGTCGCGGCACTCGGTGGCAAGTTTTTTCGTCCTTTGCAATTAGCACAGTCAGGTGCATATGTGTCGGCCTTCCCGCAGCGGTAGCAGAAAAGCGTTGGCTCCGCTGGACATGCATAGAACCGATGTCCCGGTTGTCGGCAGTTCCAACAGACCGTCGGGCTTGTAATTGCTTCAAGGGAGGGTCGATCAATCAATGCTGGGTCCTCAAGCTCCGGTGGTGCTCCGCTCCTCGGTACTGGTACTGGATCAGCAAGCAGGTGGTCTGCTGCCATCAACTCCGCGGTGTGATGATTTCGGGGA
Organism: Odontomyia ornata; assembly: GCA_963969285.1. Taxonomy (NCBI): domain Eukaryota; kingdom Metazoa; phylum Arthropoda; class Insecta; order Diptera; family Stratiomyidae; genus Odontomyia; species Odontomyia ornata. The sequence continues at coordinate 178,808,279 of OZ017740.1, forward strand.
TTTTGTCCCGTTATGCGAGGTTGTGGACGGAAGGTACCTCTTCGCTCATCCAAGTGTTCTTGTCTACGGGCATGGAGGCGCAATCCCTGTATGGTGTTGATGGGAAAATGTAGAAGGCTGTTCTGGAGATCCCAGCGCATGTTCTCTCTGATAATTTCTACCAGTTCGTCCTCGGGCATGGTATTTCGCAAGCGAGTGCTCAATCTCACTATACTTGTGTAGTACTGGTCGAACGGTTCGTGAGCGCCTTGTTTCCGTTTCTTTATTTGCTCCCTTAGCTCTCTCTCAGTGAAGCCATCCTCAAATCGATTGCGGAAGGCTGCACTGAAAGAGTGCCAAGTGGGACGTGGCGTTGACTCTTTAAAGCTCCAGTACCAGTCGGCAGCGTCGCCGCTGAACAAAAGATGTGCATGCCGGAGGAAGGCCGAGGAATCACCTCCCAGGGTGCTGGATACCAACGCCTGAATCCGGAAAAGGAACCGGTCCGCCGATATCATATCGTTGAACCCTGTAAAGTTCAGGCGCCAACTCTCCATGATACGAGGCGTCGGGTCTCGAAAAAGTGTCAATGCGTTCCCGGGGGGAATCACATCCTCTGTTGACCTGTTGTACTGTACTGCCTCGGGGGCTAGAGGTACCAACGGAGGTCCGGTACTGAGTCGTGGTCTATATTCGGGAGCTCTGGGATCCATTCCCGAGTTCCTTGGAGGTGGGACCCATTGCTCGGATTGTCGGGAGTGGGGCATCGCCACACTGGGATTTGGCTCCCAGCCAAGCGGAGTTCTCACGCGACTGGGTGGTTGGCTCAACGGGAGATTCTGGAGCTTTCCCTCCAGGTTGCCAATCCTCTCCGACATATCCCTCATCAACGCCACGAGGGTGTCAATGGAGTGGGCGGAAGGCATGGGTGTCTCCTCGGACACGACACTTGCGGCCGGAACTTCACCGCCTAAGGCTCCTTGCATACCAATCATCTTCACAAAATTAACGTTCCCTTCCATTTTAATCTTTGTGGTATTGATTCCAATTTATCATTCCTAACAATTATTTCAAAATATCGAGCTTAAATTAAATTTTTAATTCTTTAAATATGACTAAAGCTTTAGACTAAATCAGTGGCCGAAAGTGGCGAGCTATTAATAGTGACTGGGAAAAAAAATTGTTTAAGACACACTTTCCTTTCCAGTGGTCGACTCCTCAACGGGAAAAGAGAGTGCGTGGTAATCTGCCGAAGAAAGGTCGCTTTTGGTCGATTTACGAAAATTACCCCATAACCCACATACATTACAAAACCGTCTCTAAACTACGTTAAAGTGACTCGACGAGACAAGTGGTAGAGCTACCGTAACGATTTTAGTACGCGGTCAAAATTCCCGACGCGTGGAAGCATTCCGGGCTTCGCAACTCCAGCATACGCCACCGAACGTTGAACCGATACCACTCGTCTAACACGCATAAGAAATAGTTAGAATCCTTCCGCGACATAAAGGCAAGGTAGCCTTCTATTTTCTTGAGAGTCCATGCTGATAGGTAAACCCATCAGACTGGCAGTTCCATCAAGAAAATAGAAGGTCCTTACAGGGGTTAGCCTAGGACAACACATCGGAAGGATTCTGTCGCGAGAAAAAAAAATCAATCAAAGGAGAGTGGAAGCTACAACTCACGTGAAGCGACTCCTAATGTGTATCACACAACTCCACTGCTCCTGATAGTGGGACTCGAGTACCAAAGTACCTTACATCCTCCGTAAAGGACCAACTCGTCAGAAGACGCGAAGTTCTTTCCCCCTTAGGATGTTTTAGGCCCCACGTTGGGCGCCATTTGTAATGATTTTCTCTTTTCAAGTTCGAACGCGAAACCGACCTCTCATCGGTTCTAGACGTTAAGTCTGAGTAGTGCCAACGGATGGTACCAACAGGTCAACCAATCCGTGCACCGTAACCCATTCACGCGGTGACTGCTTGTCGGCCAGCTAGTTCGGAGAGGATTTCGGTCGCGGGTCTCCGAATGGATTACGCTCAATTACAATATTTCAGTCACCTGAACTTGCCCGTTTTCCAAACGCGTCAACAATTACTCATCCAGAACGAGAAACCTACATTACGTTAATTCTGGATGTGATCTATCCACAGATCTCAAATCAAAAACGCTACAAAATCCCATAGGCGCGTTACCGATTCACCGACGCGGTACCGAAAAATATGCTACTCGAACTTAACCCGACGAAAACTACTCTAATGAAATGACGAAACAATCAAAGGTACCGCGTACCGCACGCGACGCGAAACCGACTTCAGCGGATTTGTCGAAACCCTAACCTCGCGACGGCATACCTACCCTGCACTTCCCTTTCACGCTGAAAAAGAACGAGCCACTGAAAAGGAAAGTCGTGGTTAACGTTTTAGCAATTCATATTATTATAAATCATATTATAATACAGCATTATTCAAACAATATTAATTGAAAAATTAGAAAAAAATGTAATTCGTTTTTTTTTCAGATAGCCCAAAAACTAGTTATTAATAACTTATTTGCATCAATAAATATTATGACAAAACGGTTTGAAGTAATTAATTAATATGCGTGAAGCGAATGAAATGAATTTCATCCTAATTGGATTGCCTATAATCTCGTGCGATACTCATGTGAAGTTCAATCTTGTGAAAAATATGCATGCATAATTATTTAATTTAAAGAGATCATTATTACAATTTTATGAAAAATAAAATCCTTTTCCATAATTCGATACTAATATGGTATCTCACTCACTGCATCTCCTTAGAAAGAGATTAAATACGAGTACATTTTCTTTTTTTTTTCTTGTTTCAGGTATGGAAATCAATCCACCAGGATTAGATAAGCATGCTTAACCTCCTTTTATAATTTTGTCAAATTTATTTGTTTTGTCGATAGTTTATCTTACTAATCAGAAATAATAGTGAACAATTCTTAATATAGGTCAGTGTCTTTCATCGATATATTGATTTGAATATTTTTGAAATTGATTCATATGACACTGTTTTTTTTTTTCTTTTTATATTGCTGATAAAACAGAGTATTTGGTTAGGATACTTTGTCTTTGATAACACATTAATACTTTTATTGTAATCAGATTAAGTAAAATCTTGCAAAATAATAATCAATTCAGTTGACTTTCTATCCAACCTTCAAATGATCAGTTGATTTTCTGTCCTATCTTGAAATCAATGGATATACCACACTAAGTAGTTAAATTGTGAAGAGTAAAGATTATACTCTGATGCATGCATTGCATCAATTTAGGTTTTCTCTAGTTACGCTAATACGAATATACTAGAGTATAATTAGATTATAAATTTTCTACGAGATAAAATTCATTTCATGTCCAACAATTAACAACGATACAACCATGAAATATATAATTACTTCCTTCCTCTCTTTCATATCTTATTAATTTGACAACATTTTGAAAATGCCATTTTGCGCTTAAACTACTCGTATTTACTCTATTTAATCATCATGTTGTTATGTTATCTTAAAAAGCTAAATGCATTTAGCAAAAAAAAGCTACAGTAAAGGCTAGCGTGGTAAATGGAAGGAATTAATTGGTTGAAATTTTGATTGATCGCAATAATATTGTATTAGTTTACGGATACTTAACGTTATAAATGCTCTATGGCCCTTTTATATTTATCTTTCTACTTATGAATATTGCCACCTAATTTGGAAGTCAGAATACTCTTATAGAACTGTTTATCTACGAATTCAGCAAAAAAACTAGAAAATGCTTTATGAATAAATAGAATTCATAAGAATAAACGTATAGTTTTTTTTTTTTTTCTGGTCGAGAATTATACTTTAAGAAGAATTATTTTTAATTTTGCCACTTTTTTCAAAGATTTTCCATAATGATTGGAATGTTTCTAATTGTTTTTAGTTTTTGTTTTGTTTAACCTTGCAAGTTGGTTGTTGGCTGTTTTGTGTTTTTTTTGGTTTGTTGATTTTTGTTTGCAGAAATAAAAGTACTTATGCAATTGGTTACCTGAAATTACATGTGCCGTGTGTTACCCAAGTTAATACCATTTCTACTGAGCTCGAACTGTTTTGTTCTTGCAGATTATTGAAATCAGGGCTGGCATAGTAATCGCATTGTGTTCATTACGGGCTTTGTTGTACATAGACCCAACAGCCACTATCAGATCCAATTACTCATCTTAGCATTTCGCCAATTCCGCAACCCGCGCACTATTGCCGATACGGACAGATTTCTGGATAGTATAATCGGAAAACACGGGTTGACAGAGACCGCAAAGATGATTGCAAAAATTAATTTCGAAATCGGGCTCCTGCACCATGTACCATAGATTGTTTATTTAGGATCTTATGGCCTATCACTGAATATCACAACCACTGCAACATACTGAGACAACACACAGGGCTTTGTTATTGCGCCGAACGGTGAAGGCGATTGTCTTGCTATTTCGTAGCCGAATGCAAAATCATTGTCGCGAGAAACTACTCATTTCATTTTGTTCACATCAATCGTACTCCGTTCGTAGCCGAATCCATTCGAAATTGACTTGAAAACAGCCAAATCGCACTGCAAACGATGCAAGGTGATCGCAACTACAACGCACTCGATATCTGGTTTTTGCGCCGTCTACTGTTGGTTGCAGATGGAGATCATACAAATAGCATCTGCTATTCTTAGTCTTTCGTAACTTGCACCACTCATGCCAGTAGAGGCAGTATTTCTGTTATTGAACGAAGATATTGTCGATGACTGTTGATATCCCATGCCGCTGCTAAGCGCAGGTGCGTTTGGATTTAAATTTGATTTACTGATGTTTGAGTAAATGTTTCCACTGCCACCCATCCAACTCTCCAGTCCTTTCCAGGGCTGTACGCTTTTCTTGACCTTCAGGGGATCTGTGTCAATCGGAAAATAGGTTAGCTGCTTCTTACATTTCTGAATTCGGTTTCTTCTAATGGCCTTACTCCAACTGCCACACGTACAGTATCAATATCCGACATCGCCAAAAACTTCGTTTGTCACTGCACTTCAAAACCCGGCTTCAATTAATAAACTAAAGCACACAAATATGACATGCCGGTCATTTTTCAGTTTTCTCCTTGACCCACACCCGCCATGTGGCTGTCAAAATCCCAGGTTGTCACCTCGCACAAAACATCTGTGTGTGGAATGGCACGCCATATGGCGGCAATGTGCCTCTCCAGTTGTCGCCAGTGGCATAGTTTTCTCGATGGCCACGGTGGAGGGGCATTTCCAGATGGCTATGTCTCGAAATGTGCCGGGGTTTGGATTAATTCTATATTTCGAATATTTATATCCACGGATCTAAATATTTGGACAGAAAAAAAAATATTTTCTGCACAACGATATCCGCACGACAGATGAAGTCCGCTGGCACTTCGAGGACATATCCATCTGGCCGGTTGCAAGGGTTCGGGATCGGAATCACTTCGATTCCCGGGCGTAGGCGTCACATTACAAAATCCAGATGATCCGCGGAGAACACAATAGCGCTCCTAGTGAAGTGAAAATTATTTCAGTTCTTATACCCGTTTAGTTTTTATCGCCTTCCAAAGTGAATTTATAGGAGTTTGTTTACATCTCAACGCTGAGCTATCAGTCGAAGGTGCAAAACGTGTGCTTCATTTGCTCGTCTTGGAAAGTTTAGGAGCACAATGGGCTATACAAGGTGAATTTATAGCATGCACGGAATGCGTTCGGCACGTTTTTTATTCGGAAAATAGTATGTATGACGAAATATAAGCATTTGATAATGCCGCAGTTGGGTGACAGCTACCGGAAGCTTGTCCATAGTAGGCCGACTAATACATATGCAAATTGCTACCATATGGCTTGTATCTATCGTCAGTTTTGAGTAATAGCATCCTCGAGCTCTTTGTAACTTTGAACGTTTCCGGTTTTTTTTTACAATCATAAACGCAATATTTTCCTGAAGTTATACATATTTATCACAATTTAGATCGACAACTTCTAAGATTGCCTCGAATTTGGGATCAGGTTGTCCTTCGACCATGGCTGGGTCAGAGCATATATACTAACTAGCACCTGCGATCGAGGAACTGTCAAAATGAAAAGAGAGGGAAATAAACGTGTAAAAGATGGATTAAAGTTTACCTTGTGTTGGTAAAATTGCAAGCAAATTCAAGTTTTTGTTTACCATACATACGCACTTTTAGTCTAATTCTCCTACTCCATAAGTACCGGAAGAAATAAAATTTGTTCTAATTGCAGCTGCTATTTAGTAGATATGCTCTGGCTGGGTGATACCCACCCCAAAGATGGGATTTAAATTCTTGATGATTGTGTTCACCGATCTTGTACTTATCGAAGTGCTTGAACATCATCGAGAATTCTTTGAGTGAACCTTCCGACACACCTGAGAGATTACGTGCCTGAATTTGTTGTTCCAAATTATGACGCATTCTCATTGACATTTGATCCTGATGTTATGCCAATCCGATTATAGTGTTTTGTGCATCAATTGTCTAGAATTAAGTGGTCTTCAAAGAGGGCACCCAATTCTTCGATTTTCTTCAAATAAATACGTCGAGCTGAAACTTCAATCAATTTAACAAGTAATCCTTAAGAATAAATAATCAATTTTAAAAACTTACAATTTACTTTTAATAAATGAAACTGAATTTATGGGCCCAAAGTCCGTAATAGGTATCAGTTAATGCAAAATGAAACAACTCGTAAGCCTATGGGCAAAAATGAGTTTAATTTAATGAAATACCTTTTATAAGTTGACTTTAATTCAAAAGGAACATTTAGTTGTTAATTGTTAAATGAGTCGATGAAAATTAGTTTACTTCTTAACTTATTTCATTCAAATCATTAATTTTGTACCTACCATATGCACATTTTGAGAAATCAGATACTTGAACGTTTCCAATTCGATATCCGTATGATTTTCTGTTTGTTCGATGCTTCCTGAGTATCGGATTCCAATTTTAGCATATTTAATAGATTGGGATTATAAGTTATTGCTAGAGTATTGAATAACACTTCGGGCATTATAATCAAAATTGATTATTAGCAAATTTGAGTTTTATTAATATGTGCGGTGCCCACACATCGCACAATATTGAATTTACGATAAGCGGTGGAGCTTCTGAGAAAGGACGACTGTATTCAATATATAGAGTATGCATAGAAGAAGCCGACTTTTCCGATTTTTTTTATTGACTAGCCACAAACGTTAGAGACACAGTCTGGCAACCCCAAGAAGCGACTTTAAATAGATAAACCTTTCTAAAAATCCTTACTGCACCTTATGGAGAGGAAAGATTTCACAACAAACCGCTTTTGTATAGCATGAAATAAGACTAAATCGCTGCAGTTATTTGAAAAATCTGACCTGATTTCATTGAAAGTCTAATTCATTTGTTAATTATTACAATGATGCTCTATTAATTTTTATAAGGGATCGAAGACAATGAGTTAAAAATAACATACATAACATATCTAGCGAAATGCATTAATTGACGAAAAGAATGCTAAATTATGATGAAAAACAGAACATATAGATAACTCTGTCTATTAATGGTGCAAGATGCTTTGTATTTCATCTTCTCTGCTACTTTTTGTGAACCAAATAAAAGAAGCAAAACGTGTAAAATTTACAGTTTATAACTAAATTTTAATTTTCGACAGTTAATTACTACACAATGTATGTACTGACACATATTTCACACAATTATATTTATTCTCTGTGGTGGTGAAGATCACGTTCTTTTCCAATACTGAAATCCAGACGCATTACAAATATTACCACAGAGAAAATAATAAATAGAAAACCAATGATTAACAACGGTTCATACAACAGTGAAATTGTAGAAAAATTATACTTGAGATTGAAATCATGAATTTGATTTTCTACAAGATTCTTTTTCGTGAAAGATATTACTGGCCTTCCCACAGTATCTAAATATGTGTAGTGTAAGTTATCTGGTAAGCGAGTAACCGAGTAAGGTGTAATCAGTTTAATATTTGTGCTATGCTCTGGGAGAATTATTCTAACAATCGCCTCGTCGATAACCATATCGTCGAGAATGTGGTCAACGACTCGCATCTTCAACAAAAAGTCATCACCTCGACGGAAGAGATATTCATACGAAGGTACATTATACCCCAAGGTGTAATGCGTTTTCCAACCGCCAAACAAGGGAAATCGAGGACGCAAATCTAATTCGACGGAATCTTTCAAAATTTTCATGTTCGACGTTGAAATATTTCCATTAGTATCGCGATAATAAACTCCGGTGGCTGATGCCGGCAAGATTGTTTTATAGGATTTTACTGCAGATTGAGCACCTCGTGGATCCTTTTGGAAGTCGTAACGTGAGAATGATGATTTCAACGCAGCTCCCGTGTGTGTAATATCGATTGCTTCTTCCACAGCTATATTACCCCAATGTGAAATCTCGATCGTTCGTTCTAACCTTGTGACGGTCAAAAATGGTGAATTATTTTCATAGTGCACTATTATGTTTTCATCACTGAAACCTGAAAAAAAATGCAAGACGAGTGAATTTTGAGTTTATATTGGGAACAGCTAAACAGACAAGTCGAGTTAGCAGGTAAGCATCCCTACCTTAACGATTTATACTTCTTAGAATAGTTCATTCATTACCTCGATTATACTTTCATTGCACATAAATGAGATCGCTCAAATCAGAAAAATTAAGGTAGCACTTAGTTACTGTTAAGATAATTTTGATGACTCATTGGCGACTTCAAAATATTCATTAAATACTTAATTCATGGAATTTAACAAATGCGATGAAATGCTGATTCTTGAAAACTCGAATGACTGATTCTTTTGAAATAATGAAAAATTTAGCACAATAGTCTTATGTTAGGCGTGGAACACAATGCTTCCTTTTCTTTCTGTTTTCTCATAGTAGGTCATATAGGAAACGTTTGCAACACAGTGTACCTTACGGAACGGCAAGTAGGGCGAAATAGAACTTTCACACAAAGTGTATTCTAGAAATTAAAAAAAACTGCACTCACTTTTAAACCTATCACAACTTCAAGTAGAACTAAAGGTGGTCGAATCACAATGGACGATGTTAATTGTGAGTCACACCTTAACGTCAAGTTTTTCGCCCAACTTTATTTGACATTTCTTTGTTTCAGTGTTTGACAAATTCAACCATGGAGGTACACAATTGAGCAGCGTGGTAAGGTTCTTGAAACCTTTAATGAAAATGGGCGTTCAAATCAAAATGCATTTCGCGCACTCTGTGATTTTTTTGGTCAGCATAATCGACCAAATGTGCGCATAATCGGGAAATTGTGCGGAAATTTCAACAAACCGAGTCTGTAGGAAATGTGAAATCACCTGCGCATGCTCGACCAGTTCGTTCTGTGGAAAACATTGCTGTTGTTCGCGATAGTCTGGCAGAAGAGCCATCAACCTCGACTCGTCGTCATGCCCAGCAATTGAATATCTCGCGAGAATCACTGATGCGAAATTTGAATAAAGATTTGAATTTACACACTTACAAGGTTCAATTGACTCGAGAGCTAAAGATTACTGACCATTTCAAGCGTCGGCAATACGCCAAATGGTTGGTTGAACAGACAGAAGGGAATGGTGACTTTACAAAGCAAATCATCTTCATCGACGAGGCACTTTCACCTCAGTGGACTCGTTAACAAGCAAAATTGCCGCATTTGGTTAAATGAGAATCCACGAGTAATTGTTAAAAAGCCGATGCATCCACAAAAAGTGACTGTTTGGCGGGGTTCATGAGCTGGCGGCGTCATCGGGGCGTACTTCTTCGAAAATGAGGACGGCCAAGCAGTTACCGTGAATGGTGTTCGCTATTGCGAGATCATAACGGACTTCTTATGGCCAGAAATTGAGGTTACGGCCTGGACGATGTGGTTCCAACAGGATGGTGCCACTTGCCACATATCCAACGAAACAATGGCTCTTTTGCGCGATAAATTCAATGGCCGTGTTATCTCACATTGTGGCGATGTTAATTGGCCGCCACGATCATGTGATTTGACACCGTTGGACTTCTTTCTCTGGGGGTATTTAAAAGAAAAAGTGTACGTCAATAAGCCAAGAATAATTTCAAAGGTAAAGGATGAGATTATTCAGAACAACTTTAACGACATTGAACCTCAATTATGTCTCAGTCATTGAAAATATGGACCATTGGATAGAAGTATGCCACCGTAACCGTGGCGAGCATTTAGGCGATATTTTGTTTCACACATAACTGTCATAGATCATTCTATTATAATAAGAAATATTAACATAATTCTCTGAAAGCTTTTTGTTTTATTTACAGTTAACAACGTGCGTTTATCAGTCTCTGACTGATCAACAGGCCGACAGAAATCAATTACGAATAGTTCCGATTTTCTCATCCAAATATCCTTAGTTTATTTTCTCGTTTACTACTATCAAGAGACTGGACTCGTAGGTACGATCTGCAGTAGCAAATGTTTCTCTTAAGATATATACAGACCAAAAACCTCAAAATTGAATTATTCGTTGTTACTCGCTTCTTCGTGCATTGGAAATGTGTAAAGGTAACGACGAACAGATTATGGCAAGTTATAAGGAATGGAGATGCTTAAAATACATACTTACTTGGTATATTTTCGTATGGCCCGTAGATAAGTGTGTTTTCAGACAGCGATACTGGCTTGGCTTGTGTGTAAGATTCCAAGTTTCTCGAAGCGAGGTGTATGCTTGTTCTTTGGGAAATTGTTTTATAAGGCGAGAAGAAGAAGAGGTTACCGCTATATTGGACAAGCTGGCGTTCGGACTGGGTTATACGCGCCGGATGGGGCACCAGCAATTTCGTGAAAACACCCTCAATGTAAATAATTTGATTTGGCCCGCCATTACTCCATGATAACGTGAATCCAATATCATCGCCCCATGTACCTGATTTATCTTCGGTTAACTTAATTTCTTTCTTCGAAGAATCTTTGGCTGAAATATGCGATAGATGAGAACGTTCGGCTCCTGCCACCAGGAAGGTATAAGAATTGATGTTTTGCTTGAGTTTGTTGTTTAACGTTATTTTATAAGATATTTTAACAAGTTGAGATGCAATGTCAATATTCCGCTCAACATTTTTATTTTCTATGGCGCCGTTAATGAGCGCTAAACCGGGCAAACTTTCCTTAGTGACTTCGGATAAACTCAGTCCCCCCAGGAGTAGCAAGTATATCACATTTACGAATAACTTCATTTTTCAACTCTGAATGCCGGTGTATAAGGCTCACGAATAACACGCAATCAAATCCAAGTCAACCACCGAGCAACGAATTAAATCTTTGATTATAGATTGTCAGGATGCCGCAAGTACGTATCAATCGAAGAGCACTAAGAAATGGAGGGGCAAGACGCAAGATCATAGTATACTCAAATAGTAGCCACACCTTTCATTTACCTTGTGTTGCACACTTTTTGCATTTTCCCAGGGTCATTACAGCTGATCCGGGGCATTACAGCTGATCCATTTTTGGCGCGCTCAAGAGTAAAAGCAAAATGCAGATAAAATTTCCGACGCACGTGTTCTTTTACGCATTTCAGAACATAGGAGTGCTGCCAGATCCTAATAAAAAGCTAAAAGATTGCATGGAACGAATTTGTTTTTCTGCAATGTTATTGATTTTTTAGCTCTGGTAGCCCTGAAATCTCTCATCGAAGCATATGTTTATATTCGCACCATTCCTCGCATCAGCGTTTACCATCTACCTGCTACCGAAGATTTATGGCTTGCTGTTCGGCTTGTTCGGATTTTTCCGGAGGGTTGATGGAGTGTGGTTACTATTTGAGTATACTATGCGCAAGATAACTTCCTGAAAACACCTAAGATTAATAAGAACTGGATGGGCTAAGCTCATATAAAATGCATGAGAGAGCACGCGACCGGTTTCTACTCTCTTCCAAGTGAACAGTCTGTCATTTCCTCCCCGTCTGCCTCTTGCTGGTCACTTTCTTGTTCCAAAAGCTGACTAGGTGTGAACTGACTGTCAAGTTGACTGATGCAAATTGGACGCCAAATTGGCCAATTTGCATGTTTCGTCGCGAATTTTATCCGATATTAAAACTGTGGAAAGTGTTCGCGATCTGAATTCGTTCCAAGTGTTTAAACATTCGATTGGAGTTTTTGATTTAAGTTACTTTAACGTGTGACACTGTGTAATTAACTTAGAATTTCAAAATGAAATGTGTAGTGCGTTCGTGAAAAAATCATAGTGGAAAAGGATCTGTACGTGTTTCCTTTCACAAGTGAGTAGTTATTATATTAATGTTTTGCATGTTTTTCATACAATGCTGAAGGTTTTTCAAATAGAAAGCAAACTTTTGGTATTGTATGAAAATTTGTTTACATTGAGCAGCAGCCATGTTTGCTTGTGCAATTTGGCTCTCTCTAAGGTTGTAAACAAGAGCGTAGCAGTAGGAAAAGTGGTCGCGGGGGTTGTTGCAACCATATTGTCACGTGCTTGTCCACTCCAGTATTATTTAATTACTCAATGGAAAACACCCCCACCGACTTTGAGGAACGGAACAAATGGAGAGGCTATGCTCATATAAGCTCCATAGAAAATGATGCGACCACCTTCTGAGCATGATTGTCATTTCATTTCCAATAATTTCCACAATTTCTCCTCTCGAGAGCCAGATTGTCAATTTGACGACTAAACATGGACGCGAAATTTACCTGGCGCGTGAGATACGATTCGGAATTTAGTCGTTTTTTCGGTTCGAGAACGTGTCCGGAGGTACATATTGACTGTAGTGAAAGTAATATTACACCTGGTTTAGGGATAACAACATTTTAAGGAGTGACATTGTAAATCGGAGCGAGGAACTCAATAAAAAGTGTAATGTGCGTTATTGCTAGAAAACGATGGGTTATCGAAACGAAAGTGTTTTCTATCCTAAGTGGCCATAATGCTTTATTTGTATTCAATGCTATTTTCTTGTTCTGTGAAGTGTTATTTGCAATAAAACCATATTTACTAGTGCATAAGCGTTTGTTTACTTTCTTGTGACAACCCATTGGGTTCCCCTTATCTAGCTTTTGAATCACGGTCGCAGGGGTAGGTGCAAAAAGACACGTAGTTAGGCAGGCGGTCGCAGGGGTAGTTGCGACAACGTGTACACATGGATGTCCACTCCGGTTTTATCTTGTTCCTCAAAGCCCACCGACGATGAAAGGGCAAAGCCCATCGAGTAATTAAATAATACTGGAGTGGATAACCACGTGACATTATTGTTGCAACGACCCCTGCGACCTCTTTCCTACTGCTACGCTCTTGTTTACAACCTTAGAGAGAGCCAAAATGCACAAACAAACATGGCTGCTGCTCAATGTAAACAAATTTTCATACAATACCAGGAATGTGCTTTCTATTTGAAAAACCTTCAGCATTGTATGCAAAACATGCAAAATGTTAATATATTAACTACTCACTTGTGAATCGAGCAGGAACCGGTCGCATGCTCTCTCATGCATTTTATATGAGCTTAGCCAAAACTGACATTAGTTAGGAAGCCATATGGTAGCAATTTGTATATGGACTAGTCGGCCTACTATGGACAAGCTTCCGGTAGCTGTCACCCAACTACGGCATTATCCAATGCTTATATTTCGTCATATATACTATTTTCCGAATAAAAAACGTGCCGAACGCATTCCGTGCATGCTATAAATTCACCTTGTATAGCCCATTGTGCTCCTAAACTTTCCAAGACGAGCAAATGAAGCACACGTTTTGCACCTTCGACTGATAGCTCAGCGTTGAGATGTAAACAAACTCCTATAAATTCACTTTGGAAGGCGATAAAAACTAAACGGGTGTAAGAACTGATATAGTTTTCACTTCACTAGGAGCGCTATTGTGTTCTCCGTGGACCATCTGGATTTCACTGTAGAAATCCGTCTCCAAACCGTACAAAACCTCGAATTTTCGTTTGCACCTCCACAATTCTTCATATAACGCCATGCAAGTTAGCCAGCAAAGTAGGCCTACTAATGGTCATGTGTGCAGTAGTAAGCGCTGCTGCCATATGGCTTGTATCTATCGTCAGTTTTGAGCTTAGTCCATCCAGTTCTTATTCATCAGAGATTCATACTCAGATGCTTTGAGGAACGGAACAAATGGAGAGGCTATGCTCATATAAGCACCATAGAAAACGATTCGACCACTTTCTGAGCATGATTGTCATTTCATTTCCAATTATTTCCACAATTTCTCCTCTCGAGAGCCAGATTGTCAATTTGACGACTAAACATGGACCTTTGAGGAACAAGATAAAACCGGAGTGGACATCCATGTGTACACGTTGTCGCAACTACCCCTGCGACCGCCTGCCTAACTACGTGTCTTTTTGCACCTACCCCTGCGACCGTGATTCTAAAGCTAGTTAAGGGGAACCCAATGGGTTGTCACAAGAAAGTAAACAAACGCTTATGCACTCGTAAATATGGTTTTATTGCAAAGAACACTTCACAGAACAAGAAAATAGCATTGAATACAAATAAAGTATTATGGCCACTTAGGATAGAAAACACTGTCGTATCGATAACCCATCGTTTTCTAGCAATAACGCACATTACACTCTTAATTGAGTTCCTCGCTCCGATTTACAATGTCACTCCTTAAAATGTTGTTATCCCTAAACCAGGTGTGATATTACTTTCGCTACAATCAATATGTACCTCCGGACACGTTCTCGAACCGAAAAAACGACTAAATTCCGAATCGTATCTCAAGCGCCAGGTAAATTTCGCGTCCATGTTTAGTCGTCAAATTGACAATCTGGCTCTCGAGAGGAGAAATTGTGGAAATTATTGGAAATGAAATGACAATCATGCTCAGAAGGTGTAAGTATCATTTTCTATGGAGCTTATATGAGCATAGCCTCTCCATTTGTTCCGTTCCTCAAAGGCTTAGCCCATCCAGTTCTTATTCATCTGAGCTTTGAGGAACGAGATAAAACCGGAGATGACATCCATGTGTACACGTTGTCGCAACTACCCCTGCGACCGCCTGCCTATCTACGTGTCAAACAAACATGGCTGCTGCTCAATGTAAACAAATTTTCATGCTATCCTAAAAATTTGTTTTCTATTTGAAAAAGCTTCACCATTATGAGGAAAACATGCAAAATACATATACTTAATTTATCTCTGAAAGGAAGCATCTACAGATCCTTTTCGACTACAAATTTTACACGAAGGCACTACACATTTCACTTTGATATAGTAAAGTAATTTCATAGTGTCACACGTTAAATTTACTCGAATCACAAACCACAATCGAATCTTTAAACCCTTGGAACGAATTTAGATCGCGACAAAACTTGCAAATTGGCCAATTTGGCGTCCAATTCGCATCAGTCAACTTGACAGACAGTACGCACCTAGTCAGCTTTTGGAACAAGAAAGTGACTGTTAAGGTCTCAATCCATTGGGATAGTGTCGGAAAAAAGAAAAGAGCTCATTACTACAATATGTAATGATTTTCTACCTTTTTAAGTTCGAACGCGGAACCGACCTCTCATCGGTTCTGGACGTTAAGTCTGAGTAGTGCCAACGGATGGTACCAACAGGTCAACCAATCCGTGCACCGTAACCCATTCACGCGGTGGCTGCTTGTCGGCCAGCTAGTTCGGAGAGGATTTCGGTCGAGGGTCTCCGAATGGGTTACGCTCAATTACCATATTTCAGCCACCTGAACATGCCCGTTTTCCAAACGCGTTACAAAACAACACCATACGGAGAAGAAACCTACTTTACGTTACTCCGTATTTCTTCTTATAACCAGTCAAGAATACAAGATCTAATTTTCATTTCGCGTTCCCGAATTTTCGACGCGGTACCGAAAAGTATACTACTTTAACTCAACCCGACGAAAACTACTCTAAATAAAATAACAAAACAACAAAGGTACCGCGTACCGCGCGCGACACGAAACCGACTTCAGCGGATTTGGCGAAACCCTACCCTCGCGACGGCATACCTACCCTGCACTCTCTCTTCCCACTGAAAAAGAAAAACCGCTGAAAAGGAAAGTCGTGGTTATCTTTAGCAATTCATGGTGTATTCATCGACAATTCACAATCGTGGTCTTATTCCGTAGATAATTGATTTTACCAATTACGTTATCTTCTAAATAAAGTCTACCGCCCTCCGCCAATGGAAGACCTAAATATGTAACTAATCTGTAACTAAGCTCAGCTCACTCTCTGAGATTCATTCAACGATATCGATTAAATTCATACGAAAAGTATTCTGATTAGTATACTGTTCTCTTCCCGGTTTCAAAATTTAATACTATGTTAGTGCGTAAAAGAAACCAAGGCATTCCTTGAAATGATTGTAATGATGGCGATTCCAAAAGGAATTTGTGACTGGTGAGATGTGAGTTGAGGTAATTATTTACTTCTATGACTTGGCAATTCAAACGTAATCGAATTAAATAGATTTGTTCAATTGGATTAGGTTAAACTAAATTATATAACTATTCCTTTGGATATCTACCCTTACGTTAGTACAAATATCATATCTAGATTTGATTAAAAATTTGATTAAGTAGTAAATTTGAACAAACGCCTTCAACAATTATCTAAATGTGATGAAGATCTGATTCATACACGCGTTGAACAATCTCGTTCCACTTCTCGTCTTAATATTTTGTACAAGGCACGCTCTTTTGGACTTGTCGAGTTTCGAAATTTCGAGGCCAAATTCGACCAATCTTCTTCTGTGAAGCAAATCACTTGCCAAACTGTACTTTTACCGCCGGTTTTCGGTCCACGAATGAGTATCGCCTCGAATCTTGGATCTCTGGCAATAAGACTTCTGTTTATAAGACTTAAATCAAAAGGAACTTGTTGCTTTTTATTTTCGACTTCTTCCATCAAAGATTTGCCAGAAGTTCTTTTACCAAATTTCGAGTCATATTCTAAGTCAGCAAAAGCGGCTTGGGTGGTTGATTCTGTGAGCCCTTTTGGGTTAGCCTCTGAACTTAGTCGCTTAGGAGAAATTTTGTGATTGGCAGAGAATAAAGGTTTAAGTGCCAACGAATCGTTGCCGTATTGCAATATTGTAATAATGACTAAATTAATCACATACTCTCCGTCGACGTCTTGATTGCCATAGTGGTCAATACTCTCGCCGCTGTTACAAGAATATCCACGCGAATTGCTGCCCTCGTCTTCTTTTAGAATCGGAGTCACCACAATCGACAACAATTGACTGTCCTTAACGGTATCACTACTATTGTTAATGTTATTAGTTATATTACTAATATAAGCGAATGATTCGATAAGTTCTGTATCAGTAGCATTGGGCTCACGAATATGGTCATCAGTCTTATTAACTAGTTCACAGTTGTGACGATAGCTTTCATTCGGACCAGGCTCTTTGAATTCCTTTCGGGATTGTTCTGTTGAAGCTATTTGATAGTTGGTGTGATGAACAGTTACATCTAAAATCGAGTTACTTAAGTTTACCCTTGGATCAACGCTACTGCTTTCCAATCTATCTTCATATGATGGGGGCAGTAATTCGATTGGTGGCTGTGAAGTTTCAGCAATATGTGTATTCTCTGTATCACAATATCGGTTTGTGTCATCATTTTTTAACGAAAGCACTCCACCTTCAATATCCGCATCACAATTAATAGAATTCGATATTATATCTTCAGTTGGATCTTCAACAGCCTCATACAACGGTGAACTAGGTGCATTTGCTTCCACAGTCGTCGAGTTTTCCAGCAATTCTCCACTTGGCACCGTCATCGGCTTGGAAGTGGATACAGGGGGTAACTTTCCCGTTGAAAGCTTGGCTTCGTCAGCCACGACCTACAGGAGTAATAGACAATTGTTTAAGATCACAACTCAATCTTTGGAGATTGATACTGCGTCAATCTTATTCAAACGCAAGGTACTTTCGTTGCGGAAATTTCTTCAAAAAGTTTGAAAGTATTGTTATTAAATTTAAATTGATTTGTCATTTTAAAAAAATGAATTATAAGAAAAAAAGTTATAATAATTTCAACTTCAAGTTAACACGTAATAATATAATGTATTGCCACGTATTTTCTTTTCTTTTAATTTAGTCTTAAAACTTTTCACGTAAAATCATTTTGTTGGTGTTTTCATTTTACCTTCTTCTTCCAATTGAAATGTTAAAAAGTTGTATAGGTTTCGTTAAGCAAAATTTAAACGAAAATAAGATAGAGAAGAACAATAAAGAGGTTGGGAGTGTGTAAAGTATGTTGGTAGTGTAATCGATAAATGGACATGCATTGTTTGACTCAATATCTTGTATAAAAATTAAGAGCAATCAAATAAAATAATAAACAAGTGAAACTAGCAGTAGCACTAAAATCTAATCAGACGAGTAACTTTACATTGAAATTTATGTTACTCCATTTTCTCTCTATTACTCTAGATGCGAAAAACTATTTTTTTATTTATAATGTAAAAACCACAACTTTGTTTCACTCTAAATTTAAATGTAATTTCTTCTCCACTTTAGTCGGGAATAATTCTATAGTTGAAATTGTTGTACAGTTAACTTATTTGAATTTTTCCTTTTGCTACTCTTTATTCAGGATATTTTTATTTTTCCTACCCCGAAAATTACGCTAAGGGAAACGAAAGAACTTAAAAGGAAAAGGATTTGTCGCCGTCTCGTTACGAAAGAATCGAAATTGTTACACACGTAGCAAACATCCACGTAAAATTTCATTTTTAATATAAAAACCGCGAAGGCGAACTTTGTTTGCTATCGTTTCAAACAAAAAGAAGAAAATTACTACAAAGACTTGAGGTTTAAATTACCGTACGATAAAAGCTACTAACCATTGTAGGATCACTATCCTTACTCGACTTGCCGTTCTACTTTCACTTCAATCTGCTTTTTTCATCTTCGACATTTTAACTTTCACTATTTTAATTTAAGAAAATTAGGATTTCTATTATAAATATTATTATCTTTCATTTAAAAACGAGAAACTTCTATAATTTAAAAATCTGCAACGTAGAAAAATCGTACAAATATTTATCTTAGATACTTTTCCTTATTGAAAAATCACGGAATAAACTCATTTCAGGTTCGGAACAATGCTAACGAAAAATATTCAGGTTTAATGGTTGTTTTACACCTTATAAAATTCACGCAAGCAGGGAATTTGTAAAATCGGAATACACTAACTAACCGAGCTGATTCATTCACGTATATTTACCGTTGTGCCTTTTCTGCCGGTGAAGTGTATCTTCCTCGGGTTGCAACAGATGCGCCAGAACATTGGGCAATCTCCTCGTGTGTCTGGCTTCGCAATTATCACAATTATCACAATTGTTACGATTTTCACAATTAACTCAACATGCTCAACCGGTGTGCCTTGTCGCCATCTTTTCTTTTTCTTCTTCCTCCTTGTGTCGGACTGTCACTCCGACAACCGCCGACAAAACAGATGTGCGGAATGGAACGCCACATGGCGCAAGGTGCACTTCCATCTGTCGCCAGTGGCATAGTGTTTCGATGGCCACGGTGGAGGGGGCATTCCCAGATGGATATGTCTCGAAATGCGTCGGGGTTTTGTTTAATATTCTGTTTCAAATATTTAAATCCACAGATCTAAATATTTGGAGATAAAAAAATATTTTCTGCGCAACGATATCCGCACGAAAGATGAAGTCCGCTTGCATTTCGAGGTCATACCCATCTGGCCGAGTGCAAGGGTTCGGGATCGGAATCACTTCGATTCCCGGGCGTAGGCGTCGCATTACAAATAGTCGACTTAATTTTCATAGTGTTAAAGTAATTATCGGGGATTTAGTTCTCATTCAAATGTATCGAATCAATGTTAAATATGATAAACCAATTTGTATCGACATGGCAATTCTTGATGTGTCAAAAACGTTAATGTATGATTTTCATTATAGTTTTATCAAAAATAAGTACAATAGTCAGGCACAACTTTTAAGTATGGATACAGACTATTTTATCTATAATGTAAAAATTGAGGATATTTATGATGATAATAAGAATAATATCGATTTATTTGATACTAGCAACTACCCTGAAAATAATGTACATAGTATTCCTCAAGTTAATCAAAAAGTATTGGGTAAATTTAAAGATGAAAGCCCCATAGATCCCTAAGCAGAGTTTATTGGAACAAAATCAAAGTTTTATTGTATTGTTACAGATAAATCATGCATAAAAAAAATTGAGGGCGTCAAGAAATCTGTTTTAAATAATGAAATTGAGCCATCAGACTTTACAAAATGTGTAGAGGATACGAAAGTTAAACTATTTAGTAAAATGTATACATTTAGACGTGATAAGCACCTTATATATACTTGATTAGATAATAAAATCAGTCTTTCTGGAGATGATGATAAACGTTTCTTGATTCCAAACTTTTATAGTACTTTGGCTTGGGGCAATCATATGATAAATTCATAGTTTTAGTTCATAAGAAAACACACAATATATTGTATTATCAAGTGAGGCATTTTATTATTATATGTTTGTTTGAATAAATCAATTTCGTTCATACATGAATTATGGTCTTTTGGAAATTATAACGATTTAACAAAGATTATGTTGCCTTTTGTGTTCAATACCTTGTCCACTAGGAAATAATTCGAGTATTTGATCCTACTCAGTTCGTAGAGGTCTGTTCAGCTGTCACTTTCGCTTATGAGCTATCTATTTAGATGGTATGCTATCTGTTAAGCTAATCGTTTAGCCGATAAATGCAACTGTTTGACTGATATGCTCTCAATGTAGCTGTGTTGCAAGCGGATGCCCTATCTCTTGAGCGATCTGTGTAGTGGTCTTCAGTTGACAAGTTGAGCGTTTGACTTAACATGCTATCTTTTATTCGGTCAATTTATTCGTTGGTTGGTAAATATTTATATATGAGAAAATTCCTCTTACCTTCTTTTTATACCTTACTTCGAATGTTATATGCTCGTTACGATTTGCTTTAAGCCTATTGGCTATCAAGACTGCATGTTCATCATCTTCCAAGTTATTTGTGGGCATACATGGGTCAGACAAGAATCTTCACGTCTAGGTTGCTGTTCTGGTGAATAAATCTTGATTAGGAGGAAGCCCCTGTTATTTGCTCGAGAATTAATTGATCTTATTTTACACTGATGCATTCTTCATCAGATTGGGTCAAGACATCATTCCTTTTTTATGTGCATCAGTTTTTCTCTTGACCTCTGTCTATCTAATTTATAGGATCCCCTTTCTACAGCAATTCGATTTCAGCTTTCCAGGTTTTCAGGTCTTCATAGTATTTGCGACCTATGGGACTTTTATTGCCTACCATAATGTTCCGTTGCATTGATATTATGCTGTTACACTTGTGAACTCATCCAAAATGCTCAAAAATCATACTATTTCTTGGATCAGCCATTTGAATTATTTTGTAAAGCATATTCCTGTTGAATAGATCTCTACTTCATGCAAACCGTTGGTAGGGCCTTAATATGAATTAATTTAGCCTGTCGATTAGTCGACGTATTAAGGGCTGATAGTGGAACTTATTAAGTATATTGAATCATCTGGGTGTTCTCATGTATGATCAACCCTTTTGGATTATCCGGGATATGCGGAAACATGACTATGTTATGACCGGAACGATTCTTTCCGGATGATTGAACAATTGAAAAATTTTGGTACCTCCAACTGACTAAAAATCTATCATTGATCCATTTTCAGAAGAGGTTTGAATGGTTTCGATGACTTGAGGCTGCATCATTACTCACAACCTATGAAATAATTAAATATAACAGACAAATGTCTCTAGATATGTACATTATAATTGCTATCAAATGTCGATGTATTAGTATCATATGATCGACTAGTCTCTTTGTCATGCAAAGAAGGTTATCCACAATCACCGATCAGTTGAGACGTCTGATAGGGTCATGAGTTGTCTGTTCAGCAGTTGAACTATGATCAACTTCACACCAATATGTTTTCTCTAATCTCTAATCCAATTGCTGGACGAACTCAAGGTAGCCTTCTCTTTCAGAAGCAGAAGGTGGTGGAGGGCCTCGCAGAGATGTAGAATAACTTTCTACCCAGCATACCCCTTGCCATTCATGCATGATGATGCAAAAACTAAATCTGTTTCTTAGGTGATTACAAATTCATCTATTACTAAGGTTATAATCGTTCATTCTATTATACTTTTTCGCCTCCCTCTTCATTTCATAACCAGGCTTGGGAGCGTCTTCGGGGGAATTAAGGCGAAATATATAATCGTTGAGCCTGATCGTCACTACGTGTGAAAGAACTACATGAATTTAAGGTGTACTAATTTGTTGAAATATCGCCTAACAGAAATTTATTTAGATTTTTTTCGCAATGAAATAGTATCTTGTGTTAATATATTTTTCTGCTATAAGCTTAATCAGCTGAAGTTTGTTTGTTGTTCATGTGCTCACCATATTTAGCAAAGAGTTCCTTTCCGATGCATGCCACTTGAACATTTTTAAGTATACTATTTAGAGTTATTTTAGGTAGTATTGTTCCGTCGGTACAATGATTAAATCTTCTATCTTTTTCAGTAGTCTACCGTATGAAAACTACACTTTTGGAGTGTATTTTCAACAATCACCTTGTTTTGTATGACGTCAGAGACTTTGAGTAATTTTCTCCTTGTATGGCTGACAAGCATTGTTGACAATTCAATGCCTTGTAAAATTTGTACACAATAAGCCTGGCGATATAGATAATAACGTGGCTTGCGAATTCAAATATATAAGTTGGATCAGTGGCGTTATTATACTCATCGAGAAACAGTTCATCAAAGACAAGTTGTTCGCTACTTTCATGTTCGAGCATTGCTGGACTTTCAATGGATTCATTGATTGTGCATTACGACGATTATTTCCTCCAGAGCTAAACAGTTTCTCATTCCCCCCTCTTGAAGCTGGCATGGAAATAAAAGTTTCTCGTAGCTGGTAGTAAATTGCCTTACAGTTACTATATTGCTAAAGCCGAAACTTGATCCAATGGATAAAAAATAGCTTGATGAGACCTTGATTTAGTTTATACGAGGGAACAAATTTGAGCACACTATTGGCTATAAATATGTCGCCTTTTAATGTTAAATTTCTCAAACCAGTGATGTCCTAAGCATCCAATGCTTCTATTAGAATAAGTTATGCTACACCCCGATAGTAAATTTGTCTCGTTGATATAGGCTATAGATTTGATCGAAAGTTTTTACACAAAATTTGAATTATTTGTACAACGCATCTAATTATTTCGAAATTATTTTTATTTATTTGAAAATTCAATAACAATATAATAAATGGCATTTATGAAATACATGTCTGCAATTAAAAGAATAATACTAACAACTCCGGAATTCTACTTTCCGCTTTCAAGGATTAAATAACTTCCCCATCCAGAGAAGCGCTTGAAATCAATACTGTCGCTACGCTGCTTGCATTTGCCTGCAAAAATAAAAATATGTCTGAGCTCCAGACGGGATTCACAAAAGTACACAGTTGACTGATTGTTGTTCATTAATCATTTTGTCATCTTCATATATTCGTATGTCCAACACCATTTAACAGACTCCTGAAAAAAGAAATAAAATTGATTTCATCAATAAAATTTTTCAAGCAATATTCTAGCAAAAAGTTGCCCCTCAAAGTCAAAGTCAAAAGCGCTTTATTTAATACTCATCGTTATAAATTTTAAAAGAATATAAAGCAAATTCCAAATAATAACAATCAAAAAACTTAATGGCCCAAATGGCTCTCTAAATTTGTACGTTATCATAAACTCATTTCATCAAAAAAAAACTATAGCAAATGCAATTAATTACGATTATTACATATTTTTACAACTCAATTGGAAAAAGGAGAAAAAAACCAACCAACACTATCCTAAAATTATTTATAATTAATACACAACAGTGAAACTTTGATCCTACACCCAATATGTTGTAACTTATTTCTAATAAAATACAATCAAAAAAACTTTATCTTATACTAAAAATACTATAACAATGTTCCTAACCTAAGTGTTTAATCTTATCTCTAACGGAATATAGTAAACATTACATATACCTAACCTATACCTGATTTTAACAAAAATATATAACAATACTAAATGTAGCAATAATGAGCTGAAACTCAAAAACTAAATAACGAAAAACACCAAAACTGAAAACAAACACGAAAAATTTAGACATTGTCATTCAGCCACCAATACCTGGATTGCGCCGTCTCAACTCGATCAGCTTCAACGAATCTAGCAAATGAGTATCTCCATTGAAATCGTTGGTCTCGTGAACTCAAATTCGGAGGATATTTTATCTTCTTATCGGTGGCCCGTCGATATATGTGATATATGACTGGGACGCCGTCAGAATCAAAAACATATCGATTCATGTCCAAATACACCAATGCTTCTGGAGGAATGAAGCCAGTAGCGAGGCAAGTCGCTATATACCCGTCTGTAGGGTGGAACGGCTGTGAAATCCAAGGGTTTTCACTCACAGTCACAGATCTTGCGATATGATTCCGAAGAAACTTCAATATGAAGATATCGACTCTAGTCACTTCAGCAGTTTGATAAATTCTTCTATTCGATATATAATGTTTCCAATCCGTCTCAGGCTTTCTGTACAAACCAGTACATGCACGAAGACATTTCCTTTCGAAAACTCTTAATTTTTGCATAGTACTAGCACTCTGGTTGTACCAGATCTGACATCCATAGGTCAAAACTGGTCTAACCAGTGTCTTGTAACAGATAATTTTGACCTTTTGATCAATGTATCTGGAATGAAAGAGCTTTCGAAGGGCCATGACTACTTTAAGTGCTTTACTGAGCATGATTTTCACATGTTCAGTATAGTACAGATACTGATCGAGATAAACACCGAGGTATCGAACACAGGATTTATGTGGAATTCGTTCTGAACTACCCTCGCCAGCCATGATGTGGAAATCTTTCCAATTACGTTTCAGGTCTTGACTGACCCCCTGCAGCGTTGTCCGAAACAAGATTGTTTCACACTTCTGCGCATTGATTTTCATTCGCCAATTGTCAGTGTACAGCTGCACATCAATGAACATTTTTTGGAGATTGCTCTGAACTATTGTAGCTTTTCGATCTGCCGTGTAGATGATCAGATCATCAGCAAACGCTACCAATGATCGCTTTGGCGAGACGTTAAAATCAAAGCCGTTCAATAGCTTGCGAATAAAGATTGAGAAGAGCAGAGGCGCAGTAACCGTTCCCTGCTGTAGACCATTCAAGACCTTGAACTCGCGCATTGTTGTCAGATTTCCATCGGTTACAACAAACGATTTCCCGTATAACATATTACACATCATGGCGACAAGGTGTCTGGGGAACTTGTCCTGAAGGAGTTTAAAAATAAGTCCATCTAACCATACCGTATCAAAGGCTTTCTCCATATCAATGAGACATGCTCCAACACATTGTCTATCATTTAGTTTCCAACAGATGTCTGAGGTTACTTTCGTTATTGCATGTGTGGTCGAATGCCTGGCACGAAAACCAAATTGGCAATTCGGCATCAACTCATTTTCCTCAATGTGGGCGTTTAATGCTCTGTTGAGTATCACTTCAAACACCTTGCTGATGTTAGGCAGCAAGCTGATTGGGCGATAGCTTTTCGGGCATGAAGATTATTTTCCTTTCTTCAAGATCGGAAATACCTTAGCCTTTTTCCACTCATTTGGGAAATATGAATTGCTCAACATGTTGTTGAACAATATGCAATAGTTCCTAATAGCAACCTCAGGCAAATGTCGGAGAACTACATTTGGAATACCATCAGTACCACATGATTTCTTGTTGTTTATCTTGCGAAATATGAAACACAAGTCTTCATAGCTGACAAAATAATCAATAAGATTCAAGCTCGGTATGAGGTCAGATGTTAATGTTTCATTGAAATGAAGAATTGATTGGCCGTTCAGGCTTGATTTGAAGTCGGAAACTTTTGCTTCAACGACCTCTGAAAAAATTTCGTTCCCTCTCTCAGGGTTTGGTAGATGAACCAATTCAAAATGTGTTCCAATCAGGGCAAGTTTATCCAATCCTTCACAAATAATCCTGTTTCCATTTCTATCCGGAGTCGTACTATCAATTTCGATACCAGCCCTATCGAGAAGATTTATCTCATCACTAGTGACTTCAAGATTCGATACCTTCACTCGAGACTTCTTGCGGAATATGCTATTCACTTTCGCGAACACGCCGTCTGGGTCCTGTGGGCTAATACCCCTCAATTTTTCCGCCCATTGATTGCTGACCTCACTCCTGAAGTATGACCGGATTAAGTTCCGGACATTCTTCAGATGTAATTTCAACAAAGACAACGAGGGATGGTTGTAGTCCAAAAATCGTCGATAAATATTGTTGACGCGTGTGAGAAGGAGGCTTTTCAATCTTTTCAACCTTGCGATGGTTGGTGTTTCATATCCTTCCATATTGTTTCGATGTTTAATCTTGGGAACTACTTTCTCAATCGTTTCCAACGTCAGCTTCTCTAACTTCGACAAATAGACATCTATTTCATCGTTAGTTAGATTTCTGTCATAAGGAACCATTGAGCAAGAGTTGCCGCCATCAGAAGGGGGACATTGCTTCTGGTACTCCCGATTAAACTTCTTTTGAAACTTTCCCCAGTCTGTTTTTTTGAAATTCAACCGATGATTTTCATGTTGAACTGGAATGAGGAAGAAATCATCCCTGTGATGATTGATTTCCATTACGATTGCGTTATGGTCGCTATCATAAGGAAGCACCTGCAGTTTCCGTTGAGGACTATTAAAGTTGAATTCGAGTCAGCAATGCAAAGGTCCAAATATGAATTTGTCCTAGGGTATGTTGGGAACTCCGACCCATATAGATTGCACCTGTATTCAATTTGGTTCTCTGTTATCCACGATTTCAGGAATACACCTCTTGGATTATTGGTGGCGTTCAGCCATGATGTATGCTTGGCGTTCAGGTCACCAGCAAGAATATAATAGTTATGCAGCCTGTTCAATTCGAGTATTTCGAACAAGGAATTGAGTTCCTCCTTGAGCTTGAGAACAGTTCCACCAGTTGCATAGGCAGAGATAACGAAGAGGTTATCCCCACCTGGCAGTGAGATTTTGATAACGGACACTTCAAGAGATTCAAAGCTTTTGAATTCGACTTTTTCAATATTTTGGAAACAATAGGGTCTTCGTACCAATATCCCGGTGCCACCTCCCCCATCACCTATTACCCTATCGTTTCTTACGAATTCGAAATCCTTGAATGTCATGGAGTGCCAGAATTGAGGTGGGTTTCGGTTAGAAGCAGGATGTCAGGCTTTTGTCTGGCAATGAATTCAAGGAGATAATCACGCCGATGTAAAGTAACAATGGAGTTGACGTTGATCGAGATGAGACGAATCCTATCCGTGGGAATGTGGCTGGATGACAACTTATTTTGAGCCATTTGAAAGTCCTAAACGCTGAAAAACAATGTTAATTTTTGAATCTTGTTTATCGATTCGCTCTGATAAGGAATTTAATTGTTGATAAATTTTGAGAAGCAGCTCATTATTGCCACTTACATTATTTACCCTATTTTCCGCATTTTCTGCTGGTCCTCTAGCGGCGAGTGCAAATGATACTCCGGGCTTGACGAAGTTCGGAGCTAAGACACTGCGGTGTATTTGTGTTTGTTTTGGGGCAGATTTCAATCTTGCATCCTGATATCGGGAGCATCCTCGATATGATGCCGGGTGACCAAAAACACTGCAGTTCACACAATATAACTTCTCTTTTGGCTCCGTCTGAGCCAATTTGCACTCACCGGGAGCATGCACGTCTTTGCATTTAACGCATCGGTAATGCATGGCGCAGTTGGCAGCCGAATGCCCAAATCGTTGGCAGCGATAGCACTGGTTGATTTCTCGCTTCTGGAGGCGTTCCCACCTCACCACTCGAAAATTTAAATACCGAATTTGCTGAAGAGCGCTTGGACTGCTCTTATTTGTTATTTGTACCAAATAAAGTGGTAAGTTTTTTTTTTCTACCGTCGACCTTCTTGTCGCGAATGTTTTCACTGAGATAAACTCGATTTGTGGTGCTGTTTCCTTGAGAACCTGAAGAAGATCGACGGTATCTTCTCCGCAGTCCAAGCCCTTCAGCAAGAACGTCTGGTTCTTCTCGCTCTTGGGGGTATAGGTGAAGTGCGGAACCTCCCCAGAATTCAAAGCATCTTTCGCTGATTTGAAATCAACCAGTGATTTCGTTCTAATTGACAGCTTCTCAGAATTTACTCGTTTGATTTCGAAATTTGTCAATTTGTTTTCGGCTGCCAACAGCCGAACCATGTCTTTTCCGCTTTGCCCGAAGACATTAATCGGCGGAACTTTCTCGGTATTCTTGGCTACTTTTTGAGGAGGACCAGCAGAACTACGGGCTGGTTTCTTCTCCCTATTTCTACTTTCATTATTTTTATTTTTTAAATATAAGATAAAATTATCGTCTTTGTTACCTTCGTCTACCTCCATGTCCTGCTGGAGTCCATCCAGCGCCGCAAAGTAGTTCTGGGTTTCGTTCGTGCCACCAGCACTTAATACCTCTTCAGTTATTATTGGAGTTGCAGCTTTCTTCTGTTTTTCGATTTTTCGTATCGGGCCACTCTCTTGAACTTGTTTTGCCATCTTGAACATTTCTTCATACGTTTGAATTCTTGCCTTAAGCTCTTCGATTTCACTTCGAAGGCGGCACGCTTCCTGTCTATCCTCGAGCACTTGTGTTTTGCGACCGGCATCTGCGGTATCCTGGGTGCTCGTGTGTCTCCGCTTGTTGACACTTGCCAATTTCACACCGTCACTCTCCCCGGGGCACCCCAACGGAGGGAAGCCGTCGGGCTCCTCCATACAGCAGTCCCGAGTTGTCTTTGGTTTGTTGCTTTTCTTGATTTATTGGTATGGTTGTTCGATGCCTTCGACGATTAATTCTTCCCCAATAAAATCAAAACTTGCTTTTGACTGACTCGTACAAAATTATTTCAATTATTTGAAACTCACAAAAGTGAAAAATTAATTAATTTTTAAAATTAATGACAGGAGCGATCAAAAACACGTCTACACGCAACGAGTGCTAGACGTAGAATAAAAAAAAAAGTTGCCCCTAAATTCAGGCGGTACTGCGCAAAAACTAACCGAATAAAATGATCGCCCCCCGAAATGTAGATATAATCATGCATGAATTGGAAGCAGTGGTTTTGAGGGAAAAATGACTTC
The DNA here is from genome assembly GCA_963969285.1 of Odontomyia ornata. Lineage (NCBI taxonomy): Eukaryota > Metazoa > Arthropoda > Insecta > Diptera > Stratiomyidae > Odontomyia > Odontomyia ornata. The sequence goes on from OZ017740.1 coordinate 178,837,632, forward strand.
CAAATATTTTTCTTTTCTTTTCTACGTTTTATAATAACACTAACCTATGAAACGATACTCCTGTGGGCTGATGGTGCGTTCTATTATTGCATTTTTTCACAATGCACATGATTTCATAAACTTCTTAGCACTTTCCTACTTTTCTGTCGAAATAAAAAGTTTCCTCAATTGCAATCTAACTGCTAAACTGTCTCTTATTGTCTTGTCAATGAACAACGGACAAATCACAAATTGTCACTGATTTGAAAATAAAAATTACACAGCAAACGAGTTTGTTTGCGAGTTTTTACAGCCGAATTTTACAGCGAATGCAAAAAATCATATGATAATATGAGGATTTCTACTTATCGACAGCAAGAATTGATGACAAGAAAAATCAGTGTTCCATCAGCATCAGTCCGTTCCTGTTAGCTACTTGTTCCAAGAGGTACCCCAAAATGTCGAAGGGTATTACATTTGTCACAAGTAATGCTAAAAAACTGGAGGAAGTTGTTGCGATTCTTGGAAATGATTTTGTGAAACCTATAATCACTAAAAATATTGACTTACCTGAGCTGCAGGGCGAAATCGAAGATGTATGCAGGAAAAAATGCATGGAAGCTGCAAAGCAAATTAACGGTCCTGTGCTGATTGAAGATACTTGTTTATGTTTCAATGCATTGGGTGGTCTACCTGGTAAATATCAGACCGAGGAGAATGATGCAGCAAAAGGTTATAATTTTTTGTTTTTCCAGGGCCTTACATCAAATGGTTCCTCGAGAAAGTTGGTCCAGATGGCCTGTATAAACTGCTCTTTGGATTCGACGATAAATCGGCTCAAGCTGTCTGCACCCTGGGTTATTCGGAGGGCGTTGGACACGAAGTGAAACTTTTCCAGGGAAGAACGGATGGTATTATTGTGGAACCCAGAGGACCTAGAAAATTCGGTTGGGACCCCTGTTTTCAGCCCGATGAACATAGTTTAACATATGCAGAACTCGATGAAGAACAGAAAAACCAAATATCTCATAGATTTAAGGCAGTGTATGCTATGAAGAAACACTTTAAAGAAAATGATGGACAGTGCAAAGAGTGAGTTTAAGTAAGAATTGGTTAGACAAAACCGTGAAGTACAAAAGTAGCTGTAATGAATTAATGTGGTATTTCCTTGTTTTCATAGTTCCAATTTTTTTTTAAATACCTCCATTCCCTACAACTCTCTCCATCACTCTTTCTTCGTCGCACAACGCTCGTGCGATCTGCATTCACATTACGTCGCTTGGTCCTTTGTGCCACCCAGACAATGTTTAACACATCGGTATAAGGGGGCATTACATAACATCACGTTATGAAGCGACTTTTATAAAATACCTCCATTCCCAACCAATCTCACCATCACTCTTCTCTGCACAACGTTCGTGCGGTCTAGTCAAAGTCAAAGTCAAAAGCGCTTTATTTAATACTAATCGTTATAAATTTTAAAAGAATACAAAGCAAATTCCAAACAATAACAATAAAAAACTTAATGGCCCAAATGGCTCCCTAAATTTGTACGTTATCATTAACTCATTTCATCAAAAAAAACCATAGAACATTCAATTAATTATGATTATTACATATTTTTAAAATTTAATTGGAAAAAGGAGAAAAAACCAACCAACACTATCCTAAAATTATTTATAATTGCAACACAACAGTGAAACTTTGATCCTACACCTAATATGTTGTGACTTTTTTCTAATAAAATACAATCAAAAACTTTATCTTATACTAAAAAATTCTGTTACAATGTTCCTAACCTAAGTTTTTAATCTTATCTCTAACGGAATATAGTAAACATTACATATACCTAACCTATACCTAATTTGTAACAAAAATAAACAACAATACTAAATGTAGCAATAATGAGCTGAAACTCAAAAACTAAATAACGAAAAACACCAAAACTGAAAATAAACACGAATAATTTAGACATTGTCATTCAGCCACCAATACCTGGATTGCGCCGTCTCAACTCGATCAGCTTCAACGAATCTAGCAAATGAGTATCTCCATTGAAATCGTTGGTCTCGTGAACTCAAATTCGGAGGATATTTTATCTTCTTATCGGTGGCCCGTCGATATATGTGATATATGATTGGGACGCCGTCAGAATCAAAAACATATCGATTCATGTCCAAATACACGAATGCTTCTGGAGGAATGAAGCCAGTAGCGAGGCAAGTCGCTATATACCCGTCTGTAGGGTGGAACGGCTGTGAAATCCAAGGGTTTTCACTCACAGTCACAGATCTTGCGATATGATTCCGAAGAAGTTTCAATATGAAGATATCGACCCTCGTCACTTCAGCAGTTTGATAAATTCTTCTATTCGATATATAATGTTTCCAATCCGTCTCAGGCTTTCTGTACAAACCAGTACATGCACGAAGACACTTCCTTTCGAAAACTCTTAATTTTTGCATAGTACTAGCGCCCTGGTTGTACCAGATCTGACATCCATATGTCAAAACTGGTCTAACCAGTGTCTTGTAACAGATAATTTTGACCTTTTGATCAATGTATCTGGAATGAAAGAGTTTTCGAAGGGCCATGACTACTTTAAGTGCCTTACTGAGCATGGTTTTCACATGTTCAGTATAGTACAGATAATGATCGAGATAAACACCGAGCTATCGAACACAGGATTTATGTGGAACCCGTTCTAGACTACTCTCACCAGCCATGATGTGGAAATCTTTCCAATTACGTTTCAGGTCTTGACTGACCCCCTGCAGCGTTGTCCGAAACAAGATTGTTTCACACTTCTGCGCATTGATTTTCATTCGCCAATTGTCAGTGTACAGCTGCACATCAATGAACATTTTTTGGAGATTGCTCTGAACTATTGTAGCTTTTCGATCTGCCGTATAGATGATCAGATCATTAGTAAACGCTACCAATGATCGCGTTGGCGAGACGTTAAAATCAAAGCCGTTCAATAGCTTGCGAATGAAGATTGAAAAGAGCAGAGGCGTAGTAACTGTTCCCTGCTGTAGACCATTCAAGACCTTGAACTCGCGCATTGTTGTCAGATTTCCATCAGTTACAACAAACGATTTCCCGTATAACATATTACACATCATGGCGACAAGGTGTCTGGGGAACTTGTCCTGAAGGAGTTTAAAAATTAGTCCATCTAACCACACCGTATCGAAGGCTTTCTCCATATCAATGAGACATGCTCCAACACATTGTCTATCATTTAGTTTCCAACAGATGTCTGAGGTTACTTTCGTTATTGCATGTGTGGTCGAATGCCTGGCATGAAAACCAAATTGGCAATTCGGCATCAACTCATTTTCCTCAATGTGGGCGTTTAATGCTCTGTTGAGTATCACTTCAAACACCTTGCTGATGTTAGGCAGCAAGCTGATTGGGCGATTGCTTTTGGGGCATGAAGATTCTTTTCCTTTCTTCAAGATCGGAAATACCTTAGCCTTTTTCCACTCATTTGGGAAATATGAATTGCTCAACATGTTGTTGAACAATATGCAATAGTTCCTAATAGCAACCTCAGGCAAAACTACATTTGGAATACCATCAGTACCACATGATTTCTTGTTGTTTATCTTGCGAAATATGAAACACAAGTCTTCATAGCTGACAAAATAATCAATAAGATTCAAGCTCGGTATGAGGTCAGATGTTAATGTTTCATTGAAATGAAGAATTGATTGGCCGTTCAGGCTTGATTTGAAGTCGGAAACTTTTGCTTCAACGACCTCTGAAAAAATTTCGTTCCCTCTCTCAGGGTTTGGTAGATGAACCAATTCAAAATGTGTTCCAATCAGGGCAAGTTTATCCAATCCTTCACAAATAATCCTGTTTCCATTTCTATCCGGAGTCGTACTATCAATTTCGATAGCAGCCCTATCGAGAAGATTTATCTCATCACTAGTGACTTCAAGGTTCGATACCTTCACTCGAGACTTCTTGCGGAATATGCTATTCACTTTCGCGAACACGCCGTCTGGGTCCTGTGGGCTAATACCCCTCAATTTTTCCGCCCATTGATTGCTGACCTCACTCCTGAAGTATGACCGGATTAAGTTCCGGACATTCTTCAGATGTAATTTCAACAAAGACAACGAGGGATGGTTGTAGTCCAAAGATCGTCGATAAATATTATTGACGCGTGTGGGAAGGAGGCTTTTCAATCTTTTCAACCTTGCGATGGTTGGTGTTTCATATCCTTCCATATTGTTTCGATGTTTAATCTTGGGAACTACTTTCTCAATCGTTTCCAACGTCAGCTTCTCTAACTTCGACAAATAGATATCTATTTCATCGTTAGTTAGATTCCTGTCATTGGAAACCATTGAACAAGAGTTGCCACCATCAGAAGGGGGACATTGCTTCTGGTACTCGCGATTAAACTTCTTTTGAAACTTTCCCCAGTCTGTTTTTTTGAAATTCAACCGATGATTTTCATGTTGAACTGGAATGAGGAAGAAATCATCCCTGTGATGATTGATTTCCATTACGATTGCGTTATGGTCGCTATCATAAGGAAGCACTTGCAGTTTCCGTTGAAGACTATTAAAGCACATCAAGTCTTGCGTCAGCAATTCAAAGGTCCAAATATGAATTTGTCCTAGGGTATGTTGGGAACTCCGATCCATATAGATTGCACCTGTATTCAATTTGGTTCTCTGTTATCCACGATTTCAGGAATACACCTCTTGGATTATTGGTGGCGTTCAGCCATGATGTATGCTTGGCGTTCAGGTCACCAGCAAGAATATAATAGTTATGCAGCCTGTTCAATTCGAGTATTTCGAACAAGGAATCGAGCTCCTCCTTGAGCTTGAGAACAGTTCCACCAGTTGCATAGGCAGAGATAACGAAGCGGTTATCCCCACCTGGCAGTGAGATTTTGATAACGGACACTTCAAGAGATTCAAAGCTTTTGAATTCGACTTTTTCAATATTTTGGAAACGATAGGGTCTTCGAACCAATATCCCGGTGCCACCTCCCCCATCACCTGTTACCCTATCGTTTCTTACGAACTCAAAATCCTTGAATCTCATGGAGTGCCATGAACTGAGGTGGGTTTCGGTGAGAAACACGATGTCAGGCTTTTGTCTGGCAATGAATTCAAGGAGATAATCACGCCGATGTAAAGTAACAATGGAGTTGACGTTGATCGAGATGAGACGAATCCTATCCGTGGGAATGTGGCTGGATGACAACTTATTTTGAGGTATTTGAAAGCCCTGAACGCTGAAAAACAATGTTAATTTTCGAATCTTGTTTATCGATTCGCTCCGATAAGGAATTTAGTTGCTGATAAATTTTAAGGAGCAGCTCATTATTGCCACTTACATTATTTATTTTATTTACATTGTCTGCTGGTCCTCTCGCAGCAAGTGCAAATGACACCCCGGGCTTCACGAAGTTGGTAGGCATCACACTGCGGTGTGCTTGACTTTGTTTTGGAGTGACTTTAATCTTTGCATCTTGATACCGGGGGCATCCTCGATATGATGCTGGATGACCAAAGGCACCGCAGTTCACACAATATAGTTTTTCTTTTGGTTCCGCCTGAGCCAATTTGCACTCGCCGGGAGCATGAACGTCTTTGCATTTCACACACCTATATTTCATGGCGCAATTGGCAGCCGAATGCCCGAATCTTTGACACCCGGAGCACTGGTTGACCTCACTTTTCTGGAGGCGTTCCCACCTCACTACGCGGAAGTTCAAGTACCGTATTTTCTGCAGGGCACTCGAACTACTTTTGCTCGAAATCTGGACTAAGTAGTGAGGCAAGTTTTTGCGCTCCACAATCGATCTTCTCGTTGCAAAGTTTTTGACTGTAATGAATTGTATTTCTGGTGCAGCTTCTTGGAGCACCTGAAGGAGATCGACTGTGTCCTCACCACAGTCCAGACCCTTCAATAAAAAGGTTTGGTTCTTTTCGCTTTTCGGGGTGTACGTGAAATGCGGTTGCCTGGAAATCAACCAGCGACTTAGTCCTTATTGTCAACTTATCGGCATTGACTCTTTTTATCTGAAAATCTTTTAGTTTATTTTCGGCTGCCAAAAGCCGAACCATATCTTTGCCCGTTTGCCCAAACACATTGATTGGTGGGACTTTTTCTTTTTTTTCATTAATGTTAACGGACGGACCAACAGACGGACCAGCAGACAAACCTTTTGGTTTTTTCTCCCGATTTTTAATTTTAAGGTATTCAATGAAATCATTATCTAATTTTGACGTATTACCTGTATCCTCTTCAACGTTCATCGTTTCTTCAAGACCAGCTAGTGCTGCATAATAATTTCTGCTTTCGTTTGCGCCTCCTGCGCTGAGGACATCCTCTTGATTAGCTTCTTCCTGTGGCTTTTTAATTTTCTTGTCTTTGATTTTGGGGTTTGCTTGTTGGCCTTTCTTGCTTTCTTTATCCTTGTTGAACGTTAACGTTCCAACAAGTGCTTCTAACGATTTAACTCGAAGCTTGAGTTCTTCATTTTCTTTTTCGATTTTTTCAGCTTTCTCTTTTTCTTGGATAAGCTGTTCGATTTCCATAACCGATATGATTGTCGGTTTTTCTGCTTTATTCTCGTGACTTCTTTTTAGTTTTTTTTCGCCCGTCATCATTGGCGATGGGCATGATCCTGATTGATGGCTGAAGCCATCGGGCTCCTCCATCTCGCCGCTTTCGCAGCGAGACTAGAGGGAATGTTCTCAGACCGGGACTTCCCTTGAACGTATTTCCACTTTTGATATTTCTTCAGGAAATGAATTTCAGGTATTCGATAAATGCTCGAATAATTCAACGGTGATGGTTTTCCCAATAAAATCAAAATGTGCTTTTGACTGTCTCGTAAAAAAATATTGCAATTGTTTGAAACTGACTTTTGCGAAAAATTAATTAATTTTTAAAATTAATGACAAGAGCGATTAAAAACACGTCTACACGCAACGAGTGCTAGACGTAGAATCCATCAAAAACACGTCTACACGCAACTAGTGCTAGACGTAGAATATTAAAATCACGTCTACACGCAACGAGCGCTAGACGTAAAATTATGTTCGTGCGGTCTACACTTTTCTATTTTTCTTTTGCCTAATCCAAGGGGATTGAAAATATTAGCTTTGGCAATTATGCGTTAGCCATCGACGAATCGATAAAAGGTCCTGCTGGGCTCGTGGTGTCACTTGTTGCTTTGCTTGTTAGTAGTATATGGGGGTTGATCAGTATTGATAAATTGAGTGCTTTATTTGGGGTTTGAATGTTATGTTTGAATATTGATGAAGAAGTGTTGGGAGTGCTGTTTAGAGTTCAATGTTTGCTTTTTTGAGAAAGTCTATGAGTTGGTTTAAATATTTTTCATTGTTTTTGTGAAAAAATTGTGCTATCAATTAATTATTTTCAAAAATTTTATATCTGCCCCTTAGATTTTCAAAGTATTTGCAATTGCATAATCTATTTAGCTTTTTTTAGTCTGGTATAATTATAGGCTCTGTTGAGCAGGATTCTTTAAATTTCTTTTTGTGTTTGCTTACCCTGTGACATAGTGAAACTAAGGTACGTTTTTGAAAATGAGATTTGTTTGAACCCAGGGGTTGTAGTTTAGGCTTGTGATGCTATTTCGGTAATACAGGTATATCTTCCAATCTGCATTTATTTCGTTATTGACTTTTTTATGGTGTCATCGCATTCTGTGACCGAATCCGCTTGATCTCCTGTATTAATGACTAGTTTGGCAACCTTGTTAACCAATTCTAATACAGTATTTTTCATATTTGGGTATTAAATATAATATTAGTAGAGGGTTTGGTCTTCCGTTTGTTTCTGTAATTATTTTGTGGCTTGTACTGTAGTAATTTCAGTTATCGCAAAGGTATTCTTGGAGTATGAATCTATTGAGATTATGTCTTCATATATAGCTTTTATTTCTGCGTTTATTACACAGGGGTCATTGTTGATTTTATCTTCTTAGTGTTATATTGGTAAGTGGCTATTCCCGGTACTAGATTCTTTTTGCTACATCGGTGAAGAAAATGTCAACATTCTTTCCATGGTGTGTATGTAGGATGCGTTCTATTAATTTGTTGAAGTTGTCATAATTAACCAGACTACAGGGTTAATGGATGTTACTCGTAAAGTTGTCTAAAAGGATGTTTATATTTTGTGGATCTGGTAACAAGGATACATAACACGTATTATTGAAAAGGTTTGAATAATTCTTACATAGGATTTTCTTAAACTTTTTTAATAAATTGTCAATGTCAAAACGTTAGTTAAAGTTAAACATTTTCATCAGTTCAAGAATCAGCAACGTTTGAAAATTATAAAAATTACTACCGAAGTTCTGAGTTGGTGGTCGCAACTTTAAGAGCGCGTACTCTAATTTTCGGTCGTAATAATCGTCCCACCCGACAGGCTGTGCGTGCTACAGTTGATAAGTTTGAGTCCAAATGTTCACTATTGGACGTTCCGGTGCCAAAAATACGTTGTACCGCTAGAAACGAGGAAAATATTGCAGCCGTAAGCGCATCGATTCAAACTGAGCCAAATCATTTTTTTAGTGCTTTTGATTTGAGTCTGTATATTTTGTTTAGAAAGTATTTAGGTGCATGTATTAGGTTGGTTATGTTTGCTACTATTATTGGTCTAATTAACGATTTGAAGGTATTTATGGCTTTACCGGGTGAGAGTCGGTAGCTTGGAGAACTGATTTTGAAGAATATGTTTAGTGTTTTTTTTCCGCTTTGTCTAAGATTTTATTGTAGAGATTTTCTAAGTGATTTTGGTTGTTCAACTTTGTACCTAAGAAGGTGAAAATTTTTGCCTATTCTAGTGAATTGTTTTGTATTGTATTTTGCTCATATACACTTGGTTAGTGAAAAATTCTATTGCTTACGACTTCTCCAAATTTAAGGGGTATAGTTTGTTGCAATATTCAGTGAAAAGTTTGAATTTTTGTTGGAGGTTGGTGAAGATTTGTTGTCTATTTTTGCCTTTACTAATTATGAGGAAGTCACCAAACTGTATGAGTGTGGTGTAGTGAAACTGTGGTTGATAAAAATGCCCGTAAAGGACTGCAGCGATGGTCTGCTGCTTCGGCGAAAGTGGATGGTGTGGTTCGCCGAGATTGGCCTTGTCTGAGGACGCGTGAATGCGCTAGCAGGCTACCTTTGCGGTGTCGTAGGGCGGGTTCTTCTCCCCAGTACAAGGACTTACCATAAAAGATTTCGCATCCACGAATTCAAAGATACAAATACATATCGATCGGAGTCGAGCCTGAGGCAACCTACTAAGGGTTAGGACTGCTAACGAAAATGACAAACCGGGTCTGGCGAAAACAGACGGGACTTGAAAGGACTTGGTCTTTACCGATAATACTTATGGCCCCCAAATAAGCGTGAGGCATCCCGGTGGAACGCAATCAAAATATTGAAGATTATTTTCTAAAAGTTCAGGGGTGTCTTTAAAAAATTAATGTTGTTTGTAGCAGAAATATACACAAGTTTTAATTGAATTAGGTACTTAGTAATGTTATTAGTAATTTCTCATTATAATTAAGTCTTCATCTAATCAGGATTGAAAACACGGTTTCCACCTTCCCTTTTTGTAAGAAACAACAGTTGATCATATCACATTACAATTCATTCCTTTCTCATCGTGTTTCCTCATATCACCGCTGAGCAAAGATATATTTAGGGAAGCACTATTACTTCATTCCGGATGTAGAGAAGGTTTCGTTTCACTATACACACGGGAGTCATTCGAATGTTTTGTGGATTTATCCATTCTACTTAAATTTTCCGAATTTCAAGATTGCGATCAGAAATTTAATGAACTACTGTTGTTTGCATTTCAGGTTCTAGAATTGGAATTGATTCTTTCTGTATAACAAATTGATCTAATCGGCTTTTTGTGGTTGAAGTTTCATCATAAATGCTCGGTAACCAAAGGCGAAAGCTCCACTGTGTGATGTCTTTCAATCCATTACGTATTTGTCGACAAGCTTGTAATGATTCCAATCTAATTGTTGCATTTGTTATGCGACTGATAGATGCAGCATCCAAAAATAAAATTGACAGCATCAATGAGTATTCTAGGCAGTTTGCTTCTGTGAATACTTGAAGTAAATAACGGATTTTCACTTCCAGTTTGTGAGATACAACTCGCTCGCGTCGCTTTCTATACTCTGCGCTTGGCACCGCGTAGAACATTTCCGTCGAAGTGGAAAGTGGTAGATCAGTGCTGAATATTGATGTCTCATTTGAATAAACACTATTCAGGTCAATTGGTTTACTTGTATTTGTTACACTGTTGGTCCGAGGGAAATTGTATTTCCCAACATCTGTTGGGTGGCCTAAATCCAAATATGGCGATTCTTGTTATCCTAACTGAAACGGTGCTTTAGAACTCGAGGGATCTGGTTTCAAGTTGCAGTTAGTGCACGTATACACACAATTCCACCATTTCCCATGTGGATTGTTAAACTTCTCTTGGGAATGGGGTGTAGATGTTAAAAGAAGAGAAGATAACTAAGTACAAGATTTTAGGGAGGGTAGGGATGTTCTAATTGGATAATTCTTATTGTTCACGGCTCGGGACTATCACACACAACCGCGCGTATTACTGCCGAAGTGCTCACTCGCGATCCAAAAGCAGACTCCCCTTTTGTTGCCAGTCGTCAACTTACGGAATATGTGGCACCGGGAGTTCACGAGCACCGTTCATCCATCTCTATAGATTGTGTAATGTGACGCCTACGCCCGGGAATCGAAGTGATTCCGATTCCGAACCCTGGCACCCGGCCAGATATTTATGACTTCGAAGTGCAAGCAGACATTATCTTTCGTGCAGATATCATTGCGCCGAAAATATTTTTCTTCTAATATTTATACTTGTGGAGAAATATTTTCTGTCAATGTGATCCGCTGTAATTAAACACTGATACATTTCGAAGCATATCTATCTGGCAATGCCTCCCACAGTTGCCATCCAAACGTCAAAAAAGGTAGGAAAGCGGAAACTGGTTTAAAGTGTCAAAAAGCACATGGGTTTTTCTATGAGCATCAGTTATAAATTTTAAGTGATAATTTGACTTTACAACCGGCAAGCCGCATTTATTTGAAGTTTTTAAGAATTAGAAGTGGTCAGTGTCGTGCATTGAGGTGAAAGGGAATGCAACATAGAGCAGAAAACCGTTATTTAATGTGTGAGTAAAATAAAATCATTGCTCCAAGTATTGAAATAAGTATTTAGATCTTAGGAAGAAATTCATTGGTCGAGTTTATTCAAGTATTGTGATTTTTCAAATGAATTAGAGCGTGGACTCCTGATCAGCATGGTTGTCGTTTTTTTTGATCGCTTCCTCCTGCTCGGGCAATGTTGATGAACTTTGCATAAAGTATCTGATGGAATGACATGCGAAAATCCATAGCGAAGTTCGATTATGTGATTTGAGTGTTGCTGTTCAAACAATAAAAGGACACACGCATGCCAAGCAAAACGTCGTTTGTCGGATATTAAGTGAATGTAAACGAGTTTTCGATAAGCTGAGTTCGCAATCATATCGCATTCCTATGCTCGACGGTGAAGTTATAAGGCGAGTTCAAACAAAACGACGTCGAAAACTTCATTTTCCATTCGGAAAGAAATCCAACAAAAGTAAGCTTGCATAGTTCTGTGGCGACAACACAACGCATGCATTGCATGCATGCAATAGTAGTGTGCAACATTGTCCCGATGCTTCAGCCACCGCGATAATCATACGATATGGGTTACATGACCAAAGATCCACTCAGCATGTCTGCTGGTTGCGCTTGTGCGTGGTCAGCGATTGTGCTGCGATAAGGAACGCTCTGGCGGAGATTGTATCGCGTCGATACAATCATTTGATACATTTGCATGCTCAGCAAATGTGATATGGATGCAAGCACGGAGTTGGGAATCTTGTTATCGCTGCGCGTGTGCATGCTCAGCAAATGTGGTATGAATGCATGCACGGAGTTAGGAATTTTTGTTATCGCGTCGACGAGACGCTAATCACTTCACCTAGAGCGATCGTAAGAACGACATCGAAACGACAACCAGACATCAAAACGACATTCGAATTAATTTTTATCCTAACGTGTATCGATTATATAGTAACCATTTAGTAATCTGTAAGTAATAAATACTTTTCTTATCGTTCTCTCGCGTTTGAACTTGTTGAAGGACCATAACTGGCGATCCTGCCTCCCGCGAGTGGAACATAGCGCCCGACGCTACAGAACTGCCAATCTCACGTGTGTAGTGCTCGTTTTCCCACGTCAGCGTGAATGGGAAATAAGCCGGTGAAAGAGGTGACGGGTGAAGTTACGAACACTTTAGTGATAAATTCGGCGCTCGCGGTGCAAAGTGACCGTCTTGAGGTGACACTATTGTGCGTGCTCATCGTAAACATCGCGTCCCTAGTGTACATATTGTACAGGGACCACGTCCGCGGCGTAAAGCGGCGCGCGCAAGCGAATACCCCCCAAGCTCGACCATAACAGTTAAAATGTCGAACGAAGACAAGAACAACATCTCGGCAGCCACGCACGATGGAGCGGACCCCGAAGCCGGCGAGATAAGCGGGGTGAAAAATGCCACCTTCCGGATTCCGCCGTTCTGCGAGGAGGACGTCGAACTTTGGTTCGAGCAAATCGAGGCGTACTTTGGGGCGAGCCGCATAACGGGGGACACAACGCGCTTCCAGCTGATCGCCGCCAGCCTAGACATCAGAGTCGTGAGGCAAGTGCGGAGTGCCGTGTCCAAGCCACCAGCGGAAGGAAAGTACGACAACCTCAAGCGAGAGATTATTAGAGCCTTCGCGGAGTCCGCCCAGCAGCGTATTCAGAAACTGTTGTCGGAGGTCGAATTGGGCGATCAGCGACCATCACAGCTGCTGAACCAAATGCGAACTCTCGCCGCTGACAGCATTTCGGAGGAGACGCTAAAACAGATGTGGCTTAATAGACTGGACATCACGTTACGCAGCATTCTGTCAGCAAACGACGCCTCGCTGCAGAATCTAGCAACGATTGCCGATAGGGTCCACGAAGTGATGAAAGGGTCCAAGCCTTACACCATCGGATCAATCTCGAATCACGACTCTGCGGAAGCCACTCTGCCAACAACGAGAATCCTGTCAGAGCTCTCCAAACTGACGGCGGAAGTTGTGAGGCTGGCACGCCGAATCGACGAAGACCACAGGAGCATTGCACAAAGGACCGAGTGCACGTGCCCATGTGCCGGTAATTCAGGGAAACCACGATTACCATCGCAATCACGCCCACAGTCGCCCAAACCTCCAACCGAAGCTTGCTGGTACCACGCCCATTACGGATCAGACGCCACGAAATGCCGACCGCCATGCAAGTTCGGCAAACAGCAAAAAAACTAAAACCGTCCTCTCCGCAAAAACTGGCCGGCGCGCGATCAGTGCATCGCTTATACATCCGCGATAACAATGGCACTGGCGCGCTTTTGATCGACACCGGCGCAGACGTATCCGTGATCCCACCTACCATCCGAGATCGAAGTAACCCAGAATCTGGCACCCGCTTATTAGCTGCTAACGGTTCTGCTATTCGCACCTACGGGAAGAGGAAGCTGACTTTAAATCTCGGCCTTCCGAGGCCTGTTACGTGGACTTTTATCATAGCGGACGTCAGCTCCCCAATCATCGGAGCTGATCTGCTCGAGCATCATGGACTACTCGTGGACATCAGAGGACGAAAACTCATCGAGCGACAAATTGCGAACGCAGCTGAGGTGAAGGCCACATCAACGAACCAACCACTGATACAACCATCGACATCCGCGACAATCGCCAGTGAATATGCTGCAATTCTGGCAGACTATCCCGAAGTCACATCAACAGCACCTCGCCGCAACGTTAAGTGCACGACGACGCATCACATTGTGACAAAAGGCCCTCCAGTCAACGCGAAGGCACGCCGACTTCCTCCCGACAAACTCGCCGCTGCGAAAGCCGAGTTCGACAACATGATACAACTGGGAATCTGTCGACCATCCAAGAGTGCATGGAGCAGTCCTCTTCATATGGTACGTAAAGCCAACGGAGACTGGCGTCCATGCGGAGACTACCGAGCCCTCAACGCATGCACCGTTCCGGACCGATATCCAATCGGATTCCTGCAGGACTGCACTGCTGCTTTGCACGGGATGAAGGTCTTTACTGTGATCGATCTACAGAAGGCGTTTCATCAGATTCCAGTCGAGCCGAGTGATGTCCCGAAGACGGCGATTATCACGCCATTTGGATTGTATGAGTTCATCTACATGACCTTTGGCCTATGCAACGCGGGCCAGACCTTCCAACGCTTCATGCACGAGGTGCTAAGGGGACTCAGTAATGTATTCGTCTACATAGACGACATATTGGTGTTTTCACCGGACCCGCAGATACACCAACAGCATGTGTCGGAGGTGCTGAGCCGTCTACGCCAATACGGACTTGCAATCAACAAGGATAAGTGCCAATTTGGACAGGACGAGGTTCAATTTTTGGGGCACACGATTTCAACTGACGGATTGAAACCTTTGCCTGAGAAGACGCAAGGCATATCCGCTATTCCGAAGCCCAGGACAGCACTGCAGCTAAAGTCATTCTTAGGAATGATTAACTTCTACAGGAGGTTCCTACCGCATGCCGCTCAAACCCAACGCCCGCTCCAACAGCTGATAGAGGGAAACAGAAGGCGCGACAAAACGGAGCTTCAATGGACCGACGAGGCATCGGCAGCATTCGAGAGGTGCAAGTCGGAACTAACCAAGGTTCCGTCACTCGCGCATCCTGATCCAACAGCCACATGGTCCCTAACAGTGGACGCATCGGACGATGGACTCGGAGCTGTCCTGCACCAGACAACGAGCACTGGAACAGAGCCTCTGGGATTTTTCTCACGCAAGCTGAACGACACCCAGCGACGCTACAGCACCTACGACCGAGAGTTGCTAGCGATTCACGAAGCCATCAAGCACTTCCGGTACATGTTGGAGGGCAGAGTCTTCACAGTCTTCTCCGACCACAAGCCATTACAGTTTGCGTTCCAGCAACGACCGGAGAAAGCATCACCGAGGCAACAACGTCAGCTGGATTTTATCTCCCAGTTCACAGTCGACATCCGCCACATTCCGGGCCGGAATAACTCCGTCGCGGATTACTTGTCTCGGGTGAGTACAGTTTCAACGACCGACATCCTTTCTCTCGCTTCAGCTCAACAAACCGATCTACAACTCAAGGCTTTGCTGGAGGACCAGACGGACAAACTCAAGTGAAAGAAGCAGGAGCTTGCTACTTCCGACACGCCACTCCACTGCATAGTCACCGAAAACAAGGTTCGACCCTACGTACCGCAGCAGCTTAGGCAAACAATCATGCAGACGATGCATGGCCTAGCACACCCAGGCATACGAGCGACTAGACGACTCATCACCGACCGCTTCTTCTGGCCGGCTATGAATAAGGAGATTAATGATTTCGTACGAAGCTGCACGGCCTGCCAGCGCAACAAGATCGGACGTCACGTCAAGTCACCGCTCCAACGATACACCCAGCCGGACACCAGGTTCGAGCATATTAACATCGACCTCATCGGACCACTATCACCGAACGATGGTTACCGTTATTGCCTAACCATCATTGACAGGTTCACACGTTGGCCAGAAGCCGTTCCGCTCCAGAATATCACCGCAACAACAGTCGCCGAGGCGCTTATCAATGCATGGATAAGCCGCTTCGGAGTGCCCGCAAGAGTAACTACCGACCTGGGACGCCAGTTCGAGAGCCAAATCTTCGCCGAGCTGACCCGTATTCTGGGAATCAACCACCTACGGACGACCCCATACCATCCTGCCGCCAACGGGATCATTGAGAGATGGCATCGCACAGTCAAGGCCGCCATCCGCTGCTACGATACAGCCGAATGGACGAAGGTGCTTCCTCTTGTGCTCCTAGGACTGCGCGCCGCATTAAAAGAGGATATTAACGCCACACCCGCAGACATGGTCTACGGCACCAGCCTACGGCTTCCGGGGGAGTTCTTCACCGCATCGCAGTCCAAAACCAACGAAACGGACTTCTTGCGTGATCTCAGGTCACGCATGACGAAACTGCGACCTCGAGACACGGCACACCACACCACCACCCAAACTTTCATACACCGAACGCTAGGCAGCAGCTCACACGTCTTTGTACGCAACGACAAGGTAAAATCATCGCTCACACCACCATACGACGGCCCATACCCGGTCCTAAGCAGAAAGAACAAGTATTTCCGCATCGACATTAATGGACACCCCGCCTCAATTTCGATCGACAGGCTCAAACCCGCATTCCTCACGCCAGAACCTACTTCAAAGGCGAGGCCCCTCATTAGCGAACCAACAACAACCACACGCAGTGGACGTAAGATCCGGCCACCCGTGCGCTTCCAATAAAGTATCGTGGCCAAGCCACTGCGAGGGGAGTAGTGTGGCGACAACACAACGCATGCATTGCATGCATGCAATAGTAGTGTGCAACATTGTCCCGATGCTTCAGCCACCGCGATAATCATACGATATGGCTTACATGACCAAAGATCCACTCAGCATGTCTGCTGGTTGCGCTTGTGCGTGGTCAGCGATTGTGCTGCGATAAGGAACGCTCTGGCGGAGATTGTATCGCGTCGATACAATCATTTGATACATTTGCATGCTCAGCAAATGTGATATGGATGCAAGCACGGAGTTGGGAATCTTGTTATCGCTGCGCGTGTGCATGCTCAGCAAATGTGGTATGAATGCATGCACGGAGTTAGGAATTTTTGTTATCGCGTCACTTCACCTAGAGCGATCGTAAGAACGACATCGAAACGACAACCAGACATCAAAACGACATTCGAATTAATTTTTATCCTAACGTGTATCGATTATATAGTAACCATTTAGTAATCTGTAAGTAATAAATACTTTTCTTATCGTTCTCTCGCGTTTGAACTTGTTGAAGGACCATAGTTCGCACAGCGCTGGCTGCATCGAGCTTAGCAAGAACTCGAATCTGATCGTGGATGAAGAATTGATCGCGGGCATTCTGGATGAAGTGGAATGCGATCGTGACGGTAGGGATGATGAAACAATTCGTATCCATGGTATGTAAAATTTGTAATATTTCATGTTTGTAGCATATTTCGCAACTGAACTGGGACAACCGCCACCGGGGATACAATAGAATTTAAGATGGAATGCAATTTTTTAGAGAAATATTGTTATTTGTTTTTAAATTTCTTTTCCAATTATGCTTTGTAATTTATTGCGACAACTTTGCGCACTAAATAAAATATTTCGTTGCGGAAAGCTAAAACTTTTCTAGAAGGAAAATGTATTTTGGTCGTTCTAGAAGTTATACTACCTGTGTGCCCCCCTTATATTTATTTTGAACGCAATTGTTTGAGGCTTCTATTAATAGAAATAGCATTTCATTTGGAGTAGTCTATCAGCATCAAAAACTATCAACTTTTGAATAGAGTAATTGCTGAAATTCCAGTGATGGACAAAGGACAATCGCTGATATTTTGACAAATACCAAGAATGTAATAAAAATCAGTAATTAATCTTACGAATTTATTTCACTGAGTACACTGACTTGCCTACATATACACAAACGTTGGTTATTTTTTGTGTGAATCAAACGTAAACGTTAAAATATCATCATATCTATCACTGACAGATCAATCAAGAATTTATACTAAACAAAATCTTTAACACCTAATTTTCCACAGACGTCGGTTTGGACAATAATGCAGAAAAAACTCGTTTATCGGCCGAATGATTCGAGTATCATAGGTTTTTTAAACGCAATAAATTGCTGGCACAGTAGGGGTAGTTTGCGGGTTCTAGGCCACCTTTTTCATACAAATTTCAAATGTTGTCGAGGGTGTGTGTCTTGGGTGTATGGGTGCTTGTATTAGGGTGGTATAGGTAGGTGCCTGGGATAAGGAGGTATGAGTCCGGGATAGGTATGGGAATCTTGGGTAATTGCCAGGGGAGGGTGTGGGCCTTAGATATGTGTACAAGATTGGCATTGGCGGATACTAGGGATGAGAAGGTATGGGTCTTAGGTAAATAAACATCGGAATCTTGATTAAGTAGGTAAGCGTTCCGGGTTTTAGTAGCCTCTAGCGGTTAGTAGAACTAGTATTGATGGTTGTGTTCTAGAATAGACATATGTCTTTAGATGACGGGTGCGCTTTCTTAGCCTAAGTAGCCTCTAATGGTAAATGGTGAAACTAGGCATATTGATTATAGTCTAGGATAGGCCCATATTTTCAATCAATAGATTAGAGCTCTAGATTTCTCAGCGGGCATTTATATTGGGTTAATATACAAGTTTTAGCGATAGATAATTATACTATTCATGGTTGTTATTTCTCTATAGCGGAAGGATTTCTCATACATTCGTTGCTTATAGTCTTTGCATGGTTTCGTTATTCATCTTTGGTGGAAGTGTTTCTCGGGTCTTAAACGCTCCTAGTGGTTGATGGTTTTTTATCCATGGTCGTTTTAATGTATGTGTTAAGAGGTCCATGTCTAGAGTTGATACCTTGAAGTATTAGGGTTGCTGATCAATTAGGGAAGCTCTGTAGATAGGAGGCGCTCTGGGCGGTTGTTCGCTGGTTGTAGGGCTTGAGATCCTTTAGCGTGTGTCACTTATTAAAGGCGTTTGGGGCGAGCGATTAACTTGATCACGTTAGGCGTGCTGGACTTTTTTATGATGCGATTGGCTGCGTGGTGATGGCGGGCGTTTGTAAAGACGGATGACTGCGATACTGATGGATGATGGACATGCCCGTCAGCGCGTATTCTAAGCCGTGGGAATTTACTTCATGGGCGCTTGGATAGGGAACGCGTTGCAGCAATTGGTGTCTTTGGCTGCGTGTGGAAATTGCCGATTCGCTTGATCATGCTAGCCGTGCCGGAAGTTTTTATGATGCGAGTAGTTGTGTGGGATGGGGGCGCTGCTATAGACGGGTGGCTTTGCATTATGGATGGGTGACGGGCTTGCCTTTCGACGGGTGCTCTAAAGCATGAGAATTTACTTAGTGGTTGCTTGCTTAAGGTACGTTTTGCTCCTCGTTTGATGTCTGTGGTTAAAAATGGACGGTATTGTAGATGTGATGCGCGTCGCTTGTTTCCACCGAGGTGGATGTCATGAGCCGTAGAAATTTGTCTCGCGAGCGTTTGGTTAAGTTTCCGCATTGCTCATCAAAGGGTGCCTGTCTTTAAGTATGGACGGCCTTGTCGGCGATTCGGAATGATTTACGTCGCTTTTTGGAGAATCGTGATTGTGGTGTAGATTTGCTCGGCGGCGAGTTCTGTTAAGCATGGAAATTGACCTCGGGGGATGCGTGGCATGTGCAAGTGATTTTGCTTGTTAAGAGTAGTGTTTCGTACGCATAGACTTCCCTGTCGGCGCGAGTTTTGGGGGCATCGGAATCTACAGCGTGGAAGAGAAGTGGCATGGCATACATTGCATTACAATATAGTTTTGCTTGATGGAGGCGGTTTTTCTTGTTGTGTTGGCCGTGGGCAGCGGGTAACGTGATGCGCGGGATTGAGACGTGTTTTCATAAATGTCCATTTGAAGATGCGCCTGTTATAGTTTGCTGATTATTATTTACATTGATCGTTTTCAGTTTCTTTTTGCTTGGATACGTCGTTTCTTTGTTTTGTGACTCATTGCTATTGTACTCGTATATTATTGCTTTTATCGGTTTCATTGTAATAGTACTTTAAGAATCGTCTTCAATGTATTTTGTTCGGTTAGACTACTATGTTGATTGTTCAAATCTATGGATGAAGTGAAAGAGATCTTAATGTTTGTTGTAATGCGTTCTTGATATTTAGTATAGTTTTAAATTTCAGTTTGCTTGTAGCAGCATTTTGTTTGTCTGCATCATCATCACTTATTTCTTAAAGCAGTTTCTATACTTCATTCTCTGATTGTAATATTATGTACAAGTATGGCACTATATTCATTCATTTTTTTTCTTTACTATAGGATGCTCATTGGTTTTGTTCAAAAATTCTAATAATTTCTTCCAAGACGAGTTATTTTTTCAAATTAATGATCTTGTAGTGCATGAGATGGTGATAATTTTGTTCGTACATCTGTAATGATTTTTCTACCTTCAGCTCGAACGCGGAACCGACCTCTCATCGGTTCTAGACGTTAAGTCTGAGTAGTGCCAACGGATGGTACCAACAGGTCAACCAATCCGTGCACCGTAATCCATTCACGCGGTGACTGCTTGTCGGCCAGCTAGTTCGGAGAGGATTTCGGTCGCGGGTCTCCGAATGGATTACGCTCAATCACAATATTTCAGTCACCTGAACTTGCCCGTTTTTCAAACGCGTCAACAATTACTCATCCAGAACGAGAAACCTACATTACGTTAGTTCTGGATGTGATCTATCCACAGATCTCAAATCAAAAACGCTACAAAATCCCATAGGCGCGTTACCGATTCACCGACGCGGTACCAAAAAATATACTACTCGAACTTAAACCGAAGAAAACTACTCTAAAGAAATGGCGAAACAAACAAAGGTACCGCGTACCGCGCGCGACGCGAAACCGACTTCAGCGGATTTGTCGAAACCCTAACCTCGCGACGGCATACCTACCCTGCACTTCCCCTTCACGCTGAAAAAAAAACGAGCCACTGAAAAGGAAAGTCGTTAGTTGCTTAGCAATTCATATTATTTTTTTTATTCAGGTCCTACAAATCGATATAATCTTTCTATCAGTATCTCTATTTTTATCTATCCTTATCCTGTAAGCTACTTTACTTAAATGTCCTATTTTGACGTAATCTGTATGAAAATTTTATACCATTAATCATTCGTGTTTAATATTAGGTTTAATGATTATCGAAAAATACGGTTAATAGCTATTTTACTAATCCTTGTTCAAATTTGTTGAAATTGATTTTCTCCTTAATAATTCAAAGGTTAAAGGAGTGTGGAACTAAGGTAACATAACGAAGCTAAAGTAAAGTAAACTAAGATTATGCAAATTATCGTGTTGTGGTTGGTTGGTTGTCATGTGTTCATATTATTAGTAAAGGATTTTTGCTTCATCTAAATACAAAATTAGGCTCGGTCGTTTGTCGCTCGAACAAATTCGCCTTGTTGTGTATTTAAATTAAGTGCTTTCTCTATCGGTGTGCTGACTACTTTTCGTTCCAGCTTGCCGTTTACGCGTTCTCTTGACAGTTGTTACGGTTGTTAATTCTGTGGTGTTAATGGAATAATCGATACATAAACTAAAGTTAAATCTTTACAGGCTTCTAAATCCTGCAATACATTTAAGTTGATGTTATTAACTTAAGTCTGAAATTCTACCGTTTAGTTTGTTTTTATCTAGTGTAATTAAATTTAAGTTGCATATATTGTATCGTTATCCTTTATAATTAAATTAGCTGAATAGATTTATCGTTTCTGTTTGATAAAATTTCATTCTCTTATTTATTGTGTTTTCTTAAATGGGTTAGTTGTAGGGTTTCTAGATTATTTGTGTATTATTATTACTAAGTGTTTGTTTTGCTCTAGGTGTTTATTTTAAATGGGTTATTATTTGTTGTAATTAAACGATTACGTCCGGCATTTTTGGAACTTATTCCATAAAAATATTTCTTAATATTTTTGGGCCGAATGACTAGGAGAACTTCTGAATTTCTTTAATTCTTACTTTTTTTTTTCAGATTCAATAAAAAAACAAACCCCAGCCCACAACACTCAACTTTCAATAAATATTTAGAACTATATTAACTTGTTGTTAAAATCCTTTTTCTACAGCTAACATTTCTGCATCCTATTTAGGTATATGATAATGTTTCTACTAAACATTCTGAATCGATGCAAACGGAATGCTTATTCGCATAAAATTTACTATATAATTAATAGAATTTGAGTTTATGTACAAAATGATATCAACTGTGGCGCCATAACATGAAATTTTGCTTATATTTATGACAAAATAATTAATTTAATTAATCTTTGATAGTTACAAAATTCGTTCAGCCTTATTTCATTAAGTTGTAAATATTCAAATGTACAAGCAAATCTTTTCTTTAAGCCAATCACCTTGATATCACGTTTAAATCTCGAATGTAAATATCGTGCAGTTTGATCTAACTATTTTTCTTAAATGGAAACCAGCTGACTCTGAGATAAATCTTGATTTCATGTTATGACATCCAGAATTTAAAAATAGGTAACGAGTGATATTAGAAACTGTAACCTGAATTGTCCTCCTTTGGTGTTACAATTTCTTCCTCTATAGGTATATATTGTGCGTCTCTGATTTGTATTAAGTGTTGGCGAGATGTTTCACATTTTTCCAGCAAATTGTACGATTGATGGATAACGTCAAGGCATCTGATGCATATTTGGTCGGGTAAATCATTATTCTCGCTGACTAACAACCTTGAAAATAGGTTCCATAATTCAACAACGCTCTTTCGGCACATATCCGACACAATTGGTTGAAATTCATTTTCACATTGAAAATTTATTATTAACTGCTGCGAGAAATCATCAAATCCTCATCATTCTCATCATTATCATCGCTGATCGCCGTTGATAGTTTATTCTCCTGATTTCGTGCAATCAATTCGGAAAGTGGTTGCCAATCCTCGTCGTCATCATCATCTTCATTTGTTACTATTTCTATAATTTGGTTTTCAGCCGGCCGCATGAATGCCCTCACATCCGCCAACAATTCCTCTTCTGGAACTTCTTCTTTGATACCGACTGAATGTTTTATCGAAGGTATGTTTCCACTTAGTCCGCAGTTCACGCAACGTTAAATTTGATGAGGTGATCAGCCGCTGCATAGCTTCGCAATAATAGCAGCAAAGCTCTAGTGGATCACAATACCGAGTCAGTTCATTGTCACAATTGTCACTTTTCAAAAAGACATCTGACCATTCAAGAAAATTGTTTGCAGATGTGAAAACTTTCGTGCACCCAGCTGAAAACAAAATTATCATACGAACGCAACAATTTTCGTTCCGGACTCTTGCGATTTTCTTTCTATAGATATTTTCGGCACAAACGAGAGCGAAATCCGGACTCTGCCGCACCCAACAATTAGCAGCTGCTATCTCTGGTTCTTCCGATATTTCGCGACACTGGACATATTCGAAGACGACAGCCACGAAAAACTAAGCCGACATGTGGCTGTCAAAAATTTCGGTTGTCCCCTCGGACAAAACATCTGTGCGTGGAATGGCACTTCATATGGCGGAAATGTGCTTCTCCAGATGTCGCCAGTGGCATAGTTTTCTCGATGGCCACGGTGGAGGGGCATTTCCAGATGGCTATGTCTCGAAATGTGCCGGGGTTGGATTAATTCTATATTTCGAATATTTATATCCACGGATCTAAATATTTGGACAGAAAAAAAAATATTTTCTGCACAACGATATCCGCACAACAGATGAAGTCCGCTGGCACTTCGAGGACATATCCATCTGGCAGGTTACAAGGGTTCGGGATCGGAATCACTTCGATTCCTGGGCGTAGGCGTCACATTACACATCATATGATTTGTCCCTTTTGATAAGTGCTTGGGCCTATTTTTTAGATCACTATGTTGAGATGTATGTTTTGGGTATCTATTCTAAATTTGAGATTATTTATGGATGTTGTATAGGAAAGATATTACGGTTTATGGCTTCTGGAATGCTACTTTTTTATGGAGTTTATGTATGATGGATGTAGAAATCATCGTGGTGGTCCTAATGAGTAGGAATATAGACGCATTTTCATTGATTAATTTTGGGTACGTACTGAAAGGAAGAACCTAATATAGAAAAAAGTGAATGCGCTAGGTCATTGACATTAGGGGTTTGTTGGTATTATGGTATTATTCTTTGTTTATGCTCATAATGCATGGGAAAATATTTTTGGTCCTATATGATGGCATTATAGGCATGCACTAGATTGAATAAATTTTTATATTTACTCTGAATTAGGTGCTGTTATTATGGATCTGTATTATTTAGTTTAAGTAGTTTCATGAGTGTCAGTATAATATAGAGTAAAACTATTATTTTATGCTTGTCTCATATTCTACACAGTATGTATGATTTTTTGACATTTCCGAATTTCTCTAGCTATATTTTCATTTAGAACTTGTTGATGTTTTTTGAGTATGATAATTTTTAATTTGTTATCTCCTTAGGAAAATGATGCGTGAATGGTACCGTTAAGTTGATACTTTTTGGATGCATATTATCGCTTTTAATGCCTATATGATTGCATGAGAATTTACAAACCTCATACTTTGTGTGCTTGTATTAAGCGTAAAGCCACTTCTGCTATATTCATATACATTTTCAATATTTGTGCATTAAGTAAAATACGTATTTACTACATTTTAAATATACTGGATTTATCATCATAGCGATTTGAGGGTATACTCATTAACATATTCAAGTATTATTTTCACATAAGTAAAATATATTCTTGTTGAGTTTTTTCTTATCAGAATTTTTTTCTGCTGGATGCTTGGTTGATTTTTTTTAGGTTTGAAGAAGATCTAATTAGTTTTCAACATAAAGGGTATGTTTTGGGTTGGCGCACTGCTACTATAGATCACATAGGCTAATGTTTATGTAAGATAGTTCGGTATAGATAACGATGTGTGGAAGCATATGAGTTTATGGTAGGCTATTTTTAGATCGATCTCATCGTATCTTGTATAGACAAGTAGCATATGTTATAGAGTGTTCTTGATAAGGATGGTCACGAGTCATTGTAGGATGTTAAGATATGATCATTACTTTCAGGAGGTGTTTGTCTGCTGGTAATTTGATGAACAGATGTATACTTGAGTTGAATGAACTAATGAGGGTTTTTTTTTGTCTCTCATTAGATATTTTTGAATGGTAGAATTGAGTGTTTGATACTTGGGAGTTTCGGATATGCTAGGAATGTTTAGGTTTTTTTTGGTTTACTGTTTGAGGTATTTGTTTACTTGAGCAATGTTAGATTAGTTGTTAAAATAAAAAGATTGTGTTTTTTTTCAAATAGAAATAATTTATTGAGTAATGCTATTTTTTGTTATATATATAAATAAATTTTCATACAATTTATAGGACATCTAGTATATGGGTTGATATATTTATGAATTCTATAGCATATTGAAGGTTTATTCAGCTGCACTATTTCTGCTTTAGGACCATACAAATGTATAGTAAGTCCTCTCACGTCTTTTTTAATGTTTATTATACAATTTATATAGCAATTCAATATCCTCAGCATATAATTGTAGCTTATGTCCCCTTCACTCTAGTGCAAACTGTTGATGTTTCAATTCGAATTTCGTTTTGGTTACATTTTATGAGAATAGTATGTTCCTTGATGAATTACTGGTGAGGATTCCCCGATACATTCTAATAACGCTGGCCAACAGTTGGCTCTAATTTTGTTTGGACTATTTATACTACCCGATGCTATGAATTATTACTTTGTCGTATGTATGCGAGACTGCAGGAGTATGTTCTGTTTTATTAGTTTTAAAATATTTCTTGTCTCTTGATCGTATGAATGACAAATGCATGTATCAGTGCCTGATGTTGTATTAGAGTTGGACCATTCACATATTTGATAGTGTATTCCATGTTTATTAGATACTTTCTCACCCATATTACCATATTTAAGCATATAATTCTCGATTCGTATTCGGTGTTCAGGAAAAATATCACGGTACACTTCCATGAAGTATAAGATAACCGTTGTAATAGATCTTATAGCGGTGAAAGTGTATTGACCTCTGTTTTCCTAGTTTTATTGACGCCGTTTACGTTGGTTTGCTGAATTTTAAAAACCTCATAATAATCCGTAGAATTATATGTAGTCTAGTGATAGAAAAAACGACGTGCTGCCTTTAAGTTAACATACATTCATGTCATAGTTTGTACAGTGCAGCTAAGATGAGGGTCTGTTTCTCAATATTAAATTTCAGTATTTTATAGACTCAAGAGATTATACTTAATTTCAATGCCTTTCACAATAGTTTGTAGTTTACCAAGTCTCAATTTCCAATTTCCTTATGAATAATTCCTTTAAGTGAAGTAAAACATTGTTTATAGGGTTTTTAGTATTTTATTTCATCACATGGAAAATTAGATCGTTACATAGTACTGGTATTTCATAAAAAAGCCTAGAGTAGTTTATATTTACAAATGATGTTTGAGTTGGAGTGAAGAAGTCGTTGATATCCAGTTTAAGTACGCTTTTTTCTCTGCATCTTGCACAATATTGGTCATAGTATTCCTTCACACAATCGGTAAGCAAATTGTTGTATTGCATGACAATGTTGAAAAAATCCATCAAGATGAAAAGCGTGAAAAGCTCGGGATGTTTAAGTATTAGTCTCTCTCCTCCAATAGGTATGTAGAAGAGTTCAAGAAGTCCAAGCTGATTTGCAGGGAACTCATCTACTCTATCCTTGAGATCAATGAGGTATTGGCGAAGTGAAGTCCATTGACTGTTATCTAACTCCAACTGATTTTGTCCACTGCATCGGAAGATTATTTTCGCTTGAAATATCAGCGGGTCAAATCCAAGTATTACTTTGCTTTTGTGGAAGCCTTCATCAAGATAGTATGTATAGTTCAGCAAGAGGTTTTTCTCATAGATTCGCTGTTTCTCTCGATTCTTTTTTAGTTTCTTCTCTTTCTTGTTCACTTTTCTGGCTGAAGTAGCCTTATCAGTCTGGCTGGCCTTTGCATGCTTCTGAATGACTGACGAAGTTACTGGATCTGCTCCGTTCATTTTAAATGACTGCTTCTAGTAGTAAAACTAAAGATGTATATTTGTTACACCAGCATATATATTCACTTCTCTGCATTTACGGATGGAGTGGGGTTGCAAGTTCAATATGTGTTGATAATTCTATTGCATAAGTAAACATGTTTAGCCCTTGAATGCTGTAATGTTGCTTACTCTCATGATTTGAATTCAAAGATAAGAAAGTGCTATGGAGTTAAGATTTGAACCACCAAGCTAACAGGAGTAGGAGTCAGTAACAGGAAATGACACTTTGCTCCGTATTTCCCTTAGAATTTTTAGGAGTACTGCTGGGCTACAATAGATTGCTTCTAGGCTAATTGGCTGTCTTTTCATCTATTAAACTATCTATTTAGCTGTCACTTTTGCTGATGAGCTGTCTACCTTATGTGTAATGCTGTCTTTTAAGCCGATTCCCTGTCTGTTTAGCTGATATGCTATCCTCTTAAGCTGTCTATTTAGCTGTCACTTTTGCTGATGAGCTGTCTATTATATGTATAATGCTGTCTATGCAGCTGTCTATTTAGCTGATGCCCTGTCTGTTTAGTTGTTATGCTGTCTTCTGAGCTAACCGTTTAGCTGATAAACCCGTCTGTTTAGATGGTAAGTGGTCTATGTAGCTTTCTTTTTAGCTGATGCCCTGTCTGCTTAGTTGATATGCTATCTCTTTAGCTGTCTGTATAGCTATCTTAAGTTAATAAGTTGAGCGTTTGGCCTTACGTGCTATCTGCCATTTGGTAAATTCATTTGATTGTTGGAATTATCTACCCATAAAAAAATTCTTACTTTCCATACAGTTGCAGTCAGCTTTTTTTACATTTACTTTAAATGTCATATGCTCATCGCGATTCACGTTAGGCCTATTGGTTACCAAGACTGCATGTTGATCATCTTCCTAGTTATTCATAGGCATACATGGGTCAGACAAGAATCTTCACGTCTATGTTGCTCTTCTGGTGAACAAATCTTGATTAGGAGCAAGCCATTGTTATTTGCTCGAGAGTTCATTGATCTTATTTCACACTGATGCATTCTTCATAAGATTGAGTCAATACACACTCTTTTTTTTTTCATGTGCATCAGTTTTTCTCTTGACCCCTGTCTATCTAATCTATAGGATCCTCTTTCTACAGCAATTCGATTTCAGTTCTCTAGGTTTTCATGTCTTCATAGGATTTGCGGCCTATGGGCCCCTTATTGCCCACTATAATGTTCCATTGCATTGAAATTATGTTGCTACACTTATGAACTCATCCAATATGCCCAAAAATCATATGATCCCATGGATCAGCCATTTGAATCATTTTGTAAAGCACAAACTTGTTGAATAAATCTCTACTTCATGCAAACCATTGCTAGGGCCTTAACATGAATTAGTTCAGCCTGTTGCTTAGTCGATGTATTAAGGGTTTATAGTGAAACTTATTAAGTATATTGAATCATCTTGGCGTTCTCATGTATGATCAACCCTTTTGGATTATCAAGGATATGCTATGACTGGAACGATTTTTTCCCTATCATTGAACAATTGAGTAAAATTTTGATACCTCCAACTGACTAAAAATCTGTCATTGATCCATTTTCAGAAGATGTTTGAATGGTTTGGAAGACTTGAGGCTGCATCATTACTCACAACCTATGAGATGATTAAATATCATGGACAAATGTGTCTACATATGTACATTATAATAGCTATCAAATGTCTATGTATTAGTATCATATGATCGACTGGTCCCTTTATCATGCAAAGTGGGTTATCCACAATCACCGATCAGTTGAGCCGTCTGATACGATCATGAGTTGCCTGTTCAGCAGTGGAACTTTGGTCAACTTCACACCAATATGTTTTCTCTTTCGCACCTGCTAACCCAATTGCCTGACGAACTCAAGGTAGCCTTCTCTTTCACACCTACAACTCGAGTTGATTGGTGAGCAGAAGGTGGTGAAGGGCCTTACAGGGCTTCTACCCAGCCTGCCCCATGGCATGCATGCATGATGATCCTCGCAGAGATGCAGAATAACCTTCTACCTACCCTACCCTATTGCCACGCAGGCATCAATGACCGGTCATCATGCGTTATGACGCGTCATAATGCATGATGATGGGTCATCATGCCTGCATGGCAATAGGGTAGGCTGGGTAGAAGGTTATTCTGTATCTCTGCGAGGATCATCGTCCATGCATGCCACGGGGCAGGCTGGGTAGAAGCCCTGTAAGGCCCTTCACCACCTTCTGCTCACCAATCAACTCGAGTTGTAGGTGTGAAAGAGAAGGCTACCTTGAGTTCGTCAGGCAATTGGGTTAGCAGGTGCGAAAGAGAAAACATATTGGTGTGAAGTTGACCAAAGTTCCACTGCTGAACAGGCAACTCATGATCGTATCAGACGGCTCAACTGATCGGTGATTGTGGATAACCCACTTTGCATGATAAAGGGACCAGTCGATCATATGATACTAATACATAGACATTTGATAGCTATTATAATGTACATATGTAGACACATTTGTCCATGATATTTAATCATCTCACAGGTTGTGAGTAATGATGCAGCCTCAAGTCTTCCAAACCATTCAAACATCTTCTGAAAATGGATCAATGACAGATTTTTAGTCAGTTGGAGGTATCAAAATTTTACTCAATTGTTCAATGATAGGGAAAAAATCGTTCCAGTCATAGCATATCCTTGATAATCCAAAAGGGTTGATCATACATGAGAACGCCAAGATGATTCAATATACTTAATAAGTTTCACTATAAACCCTTAATACATCGACTAAGCAACAGGCTGAACTAAATCATGTTAAGGCCCTAGCAATGGTTTGCATGAAGTAGAGATTTATTCAACAAGTTTGTGCTTTACAAAATGATTCAAATGGCTGATCCATGGGATCATATGATTTTTGGGCATATTGGATGAGTTCATAAGTGTAGCAACATAATTTCAATGCAATGGAACATTATAGTGGGCAATAAGGGGCCCATAGGCCGCAAATCCTATGAAGACATGAAAACCTAGAGAACTGAAATCGAATTGCTGTAGAAAGAGGATCCTATAGATTAGATAGACAGGGGTCAAGAGAAAAACTGATGCACATGAAAAAAAAAAGAGTGTGTATTGACTCAATCTTATGAAGAATGCATCAGTGTGAAATAAGATCAATGAACTCTCGAGCAAATAACAATGGCTTGCTCCTAATCAAGATTTGTTCACCAGAAGAGCAACATAGACGTGAAGATTCTTGTCTGACCCATGTATGCCTATGAATAACTAGGAAGATGATCAACATGCAGTCTTGGTAACCAATAGGCCTAACGTAAATCGCGATGAGCATATGACATTTAAAGTAAATGTAAAAAAAGCTGACTGCAACTGTATGGAAAGTAAGAATTTTTTTATGGGTAGATAATTCCAACAATCAAATGAATTTACCAAATGGCAGATAGCACGTAAGGCCAAACGCTCAACTTATTAACTTAAGATAGCTATACAGACAGCTAAAGAGATAGCATATCAACTAAGCAGACAGGGCATCAGCTAAAAAGAAAGCTACATAGACCACTTACCATCTAAACAGACGGGTTTATCAGCTAAACGGTTAGCTCAGAAGACAGCATAACAACTAAACAGACAGGGCATCAGCTAAATAGACAGCTGCATAGACAGCATTATACATATAATAGACAGCTCATCAGCAAAAGTGACAGCTAAATAGACAGCTTAAGAGGATAGCATATCAGCTAAACAGACAGGGAATCGGCTTAAAAGACAGCATTACACATAAGATAGACAGCTCATCAGCAAAAGTGACAGCTAAATAGATAGTTTAATAGATGAAAAGACAGCCAATTAGCCTAGAAGCAATCTATTGTAGCCCAGCAGTACTCCTAAAAATTCTAAGGGAAATACGGAGCAAAGTGTCATTTCCTGTTACTGACTCCTACTCCTGTTAGCTTGGTGGTTCAAATCTTAACTCCATAGCACTTTCTTATCTTTGAATTCAAATCATGAGAGTAAGCAACATTACAGCATTCAAGGGCTAAACATGTTTACTTATGCAATAGAATTATCAACACATATTGAACTTGCCCCCCCACTCCATCCGTAAATGCAGAGAAGTGAATATATATGCTGGTGTAACAAATATACATCTTTAGTTTTACTACTAGAAGCAGTCATTTAAAATGAACGGAGCAGATCCAGTAACTTCGTCAGTCATTCAGAAGCATGCAAAGGCCAGCCAGACTGATAAGGCTACTTCAGCCAGAAAAGTGAACAAGAAAGAGAAGAAACTAAAAAAGAATCGAGAGAAACAGCGAATCTATGAGAAAAACCTCTTGCTGAACTATACATACTATCTTGATGAAGGCTTCCACAAAAGCAAAGTAATACTTGGATTTGACCCGCTGACATTTCAAGCGAAAATAATCTTCCGATGCAGTGGACAAAATCAGTTGGAGTTAGATAACAGTCAATGGACTTCACTTCGCCAATACCTCATTGATCTCAAGGATAGAGTAGATGAGTTCCCTGCAAATCAGCTTGGACTTCTTGAACTCTTCTACATACCTATTGGAGGAGAGAGACTAATACTTAAACATCCCGAGCTTTTCACGCTTTTCATCTTGATGGATTTTTTCAACATTGTCATGCAATACAACAATTTGCTTACCGATTGTGTGAAGGAATACTATGACCAATATTGTGCAAGATGCAGAGAAAAAAGCGTACTTAAACTGGATATCAACGACTTCTTCACTCCAACTCAAACATCATTTGTAAATATAAACTACTCTAGGCTTTTTTATGAAATACCAGTACTATGTAACGATCTAATTTTCCATGTGATGAAATAAAATACTAAAAACCCTATAAACAATGTTTTACTTCACTTAAAGGAATTATTCATAAGGAAATTGGAAATTGAGACTTGGTAAACTACAAACTATTGTGAAAGGCATTGAAATTAAGTATAATCTCTTGAGTCAATAAAATACTGAAATTTAATATTGAGAAACAGACCCTCATCTTAGCTGCACTGTACAAACTATGACATGAATGTATGTTAACTTAAAGGCAGCACGTCGTTTTTTCTATCACTAGACTACATATAATTCTACGGATTATTATGAGGTTTTTAAAATTCAGCAAACCAACGTAAACGGCGTCAATAAAACTAGGAAAACAGAGGTCAATACACTTTCACCGCTATAAGATCTATTACAATGGTTATCTTATACTTCATGGAAGTGTACCGTGATATTTTTCCTGAACACCGAATACGAATCGAGAATTATATGCTTAAATATGGTAATATGGGTGAGAAAGTATCTAATAAACATGGAATACACTATCAAATATGTGAATGGTCCAACTCTAATACAACATCAGGCACTGATACATGCATTTGTCATTCATACGATCAAGAGACAAGAAATATTTTAAAACTAATAAAACAGAACATACTCCTGCAGTCTCGCATACATACGACAAAGTAATAATTCATAGCATCGGGTAGTATAAATAGTCCAAACAAAATTAGAGCCAACTGTTGGCCAGCGTTATTAGAATGTATCGGGGAATCCTCACCAGTAATTCATCAAGGAACATACTATTCTCATAAAATGTAACCAAAACGAAATTCGAATTGAAACATCAACAGTTTGCACTAGAGTGAAGGGGACATAAGCTACAATTATATGCTGAGGATATTGAATTGCTATATAAATTGTATAATAAACATTAAAAAAGACGTGAGAGGACTTACTATACATTTGTATGGTCCTAAAGCAGAAATAGTGCAGCTGAATAAACCTTCAATATGCTATAGAATTCATAAATATATCAACCCATATACTAGATGTCCTATAAATTGTATGAAAATTTATTTATATATATAACAAAAAATAGCATTACTCAATAAATTATTTCTATTTGAAAAAAAACACAATCTTTTTATTTTAACAACTAATCTAACATTGCTCAAGTAAACAAATACCTCAAACAGTAAACCAAAAAAAACCTAAACATTCCTAGCATATCCGAAACTCCCAAGTATCAAACACTCAATTCTACCATTCAAAAATATCTAATGAGAGACAAAAAAAAACCCTCATTAGTTCATTCAACTCAAGTATACATCTGTTCATCAAATTACCAGCAGACAAACACCTCCTGAAAGTAATGATCATATCTTAACATCCTACAATGACTCGTGACCATCCTTATCAAGAACACTCTATAACATATGCTACTTGTCTATACAAGATACGATGAGATCGATCTAAAAATAGCCTACCATAAACTCATATGCTTCCACACATCGTTATCTATACCGAACTATCTTACATAAACATTAGCCTATGTGATCTATAGTAGCAGTGCGCCAACCCAAAACATACCCTTTATGTTGAAAACTAATTAGATCTTCTTCAAACCTAAAAAAAATCAACCAAGCATCCAGCAGAAAAAAATTCTGATAAGAAAAAACTCAACAAGAATATATTTTACTTATGTGAAAATAATACTTGAATATGTTAATGAGTATACCCTCAAATCGCTATGATGATAAATCCAGTATATTTAAAATGTAGTAAATACGTATTTTACTTAATGCACAAATATTGAAAATGTATATGAATATAGCAGAAGTGGCTTTACGCTTAATACAAGCACACAAAGTATGAGGTTTGTAAATTCTCATGCAATCATATAGGCATTAAAAGCGATAATATGCATCCGAAAAGTATCAACTTAACGGTACCATTCACGCATCATTTTCCTAAGGAGATAACAAATTAAAAATTATCATACTCAAAAAACATCAACAAGTTCTAAATGAAAATATAGCTAGAGAAATTCGGAAATGTCAAAAAATCATACATACTGTGTAGAATATGAGACAAGCATAAAATAATAGTTTTACTCTATATTATACTGACACTCATGAAACTACTTAAACTAAATAATACAGATCCATAATAACAGCACCTAATTCAGAGTAAATATAAAAATTTATTCAATCTAGTGCATGCCTATAATGCCATCATATAGGACCAAAAATATTTTCCCATGCATTATGAGCATAAACAAAGAATAATACCATAATACCAACAAACCCCTAATGTCAATGACCTAGCGCATTCACTTTTTTCTATATTAGGTTCTTCCTTTCAGTACGTACCCAAAATTAATCAATGAAAATGCGTCTATATTCCTACTCATTAGGACCACCACGATGATTTCTACATCCATCATACATAAACTCCATAAAAAAGTAGCATTCCAGAAGCCATAAACCGTAATATCTTTCCTATACAACATCCATAAATAATCTCAAATTTAGAATAGATACCCAAAACATACATCTCAACATAGTGATCTAAAAAATAGGCCCAAGCACTTATCAAAAGGGACAAATCATATGATGTACGAACAAAATTATCACCATCTCATGCACTACAAGATCATTAATTTGAAAAAATAACTCGTCTTGGAAGAAATCATTAGAATTTTTGAACAAAACCAATGAGCATCCTATAGTAAAGAAAAAAAATGAATGAATATAGTGCCATACTTGTACATAATATTACAATCAGAGAATGAAGTATAGAAACTGCTTTAAGAAATAAGTGATGATGATGCAGACAAACAAAATGCTGCTACAAGCAAACTGAAATTTAAAACTATACTAAATATCAAGAACGCATTACAACAAACATTAAGATCTCTTTCACTTCATCCATAGATTTGAACAATCAACATAGTAGTCTAACCGAACAAAATACATTGAAGACGATTCTTAAAGTACTATTACAATGAAACCGATAAAAGCAATAATATACGAGTACAATAGCAATGAGTCACAAAACAAAGAAACGACGTATCCAAGCAAAAAGAAACTGAAAACGATCAATGTAAATAATAATCAGCAAACTATAACAGGCGCATCTTCAAATGGACATTTATGAAAACACGTCTCAATCCCGCGCATCACGTTACCCGCTGCCCACGGCCAACACAACAAGAAAAACCGCCTCCATCAAGCAAAACTATATTGTAATGCAATGTATGCCATGCCACTTCTCTTCCACGCTGTAGATTCCGATGCCCCCAAAACTCGCGCCGACAGGGAAGTCTATGCGTACGAAACACTACTCTTAACAAGCAAAATCACTTGCACATGCCACGCATCCCCCGAGGTCAATTTCCATGCTTAACAGAACTCGCCGCCGAGCAAATCTACACCACAATCACGATTCTCCAAAAAGCGACATAAATCATTCCGAATCGCCGACAAGGCCGTCCATACTTAAAGACAGGCACCCTTTGATGAGCAATGCGGAAACTTAACCAAACGCTCGCGAGACAAATTTCTACGGCTCATGACATCCACCTCGGTGGAAACAAGCGACGCGCATCACATCTACAATACCGTCCATTTTTAACCACAGACATCAAACGAGGAGCAAAACGTACCTTAAGCAAGCAACCACTAAGTAAATTCTCATGCTTTAGAGCACCCGTCGAAAGGCAAGCCCGTCACCCATCCATAATGCAAAGCCACCCGTCTATAGCAGCGCCCCCATCCCACACAACTACTCGCATCATAAAAACTTCCGGCACGGCTAGCATGATCAAGCGAATCGGCAATTTCCACACGCAGCCAAAGACACCAATTGCTGCAACGCGTTCCCTATCCAAGCGCCCATGAAGTAAATTCCCACGGCTTAGAATACGCGCTGACGGGCATGTCCATCATCCATCAGTATCGCAGTCATCCGTCTTTACAAACGCCCGCCATCACCACGCAGCCAATCGCATCATAAAAAAGTCCAGCACGCCTAACGTGATCAAGTTAATCGCTCGCCCCAAATGCCTTTAATAAGTGACACACGCTAAAGGATCTCAAGCCCTACAACCAGCGAACAACCGCCCAGAGCGCCTCCTATCTACAGAGCTTCCCTAATTGATCAGCAACCCTAATACTTCAAGGTATCAACTCTAGACATGGACCTCTTAACATATACATTAAAACGACCATGGATAAAAAACCATCAACCACTAGGAGCGTTTAAGACCCGAGAAACACTTCCACCAAAGATGAATAACGAAACCATGCAAAGACTATAAGCAACGAATGTATGAGAAATCCTTCCGCTATAGAGAAATAACAACCATGAATAGTATAATTATCTATCGCTAAAACTTGTATATTAACCCAATATAAATGCCCGCTGAGAAATCTAGAGCTCTAATCTATTGATTGAAAATATGGGCCTATCCTAGACTATAATCAATATGCCTAGTTTCACCATTTACCATTAGAGGCTACTTAGGCTAAGAAAGCGCACCCGTCATCTAAAGACATATGTCTATTCTAGAACACAACCATCAATACTAGTTCTACTAACCGCTAGAGGCTACTAAAACCCGGAACGCTTACCTACTTAATCAAGATTCCGATGTTTATTTACCTAAGACCCATACCTTCTCATCCCTAGTATCCGCCAATGCCAATCTTGTACACATATCTAAGGCCCACACCCTCCCCTGGCAATTACCCAAGATTCCCATACCTATCCCGGACTCATACCTTCTTATCCCAGGCACCTACCTATACCACCCTAATACAAGCACCCATACACCCAAGACACACACCCTCGACAACATTTGAAATTTGTATGAAAAAGGTGGCCTAGAACCCGCAAACTACCCCTACTTGGCACTGATCTTTTAGACAATGAAACTCTTTTTTTTCTGCATTATTCTGAAAATTAACACTTTCTAAACACTTCTTACGACCTTAATTTTGAGTGAAATATGAGTAAAATCCAAATTTTACTAAGTGACCGGGTCCACAAAACTCTATTCAGGGCTACCTTAACTATTGAAAACAATCAAAAAGCGACTCAAACTACTCGAATATTTAGATTCCCCTTTTTTCGTTATTTTTAATTGTGACGAACGTGCAATATTTACCAATTTTATTACTTTCTCTGTTTTAAATTAGGAGCATGTCCACATTTGGAAACAAAAAAATCCTTTTTCCTTTAATAATTTTAATATGTAACTATTATTCTTGTAAATATTCCTTATTAGTTACTTTGGTAAATTTAGTGTTAGTTGAATGCATGCGATGAAAATCATATGGTTAATCCCTTTAACACATGCGCATTTAACCATTTATTTTATAGATCAGGGAAACTAAAAGTGTATGGGTTTTATTATCAACTGAAATAGCAGCTCAATACAGAGCTTCTTTG
Source organism: Odontomyia ornata (assembly GCA_963969285.1). NCBI lineage: Eukaryota > Metazoa > Arthropoda > Insecta > Diptera > Stratiomyidae > Odontomyia > Odontomyia ornata. The sequence continues at coordinate 178,874,780 of OZ017740.1, forward strand.
TTTAGTATTCTTATAGAGTTTAAAATGACAAAATTCGGCAAATATAGACTAATATTACCTGAGAGGAATCTACCACTTGGTACAATCATTCGGTAAATTTGTTAACAAGCCCGAAAATACTTTGACATTGTTTTTCTTCTATAATTGTGTTGAGTCTTACTTTCTTATACCCTTCCAATTATCTGAAGGAACTATGAGAGCAATCGCTTTTGTTGACGTACTTTCAAATTTGGTATTTAATACGTATGCTGTAGATTAACAAAGTTTTTGTGACTTTGACCTGATTATATAAAATTTATTTGGTCAGGTGTCAGCCCTTTTTCAAATTAATTACAGCAGGTTTTCCAATTCGTCAGATATTCAATATTATAAACCAAACATATTAAAAGGAATTCAGCTGGAATATTTTGCACAGCATAAACTCAGATTTATCTTAAAGTAATAAACATCAACATAAATTAAATTCGTAGTATTTTTTATTCTACTTAAATATTAACAGTCGATCATATAGAATTAAATGTCAGCTCAGCATTTCGATTGGTATTTGAAAGAAGAGACACTATACTATTATTTTTATGAAGAAAAAAAATCAATATGTTATAATGGCAGCCCATCTTCACCTCTTCGGTTATATTCAAGAGTGTTAACAAGCAAGAAAAAAGGTTAGGCTAATTTATTTCATAACTTAATACAGAGAATGACCACTATACTAATTAATTTGTTAACAATACAACTAAATCGTAAACCATAACTGAATTTTATCGGTTTCATTTCAATGAAAAAAAAAATATTTCTCTAAAAAAATAATATTCCAAAATGCAGAACAAAAAAATAAAGTGAAAACTCTAGGCATAAATATCCTTTAAACATTAACGATAAAAAAAACTAAGGGCACATTTACTAAATCTTAAAAACAAACTTTTTAAATAAACTAAAAAAAATTAGGAATATTCAATTCAATGTTAAAAACAACATAAACTTTATGTATGTACATTCTATTACAATGAAAGGAAAAGAAATTAACATTTGCATGGTTTCAATGTATAAGTAACTAAAATTATACAAGGAAATTTCAACCCATCATCAAACAAAAGAAATGGTTTAAAAGATTCTTGTATATTATGCCTGTTATTAAAACAATTCAGAAAAAATCAAAAAATTTAAGATATACTCAAAAACAGTAAATATTCATTATATACTATATATCGATATATATTTAGAATTAGACATCAAGAAATACATTTAGAATACAATGAGCTCAGTGATTCACCATTGAAGTACAAAAAAGGTTGAGTAATATTTTTTTAAACAAAAACAACAAAAAAAAGAACATGAAATAATGTAAAATCGAATTCTAATAACATGAAAAATACAATTCAAATGCAGCTAGGCAAGCAGCAAGAAGTAAATAGAATTATCAGAGAATTAAATTCATATGAACTAGAATATTTGACAAATCCATTAATTGCCAAAAATAATTGATGAAGAAAATATTTTTCATGATATAAATAAACATAAAAAAATATATTTTTCCGAAAGAAATCAAACAAAGCATAACAATAAATGTACATCGTATTTTATGTGCACATATCCAGGCGCTCAGGTATAAAAAGCAACAAACAACTGAAATTGTTCTTGCAACAAATGCATATGAAATAAACAATTAGGACAGCGTAGGTTAGACCTACATATTTTATCAAATAATATACATTTATAATTTTGTAAAATTACACTATACGAAACAATAATATGAATTGCTAACAAAAAAACGGATTTTCCTTTCCAGTAGTTCTGCTTTTCAGCGGGCAATGGGGTGCAGGGTAAGTATGCCGTCGCGAGGGTAGGGTTTGGAAAAAATCCGCTGAGGTCGGTTTCGCGTCGTGCGCGGTACGCGGTACCTTAGTTGTTTTTGATTTTTCCTTAACGTAGCATTCGTCGGGTTGAGTTAACGTAGTATACTTTTCGGTACCGCGTCGAGAATTCGGGAACGCGAAATAAAAATTAGATTTTGTTCTTTTTGACTGGTTATGAGAAGAAATACGGAGTAACGTAGAATAGGTTTCCTCTCCGTATGGTTTTGTTTGTAACGCGTTTGAAAACGGGCGTGTATAGGTGGCTGAATTATGTGAATGAGCGTAACCCATTCGGAGACCCGCGACTGAAATCCTCTCTGATCTAGCTGGCCGACAAGCAGCCACCGCGTGAATGGGTTACGGTGCACGGATTGGTTGACCGGTTGGTACCATCCGATGGCACTACTCAGACTTAACGTCTAGAACCGATGAGAGGTCGGTTCCGCGTTCGGACGTAAATTGTTAAATCATTACAAATGGCGCCCAACGTGGGGCCTAAAACATCCAAAGGGGAAGAAATTCGCGTCTTCTGACGAGTTGGTCCTTTACGGAGGATGTAAGGTACTTTGGTACTCGAGTCCCACTATCAGGAGCAGTGGAGTTGTGTGATACACTCTAGCAGTCGCTTCACGTGAGTTGTAGCTTCCGCTCTCCTTTGTTTGATTTTGTTTTCGCGACAGAATCCTTCCGATGTGTTGTCCCAGGCTAACCCCTGTAAGGACCTTCTATTTTCTTGATGGAACTGCCAGCCTGATGGGTTTACCTATCAGCATGGCCTCTCAAGAAAATAGAAGGCTACCTTGCCTTCATGTCGCGGAAGGATTCTACTTATTTCGTATGCGTGATAGACGAGTGGTATCGGTTCAACGTTCGGTGGCGTATGCTGGAGTTGCGGAGCCCGGAATGCTTCCACGCGTCGGGAATTTTGACCGCGTACAAAACCGTTACGGTAGCTCTACCACTTGTCTCGTCGAGTCACTTTAACGTAGTTTAGAGACGGTTTTGTAATGTATATGGGTTTAGGGGATAAAGTTTGTAAATCGACCGAAAGCACCCTTTCTTCGGCAGATTATCACGCACTCTCATTTCCCTTTGGAGGAGTCGACTACTGGAAAGGAAAGTGTGTATTAAATACATTTTTTTCCCGTTCGATATAAATAGCTCGCCACTATCGGCCACTAAAGTATTAATAAGTTTATTTTTATATATATACGTATAGTTTAAAAATAGCAGTAGGATTCAATTACATTTTTTTTTCTCAGTATTACATCGTACCCACACTCATAGGAACCACACGACAATGGCAACGAAGCGGACCCCAGACAAGCGTTGGACCAGATCCAAAACGGTCCAACCAGCTAACTGCGGGATCTGTTTCGAGGACGTAGTGGAGGGGGTACACAGCGTGCGATTGGATTGTGGACATCTATTCCATCGTGCCTGTGTCCAACAGCTCCTCCTTACGTCCGAGCTTTGCCCGTTATGCCGGCGATCCATCGAGCGGACCGCCCTAGACGTCCCCCTTGGAACGCCCGTCCCAACGCGTGGAGCAGTGGCGAAAGGGGTTCCAGAGGCCGAACCGCCCCAACCGCTGTTGGACCTTCAAGGAGCCGTAGGCGGTGAAGTTCCGGCTGCAGTTGTCGTGTCCGAGGTGACCCCCATGCCTTCCGTCCACTCCATTGACACCCTCGTGGCATTGATGCGAGATATGTCGGAGAGGATTGGCAACTTGGAGGGAAAGCTCCGGAATCTCCCCATGAGCCAACCACCCAGCCGCGTGAGAACTCCGCTTGGCTGGGAGCCCAATCTCAATGTGGCTATGCCCCACTCTCGACCATCCGATCAGTGGGCCCTACCTCCAAGGAACTCGGGAATGGATCCCAGAGCTCCCGAATATAGACCACGACACAGCACCGCACCTCCGTTGGTACCTCCAGTCCCCGAGGCAGTTCCGTACAACTGGTCAATCGAGGATGCGATCCCCCCCGGGAACGCATTGACACCTTTCCGAGACCCGACGCCTCGTATCATGGAGAGTTGGCGCCTGAACTTCACGGGTTTCAACGATATGATATCGGCGGACCGGTTCCTTTTCCGGATTCAGGCGTTAATATCCAGCACCCTGGTAAGTGATTCCTCGGCCTTCCTCCGGCATGCACATCTTTTGTTCAGCGGAGATGCTGCCGACTGGTACTGGAGTTTTAAGGAATCGACGCCACGTCCCACTTGGAACTCTTTCAGTGCAGCCTTCCGCAATCGATTTGAGGATGGCTTCACTGAGAGAGAACTAAGAGAACAATTAAAGAAACGGAAACAAGGCGCTCACGAACCGTTCGACCAGTACTACACAAGTATAGTGAGATTGAGCACTCACTTGCGAACAACCATGCCCGAGGACGAACTGGTAGAAATTATCAGAGAGAAGATGCGTTGGGATCTTCAGAACAGCCTTCTGCATTTTCCCATCAACACCATACAGGGATTGCGCTTCATGCCCGTAGGCAAGAACAATTGGATGAGCGGCGAGGTACCTTCCGTCCACAACGTCGCATAACGGGACCAAATCCCCGAAATCATCACACCGCGGAGTTGATGGCAGCGAACCACCTACTTGCTGATCCAGTACCAGTACCGAGGAGCGGAGCACCACAGGAGCTTGAGGACACAGCAATGATTGATAAACCCTCCCTTGAAGCAATTACTAGCCCGACGGTCTGTTGGAACTGCCGACAAACGGGGCATCGGTTCTATGCATGTTCAGCGAAGCCGACGCTTTTCTGTTACCGATGCGGGAAGGCCGACACATACGCACCTGATTGCGCAAATTGCAAACTGTGAAAAAACTTGCCACCGAGTGCCGCGACCACCCGTCGGCACTCCTAGACCCCGGTCGAACCGATCCTGACCCCATCACTAGCTATGACCAAGCCCCCGACATGACTCCAATTCTGCTGACTCGCACCGCTAAACACAGTTCTCCCGAAGTTCCACAACCGACGCCATCCTTCGCCGAGGCCAACGCGCAGGGAAATGATAGCGAGGCGAAAGTTCCTTGGCATGTCAAACCTTTCCACTTCAGGCTGCGGAATTATTTGGCTACTAGACAGCGCATCTTCCATGAGGAGTTGGCTACAACTGTCCCACCGCGAAGAAAGTGAGCCACACGTCGGATGCGGAGCTTCTGGAGAAAAGTCAGGCAGTCGAGGAAGGTGCTGAAGGACATACACTTAGACGAATTATTGAGGGATGACGTTCGGCCATATGCGTCAGTACACCTCCTGCAAAAACGAGTGTCGGGTTTAGTCGATACGGGAGCCAGCGTGAATTGCATATCCGCCGATTTTGCAGGGGAGGTACTGGCAATGCACGCGGATCAAATTCACCATTTTACCTCCTGGTTAAGCACGGCGGATGGAACTCGTCACTCTGTAGTGGGAAAAATTACGACGGATGTTACCTTTAAGGGAGTAACTAAACCTCTGGAATTTTACATCATACCTCAATTAACCCAGAATCTTTATCTAGGAGTGGATTTCGTTCGAAAATTTAACTTGGCCCCGGCACTGTTTTCCGGTACGACCCTGGAGTCCGTCACCACAGTTCCTGACCAATCTCAAACCACTCATTTATTACGACATACACTGGATGTAAATCAGCAACTGCGACTTGACTCGGCTATATCGGCTTTTCCATCGCACGAGATGGAAGGTCTCGGGTGGACTGCACTGGTGTTCCACACTATAGATGTGGGGGATGCTAAACCCATAAAACAGAGACATTTTGCCATATCTCCGGTGAAGGAAAAGTCGTTATATGCCGAAGTGGATCGAATGCTAGCATTAGGCGTGATCGAAGAATCGTAGAGCGCGTGGGCTTCCCCAGTCACCTTAGTTGTCAAGCCGAACAAGGTCCGGCTATGCTTAGATGCCAGACGCTTGAACGCCGTCACTGTCAAGGACGCATACCCTCTACCGTTGATTGAAGGCATTTTGAGTCGGTTGCCTAAAGCCCACTTCATCACGAGCTTAGACCTCAAGGACGCCTTCTGGCAAATTCCTTTAGACCCTGGCTCAAAGGAGAAAACAGCCTTCACAGTCCTAGGTCGGCCCCTGTATCAATTCGTGACCATGCCATTCGGATTGTGCAATGCCCCCCAAACAATGACGCGCCTAATGGATAAGGTGATACCACCTCATTTGCGGCACCAAGTTTTCGTTTACTTGGATGATCTGCTGCTTATAACCGAGACCTTTAACGAACACATTGACCTGCTTCAGGAGGTGGCTCTACACATCCGGAGGGCCAGGTTAACCATCAACATACAGAAGAGTCATTTCGTGATGACGGAGGTGAAGTATTTAGGTCACATCATTGGGCATGGCCATATCAAGACCGATCCGGACAAAACTCAAGCGATTGACGTTTTTCCATTACCCAAGACCACCAAGCAATTACGCTGATTCTTAGGCTTATGCGGATGGTACCAGCGTTTTGTACGTGACTATGCCACCATTACCACTCCTTTGACCGACATGCTGCGTAAGGGACGTAAGAGCTAAAGAAGAGTCTGACTACAGCCCCCGTACTGCACAGCCCGGACTTTGACAAACCGTTCTCAATCCATTGTGACGCGAGTCAACATGAGGTGGGAGCAGCCTTAGTCCAGGTTGCACAAGACGGCGAGGAGAGACCTATAGCCTTCATGTCTCACAAGTTGAACCCAGCCCAGCGAAATTACACGGTCTCCGAGCAGGAATGTCTAGCTGTGGTGTTGGCAGTGAAACGCTTCCGAGCCTATGTGGAGGGACACACCTTTGAAATCGTTATGGACCACGCTTCTCTGAAATGGCTAATGAGCCAGACTGATCTCAACGGCAGATTGGCCAGGTGGGCACTGAAATTACAGGTATTTGACTTCACAATTTGCCACCGAAAAGGAAGCCAGCATGTAGTCCCCGACACCCTATCCAGAATGTTCGCTCCTGAAGGAGCCGAGTTGGTCCAGGAGGACGACAGTCCCCAATTGATCGATCTGGACCATCCTGCCTTCAAGTCAGCCAGCTACACCCAACTGATTCACACTATCCAGAATCAACTGTCCCAGCTTCCTGAACTGCGGTTGACGGATGGATTTATTTATAAGCGGATGGGACACGCATCCGGAGACCCCATACAAGAAGAAGAACAGTGGAAGTTGTGGGTGCCCGAAGAATTAACCACTGATCTTATCAGACGGGCTCATGACCACCCATCAAGTGCGCACGGCGGATACGGTCGTACACTTAGGCGGTTGAAAACCTGTTTCTTTTGGCCTAAGATGGCATAACAGATAAAAGCGTACGTAGCCTCCTGTGAGCTATGCAAGTGCACTAAAGCGCCCAACACCATTCTTCGGCCTCCCATGGATAAGGTTGAGGTCCCCGAACGCGTGTTCCAGTGCTTGTACATTGATCTTATCGGTCCTTACCCTCGATCTGCTTCTAGTCACACGGGAGCTGTCGTGGTCCTGGACCAGCTCTCTAAATTCCCTATCATAGAACCACTACGTAACATGCACACTGGACCTATACTCAGCTTCTTGGAGAACCGAGTCTTTCACATGTTTGGAGTTCCGGAGAAACTTGTCTCCGACAACGGGGTCCAGTTCACCTCAAGCAAGTTCCGTGACCTAATGTCCAAATACGGCATCATCCACCAACGAACCGCCGTCTATTCACCACAAGCCAACGCATCCGAACGACTGAACCGTACGCTCATAGCGGCCATTCGCGCCTATGTCCACCCGAATCAGAAGGACTGGGATCGCAAGTTGTTTGCCATCACTAGTGCTCTGCGCTCGTCGTACCACGCCACTACCGGCATTTCGCCGTATTTCGCATTGTTCGGCCAGTACATGATCTGTCATGGAAGCGCTTACCGGCTATTGCGGCAGCTGAAATCGCTAGAGGACCCAATCGTAGTTCTGGAACCGCACGAAAAGCTCCAACTTCTGCGAGATCAACTGCGGGAGAAGATTGAAGAAAGTAGACGGATGGGAGAGGAGCGGTACAACTTGCGATCCCATCCTTCTGGCTTTAAGGCAGGCGACGAAATATATCGTCGAAACTTCCGGCAGAGCGATGCCACTCGACATTACAATGCCAAACTAGACAAGAAATTCGTGAAGTGTCGAGTCCTACAAGTAATAAGTCCCACACGATACCTGATCGCGGACATGGCTGGTAAAACCCTGGGAATTTACCACGCAAAAGACCTTAGACGATGAAGTGCAACTATTTCGCACGAAAAACTATGGCTTACCTAAATCTCTGCCTGGGCGAAGACCTCCGAGTAACACCTGACTCCCTACTGTATAGCCACTGTCGAGTCTTCACTGAAATTGTTGTAGCCTATTCCTCGAAATCGATCTTCGACCCGCCACGGCCCTAACCAAGACCTTTTACATAGGAGGCAGGATCGGAATTACTTCGATTTTGGGGGGGGGGGGGGGGGAGAATGTGTAATGTGACGCCTACGCCCGGGAATTGAAGTGATTCCGATCCCGAACCCTGGTACCCGGCCAGATATGTATGGCTTCGAAGTGCAAGCAGACATTATCTTTCGTGCAGATATCATTGCGCCGAAAATATTTTTCTTCAAATATTTATATTTGTGGAGAAATATTTTCTGTCAATGTGATCCACTGTAATTAAACACTGATACATTTCGAAGCATATCTATCTGGCAATGCCTCCCACAGTTGCCATCCAAACGTCAAAAAAGGTAGGAAAGTGGAAACTGGTTTAAAGTGTCAAAAAGCACATGGGTTTTTCTATGAGCATCAGTTATAAATTTTAAGTGATAATTTGACTTCACAACCTGCAAGCCGCATTTATTTGAAGTTTTTAAGAATTAGAAGTGGTTAGTGTCGTGCATTGAGGTGAAAGGAAATGCAACATAGAGCAGAAAACCGTTATTTAATGTGTGAGCAAAATAAAATCATTGCTCCAAGTATTGAAATAAGCATTTAGATCTTAGGAAGAAATTCATTGGTCGAGTTTATTCATGTATTGTGATTTTTCAAATGAATTAGAGCGTGGACTCCTGATCAGCATGGTTGTCGTTTTTTTTGATCGCTTCCTCCTGCTCGGGCAATGTTGATGAACTTTGCATAAAGTATCTGATGGAATGACATGCCAAAATCCATAGCGAAGTTCGATTATGTGATTTGAGTGTTGCTGTTCAAACAATAAAAGGACACACGCATGCCAAGCAAAACGTCGTTTGTCGGATATTAAGTGAATGTAAACGAGTTTTCGATAAGCTGAGTTCGCAATCCTATCGCATTCCTATGCTCGACGGTGAAGTTATAAGGCGAGTTCAAACAAAACGACGTCGAAAACTTCATTTTCCATTCGGAAAGAAATCCAACAAAAGTAAGCTTGCATAGTTCGCACAGCGCTGGCTGCATCGAGCTTAGCAAGAACTCGAATCTGAACGTGGATGAAGAATTGATCGCGGGCATTCTGGATGAAGTGGAATGCGATCGTGACGGTAGGGATGATGAAACGATTCGTATCCATGGTATGTAAAATTTGTAATATTTCATGTTTGTAGCATATTTCGCAACTGAACTGGGACAACCGCCACCGGGGATACAATAGAATTTAAGATGGAATGCAATTTTTTAGAGAAATATTGTTATTTGTTTTTAAATTTCTTTTCCAATTATGCTTTGTAATTTATTGCGACAACTTTGCGCACTAAATAAAATATTTCGTTGCGGAAAGCTAAAACTTTTCTAGAAGGAAAATGTATTTTGGTCGTTCTAGAAGTTATACTACCTGTGTGCCCCCCTTATATTTATTTTGAACGCAATTGTTTGAGGCTTCTATTAATAGAAATAGCATTTCATTTGGAGTAGTCTATCAGCATCAAAAACTATCAACTTTTGAATAGAGTAATTGCTGAAATTCCAGTGATGGACAAAGGACAATCGCTGATATTTTGACAAATACCAAGAATGTAATAAAAATCAGCAATTAATCTTACGAATTTATTTCACTGAGTACACTGACTTGCCTACATATACACAAACGTTGGTTATTTTTTGTGTGAATCAAACGTAAACGTTAAAATATCATCATATCTATCACTGACAGATCAATCAAGAATTTATACTAAACAAAATCTTTAACACCTAATTTTCCACAGACGTCGGTTTGGACAATAATGCAGAAAAAACTCGTTTATCGGCCGAATGATTCGAGTATCATAGGTTTTTTAAACGCAATAAATTGCTGGCACTGATCTTTTAGACAATGAAACTCTTTTTTTTCTGCATTATTCTGAAAATTAACACTTTCTAAACACTTCTTACGACCTTAATTTTGAGTGAAATATGAGTAAAATCCAAATTTTACTAAGTGACCGGGTCCACAAAACTCTATTCAGGGCTACCTTAACTATTGCAAACAATCAAAAAGCGATTCAAACTACTCGAATATTTAGATTCCCCTTTTTTCGTTATTTTTAATTGTGACGAACGTGCAATATTTACCAATTTTATTACTTTCTCTGTTTTAAATTAGGAGCATGTCCACATTTGGAAACAAAAAAATCCTTTTTCCTTTAATAATTTTAATATGTAACTATTATTCTTGTAAATATTCCTTATTAGTTACTTTGGTAAATTTAGTGTTAGTTGAATGCATGCGATGAAAATCATATGGTTAATCCCTTTAACACATGCGCATTTAACCATTTATTTTATAGATCAGGGAAACTAAAAGTGTATGAGTTTTATTATCAACTGAAATAGCAGCTCAATACAGAGCTTCTTTGTTTAGTATTCTTATAGAGTTTAAAATGACAAAATTCGGCAAATATAGACTAATATTACCTGAGGGGAATCTACCACTTGGTACAATCATTCGGTAAATTTGTTAACAAGCCCGAAAATACTTTGACATTGTTTTTCTTCTATAATTGTGTTGAGTCTTACTTTCTTATACCCTTCCAATTATCTGAAGGAACTATGAGAGCAATCGCTTTTGTTGACGTACTTTCAAATTTGGTATTTAATACGTATGCTGTAGATTAACAAAGTTTTTGTGACTTTGACCTGATTATATAAAATTTATTTGATCAGGTGTCAGCCCTTTTTCAAATTCATTACAGCAGGTTTTCCAATTCGTCAGATATTCAATATTATAAACCAAACATATTAAAAGGAATTCAGCTGGAATATTTTGCACAGCATAAACTCAGATTTATCTTAAAGTAATAAACATCAACATAAATTAAATTCGTAGTATTTTTTATTCTACTTAAATATTAACAGTCGATCATATAGAATTAAATGTCAGCTCAGCATTTCGATTGGTATTTGAAAGAAGAGACACTATACTATTATTTTTATGAAGAAAAAAAATCAATATGTTATAATGGCAGCCCATCTTCACCTCTTCGGTTATATTCAAGAGTGTTAACAAGCAAGAAAAAAGGTTAGGCTAATTTATTTCATAACTTAATACAGAGAATGACCACTATACTAATTAATTTGTTAACAATACAACTAAATCGTAAACCATAACTGAATTTTATCGGTTTCATTTCAATGAAAAAAAAAATATTTCTCTAAAAAAATAATATTCCAAAATGCAGAACAAAAAAATAAAGTGAAAACTCTAGGCATAAATATCCTTTAAACATTAACGATAAAAAAAACTAAGGGCACATTTACTAAATCTTAAAAACAAACTTTTTAAATAAACTAAAAAAAATTAGGAATATTCAATTCAATGTTAAAAACAACATAAACTTTATGTATGTACATTCTATTACAATGAAAGGAAAAGAAATTAACATTTGCATGGTTTCAATGTATAAGTAACTAAAATTATACAAGGAAATTTCAACCCATCATCAAACAAAAGAAATGGTTTAAAAGATTCTTGTATATTATGCCTGTTATTAAAACAATTCAGAAAAAATCAAAAAATTTAAGATATACTCAAAAACAGTAAATATTCATTATATACTATATATCGATATATATTTAGAATTAGACATCAAGAAATACATTTAGAAAACAATGAGCTCAGTGATTCACCATTGAAGTACAAAAAAGGTTGAATAATATTTTTTTAAACAAAAAAAAACAAAAAAAAGAACATGAAATAATGTAAAATCGAATTCTAATAACATGAAAAATACAATTCAAATGCAGCTAGGCAAGCAGCAAGAAGTAAATAGAATTATCAGAGAATTAAATTCATATGAACTAGAATATTTGACAAATCCATTAATTGCCAAAAATAATTGATGAAGAAAATATTTTTCATGATATAAATAAACATAAAAAAATATATTTTTCCGAAAGAAATCAAACAAAGCATAACAATAAATGTACATCGTATTTTATGTGCACATATCCAGGCGCTCAGGTATAAAAAGCAACAAACAACTGAAATTGTTCTTGCAACAAATGCATATGAAATAAACAATTAGGACAGCGTAGGTTAGACCTACATATTTTATCAAATAATATACATTTATAATTTTGTAAAATTACACTATACGAAACAATAATATGAATTGCTAACAAAAAAACGGATTTTCCTTTCCAGTAGTTCTGCTTTTCAGCGGGCAATGGGGTGCAGGGTAAGTATGCCGTCGCGAGGGTAGGGTTTGGAAAAAATCCGCTGAGGTCGGTTTCGCGTCGTGCGCGGTACGCGGTACCTTAGTTGTTTTTGATTTTTCCTTAACGTAGCATTCGTCGGGTTGAGTTAACGTAGTATACTTTTCGGTACCGCGTCGGGAATTCGGGAACGCGAAATAAAAATTAGATTTTGTTCTTTTTGACTGGTTATGAGAAGAAATACGGAGTAACGTAGAATAGGTTTCCTCTCCGTATGGTTTTGTTTGTAACGCGTTTGAAAACGGGCGTGTATAGGTGGCTGAATTATGTGAATGAGCGTAACCCATTCGGAGACCCGCGACTGAAATCCTCTCTGATCTAGCTGGCCGACAAGCAGCCACCGCGTGAATGGGTTACGGTGCACGGATTGGTTGACCGGTTGGTACCATCCGATGGCACTACTCAGACTTAACGTCTAGAACCGATGAGAGGTCGGTTCCGCGTTCGGACGTAAATTGTTAAATCATTACAAATGGCGCCCAACGTGGGGCCTAAAACATCCAAAGGGGAAGAAATTCGCGTCTTCTGACGAGTTGGTCCTTTACGGAGGATGTAAGGTACTTTGGTACTCGAGTCCCACTATCAGGAGCAGTGGAGTTGTGTGATACACTCTAGCAGTCGCTTCACGTGAGTTGTAGCTTCCGCTCTCCTTTGTTTGATTTTGTTTTCGCGACAGAATCCTTCCGATGTGTTGTCCCAGGCTAACCCCTGTAAGGACCTTCTATTTTCTTGATGGAACTGCCAGCCTGATGGGTTTACCTATCAGCATGGCCTCTCAAGAAAATAGAAGGCTACCTTGCCTTTATGTCGCGGAAGGATTCTACTTATTTCGTATGCGTGATAGACGAGTGGTATCGGTTCAACGTTCGGTGGCGTATGCTGGAGTTGCGGAGCCCGGAATGCTTCCACGCGTCGGGAATTTTGACCGCGTACAAAACCGTTACGGTAGCTCTACCACTTGTCTCGTCGAGTCATTTAACGTAGTTTAGAGACGGTTTTGTAATGTATGTGGGTTTAGGGGATAAAGTTTGTAAATCGACCGAAAGCACCCTTTCTTCGGCAGATTATCACGCACTCTCATTTCCCTTTGGAGGAGTCGACTACTGGAAAGGAAAGTGTGTATTAAATACATTTTTTTCCCGTTCGATATAAATAGCTTGCCACTATCGGCCACTAAAGTATTAATAAGTTTATTTTTATATATATATACGTATAGTTTAAAAATAGCAGTAGGATTCAATTACATTTTTTTTTCTCAGTATTACATCGTACCCACACTCATAGGAACCACACGACAATGGCAACGAAGTGGACCCCAGACAAGCGTTGGACCAGATCCAAAACGGTCCAACCAGCTAACTGCGGGATCTGTTTCGAGGACGTAGTGGAGGGGGTACACAGCGTGCGATTGGATTGTGGACATCTATTCCATCGTGCCTGTGTCCAACAGCTCCTCCTTACGTCCGAGCTTTGCCCGTTATGCCGGCGATCCATCGAGCGGACCGCCCTAGACGTCCCCCTTGGAACGCCCGTCCCAACGCGTGGAGCAGTGGCGAAAGGGGTTCCAGAGGCCGAACCGCCCCAACCGCTGTTGGACCTTCAAGGAGCCGTAGGCGGTGAAGTTCCGGCTGCAGTTGTCGTGTCCGAGGTGACCCCCATGCCTTCCGTCCACTCCATTGACACCCTCGTGGCATTGATGCGAGATATGTCGGAGAGGATTGGCAACTTGGAGGGAAAGCTCCGGAATCTCCCCATGAGCCAACCACCCAGCCGCGTGAGAACTCCGCTTGGCTGGGAGCCCAATCTCAATGTGGCTATGCCCCACTCTCGACCATCCGATCAGTGGGCCCTACCTCCAAGGAACTCGGGAATGGATCCCAGAGCTCCCGAATATAGACCACGACACAGCACCGCACCTCCGTTGGTACCTCCAGTCCCCGAGGCAGTTCCGTACAACTGGTCAATCGAGGATGCGATCCCCCCCGGGAACGCATTGACACCTTTCCGAGACCCGACGCCTCGTATCATGGAGAGTTGGCGCCTGAACTTCACGGGTTTCAACGATATGATATCGGCGGACCGGTTCCTTTTCCGGATTCAGGCGTTAATATCCAGCACCCTGGTAAGTGATTCCTCGGCCTTCCTCCGGCATGCACATCTTTTGTTCAGCGGAGATGCTGCCGACTGGTACTGGAGTTTTAAGGAATCGACGCCATGTCCCACTTGGAACTCTTTCAGTGCAGCCTTCCGCAATCGATTTGAGGATGGCTTCACTGAGAGAGAACTAAGAGAACAATTAAAGAAACGGAAACAAGGCGCTCACGAACCGTTCGACCAGTACTACACAAGTATAGTGAGATTGAGCACTCACTTGCGAACAACCATGCCCGAGGATGAACTGGTAGAAATTATCAGAGAGAAGATGCGTTGGGATCTTCAGAACAGCCTTCTGCATTTTCCCATCAACACCATACAGGGATTGCGCTTCATGCCCGTAGGCAAGAACAATTGGATGAGCGGCGAGGTACCTTCCGTCCACAACGTCGCATAACGGGACCAAATCCCCGAAATCATCACACCGCGGAGTTGATGGCAGCGAACCACCTACTTGCTGATCCAGTACCAGTACCGAGGAGCGGAGCACCACAGGAGCTTGAGGACACAGCAATGATTGATAAACCCTCCCTTGAAGCAATTACTAGCCCGACGGTCTGTTGGAACTGCCGACAAACGGGGCATCGGTTCTATGCATGTTCAGCGGAGCCGACGCTTTTCTGTTACCGATGCGGGAAGGCCGACACATACGCACCTGATTGCGCAAATTGCAAACTGTGAAAAAACTTGCCACCGAGTGCCGCGACCACCCGTCGGCACTCCTAGACCCCGGTCGAACCGATCCTGACCCCATCACTAGCTATGACCAAGCCCCCGACATGACTCCAATTCTGCTGACTCGCACCGCTAAACACAGTTCTCCCGAAGTTCCACAACCGACGCCATCCTTCGCCGAGGCCAACGCGCAGGGAAATGATAGCGAGGCGAAAGTTCCTTGGCATGTCAAACCTTTCCACTTCAGGCTGCGGAATTATTTGGCTACTAGACAGCGCATCTTCCATGAGGAGTTGGCTACAACTGTCCCACCGCGAAGAAAGTGAGCCACGCGTCGGATGCGGAGCTTCTGGAGAAAAGTCAGGCAGTCGAGGAAGGTGCTGAAGGACATACACTTAGACGAATTATTGAGGGATGACGTTCGGCCATATGCGTCAGTACACCTCCTGCAAAAACGAGTGTCGGGTTTAGTCGATACGGGAGCCAGCGTGAATTGCATATCCGCCGATTTTGCAGGGGAGGTACTGGCAATGCACGCGGATCAAATTCACCATTTTACCTCCTGGTTAAGCACGGCGGATGGAAGTCGTCACTCTGTAGTGGGAAAAATTACGACGGATGTTACCTTTAAGGGAGTAACTAAACCTCTGGAATTTTACATCATACCTCAATTAACCCAGAATCTTTATCTAGGAGTGGATTTCGTTCGAAAATTTAACTTGGCCCCGGCACTGTTTTCCGGTACGACCCTGGAGTCCGTCACCACAGTTCCTGACCAATCTCAAACCACTCATTTATTACGACATACACTGGATGTAAATCAGCAACTGCGACTTGACTCGGCTATATCGGCTTTTCCATCGCACGAGATGGAAGGTCTCGGGTGGACTGCACTGGTGTTCCACACTATAGATGTGGGGGATGCTAAACCCATAAAACAGAGACATTTTGCCATATCTCCGGTGAAGGAAAAGTCGTTATATGCCGAAGTGGATCGAATGCTAGCATTAGGCGTGATCGAAGAATCGTAGAGCGCGTGGGCTTCCCCAGTCACCTTAGTTGTCAAGCCGAACAAGGTCCGGCTATGCTTAGATGCCAGACGCTTGAACGCCGTCACTGTCAAGGACGCATACCCTCTACCGTTGATTGAAGGCATTTTGAGTCGGTTGCCTAAAGCCCACTTCATCACGAGCTTAGACCTCAAGGACGCCTTCTGGCAAATTCCTTTAGACCCTGGCTCAAAGGAGAAAACAGCCTTCACAGTCCTAGGTTGGCCCCTGTATCAATTCGTGACCATGCCATTCGGATTGTGCAATGCCCCCCAAACAATGACGTGCCTAATGGATAAGGTGATACCACCTCATTTGCGGCACCAAGTTTTCGTTTACTTGGATGATCTGCTGCTTATAACCGAGACCTTTAACGAACACATTGACCTGCTTCAGGAGGTGGCTCTACACATCCGGAGGGCCAGGTTAACCATCAACATACAGAAGAGTCATTTCGTGATGACGGAGGTGAAGTATTTAGGTCACATCATTGGGCATGGCCATATCAAGACCGATCCGGACAAAACTCAAGCGATTGACGTTTTTCCATTACCCAAGACCACCAAGCAATTACGCTGATTCTTAGGCTTATGCGGATGGTACCAGCGTTTTGTACGTGACTATGCCACCATTACCACTCCTTTGACCGACATGCTGCGTAAGGGACGTAAGAGCTAAAGAAGAGTCTGACTACAGCCCCCGTACTGCACAGCCCGGACTTTGACAAACCGTTCTCAATCCATTGTGACGCGAGTCAACATGAGGTGGGAGCAGTCTTAGTCCAGATTGCACAAGACGGCGAGGAGAGACCTATAGCCTTCATGTCTCACAAGTTGAACCCAGCCCAGCGAAATTACACGGTCTCCGAGCAGGAATGTCTAGCTGTGGTGTTGGCAGTGAAACGCTTCCGAGCCTATGTGGAGGGACACACCTTTGAAATCGTTATGGACCACGCTTCTCTGAAATGGCTAATGAGCCAGACTGATCTCAACGGCAGATTGGCCAGGTGGGCACTGAAATTACAGGCATTTGACTTCACAATTTGCCACCGAAAAGGAAGCCAGCATGTAGTCCCCGACACCCTATCCAGAATGTTCGCTCCTGAAGGAGCCGAGTTGGTCCAGGAGGACGACAGTCCCCAATTGATCGATCTGGACCATCCTGCCTTCAAGTCAGCCAGCTACACCCAACTGATTCACACTATCCAGAATCAACTGTCCCAGCTTCCTGAACTGCGGTTGACGGATGGATTTATTTATAAGCGGATGGGACACGCATCCGGAGACCCCATACAAGAAGAAGAACAGTGGAAGTTGTGGGTGCCCGAAGAATTAACCACTGATCTTATCAGACGGGATCATGACCACCCATCAAGTGCGCACGGCGGATACGGTCGTACACTTAGGCGGTTGAAAACCTGTTTCTTTTGGCCTAAGATGGCACAACAGATAAAAGCGTACGTAGCCTCCTGTGAGCTATGCAAGTGCACTAAAGCGCCCAACACCATTCTTCGGCCTCCCATGGGTAAGGTTGAGGTCCCCGAACGCGTGTTCCAGTGCTTGTACATTGATCTTATCGGTCCTTACCCTCGATCTGCTTCTAGTCACACGGGAGCTGTCGTGGTCCTGGACCAGCTCTCTAAATTCCCTATCATAGAACCACTACGTAACATGCACACTGGACCTATACTCAGCTTCTTGGAGAACCGAGTCTTTCACATGTTTGGAGTTCCGGAGAAACTTGTCTCCGACAACGGGGTCCAGTTCACCTCAAGCAAGTTCCGTGACCTAATGTCCAAATACGGCATCATCCACCAACGAACCGCCGTCTATTCACCACAAGCCAACGCATCCGAACGACTGAACCGTACGCTCATAGCGGCCATTCGCGCCTATGTCCACCCGAATCAGAAGGACTGGGATCGCAAGTTGTTTGCCATCACTAGTGCTCTGCGCTCGTCGTACCACGCCACTACCGGCATTTCGCCGTATTTCGCATTGTTCGGCCAGTACATGATCTGTCATGGAAGCGCTTACCGGCTATTGCGGCAGCTGAAATCGCTAGAGGACCCAATCGTAGTTCTGGAACCGCACGAAAAGCTCCAACTTCTGCGAGATCAACTGCGGGAGAAGATTGAAGAAAGTAGACGGATGGGAGAGGAGCGGTACAACTTGCGATCCCATCCTTCTGGCTTTAAGGCAGGCGACGAAATATATCGTCGAAACTTCCGGCAGAGCGATGCCACTCGACATTACAATGCCAAACTAGACAAGAAATTCGTGAAGTGTCGAGTCCTACAAGTAATAAGTCCCACACGATACCTGATCGCGGACATGGCTGGTAAAACCCTGGGAATTTACCACGCAAAAGACCTTAGACGATGAAGTGCAACTATTTCGCACGAAAAACTATGGCTTACCTAAATCTCTGCCTGGGCGAAGACCTCCGAGTAACACCTGACTCCCTACTGTATAGCCACTGTCGAGTCTTCACTGAAATTGTTGTAGCCTATTCCTCGAAATCGATCTTCGACCCGCCACGGCCCTAACCAAGACCTTTTACATAGGAGGCAGGATCGGAATTACTTCGATTTGGGGGGGGGGGGGGGGGGAATGTGTAATGTGACGCCTACGCCCGGAAATTGAAGTGATTCCGATCCCGAACCCTGGTACCCGGCCAGATATGTATGGCTTCGAAGTGCAAGCAGACATTATCTTTCGTGCAGATATCATTGCGCCGAAAATATTTTTCTTCAAATATTTATATTTGTGGAGAAATATTTTCTGTCAATGTGATCCACTGTAATTAAACACTGATACATTTCGAAGCATATCTATCTGGCAATGCCTCCCACAGTTGCCATCCAAACGTCAAAAAAGGTAGGAAAGTGGAAACTGGTTTAAAGTGTCAAAAAGCACATGGGTTTTTCTATGAGCATCAGTTATAAATTTTAAGTGATAATTTGACTTCACAACCTGCAAGCCGCATTTATTTGAAGTTTTTAAGAATTAGAAGTGGTCAGTGTCGTGCATTGAGGTGAAAGGAAATGCAACATAGAGCAGAAAACCGTTATTTAATGTGTGAGTAAAATAAAATCATTGCTCCAAGTATTGAAATAAGCATTTAGATCTTAGGAAGAAATTCATTGGTCGAGTTTATTCATGTATTGTGATTTTTCAAATGAATTAGAGCGTGGACTCCTGATCAGCATGGTTGTCGTTTTTTTTGATCGCTTCCTCCTGCTCGGGCAATGTTGATGAACTTTGCATAAAGTATCTGATGGAATGACATGCGAAAATCCATAGCGAAGTTCGATTATGTGATTTGAGTGTTGCTGTTCAAACAATAAAAGGACACACGCATGCCAAGCAAAACGTCGTTTGTCGGATATTAAGTGAATGTAAACGAGTTTTCGATAAGCTGAGTTCGCAATCCTATCGCATTCCTATGCTCGACGGTGAAGTTATAAGGCGAGTTCAAACAAAACGACGTCGAAAACTTCATTTTCCATTCGGAAAGAAATCCAACAAAAGTAAGCTTGCATAGTTCGCACAGCGCTGGCTGCATCGAGCTTAGCAAGAACTCGAATCTGAACGTGGATGAAGAATTGATCGCGGGCATTCTGGATGAAGTGGAATGCGATCGTGACGGTAGGGATGATGAAACGATTCGTATCCATGGTATGTAAAATTTGTAATATTTCATGTTTGTAGCATATTTCGCAACTGAACTGGGACAACCGCCACCGGGGATACAATAGAATTTAAGATGGAATGCAATTTTTTAGAGAAATATTGTTATTTGTTTTTAAATTTCTTTTCCAATTATGCTTTGTAATTTATTGCGACAACTTTGCGCACTAAATAAAATATTTCGTTGTGGAAAGCTAAAACTTTTCTAGAAGGAAAATGTATTTTGGTCGTTCTAGAAGTTATACTACCTGTGTGCCCCCCTTATATTTATTTTGAACGCAATTGTTTGAGGCTTCTATTAATAGAAATAGCATTTCATTTGGAGTAGTCTATCAGCATCAAAAACTATCAACTTTTGAATAGAGTAATTGCTGAAATTCCAGTGATGGACAAAGGACAATCGCTGATATTTTGACAAATACCAAGAATGTAATAAAAATCAGCAATTAATCTTACGAATTTATTTCACTGAGTACACTGACTTGCCTACATATACACAAACGTTGGTTATTTTTTGTGTGAATCAAACGTAAACGTTAAAATATCATCATATCTATCACTGACAGATCAATCAAGAATTTATACTAAACAAAATCTTTAACACCTAATTTTCCACAGACGTCGGTTTGGACAATAATGCAGAAAAAACTCGTTTATCGGCCGAATGATTCGAGTATCATAGGTTTTTTAAACGCAATAAATTGCTGGCACTGATCTTTTAGACAATGAAACTCTTTTTTTTTCTGCATTATTCTGAAAATTAACACTTTCTAAACACTTCTTACGACCTTAATTTTGAGTGAAATATGAGTAAAATCCAAATTTTACTAAGTGACCGGGTCCACAAAACTCTATTCAGGGCTACCTTAACTATTGCAAACAATCAAAAAGCGACTCAAACTACTCGAATATTTAGATTCCCCTTTTTTCGTTATTTTTAATTGTGACGAACGTGCAATATTTACCAATTTTATTACTTTCTCTGTTTTAAATTAGGAGCATGTCCACATTTGGAAACAAAAAAATCCTTTTTCCTTTAATAATTTTAATATGTAACTATTATTCTTGTAAATATTCCTTATTAGTTACTTTGGTAAATTTAGTGTTAGTTGAATGCATGCGATGAAAACCATATGGTTAATCCCTTTAACACATGCGCATTTAACCATTTATTTTATAGATCAGGGAAACTAAAAGTGTATGGGTTTTATTATCAACTGAAATAGCAGCTCAATACAGAGCTTCTTTGTTTAGTATTCTTATAGAGTTTAAAATGACAAAATTCGGCAAATATAGACTAATATTACCTGAGGGGAATCTACCACTTGGTACAATCATTCGGTAAATTTGTTAACAAGCCCGAAAATACTTTGACATTGTTTTTCTTCTATAATTGTGTTGAGTCTTACTTTCTTATACCCTTCCAATTATCTGAAGGAACTATGAGAGCAATCGCTTTTGTTGACGTACTTTCAAATTTGGTATTTAATACGTATGCTGTAGATTAACAAAGTTTTTGTGACTTTGACCTGATTATATAAAATTTATTTGGTCAGGTGTCAGCCCTTTTTCAAATTAATTACAGCAGGTTTTCCAATTCGTCAGATATTCAATATTATAAACCAAACATATTAAAAGGAATTCAGCTGGAATATTTTGCACAGCATAAACTCAGATTTATCTTAAAGTAATAAACATCAACATAAATTAAATTCGTAGTATTTTTTATTCTACTTAAATATTAACAGTCGATCATATAGAATTAAATGTCAGCTCAGCATTTCGATTGGTATTTGAAAGAAGAGACACTATACTATTATTTTTATGAAGAAAAAAAAATCAATATGTTATAATGGCAGCCCATCTTCACCTCTTCGGTTATATTCAAGAGTGTTAACAAGCAAGAAAAAAGGTTAGGCTAATTTATTTCATAACTTAATACAGAGAATGACCACTATACTAATTAATTTGTTAAGAATACAACTAAATCGTAAACCATAACTGAATTTTATCGGTTTCATTTCAATGAAAAAAAAAATATTTCTCTAAAAAAATAATATTCCAAAATGCAGAACAAAAAAATAAAGTGAAAACTCTAGGCATAAATATCCTTTAAACATTAACGATAAAAAAAACTAAGGGCACATTTACTAAATCTTAAAAACAAACTTTTTAAATAAACTAAAAAAAATTAGGAATATTCAATTCAATGTTAAAAACAACATAAACTTTATGTATGTACATTCTATTACAATGAAAGGAAAAGAAATTAACATTTGCATGGTTTCAATGTATAAGTAACTAAAATTATACAAGGAAATTTCAACCCATCATCAAACAAAAGAAATGGTTTAAAAGATTCTTGTATATTATG
The DNA here is from genome assembly GCA_963969285.1 of Odontomyia ornata. NCBI lineage: Eukaryota > Metazoa > Arthropoda > Insecta > Diptera > Stratiomyidae > Odontomyia > Odontomyia ornata. The sequence continues at coordinate 178,897,258 of OZ017740.1, forward strand.
CCTGTTATTAAAACAATTCAGAAAAAATCAAAAAATTTAAGATATACTCAAAAACAGTAAATATTCATTATATACTATATATCGATATATATTTAGAATTAGACATCAAGAAATACATTTAGAATACAATGAGCTCAGTGATTCACCATTGAAGTACAAAAAAGGTTGAATAATATTTTTTTAAACAAAAAAAAACAAAAAAAAGAACATGAAATAATGTAAAATCGAATTCTAATAACATGAAAAATACAATTCAAATGCAGCTAGGCAAGCAGCAAGAAGTAAATAGAATTATCAGAGAATTAAATTCATATGAACTAGAATATTTGACAAATCCATTAATTGCCAAAAATAATTGATGAAGAAAATATTTTTCATGATATAAATAAACATAAAAAAATATATTTTTCCGAAAGAAATCAAACAAAGCATAACAATAAATGTACATCGTATTTTATGTGCACATATCCAGGCGCTCAGGTATAAAAAGCAACAAACAACTGAAATTGTTCTTGCAACAAATGCATATGAAATAAACAATTAGGACAGCGTAGGTTAGACCTACATATTTTATCAAATAATATACATTTATAATTTTGTAAAATTACACTATACGAAACAATAATATGAATTGCTAACAAAAAAACGGATTTTCCTTTCCAGTAGTTCTGCTTTTCAGCGGGCAATGGGGTGCAGGGTAAGTATGCCGTCGCGAGGGTAGGGTTTGGAAAAAATCCGCTGAGGTCGGTTTCGCGTCGTGCGCGGTACGCGGTACCTTAGTTGTTTTTGATTTTTCCTTAACGTAGCATTCGTCGGGTTGAGTTAACGTAGTATACTTTTCGGTACCGCGTCGGGAATTCGGGAACGCGAAATAAAAATTAGATTTTGTTCTTTTTGACTGGTTATGAGAAGAAATACGGAGTAACGTAGAATAGGTTTCCTCTCCGTATGGTTTTGTTTGTAACGCGTTTGAAAACGGGCGTGTATAGGTGGCTGAATTATGTGAATGAGCGTAACCCATTCGGAGACCCGCGACCGAAATCCTCTCCGATCTAGCTGGCCGACAAGCAGCCACCGCGTGAATGGGTTACGGTGCACGGATTGGTTGACCGGTTGGTACCAGCCGTTGGCACTACTCAGACTTAACGTCTAGAACCGATGAGAGGTCGGTTCCGCGTTCGGACGTAAATTGTTACATCATTACAATTGCCTTCGGCAATGCAATTCGTGGATGACCTGCGTGAACGAGACTAGCGATGATCAAAATTTCTTTCTCACATTGCTCTGTGTCTTTCGTAACTTGAAGATTTCGAGTAGTACTAGGACTAGGAGAGTTGTAGAATTGTTCGAGATGATCAGACGATATTACACAGCGATAACATTCTCTATTATCAACAGTTGAATGGAACGAAAACACAGAAACAAAGTGCGAGTTCGTTCTTGCTTTACGTGTGAAAATGTTGTTTGATTTCTACTTTCCTGTACCCGTTGAAAATCAAGAAGACAATGCTTGAACAATTCGATCCATTTGATTTCGAGCCTTGCTAAAGGTCGTATGACAATTTCGATGTTCTTTGTTGTAAATAACCATTGAGAACGCAATACGATTCATTGGTGGTCCCGAGGATTAATGATGCAAATGATTTTCGTTTCGAATGAAATCGTTGCAGAACGTGGCACACAAATATTCAATTCAGATGAGCTGATCAATTTTTGAACTGATGAAGCTTGTTGTTGGTGCATTAAGGATGACTCGTCTTTATTGATGCTGATTCAGTTTTATATGATTTTATGACCGCGGATTAAACAGTGCTTATCTAGTAATTGAATTTGTATTCATTCTTTTCTTGTCATAATTGAACTCATGGTAGTTTTTTTTTACTTTTAAAAATTTTACTTTTAGGTGGGTTGCTATCGAAAATGAAAATAAATAATCGAATATGGAAATGAAGCATTGCATAACTAAATAAAAGAGTCTCCAGCTCTTAATGGCCATAGTTTTCTAACTAACAACTTTCCAGTGGTCTGATTTTAAACTAAAAATATACAATGAATATTTTCGCGAGTATTTCAAAGGATTTGTTACATCACTTCTGAAATATGAATCTAACATACTCCCTTGATATAATTCAAAGTTATAAATCATAAATTGTAAAAGACTAATTCAAACTGAATTAAAATAAACTTGCTAGTCAATGTAGCATTCGTGTTTTTGAAGGCTCCACTTTAGTCTTTTCAAAATTTCTTATCAGATTTTATCGAAATTTAATCGGGTTAACGTCTTCCGATTGACCTAGAGCAGAGCATATATGTATACTAACTAGCACCTGCAATCAATGAACTGTCAAAAGGAAAAGAGAGGTTTGCACTATGCACAAAAAAACACGAAAGCAAGAAAGAGATTCAACTTTTCGAATGGCAGAATATACAAGAGTGAAAGCGACAACATCTGGAATGAAGCCTGTCAAAAATTTTATTTTTATATGGCTGGATTTAAATATACTTCGTGTGCGTGCAAATCGAGAGAGGAATTAGGGTTCGGCCACATTGCGATTTTTCTGCCGTAACCAGCGATTTTCAGACGCAAATACGAACACACTGCGACAAGATTCCCAAAGGAACTTCAGGCATGCGCAGAACCAATATGCTCATTTGAAGGTATGTCTTTGCCAGGAAAACATGCGCTAACTCATTTGTGCGCTATGCAAGAAACTTCCGTGCACGTCAGCGTCAAATGTCCAAATGATGTGCGCCTGCGCGAGTATCATAGAAACTACCTGCTAAACTGGTTTTAGGAAAACATGGTTAAATGGAAGCCCGCACACTGCGATTTTCGACAATTTTGTCCAGGTCGGCAGTCGCAGGAATTTGCGATTTTTCCTAAAACCCGTTTAGTAGGTAGTTTTTGTGATACTCGCGCAGGCGCACATCATTTGGACATTTGACGCTGACGTGCACGGAAGTTTCTTGCATAGCGCACGAATGAGTTAGCGCATGTGTTCCTGGCAAAGACATACCTTCAAATGAGCATATTAGTTCTGCGCATGCCTGAAGTTCCTTTACCAATCTTGTCGCAGTGTGTTCGTATTTGCGTCTGAAAATCGCTGGTTACGACAGGAAAATCGTAATGTGGCCGAACCCTAATACATTTTTCTCAGAAGAAAATTATTGCCAGATCTAAGTTTTTTTATTTTTGACGAATAACTTCATCGGGCAACAGGCCAAGGTCATGGAAATTTCGCGCCAAATAAAACCGAATTTTCAAATGCCAGTTCAAATTTAACGAAAGTTCATGCGAACGTTTCGAGTAAAGTGAAAAGTGAATCGATATATGTGAAAAGTGTTGAGTAAATAACTACATAATAACTAAAGTAATAGATTCTTTTTGCTACATTGGTGAAGAAAATGTCAACATTCTTTCCATGGTGTGTATGTAGCCACTGCCTCCTTAAACCTGGCCGTCTTGCTCTGCAATTTCTGTGACATGACCTCATACAAAAGTAAAACTGACAACTCCTGACAGTTATTATAGTTCCAAGCAATTAGACGTCAAAATTCCTGTCATTGGGCTTTTTCAGACGCAGCGTTAAAAGTGAGCGTTAAACAGGTTATATGGGCAAGAAGAGTGAAAGGCGTTGAGGGGACCTGATGGTAAAAACATGCCAACATTTTTTAGGGCTCACGAGCGTAACGCACATATACAAACGCATTTTGTTGATCATTTGGTGGCGGAAATTTTATACAAACGCCGGTAATCATTCCGAATTGAACATTCGGTGAAGAAGGTAGTTGTCATGAAACGATTGCCTTTCTTTATTTTGCGTGCAAAAATGGATGCGTGGACGCGAGAAGCTATGCGTTATTTAATCAATTTATAAAAGCGGAGGCCATGTTCAGTTTCAGGAAACAACACGACGAATATCACGATTTCAATAAAGTTAAATTGCCTATTGTGAGTCTATAGACAATTAACAGTACGCATAATCTTCATAGAATCACATTATGATAAGCAAGTTATGTGACTAAAAAAGGAATTCAAATTTGGAATATATTTTCAGAAAGCGACAAACTTTAACAATCATAGAATACATTTTTCATTCCAGTTTTTATTACCTCGTGCACAATGCAAGGCTAAAACATCAATTCTCAATCGCTTATCTCTCTGTCTTCGCTTTCATGTTGTCCGCACGATGTTTAACGATCAAATGATCCTTTTGACACATACACTCGAAAGACGTGTATCGTATACAAAAATAGCTTGGCTGAACTATGCAACGTGTAAACATAAGGGCGTAAGCGCGAAACCGGTTTGGATATGGGTTTTTACCATTCCCGTGTGAAAAAGCCCATTGTGATTCGAACGAGCACAGGCTGTATCTCATGTGAATCGCGAGGAAGGAGTTTCGCTACTCAACAAAATTGTTCGCGAGCAAGGAATAGCCGAGAATGACGAAGAGCTTATTCGTGTCAAGGAACAAGGCATTCTGCAATTATGTGAATTGTACAAACACGAAGAAAAGGCCAAGGAGCTAGCAGATTTGATCAAAGTGACGAGACTGTTTCTTAGCCTGATTAGCAAAGCGAAGGCCGCCAAGTTAGTGCGGTCGTTAGTGGATTTGTTTTTAGACTTGGAAGCTGATACTCGTATCGAGGTTCAACTTTGTAAAGAATGTATAGAATGGGCGAAACAAGAGAAACGAATATTTCTAAGACAATCACTGCAAGCTCGATTAAATGCTTTGTTTTTCAATACTGGATTGTATTCAGAAGCGCTGGGGTCACAGCTGCTGAAAGAATTAAAAAAGTCGGACGACAAAAATTTGCTCGTAGAAGTTCAACTTCTTGAAAGTATGACCTATCATGCTCTAAGCAATTTGCTAAAAGCGCGTGCTGCCCTGACCTCAGCATGTACCACGGCAAATGCTATCTACTGTCCGCCCAAGATGCTAGATTTGCAATCGGGTATCCTACATGCGGCAGACGAGCTTTTTCATATTTTTATGAAGGATTCGAAGGTTTTGAGATTCTACATCTAGCACTCGTTGCGTTTAGACGTGTTTTTAATCGCTTCTGTCATTAATTTTAAAAATTAATGAGTTTTTCGCAAAAGTCAGTTTCAAACAATTGCAATATTTTTTTGCGAGCCAGTCAAAAGCAAATTTTGATTTTATTGGGAAAACCATCACCGTCGAATTATTCGAGCATTTATCGAATACCTGAAATTCATTTCCTGAAGAAATATCAAAAGTGGAAATACGTTCAAGGGAAGTCCCGGTCTGAGAACATTCCCTCTAGTCTCGCTGCAAAAGCAACGAGATGGAGGAGCCCAATGGCTTCTGCCATCAATCAGAAGGATCATGCCCATCGCCAATGATGACGGGCGAAAAAAAACTAAAAAGAAGTTACGAGAATAAAGCAGATAAACCGACAATCCTATCGGCTATCGAAATCGAACAGCTTATCCAAGAAAAAGAGAAAGCTGAAAAAATCGAAAAAGAAAATGAAGAACTCAAGCTTCGAGTTAAATCGTTAGAAGCACTTGTTGGAACGTTAACGTTCAACAAGGATAAAGAAAGCAAGAAAGGCCAACAAGCAAACCCAAAAACCGAAGACAAGAAAATTAAAAAGCCACAGGAAGAAGCTAATCAAGAGGATGTCCTCAGCGCAGGAGGCGCAAATGAAAGCAGAAATTATTATGCAGCGCTAGCTGGTCTTGAAGAATCGATGAACATTGAAGAGGATACAGGTAAAACGTCAAAATTAGATAATGATTTCATTGAATATCTTAAAATTAAAAATCGGTAGAAAAAACCAAAAGGTTTGTCTGCTGGTCCGTCTGTTGGTCCGTCCGTTAAGATTAATGAAAAAAAAGTAAAAGTCCCACCAATCAATGTATTTGGGCAAACGGGCAAAGATATGGTTCGGCTTTTGGCAGCCGAAAATAAGCTAAAAGATTTTCAGATAAAAAGAGTCAATGCCGATAAATTGACAATACGGACTAAGTCGCTGGTTGATTTCCAGGCAACAAAAAGTGCCTTAAATTCTGGAGATGTTCCGCATTTCACGTACACCCCGAAAAGCGAAAAGAACCAAACCTTTTTATTGAAGGGTCTGGACTGTGGTAAGGACACAGTCGATATCCTTCAGATGCTCCAAGAAGCTGCACCAGAAATACAATTTATTACAGTCAAAAACTTTGCAACGAGGAGATTGATTGTGGAGCACAAAAACTTGCCTCACTATTTAGTCCAGATTTCCAGCACAAGCAGTTCAAGTGCCCTGCAAAAAATACGGTACTTGAACTTCCGTGTGGTGAGGTGGGAACGCCTCCAGAAAAGTGAGGTCAACCAGTGCTACAGGTGTCAAAGATTCGGGCATTCGGCTGCCAATTGCGCCATGAAATATAGGTGTGTTAAATGCAAAGACATTCATGGTCCCGGCGAGTGCAAATTGGCTCAGGCGGAGCCAAAAGAAAAACTATATTGTGTGAACTGCGGTGCCTTTGGTCATCCAGCATCATATCGAGGATGCCCCCGGTATCAAGATGCAAAGGTTAAAGTCACTCCGAAACAAAGTCAAGCACACCGCAGTGCGATACCTACCAACTTTGTGAAGCCCGGGGTGTCATTCGCACTTGCTGCGAGAGGACCAGCAGACAATGTAAATAAAATAAATAACGTAAGTGGCAATAATGAGCTGCTCCTGAAAATTTATCAGCAATTAAATTCCTTATCGGAGCGAATCGATAAACAAGATTCGAAAATTAACATTGTTTTTCAGCGTTCAGGGCTTTCAAATGCCTCAAAATAAGTTGTCATCCAGCCACATTCCCACGGATAGGATTCGTCTCATCTCGATCAACGTCAACTCCATTGTTGCTTTACATCGGCGTGATTATCTCCTTGAATTCATTGCCGGCCAAAAGCCTGACATCGTGCTTCTCACCGAAACCCACCTCAGTTCATGGCACTCCATGAGATTCAAGGATTTTGAGTTCGTAAGAAACGATAGGGTGACAGGTGATGGGGGAGGTGGCACCGGGATATTGGTTCGAAAACCCTATCATTTCCAAAATGTTGAAAAAGTCGAATTCAAAAGCTTTGAATCTCTTGAAGTGTCCGTTATCAAAATCTCACTGCCAGGTGGGGATAACCTCTTCGTTACCTCTGCCTATGCAACTGGTGGAACTGTTCTCAAGCTCAAGGAGGAGCTCAATTCCTTGTTCGAAATACTCGAATTGAACAGGCCGCATAACTATTATATTCTTGCTGGTGACCTGAACGCCAAGCATACATCATCGCTGAACGCCACCAATAATCCAAGAGGTGTATTCCTGAAATCGTTGATAACAGAGAACCAAATTGAATACAGGTGCAATCTATATGGGTCGGAGTTCCCAACATACCCTAGGACAAATTCATATTTGGACCTTTGCATTGCTGACGCAAGACTTGAATTCAGCTTTAATAGTCCTCAACGGAAACTGCAGGTGCTCCCTTATGATAGCGACCATAACGCAATCGTAATGGAAATTAATCATCACAGGGATGATTTCTTCCTCATTCCAGTTCATCATGAAAATCATCGGTTGAATTTCAAAAAACAGACTGGGGAAAGTTTCAAAAGAAGTTTAATCGTGAGTACCAGAAGCAATGTCCCCCTTCTGATGGTGGCAACTCTTGCTCAATGTTTCCTAATGACAGGAATCTAACTAACGATGAAATAGATATCTATTTGTCGAAGTTAGAGAAGCTGACGTTGGAAACGATGGAGAAAGTAGTTCCCAAGATTAAACATCGAAACAATATGGAAGGATATGAAACACCAACCATCGCAAGGTTGAAAAGATTGAAAAGCCTTCTTCTCACACGCGTCAACAATATTTATCGACGATTTTTGGATTACAACCATCCCTCGTTGGCTTTGTTGAAATTACATCTGAAGAATGTCCGGAACTTAATCCGGTCATACTTTAGGAGTGAGGTTAGCAATCAATGGGCGGAAAAATTGAGGAGTATTAGCCCACAGGACCCAGACAGCGAGTTTGCGAAAGTGAATACCATATTCCGCAAGAAGTCTCGAGTGAAGGTATCGAATCTTGAAGTCACTAGTGATGAGATAAATCTTCTCGATAGGGCTGGTATCGAAATTGATAGTACGACTCCGGATAGAAATGGAAACAGGATTATTTGTGAAGGATTGGATAAACTTGCCCTGACTGGAACACATTTTGAATTGGTGCATCTACCAAACCCTGAGAGAGGGAATGAAATATTTGCAGAGGTCGTTGAAGCAAAAGTTTTCGACTTCAAATCAAGCCTGAACGGCCAATCAACTCTTCATTTCAATGAAACATTAACATCTGACCTCATACCGAGCTTGAATCTTATTGATTATTTTGTCAGCTATGAAGACTTGTGTTTCATATTTCGCAAGATAAACAGCAAGAAATCATGTGGTACTGATGGTATTCCAAATGTAGTTCTCCGACATTTGCCGGAGGTTGCTATTAGGAATTATTGCATATTGTTCAACAACATGTTGAGCAATTCATATTTTCCAAATGAGTGGAAAAAAGCTAAGGTATATCCGATCTTGAAGAAAGGAAAAGAATCTTCATGCCCCAAAAGCAATCGCCCAATCAGCTTGCTGCGTAACATCAGCAAGGTGTTTGAAGTGATACTCGACAGAGCATTACACGCCCACATTGAGGAAAATGAGTTGATGCCGAATTGCCATTTGGTTTTCGTGCCAGGCATTCGACCACACATGCAATAACGAAAGTAACCTCAGACATCTGTTGGAAACTAAATGATAGACAATGTGTTGGAGCATGTCTCATTGATATGGAGAAAGCCTTCGATACGGTGTGGTTAGATGGACTGATTTTTAAACTCCTTCAGGACAAGTTCCCCAGACACCTTGTCGCCATGATGTGTAATATGTTATACGGGAAATCGTTTGTTGTAACTGATGGAAATCTGACAACAATGCGCGAGTTCAAGGTCTTGAATGGTCTACAGCAGGGAACGGTTACTGCACCTCTGGTCTTTTCAATCTTCATTCGCAAGCTATTGAACGGCTTTGATTTTAACGTCTCGCAAACGCGATCATTGGTAGCGTTTGCTGATGATCTGATCATCTATACGGCAGACCGAAAAGCTACAATAGTTCAGAGTAATCTCCAATAAATGTTCAATGATGTACAGCTGTACACTGACAATTGGCGAATGAAAATCAATGCGCAAAAGTGTGAAACAATCTTGTTTCGGACAACTCTGCAGGGGGTCAGTCAAGACCTGAAACGTAATTGGAAAGATTTCCACATCATGGCTGGTGAGGGTAGTTTTGAACGGGTTCCACATAAATCCTGTGTTCGATACCTCCCTATGTGAAAATCATGCTCAGTAAGGCACTTAAAGTAGTCATGGCCCTTCGAAAACTCTTTCATTCCAGATACATTGATCAAAAGGTCAAAGTTATCTGTTACAAGACACTGGTTAGACCAGTTTTGACATATGGATGTCAGATCTGGTACAACCAGAGCGCTAGTACTATGGAAAAATTAAGAGTTTTCGAAAGGAAATGTCTTCGTGCATGTACTGGTTTGTACAGAAAGCCTGAGACGGATTGGAAACATTATATATCGAATAGAAGAATTTATCAAACTGCTGAAGTGACAAGAGTCGATATCTTCATATTGAAGCTTCTTCGGAATCATATCGCAAGATCTGTGACTGTGAGTGAAAACCCTTGGATTTCACAGCCGTTCCACCCTACAGACGGGTATATTGCGACTTGCCTCGCTACTGGCTTCATTCCTCCAGAAGCATTGGTGTATTTGGACATGAATCGGTATGTTTTTGATTCTGATGGCGACCCAGTCATATACCACATATATCGACGGGCCACCGATAAGAAGATAAAATATCCTCCAAACTTGAGTTCACGAGACCAACGATTTCAATGGAGATACTTATTTGCTAGATTCGTTGAAGCTGATCGAGTTGAGACGGCGCAATCCAGGTATTGGTGGCTGAATGACAATGTCTAAATTATTCGTGTTTATTTTCAGTTCTGGTGTTTTTCGTTATTTAGTTTTTGAGTTTCAGCTCATTATTGCTACATTTAGTGTTGTTGTTTATTTGTGTTAAAAATTAGGTATAGGTTAGGTATATGTAATGTTTACTATATTCCGTTAGAGATAAGATTAAACACTTAGGTTAGGAACATTGTTACATAATTTTTTTAGTATGAGATAAAGTTTTTGATTGTATTTTATTAGAAATAAGTTACAACATATTTGGCGTAGGATCAAAGTTTCACTGTTGTGTCTTAATTATAAATAATTTTAGGATAGTGCTGGTTGGTTTTTTCTCCTTTATCCAATTAAATTTTAAAAATATGTAATAATCGTAATTAATTGAATTTGCTATAGTTTTTTTTTTTTTTTGATGAAATGTATTAATGATAACGTATAAATTTAGAGAGCCATTTGGGCCATTAAGTTTTTATTGTTATTGTTTGGAATTTGCTTTGTATTCTTTTAAAATTTATAACGATTAGTATTAAATAAAGCGCTGTTGACTTTGACTTGACTTTCGAAGGTTTTGACAGTGTCGAAAGTAACAGAGCATAAACTGCACTCAAATATATGTTGCTTTGCAAAATAATGCTGAGAAAGGCGGAAGATGTAAATCAAATTGTTAGTGGAAAGCTGGTAAGGATGTTGATTTAAAGTTGGTTGCATAGAAATCAATATTTTTCATTTATTAGGCTATCACGTATTCAGGATGAGACATCGACGCAATGAAATCCGTCGCGCAAGCATCTCACTATAGATCTCTAGCTGATTTTCAGGATACGCTCAAGGAATATCGAAAAGAGCTGGAGGAAGATGTGATTGTCAAAGCACATCTAGGCACATTGTATGATACAATGCTGGAACAAAATTTATGTAGAATCATTGAGCCGTATTCTCGAGTGCAGGTATGAAGAAAACTTTTCTACATGTTTATTTATAGCCTAGTGTTTGGTTTCTATAGGGTGCTAAATTGTTTTCATAGCATAAGGTGAGCATCAATTTTCAGTTATGTGCTTACTGAAGTAATATCCACTTTTATATAGACCAGCGTCTGCAGCTTTTGTTTCATTCTGACTGGCTGAAACTGATAAATCGTAAAGAGGAAGTGGTACATACAGATTTTTTTAAGCACCTCCATTTCTTACCACTATATTCACTTAGTCTTCGTTCCACAACACTCGTCCGCTTTGTGAAGTGTGCTTCTCAGACAATGTTCAGTAAATCGGTATAAAAGAGCACACAAAATAAAATGAATCTATCCTTTCGTGCATATTTAATCAAATTCGTGATCAGGTCTCAGAGATAAAAAAAATCGCATAGCACGAAACTAAAAGAAAACTCCGAGTAACTGTCTATTCAAGTATCTCGCCGATAGGATCAAAAATGCCCTAAGATACTGTGCTGAAAAATCCATGTCCACGCTTCAATCAGTGTTCATCAGATGATCCCTGTCTTTTCTTAAATACCAATAGTGAGTTTGCATCCTTAACCATCTCTGGAAGATTGTTATATGTACTCGTACACGGAGCATCGTTCTTTAGACGATAGGCTCTGAAAAAAGGCATTGCGAATTAATTTGCATTCCTCGCACGTCAAAGTCAAACGCTCTTTATTCAATACTAATCGCCATATATTTTCAAAGAATATAAAGCAAATTCCAAACAATAAAAAAAATAAAACTTTTTTTTAGTACCTCCACTCCCTACCACTCACTCCATCGCTCTTTCTTCGTCGCACAACGCACGTGCGATCTGCATTCACTTTACCTCGCTTCGACCTTTGTGCCACCCAGAAAATGTTTAATTCATCGGTATAAGGGGCACACAAAATCATGTGAACTAATCCTTTTCATGAACATCTGGCCCAAAAATCATGATCAGCTCTCAGAGATAAAAAAAATTCAATATAATACGACACATTCAAAAAAAAGAAGCTCTGAGTAACAGGTCCACTCTTCAATCTTTCCTTTGTCTTTTCTTAAATACCAAAAGAGAGGTTGCTTTCTGAACCGTTTCTGGTAGATTGTTATATATACGCAGAGCATCATTCGTTGCATCGTTCTTTAGACAATCCGTTCCGGCAAAAGGTATTACAAATTGATCTGCATTCCACGCATTATATGGGTTGATCTGTGATACCTTAATTAATGGTGTTCGTTCCGATCCATTAGTTTTTAAATTGTTGTAAATAAACATTATAATGAATGAAACCAAACGAGTTTCAGTAAGCGTTGGCAGTTTCAGAATGTTTTTATATGCTTTGTTCAGCAGCCTGGATATACTATTAAGATGTTGCTTTGCCGATTGACTCCAAATAAGTACTCCATAATGTAATTTCGTCAGCACAAATGCGTTTAGAACAAGTTTCAACAAGCCTATTATTGGGGCTAATTGCCTCCTTAAGCTATTTATCATACGATGGTCTATAATAAGACCAAGATATTTCATTTCCAGCACTCTTTGCAATTTTTCGCCGTCAATATTTAGGTCGACATCTATGTCGCCTTTGTTAAGATAAGAGTCTTTTCCAATGCATATCAAGAAACTCTAAATGCGTTTGTCCTGACGAAAATACATTATGGAGTACTTATTTGGAGTCAATGAGCGAAGCAACATTTAAATAGTATATCTAGGCTACTGACCAAATCGAAGTTAGCAATATTGAATTAGTTGTTTTTTTTTTCATATGTTCATTTAATATGCAAAATATTGATTTTTTTGCATTTCATACTATTTTAAAATGCGTAAATTATTTATTCATCATTGACTTAAAATTTAATTAAGATTAGCAATATTTTAAAATATTATTCCAAAGAAAAAAAGACTGTCTAAACAAAATTAACATTTTGATATATGATACAAATTGTTGAGTGTTTTTTAATTCAAAGCATTTGGAAGTATTGAATTTATTTATTCATAACTAACTACAAAATTTTTTATAATTAATTTAATTAAGGCTTAAAGTAATACTTTTAAACCAAAAGAAATTGGCAATATTGTGATAATTTATTCTTCATTAAATATTTATTTTTGTAAGACATGATTTTCTTTGTTTTTGAGATAAAAAATTCATTAGTCTACATAAGTGTGAAATTCACTTTTTTCAATTTCTTCGTAGCATTACAGCCCCTCTCGGGCCTTCGCTTTCTGCAAATAGCGCCTGGGTTCATCAATCGCGTCCTCTAATTTTGAAATCCGAGTAGCGATGAACTGCCTTCGTCGATCGAGTCAGACCGGCGTTTCCTCGATTTCTCCACTAGTCTCTGCCCGTCAGTTCTCCCAACGAATACCTTTTTGGGTATCCGTTGTTCATCCATACGATTCATGTGGCCAACCCATTGCAGCTTCCGCAGTTTTACAATCGTTGAGACCTCTATCTCGTCAAACATTTTACACAGCTCATGGTTGCGTCGAATTCGCCATTGGTCCCCGTCTAGCTTCGCTCCAATCATCCGCCTCAGGACCCGTCCCTCAAAGGCGTTGCATATGTTTGCGGATGCTTGAATTAGGGCCCATATTTTTCAAATCCATAGCATAGCACAGGTCTTATCACAGATTTGTATACTTGGAGCTTTGTTTTCCTGTGTATGCAACTGGTTTTCAAGATCGTCAAAATTGAATACAATTTTTTATTTGCGAGCTGTATTCGTCGGCGTATTTCTTCTCTTTCATTAGCGTTCTCGTTATTTTGGTGCCTAGATACACAAGTTCGCCCACATTTTCACTAGTGTATTCGCCAAGTGCGGTATTTTGTGTACTTTAGGTATTTTTCCTCGACTGCGTAATGGGCTTTGTTTTATTCGCATTCATTTGTAGCCCTACTAGTTTTGCTTCGCTGTCGAGTTTCAGGAAGAGTTCTTTGGCAGTTGTTAGCGACCGTAACAAAATGTTGCTATCATCTGCATAGGCTACCACTTGGCTTAACTTGTATAAAAGCGTACCTCTTGTATGGACAGGTAGCTTTCTTAGCCAGATCCAAATTGATTGCAATGGGTCCAGCCCATCTCCCTGCTTTAGTCCGCTTTTGGTGTCAAAAGCATTATTTAGTACAGCATGTTACGATCAATACTGTCGTATGCTTGCTTTTCAATCTAGCTACATACAAAAAGACAGCAAGTTTAATAGGACTTTTTAACATGAAGTTATCCAGAACAGAAATACACGCGATAACAGATTTAGCTTTTATAGATAAAGATAATTATCGCAGACTGTTTATCCACCTAGAAACTTTTAAGTAACTTCAATAGTTAAATTAAGATAGAGTTGTCTGTTAACCTACCGAAAACTTAAAATCTAAATGACTTTCTATAAGATAATATTTCATATCTGCTTCCCTCACTAGCTTAGATGCATATCCTTTTTCCTCTAAATCCACCGAAATCCTCAATCCCTTCTTAAATTAGTTTGAAATAATATTTAACAGTTCATAATACTTGCTTTATAAATTTTTTAACAACATTACAGCATCCGTGGTAAAAAAACAGACGTTTTATAATCAGGATACAAGAATATTCAATGAGATTGATTCATTGTCAGCAGCGCGACACACCAAATCGGGATTTAGCATCCACTAGCCATCTCAAATCACCACGGTTCTACGTCCATACTCATTGTTATTGCATTAACATCTATAAAAAAATTTGTAAATTGATGTCATCAGCCTTGATAAATTATAAAGTATATTGAAACATATAGTTTAATGATTTTATTTAAAATTTATTTTATTTTCAATTAAGCTATAATGAAAAACAGATCAAGCTACAAAGGTATTTTTAAAATAACGGCAAAGAAAATATGCACTTCCAGTTCTTGTTGAGCCACGATCGTATTCATTTTCGTTATCCTCATCCGTACTTGGCGTAGTTGAGGCGGATTCCGTCTGTTGTTATTTCAGGAGTTAACGTTTCCTCGGCAGTTTGTTCCGATTTGGACAATTTTTTTCGTGGTTTCAGCTTCCGATTACGTTTCTGAAAACATTGATTGAAAAGTTAGAAAATAAGGCAAACTATTTTAAAGTCGTAAGTGTGGAATTCGACAACTAGTAATGATACTGTAGCATCATCCTTATCTTCAGCAGTTGAAAGTCAAATTGTATACAAATTAGAATTGAATGACGATAATGTCCCAGGTTCAAATCTCGTTGGGAGCAACGTGATTTAGTTCAGGGGATTTTTCGGACAGACTACGAGTGTTCAGTCAGTAGTTATATGTACTGATTTAATCAGATCATATCGTAGCTGAGCAAGCACACGGGAGCATGATACTGACCAAACCAACTTCCGAAAAAATCAATACGGTCATGAAAATGAGATACTCTATCTCTAAGCGAAGGCGCGAGAGGGGCTGTAGTGCTAAAAAGAAGAAGAATGGCGAAATGATCAAGTATTGATTTATGGAACGATATAGAACGAGGAAAGTCACATTTCTAGACAACCAAACGAGGAATAAACTTGCCGTAGAAAACAAGCGCGCAGTTAATCTTTAAAAAATGTATTGTTGACAGAACGCAATCATTTTGTCTGCCTCTGCAGATATATGAAATGGAAAGACATTTTAATGCTCGCGTCAATCGGCTTGTTTCCAATTTATGAAAACAAAATTATGAGCGATGGGTTACATGGTCCATTAAAACACCCGTGATTAGATGCTAGCATTTATGCCTTTTCCCTGCAAAGGTTCACAATATCTATTGATGTTTAGGATTGCATGTTACAAAAGAACGAGATTTGAATTAAAATTAATTAAATTGATTACAGATACAACCAGTTCTATTGGAAATCAAGTTTAAGAAGGAATAAGTAGAAAACAGACCAGTATTGATTTATGGAACGATATTGAACGAGGAAAATCACATTTCTAGACAACCAAACGAGGAATAAACTTGCCGTCGAAAACAAGCGCGCAGTTAATCTTTAAAAAATGTATTGTTGACAGAACGCAATCATTTTATCTGCCTCTGCAGATATATGAAATGGAAAGACATTTTAATGCTCGCGTCAATCTGCTTGTTTCCAGTTTATGAAAACAAAATTATGAGCGATGGGTTACATGGTCCATTAAAACACCCGTGATTAGATGCTAGCATTTATGCCTTTTCCCTGCAAAGGTTCACAATATCTATTGATGTTTAGGATTGCATGTTACAAAAGAACGAGATTTGAATTAAAATTAATTAAATTGATTACAGATACAGCCAACTTTAAGAAGTAGAAAACAGACCAGTCTGAAATTGTAAATCAGATTTTAGGATGAATTGAAGAAAATTGCTCGTATTAAACATACATCGATGTGCTAATTATCTACGCCCATAAGCATAACATTTGCTGTAAAGATAGCTCTTTCCAAAAATTTTCTGTATAGGCTTAGCAGTTTAGGGATTTCCTGAAACGTTTTATTATAAGTAATGTATGACTAAAACCTTATTGTTGTCCGTTTCATAATTAGAATAAGCAAAGAGATAGGGATTAAGCGAAAATTGTGAAACTAGATGAAAATTAAAAATATCTTTGTGTATCCTTTGATAGGCTCAAAATCGATGACACGAAATTTTTAAGCTTATATTCAATAATTTGCCATTGAAAAGCAATGATAATTATCACAATATGTAATTGAATTTGGGACTGTTTGAACTTTGAGTTAATACCCATCATAGCCGAATTGAGAATTAGAAAAAACAAACACGGTACTTGGCAAAAAATATGCGTAAAGTATTTAATCCATTTTGGGAATTTATTTATTTTTTATTCAATAATTCATAAACAAGTAAATAACTCACCTGTTAATAGCCTCTAACGTTTGCATCCGTTATGAATAAGTCATACTTCTGATCTTTAAACTCTGCCCACACTGGATGTTCCAATAAAATTTGCGATACACGATCACTATAATTTAAATTGTGTGTCATCGCCTTGAGCGCAGCTACAACTTGTGCCTTCACCGCAGAAGGACTGTCTACATACTCCATACGACTTTCAAGCAAATTTAACAGGAATGGTATTAGATTACTTTCTAAAGACTGGTTAATCAATGAATCCTACAATTAACGCAATAACAGTTAGAGGTAAGCTTTTTTATCGGATCATTACACTCACATGTTGGTATTTAAACAAACGGCTTAACATTTCACACACTTTTTCTATCAGTGGCTTGTTATTTTCCATACACCGTTTTAAAGGCAAGATACATTCAGTTTGCGACACTGCTGTCACGCAGTACTAAAATAAAATACATGTTTATCTAAAATCAATTAAATGCTGGCAAATTGATCTTACCTCTGAAAGAGCTAATTGATGTAATACTGACAATGTATGTTTTGGTTGTACGTTAAGTAAATTGAAGAGTTTTGGTATGTGACCCCAAACTGGAATGTCATCTGCTAAATCAGGCTGCGCTCTTAATAATTCGACTAATGCAGTAGATGCTAATTCCAATGCATCTTTCTAAAAATATTGAAGAGTACGTTATGAAGATTCCAGAAGGCCATTTACCGGTGATTTAAAAAATTAATTAACTTACATCCGGCGAATTTTGTTGATAAGGTCTACAACGAAGTCCAGTAAATCCGATAATAACTTCGGCTTGCGCAGAGTCCAAGCTGAATTACTAACAAACAGCCGCAAATAAACGCCAGATACAATCAACTCATTGGGTATATCTTTAAGAATATCTGGGTCTTTCCACATAATTTTTGGATTTTATTTCTGTGTTTTACAAAAACTGCATTTATACGTAAATATATATTATATTAGCTGTTTAAAAACTTTACGCAATCTTTGTTAGCTTATCCATCGCACATATCAGCAACAACATCACATACTTTTGATCTTGTCTTTACATTCCAAATTAATTCTGTATGCTCGTGGTTTGATTCGAATAATTGGACGAAAGTTTTCGGAGATTCGATAATTGCATCGACGAATAATGGAGGTAGAAATTTGCAGATTGTTATGCGAACCTTCAGAATTTTATGCAATATTAGCTTTCTATCATTTTTTATATGTTATAATTTTTCTACCTTTCCGCTTAAACGGTCAGCGGTCATTTTAGCGAGAATTTCAGCACAAAGCTCTCGCATTTGAAGATTCCTTGAATTACAGAACGCTTTTAAGCCTACCACGCTTGTTCCGGATTCTGTCTAGAATACAGTCTAGGATGAAATACTAAAAATGGTCCTTAACGAGCACTGATAAAGGGGATATGACACAATGTTCATAAACGAAGTTTCATCGATCTGAAATTGAATGAAGTTCGGGTTATGGTTGATTAAAATATGTATGAAATACTTAATTACCTGCTTTGCAACTTCCTATACGACTATACGACTCACAAAATAATAAAGGCTATCCTGCTGAACTATTTCTCAGGCAACAAATTCCCGCCGATAACTATTACTCCCACAATTTGACAGTAATCTGACACTTATTGGAGAAATGTCACGGGAGTTGATAAAAAAAGCAAAAAAGTAATGACGTCATTGATGAAACAGCTGATTGTAAGTTTACCTTTTCACTGCATTATCAAACCTAGCAAGATGGCCAGGTTTAAGGAGGCAGTGGTTCTATTAATTTGTTGAAGTTGTCATAATTAACCAGACTACAGGGTTAATGGATGTTACTCGTAAAGTTGTCTAATAGGATGTTTATATTTTGTGGATCTGGTAACAAGGATACATAACACGTATTATTGAAAAGGTTTGAATAATTCTTACATAGGATTTTCTAAAACTTTTTTAATAAATTGTCAATGTCAAAATGTTAGTTAAAGTTAAACATTTTCATCAGTTCAATAATCAGCAACGTTTGAAAATTATAAAAATTACTACCGAAGTTCTGAGTTGGTGGTCGCAGCTTTAAGAGCGCGTACTCTAATTTTCGGCCGTAATAATTGTCCCACCCGACAGGCTGTGCGTGCTACAGTGGATAAGTTTGAGTCCAAATGTTCACTATTGGACGTTCTGTCGCCAAAAAGATGTTGTACCGCTCAAAGCGAGGAAAATATTGCAGCCGTAAGCACATCGATTCAAACTAAGCCAAATCATTTTTTTAGTGCTTTTGATTTGAGTCTGTATATTTTGTTTAGAAAGTATTTAGGTGCATGTATTAGGTTGGTTATGTTTGCTACTATTATTGGTCTAATTAACGATTTGAAGGTATTTATGGCTTCACCGGGTGAGAGTCGGTAGCTTGGAGAGCTGATTTTGAAGAATATGTTTAGTGTTTTTTTCCGCTTTGTCTAAGATTTTATTGTAGAGATTTTCTAAGTGATTTTGGTTGTTCAACTTTGTACCTAAGAAGGTGAAAATTTTTGCCTATTCTAGTGAATTGTTTTGTATTGTATTTTCCTCATATACACTTGGTTAGTGAAAAATTCTATTGCTTACGATTTCTCCAAATTTAAGGGGTATAGTTTGTTGCAATATTCAGTGAAAAGTTTGAATTTTTGTTGGAGGTTGGTGAAGATTTGTTGTCTGTTTTTGCCTTTACTAATTATGAGGAAGTCAACAAGCTGTATGAGTGTGGTGTAGTGAAACTGTGGTTGATAAAAATGCCCGTAAAGAACTGCAGCGATGGTCTGCTGCCTCGGCGAAAGAGGATGGTGTGGTTCGCCACTATTGGCCTTGTCTGAGGACGCGTGAATGCGCTAGCAGGCTACCGTTGCGGTATCGTAGGGCGGGTTCTTCTCCCCAGTACAAGGACTCACCATAAAAGATTTCGCATCCACGAATTCAAAGATACAAATACATAAGTCAAAGTCAAAGTCAAAAGCGCTTTATTTAATACTAATCGTTATAAATTTTAAAAGAATATAAAGCAAATTCCAAACAATAACAATCAAAAACTTAATGGCCCAAATGGCTCTAAATTTATTCGTTATCATTAACTCATTTCATCAAAAAAAAACTATAGCAAATTCAATTAATTACGATTATTACATATTTTAAAATTTAATTGGAAAAAGGAGAAAAAACCAACCAGCACTATCCTAAAATTATTTATAATTAAGACACAACAGTGAAACTTTGATCCTACACCATATGTTGTAACTAATTTCTAATAAAATACAATCAAAAATTTTATCTTATACTAAAAAAATTATGTAACAATGTTCCTAACCTAAGTGTTTAATCTTATCTCTGACGGAATATAGTAAACATTACATATACCTAACCTATACCTTATTTTTAACACAAATAAACAACAACACTAAATGTAGCAATAATGAGCTGAAACTCAAAAAAAACTAAATAACGAAAAACACCAGAACTGAAAATAAACACGAATAATTTAGACATTGTCATTCAGCCACCAATACCTGGATTGCGCCGTCTCAACTCGATCAGCTTCAACGAATCTAGCAAATGAGTATCTCCATTGAAATCGTTGGTCTCGTGAACTCAAATTAGGAGGATATTTTATCTTCTTATCGGTGGCCCGTCGATATATGTGGTATATGACTGGGACGCCGTCAGAATCAAAAACATATCGATTCATGTCCAAATACACCAATGCTTCTGGAGGAATGAAGCCAGTAGCGAGGCAAGTCGCTATATACCCGTCTGTAGGGTGGAACGGCTGTGAAATCCAAGGGTTTTCACTCACAGTCACAGATCTTGCGATATGATTCCGAAGAAGCTTCAATATGAAGATATCGACTCTTGTCACTTCAGCAGTTTGATAAAACTTGAATTTTTGAAAAGTTTGAATTTTTGTTGGAGGTTGGTGAAGATTTGTTGTCTATTTTTGCCTTTACTAATTATGAGGAAGTCACCAAGCTGTATGAGTGTGGTGTAGTGAAACTGTGGTTGATAAACATGCCCGTAAAGGACTGCAGCGATGGTCTGCTGCCTCGGCGAAAGAGGATGGTGTGGTTCGCCACGATTGGCCTTGTCTGAGGACGCGTGAATGCGCTAGCAGGCTTCCGTTGCGGTATCGTAGGGCAGGTTCTTCTCCCCAGTACAAGGACTCACCATAAAAGATTTCGCATCCACGAATTCAAAGATACAAATACATAAGTCAAAGTCAAAGTCAAAAGCGCTTTATTTAATACTAATCGTTATAAATTTTAAAAGAATATAAAGCAAATTCCAAACAATAACAATCAAAAACTTAATGGCCCAAATGGCTCTAAATTTATTCGTTATCATTAACTCATTTCATCAAAAAAAAACTATAGCAAATTCAATTAATTACGATTATTACATGTTTTAAAATTTAATTGGAAAAAGGAGAAAAAACCAACCAGCACTATCCTAAAATTATTTATAATTAAGACACAACAGTGAAACTTTGATCCTACACCATATGTTGTAACTTATTTCTAATAAAATACAATCAAAAATTTTATCTTATACTAAAAAAATTATGTAACAATGTTCCTAACCTAAGTGTTTAATCTTATCTCTGACGGAATATAGTAAACATTACATATACCTAACCTTTACCTTATTTTTAACACAAATAAACAACAACACTAAATGTAGCAATAATGAGCTGAAACTCAAAAACTAAATAACGAAAAACACCAGAACTGAAAATAAACACGAATAATTTAGACATTGTCATTCAGCCACCAATACCTGGATTGCGCCGTCTCAACTCGATCAGCTTCAACGAATCTAGCAAATGAGTATCTCCATTGAAATCGTTGGTCTCGTGAACTCAAATTAGGAGGATATTTTATCTTCTTATCAGTGGCCCGTCGATATATGTGATATATGACTGGGACGCCATCAGAATCAAAAACATATCGATTCATGTCCAAATACACCAATGCTTCTGGAGGAATGAAGCCAGTAGCGAGGCAAGTAGCTATATACCCGTCTGTAGGGTGAAACGGCTGTGAAATCCAAGGGTTTTCACTCACAGTCACAGATCTTGCGATATGATTCCGAAGAAGCTTCAATATGAAGATATCGACTCTTGTCACTTCAGCAGTTTGATAAATTCTTCTATTCGATATATAATGTTTCCAATCCGTCTCAGGCTTTCTGTACAAACCAGTACATGCACGAAGACATTTCCTTTCGAAAACTCTTAATTTTTCCATAGTACTAGCGCTCTGGTTGTACCTGATCTGACATCCATATGTCAAAACTGGTCTAACCAGTGTCTTGTAACAGATAATTTTGACCTTTTGATCAATGTATCTGGAATGAAAGAGTTTTCGAAGGGCCATGACTACTTTAAGTGCCTTACTGAGCATGATTTTCACATGTTCAGTATAGTACAGATACTGATCGAGATAAACACCGAGGTATCGAACACAGGATTTATGTGGAACCCGTTCTAGACTACTCTTACCAGCCATGATGTGGAAATCTTTTCAATTATGTTTCAGATCTTGACTGATCCCCTGCAGCGTTGTCCGAAACAAGATTGTTTCACACTTCTGCGCATTGATTTTCATTCCCCAATTGTCAGTGTACAGCTGCACATCATTGAACATTTTTTGGAGATTACTCTGAACTATTGTAGCTTTTCGGTCTGCCGTATAGATGATCAGATCATCAGCAAACGCTGCCAATGATCGCGTTGGCGAGACGTTAAAATCAAAGCCGTTCAATAGCTTGCGAATGAAGATTGAAAAGAGCAGAGGAGCAGGAACTGTTCCCTGCTGTAGACCATTCAAGACCTTGAACTCGCGCATTGTTGTCAGATTTCCATCAGTTACAACAAACGATTTCCCGTATGACATATTACACATCATGGCGACAAGGTGTCTGGGGAACTTGTCCTGAAGGACTTTAAAAATCAGTCCATCTAACCATACCGTATCAAAGGCTTTCTCCATATCAATGAGACATGCTCCAACACATTCTTTGTTGTTTAGTTTCCAACAGATGTCTGAGGATACTTTGGTTATTGCATGTATGGTTGAATGCCTGGCACGAAAACCAAACTGGCAATTCGGCTTCAACTCATATTTCTCAATGTGGGCGTTTAATGCTCTGTTGAGTATCACTTCAAACACCTTGCTGATGTTACGCAGCAAGCTGATTGGGCGATAGCTTTTGGGGCATGAAGATTCTTTTCCTTTCTTCAAGATCGGATATACCTTAGCTTTTTTCCACTCATTTGGAAAATATGAATTGCTCAACATGTTGTTGAACAATATGCAATAATTGTTAATAGCAACCTCAGGCAAATGTCGGAGAACTACATTTGGAATACTATCAGTACCACATGATTTCTTGCTGTTTATCTTGCGAAATATGAAACACAAGTCTTCAAAGCTGACAAAATAATCAATAAGATTCAAGCTCGGTATGAGGTCAAATGTTAATGTTTCATTGAAATGAAGAATTGATTGGCCGTTCAGGCTTGATTTGAAGTCGAAAACTTTTGCTTCAACGACCTCCGAAAATATTTCATTCCCTCTCTCTCAGGGTTTGGTAGATGCACCAATTCAAAATGTGTTCCAATCAGGGCAAGTTTATCCAATCCTTCACAAATAATTCTGTTTCCATTTCTATCCGGAGTCGTACTATCAGTTTCGATACCAGCTCTATCGAGAAGATTTATCTCATCACTAGTGACTTCAAGATTCGATACCTTCACTCGAGACTTCTTGCGGAATATGCTATTCACTTTCGTGAACATGCCGTCTGGGTCCTGTGGGCTAATACCCCTCAATTTTTCCGCCCATTGATTGCTGACGTCACTCCTGAAGTATGACCGAATTAAGTTCCGGACATTCTTCAGATGTAATTTCAACAAAGACAATGAGGGATGGTTGTAGTCAAGAAATCGTCGATAAATATTGTTGACGCGTGTGAGAAGGAGGCTTTTCAATCTTTTCAACCTTGCGATGGTTGGTGTTTCATATCCTTCCATATTGTTTCGATGTTTAATCTTGGGAACTACTTTCTCAATCGTTTCCAACGTCAGCTTCTGTAACTTCGACAAATAGACATCTATTTCATCGTTAGTTAGATTCCTGTCATTAGGAACCATTGAGCAAGAGTTGCCACCATCAGAAGGGGGACATTGCTTCTGGAATGAGGAAGAAATGATCCCTGTGATGATTAATTTCCATTACGGCTACGTTATGGTCGCTATCATAAGAAAGTACCTGCAGTTTCCGTTGAGGACTATTAAAGTTGAATTCGAGTCAGCAATGCAAAGGTCCAAATATGAATTTGTCCTGGGGTATGTTGGGAACTTCGACCCATATAGATTGCACCTGTATTCAATTTGGTTCTCTGTTATCCATGATTTCAGGATTATTGGTGACGTTCAGCCATGATGTATGCTTGGCGTTCAGTTCACCAGCAAGAATATAATAGTTATGCAGTCTGTTCAATTCGAGTATTTCAAACAAGGAATTGAGTTCCTCCTTGAGCTTGAGAACAGTTCCACCAGTTGCGTAGGCAGAGATAACGAAGAGATTATCCCCACCTGGCAATGAGATTTTGATAACGGAAACTTCAAGAGATTCAAAGCTTTTGAATTCGACTTTTTCAATATTTTGGAAACGATAGGGTCTTTGAACCAATATCCCAGTGCCACCTCCCCCATCACCTATTACCCTATCGTTTGTTACGAACTCAAAATGCTTGAATGTCATGGAGTGCCATGAATCGAGGTGGGTTTCGGTTAGAAGCAGGATGTCAGGCTTTTGTCTGGCAATGAATTCAAGGAGATAATCACGCCGATGTATAGTAACAATGGAGTTGACGTTGATCGAGATGAGACGAATCCTATCCATGGGAATGTGACTGGATGACAAATTATTTTGAGGCATTTGAAACCCCTAGACGAAGAAAAACAAGATTAATTTTTGTATCTTGCTTATCGATTCTTTCCGATAGAGAATTTAATTGCTGTAAAATTTTGAGAAGCAGCTCATTATTGCCACTTACATTATTTACACTATTTTCCGCATTTTCTGCTGGTCCTCTAGCGGCTTGTGCAAATGATACTCCGGGCTTGACGAAGCTCGGAGCTAAGACACTGCGGTGCATTTGTGTTTGCTTTGGGACAGATTTTAATCTTGCATCCTGATATCGGGAGCATCCTGGATATGATGCCGGGTGACCAAAAACACCGCAGTTCACACAATATAATTTCTCTTTTGGCTCCGTCTGAGCCAATTTGCACTCACCGGGAGCATGCACGTCCTTGCATTTAACGCATTGGTAATGCATGGCGCAGTTGGCAGCCGAATGCCCAAATCGTTGGCAGCGATAGCACTGGTTGACTTCTCGTTTCTGGAGGCGTTCCCACCTCACCACTCGAAAGTTTAAATATCTGATTTGCTGAAGAGCGCTTGGACTGCTCTTATTTGTTATTTGTACTAGATAAAGTGGTAAATTTTTTTTCTACCGTCGACCTTCTTGTCGCGAATGTTTTAACTTAGATAAACTCGATTTGTGGTGCTGTTTCCTTGAGAACCTGAAGAAGATCGACGGTATCTTCTCCGCAGTCCAAGCCCTTCAGCAAGAACAAATACATATCGACCGGAGTCGAGCCTGAGGAAACCTACTAAGGGTTAGGACTGCTAACGAAAATGACAAATCTGGTGAAAACAGACGGGACTTGAAAGGACTTGGTCTTTACCGATAATACTTATGGCCCCCAAATAAGGGTGAGGCATCCCGGTGGAACGCAATCAAAATATCGAAGATTATTTTCTAAAAGTTCAGGGGTGTCTTTAAAAAATTAATGTTGTTTGTAGCAGAAATATTCCCAAGTTTTAATTGAACTAGGTACTTAGTAATGTTATTAGTAATTTCTCATTATAATTAAGTCTTCATCTAATCAGGATTGAAAACACGGTTTCCACCTTCCCTTTTTGTAAGAAACAACAGTTGATCATATCACATTACAATTCATTCCTTTCTCATCGTGTTTCCTCATATCACCGCTGAGCAAAGATATATTTAGGGAAGCACTAGTACTTCATTCCGGATGTAGAGAAGGTTTCGTTTCACTATACACACGGGAGTCATTCGAATGTTTCGTGGATTTATTCATTCTACTTAAATTTTCCGAATTTCAAGATTGCGATCAGAAATTTAATGAACTACTGTTGTTTGCATTTCAGGTTCTAGAATTGGAATTGATTCTTTCTGTATAACAAATTGATCTAATTGGTTTATTTGTGGTTGAAGTTTCATCATAAATGCTCGGTAACCAAAGGTGAAAGCTCCACTGTGTGATGTCTTTCAATCCATTACGTATTTGTCGACAAGCTTGTAATGATTCCAATCTAATTGTTGCATTTGTTATGCGACTGATAGATGCAGCATCCAACAATAAAATCGACAGCATCAATGAGTATTCTAGGCAGTTTGCTTCTGTGAATACTTGAAGTAAATAACGGGTTTTCACTTCCCATTTGTGAGATACAACTCGCTCGCGTCGCTTTCTATACTCTGTGCTTGGCACCGCGTAGAAAATTTCCGTCGAAGTGGAAAGTGGTAGATCAGTACTGAATATTGATGTCTCATTTGAACAAACACTATTCAGGTCAATTGGTTTACTTGATGTCACAGTTTTGCTATCTATTTTAATAACGGAATATTCTTCAATGATGCAGGGTAGTGCGGATGGAATTGTATTTGTTACACTGTTGGTCCGAGGGAAATTGTATTTCCCAACATCTGTTGGGTGGCCTAAATCCAAATATGGCGATTCTTGTTATCCTAACTGAAACGGTGCTTTAGAACTCGAGGGATCTGGTTTCAAGTTGCAGTTAGTGCACGTATACACGCAACTCCTCCATTTCCCATGTGGATTGTTAAACTTCTCTTGGGAATGGGGTGTAGATGTTAAAAGAAATAAATAAACACTGCAAGTTTACACTGACATAATAACTAAGTACAAGATTTTAGGGAGGGTAGGGATGTTCTAATTGGATAATTCTTATTGTTCACGGCTCGGGACTATCACACACAACCGCGCGTATTACTGCCGAAGTGCTCACTCGCGATCCAAAAGCAGACTCCACTTTTGTTGCCAGTCGTCAACTTACGGCATATGTGGCACCGGGAGTTCACGAGCACCGTTCATCCATCTCTATAGATTGCCTTCGGCAATGCAATTCGTGGATGACCTGCGTGAACGAGACTAGCGATGATCAAAATTTCTTTCTCACATTGCTCTGTGTCTTTCGTAACTTGAAGATTTCGAGTAGTACTAGGACTAGGAGAGTTGTAGAATTGTTCGAGATGATCAGACGATATTACACAGCGATAACATTCTCTATTATCAACAGTTGAATGGAACGAAAACACAGAAACAAAGTGCGAGTTCGTTCTTGCTTTACGTGTGAAAATGTTGTTTGATTTCTACTTTCCTGTACCCGTTGAAAATCAAGAAGACAATGCTTGAACAATTCGATCCATTTGATTTCGAGCCTTGCTAAAGGTCGTATGACAATTTCGATGTTCTTTGCTGTAAATAACCATTGAGAACGCAATACGATTCATTGGTGGTCCCGAGGATTAATGATGCAAATGATTTTCGTTTCGAATGAAATCGTTGCAGAACGTGGCACACAAATATTCAATTCAGATGAGCTGATCAATTTTTGAACTGATGAAGCTCGTTGTTGGTGCATTAAGGATGACTCGTCTTTATTGATGCTGATTCAGTTTTATATGATTTTATGACCGCGGATTAAACAGTGCTTATCTAGTAATTGAATTTGTATTCATTCTTTTCTTGTCATAATTGAACTCATGGTAGTTTTTTTTTACTTTTAAAAATTGTACTTTTAGGTGGGTTGCTATGGAAAATGAAAATAAATAGTCGAATATGGAAATGAAGCATTGCATAACTAAATAAAAGAGTCTCCAGCTCTTAATGGCCATAGTTTTCTAACTAACAACTTTCCAGTGGTCTGATTTTAAACTAAAAATATACAATGAATATTTTCGCGAGTATTTCAAAGGATTTGTTACATCACTTCTGAAATATGAATCTAACATACTCCCTTGATATAATTCAAAGTTATAAATCATAAATTGTAAAAGACTAATTCAAACTGAATTAAAATAAACTTGCTAGTCAATGTAGCATTCGTGTTTTTGAAGGCTCCACTTTAGTCTTTTTAAAATTTCTTATCAGATTTTATCGAAATTTAATCGGGTTAACGTCTTCCGGTTAACCTAGAGCAGAGCATATATGTATACTAACTAGCACCTGCAATCAATGAACTATCAAAAGGAAAAGAGAGGTTTGCACTATGCACAAAAAAACACGAAAGCAAGAAAGAGATTCAACTTTTCGAATGGCAGAATATACAAGAGTGAAAGCGACAACATCTGGAATGAAGCCTGTCAAAAATTTTATTTTTATATGGCTGGATTAAAATATACTTCGTGTGCGTGCAAATCGAGAGAGGAATTATACATTTTTCTCAGAAGAAAATTATTGCCAGATCTAAGTTTTTTTATTTTTGACAAATAACTTCATCGGGCAACAGGCAAAAGTCATGGAAATTTCGCGCCAAATAAAACCGAATTTTCAAATGTCAGTTCAAATTTAACGAAAGTCCATGCGAACGTTTCGAGTAAAGTGAAAAGTGAATCGATATATGTGAAAAGTGTTGAGTAAATAACTACATAATAACTAAATTAATAGACTAGCGTGAAAAGTGAAGTGACAATATGAAAAAAAGTGCAAGTGTATAGTGTCATCTTGTGATGCCCCATCGGAGCGCTTCGCTCTTCTACCGGCGGACCCTGAGAGGTAAGATTAAAAGACAAATTCAGTTTCAGGTTGATGAAGATTTATATCATGGCTTATAATTCAGCATGAATTTCACCTAGGCTTTTTGCCTTGTTAATCAGTCCTATTTATTTTTATATACTTTAAAGAGGATCACGGTCCTTCCTTTTCCTGGTCCTTTAACCCCTAATATTAATATGACCCAGCCCTATTCTTCCACTAATAAGTTTTGTTGTGCCCGTTTTGGGCTTGGTATGTGAATCAGAATGGCATCCGATACATTGATCAAAAAGTCAAAATTATCTGTTACAAGACACTGGTTAGACCAGTTTTGACATATGGATGTCAGATCTGGTACAACCAGAGCGCTAGTACTATGGAAAAATTAAGAGTTTTCGAAAGGAAATGTCTTCGTGCATGTACTGGTTTGTACAGAAAGCCTGAGACGGATTGGAAACATTATATATCGAATAGAAGAATTTATCAAACTGCTGAAGTGACGAGGGTCGATATCTTCATATTGAAGCTTCTTCGGAATCATATCGCAAGATCTGTGACTGTGAGTGAAAACCCTTGGATTTCACAGCCGTTCCACCCTACAGACGGGTATATAGCGACTTGCCTCGCTACTGGCTTCATTCCTCCAGAAGCATTGGTGTATTTGGACATGAATCGATATGTTTTTGATTCTGACGGCGTCCCAGTCATATATCACATATATCGACGGGCCACCGATAAGAAGATAAAATATCCTCCTAATTTGAGTTCACGAGACCAACGATTTCAATGGAGATACTCATTTGCTAGATTCGTTGAAGCTGATCGAGTCGAGACGGCGCAATCCAGGTATTGGTGGCTGAATGACAATGTCTAAATTATTCGTGTTTATTTTCAGTTTTGGTGTTTTTCGTTATTTAGTTTTTGAGTTTCAGCTCATTATTGCTACATTTAGTGTTGTTGTTTATTTTTGTTAAAAGTTAGGTATAGGTTAGGTATATGTAATGTTTACTATATTCCGTTAGAGATAAGATTAAACACTTAGGTTAGGAACATTGTTACAGAATTTTTTTGAGTATAAGATAAAGGTTTTGATTAGAAGTAAGTTACAACATATTAATCTAGGATCAAAGTTTCACTGTTGTGTTTTAATTATAAATAATTTTAGGATAGTGTTGGTTGGTTTTTTCTCCTTTCTCCAATTAAATTTTAAAAATATGTAATAATCGTAATTAATTGAATTTGCTATAGTTTTTTTTTTGATGAAATGAGTTAATGATAACGTACAAATTTAGAGAGCCATTTGGGCCATTAAGTGTTTTTGATTGTTATTGTTTGGAATTTGCTTTATATTCTTTTAAAATTTATAACGATTAGTATTCAATAAAGCGCTTTTCACTTTGACTTTGACTTTAGAAAAACAGTATAATCCTTCATGAGAAGGAAATCTAAGTAATGATTATCGATATGAAAAAAAATTTTACCAGCTTAAATTTTCTTTACAGATAAAATTCAAGAGATTCTGTTGAAAAGTAAATAAAATTTAGATGTTAAATATTGTGCTTCATATCGATCATCATTACTTCTTGATTTCTCTTCGTATGAAAGATTATACTATTATCCTAAGTGCTATCCATCCCTTCATCTGCTCTTTTGTGAATAGAAAAATTTTCCTGGTAATGTCTTACCCCTGTTTAACTCCTTGCGTTAGAGATGGAAGAAAAAGCCATGATGACCTGATCTAAATAGGGTAGGTTTCCCATCAATTAGTTTCTAGGGATAAACAAGCTAATACACTTATATAAAATATCCCATGCATTGGTTTTGAACCTGAAAAACAGCAATATTTTTGCACCTATTCGATTATGTGCCGCCCTTTGGACAAAATAAAAAGAGCGCGATGCCTTATACGTGTAAACATTTTATTATTGTATTATTTACGTATAAAACGTATTTCGGTTCCTACTCTAATTAAATTTGTCAAAAGAAGATATAAAACGCTATAGAAATTGTTTTAGTGACAAATATATATATATTTCGGGGGTAAATGTGTTCCCTTCTTCAGTGTCAGACTTATTCAGGAAAAAGGCTGACACTGAGCCTGTTTTTTCAGGAAAAAATCAGACAGAAGAAAAAATCAGTCTCTGAAGGAGGGAGCACATTTACTCCCAACAACTATATATATATATATATATATATATATATATATATATATATATATACATATATATATATATATATATATATATATATATATATATATATATATATATATATATATATATATATATATATATTTGTCACTAAAACAAATTCTGTAGCGGTTTACTTCTTCTCCCATTTACAGATTTATTAATAAGCGTAAAAATGGAGGCAATCAACGAGCTACTCTAATTATTTCATCACAATGCCTACTTATGCTAACATTACCTATTTATACAATACAATTATATGCAAAGGGTAATTCAATTATCTGCATCACAATTTAATCGTAATCCTAGGTGCTTTATTTTTGGAAGACTTTTAATAATATTAAATTGGATAAGTTTAGGTACTACTATTACAATTGTCAGGTAGTTAAGATTAAGTACAACTATATAGTTAAAAGTATACTAGATAACAGCTGTTCTAAAATTATAACCATCGTTATGTGAATAAAGTGTGTGTATTTGATGATCATCAAGCTTGATTTCAATTATTATGAATCATAAATTTATTCTTCTTTGTAAGAATCTACTGATCCATGCTTTCATCTTAAGTAATATAAAGTGTTACAAAAAGTCAACTCACCCGATATTAAATTAATATGAAAATTGTGTTAATAAATCCATAATTGAATCAATTTCACGCGTATGACACAGTGTATGGTATAAATAACGATAGGCAAACATGGCTCGAATAACATTTTTCGATCTTAATACGCTGATTCAAAAATAATTTGAATTTTAATGAAAATATGAAGAACAGGGCTTCCTTTTATTAATGATGATCAATGATTAATTTAATTATATCGTTAAACACTTACACTTATGTTTAATGTTTTAAATCTACTTATGTTTTACTATAGTTTGCTATGCTTATCGTTAATTTTTATATTTTATGATTTTTTCACTTTCAGGCGAAAACTTTGGCTACAGATTCTTCGAAGGGAAGATCTGTTTTATATTAAGCCAAAGTTATTCGTATGCTACAATCATTTCCGAAAGGAAATGATTGGGGCCTCGGGTAGGCGCATAAAGGGAACAGCCATTCCTTTTTACGATGAGCCAATAGCAAATACTTTTAAAGGAAATGTAATTTGCTTCATTTTATAATTTTTGATAGAAACATACTTATTTTCTATTTTCAATCCTTTCCTAAGGAAATGATTGAGTCGTCGGAGGACATCGCGGGAGCAGCGATTCCACTTTTGGATGAGGAAATGGCAAGCAT